>CM052547.1:75532749-75632279 GCA_028533065.1 Trachops cirrhosus
AGTTCTGCTTCATCCTCTACATAACAATTTTTTTAAAACATCGATTTGATCATATCATTGTTCTGTTTTATAAATTTCCCATACTTACTGAACTAAATTCAGAATCTTCAAAATGACATTTAAGGATCTGTACAAACTGGCCCCATCCTAATTTTCAAATTTTATTTCTTACCACTTCTTTTTGCCCAACTCTGCTTCAGATGATAATTTTAAAAGCATATTTTTAAATGACAGAAGTAATACCACAACAGTAGCAATGCAGAAGTTTACCAGGAGAAAAGTGAAAGACCCCTGCTTTCTCCTTCACCCTACACCCTTACCTCAAAGTTATGCCAAGGTTCTCAGTTGCAGGCAATGGGAACCAACTCTGCCAAATGCAGGGGGAAATGAATATATCCGAAGGTTATCGAGTAATTCATCAGAGTTGATGGGAAGTCCAGCTAATGAGAGCTCAGAAAATAGAACCAGGGATCACAACCAAAGTCACAGCACAGGGGTGGTCGAGGTAAGGACACTACAGCTGGTACCACTACCTCCCTCACCACTGTAGGCTGCCGTCTCAAGTAAATTCTACTCCATTGCAGTGTCTTTGCACTCTCTGTTCAAGATTCAAAGTCCTGGTGGGAGCATTCAACTGACCAAGCCTAGATCATGTTGCCTTTGCCTTTGCTGCAAGGAGGGTGGGGGGCGGGGAACTTTAAGTATGATATCTTTGGCTTCTGTTGAGGGGTGTTGGACCCTGTCTCCCATTAATATTCACACAGAGGAAGAGGTTTCAGATGTTGGAAAACCAAAAATAAACCCTAAATGTTCACTATGTCTCTCACCATCAATTTACTTACTCATTCAATACATGCTTATCAGTCGCTTCCCTATATAAGGTCGTATACTGTGTACTTTGGATGACACAGAATGATGAAGACATGGTTCTTCTCGAGGAGATCGTTGTTTACTTGAGACGAAACAACATACACAAATGAGGATAACATAAGGCAGGATATCCTAATAACTGGAATAAACTTATAAATTAAAATGCTATCTTGTGATTTACTGTTGTAGCTATCATTTACATATTGAGTTATAGTTTTTTGAATCCTTTAACTTGCATTTAACATTTAGCACTGAGATATTGTAAGATAGGTATTCTCTGCACGTTCGACTAGGAAACATGCTTAGTGAGGACAGTAAACAGAGTTAAGTAAGTACATAAAGTAAATGGCAGAGCCAGTATTCAAACCCATGCCTTCATGTTCTAGAATTTATGCTTTTTCTTCTCTATTAAAACTGAAGAAATCAGAGGAAACTGGCAGGGATTGGGGGCAGGAAATGTAGGATTTGTGGGTGGGTAAGATATGACTATACAGAGATAGGAAACAGAACAGCTTGAATAATGGCACAGAGTTAAGAAAAGGCAGAATAAATCTTAGGAAGGATAACTAGCCCAGTGTGATAGAAGAAACAAAAATGGTGGAAAATGAGACTGGAGAGATAGGCTGGGGTTTCACTGTATTGGGCCTCTAAAACCTGGTGAAGGAATGTGTTCTTTAGGTGGAAAAAAAAAACTGTAAAGGATTGAAGGTTGGTGGACAGAAAGCTGCAGAATTCTTCTTTCCCGTTTGGTCAATGCGGCCACCGCAGCAGTTCTGGCCCTCACCAGCTCTGACCTAGGCTGCTAAAATCAGATATTACTCGTTGTAATTCCCTCAAAAAGTTGCCATCAGAATGCTCTTTCTAAAATATGCCAGTCGTCTGCCCAGAACTCCTTAGTCCTTCCACTGTTATAGGATAAAATCCAAACTCTGTAATATGGAGTGAAGACCCTCCACAACCCAGCACCAACCTATATTTTCTCTAGCTTTCTCTTCAACCCCTCTTAGTCCACTTGGGTTGCCATAACAAAAATAACATGGAGTGGGTGGCTTAAACAGCAAACATTTATTTCTTAGTCGAGGTGCTGGCATATTTGGTATTTGGTAAGGGCCTGCTTTTTGGTTCACAGGTGTCCATCTCCTCAGTGTCCTCAGTTGGTAGAAGCAGGGAAAGAGCTCTCTGGAGTCTCTTTTTAAGGGCATTAATCCCACTCATGAGTGTTCTATCCTCATGACCTAATCACCTTCCAAAATCCCCACTTCCAAATACCATCACATTGGAGATTAGGTTTCAACATATGAATTTGGGTGGGGGTAGGGGTCCACAAACACACAGTCTATAGTAACCTCCTCCCTTCTCAACCAACCTCTTAGCTCCTCCAAATCATTCTTGTTTTCTCAAATATACTCTGTCCCTTCTGGTCATGCCATTTCATATTGTATTCTTTTCTCTTCCTGGCTCACTCCTATTTATCTTTTGACACCAAGTTCAAATGACATCTCTGCTGTGAAGCTATCCATGATTCACCTACACATAGCATTTGATAAAATCTAATACTTTGTCATGATAACCACTTAATAAACTAGGAAGAGCAGAGAACTTATTCAACCTGATAAAGGTTACCTATTTTTTAAAAAACCCACAGCTAACATCATACTTAATGATAAAAGACTAAAACTTTCTCCCTAAAATCAGAAACAAGACAAAGATCTCTATTTTTTCTGCTTCTATTTAACATTGTATTTGAGGTTCTAGCATGAGCAATCAGGCAAGAAAAAGAAATAAAATGCACCTGGATTGGAAAGGAAGAAGTAAAAGTATATCTATTCAGAAATGACATGATCTTATATATAAAAAAAAAATCCTAAAGAATCCACAAAGAAGACTATTAGAACTAATCAACAAGTTTAGTAAGGTTTCAGGATACAAGATCAATATTTAAAAATCAATTGTATTCCTATACACTAGCAATGAACAATTCACAAATGAAATTAAGAAGAAAATTCCATTTACAATATCATGTTCACTCAAAACCATAAATTCTTATTGAAAGATATTAAAGAAGGCCTAAATAAATGGGAAAACATTTTGTACTCATTGATCAGAGACTTTATATGTTAAGACAGCAATATTCCCCAAACTAATCTACAGATTCAATAAAATCTCTATGAAAACCTCATCCTTTTTTTGCAGAAACTGATACCCTAATCCTAAAATTCATATGGAAGTACAAGAGGCCCAGAATAGCTCCCTCCAAAAAACTTGAATAAAAATATTGAGGATTCACACTTGATTTCAAAACTTACTGCAAAGCTACAGTGATCAACACAGTGTTTTACAGGCATAAAGACAGAGACAGACCTATAGATCAATGAAATAGGACTGAGACTCCAGAAATAAACCCTTACATTTGTGGTCGATTGATTTTCTACAAAATGCTAAGATAATTCAATGAAGAAGGAATAATCTTTTCAACAAATGGTATAGGACAACTGGATATCAGCATGCAAAGAATGAAACTTGAATCCCAACCTCACACTATCTACACAAATTAACTCAAAATGGATCAAAGCTGAAATATAAGATCTAGGGCCATAAAACTTTTAGAAGAAAACATAGGTATAAATATTGGCCTTAGATTAGTCAATGGTTTCTTAAATACAATACAAAAAGCACAAGTAACAAAAGAAAAAATAGACAGATGCAATAGAATTCATCAAAACAAAATACTTCTGTGCTTCACAGGACACTATCAATAAAGTAAAAAGACACCCCACAGAATACAAGAAAATATTTGTAAATTGTATGTCTGATAAGAATCTAGCATCCAGAATATATAAAGAACTCTTACAACACAACAATAAAAAGACAAGTAAACCAATTTTAAAATAGGTACTTTTCAAAAAAAGATACACCAGTGATCAATAAGCACATGAAAATATGTTCAACATCATTAGACATTAAGGAAATGCAAATCAAAACTATAATGAGATACCATTTCACATAATCAAGAAAGGCTATAATAAAAAAAAAGACAAACAATAACAAGTAGTGGGAAGATATGGAGAAAGTGGAACACTCATACAGTTCTGCTGGGCATGTAAAATGGTGAAGCCACTTTGGAAAACATTTGATAGTTCCCAGAAAGTTAAACATAGAGTAACCATATGATTCAGCAATTCTACTCCTGGTACATACTCAAGAGAATTAAAAATATATATCTATACAAATACTTGTATATGAATGTTCATCACAGCCTTATTCATAACAGCCAAAAGGTGGAAACAATCCAAATGTCTATCAATGGATGACTGGATGAACAAAATGTGGTGTATTTGTACAATAAAATATTATATAGCCGTAAAGATGAATGAAGTAGTGACCCATGCTTCAACACGGAATAACACTGAAAACACTATGATAAGTGAAAGAAGAAGCCAGTCACAAAGAACCATATCTTGTATGATTTCATTTATATGAAATGTCCAACATAGACAATCCACAGACAGAAAGTAGGTTAGTGGTGTCTAGTGCTGAGGAGATAGGGTGGTGACCAAGAGTGACTGCGAAAGGATACAGGGTTTCTTTTGAGGTGATGTAAATATTCTAAACTTAAATTGTGGTGATGAATGCACAATTCCAAATATAGTTTAAAACATTAAATTGCATACTTGGCTGAATCTTATGGTATGTGAATTATATCTCAATAAAAATGTTTCAAAGTGGTAACAAAATAATCTTTGATATGAAAAAAGGGAGCAATAGTTCCTTAAATCAATGGCCAGCAAAAAAAATTAACTTGTTTTTTATTAAAAAAAGCCCCTAGGCCTGGCTGGTGTGGGTCAGTGGATTGAGCACAAAACTATGAAGCAAAGAGTTGCTGGTTCGATTCCTAGTCAGGGCACATTGCAGGCCAGGTCCCCAGTAGGGGGCACACAAGAGGCCACCACACATTAATGTTTCTTTCTCCCTTCCTTCCCCTCTCTCTAAAAATAAATAAATAAATAACTTTTTTAAAGCCCCTAGAGTTAGGTTAGGGGAGGTTAATTTTCTTTGTGCTTTCTCAATCCACAGTCTGCTTGATATTTGTATGAATCCACAGGGAGAATAAGGAGGTAGAATTATAATAAAATGTTACACCTGAACTCTCTTGTCCTGATAGGGAAACTGAAGCTGGGCAAGACTAAGTGGCTTGTCCCAAGTTCCACAGGTAGCTGGCACAACTGGAGCTGGACCTTGGGACTTCTCACTTTTGACCTGAACCATTGCTGCGAGAGGGGGCAGGAGTCCTAGGACGTAGCGGTAATGGCATCAGTTATAGTGATCCTCTGAAAGTTCATGTCCACCTCCAAATGGAGAGGTAAAGAGGCAAGAAAACAGTGGGATGAGGAACTGACCTTTTAGGGAGAAGGTATGATTCTCATTTTGAAGAGGTTCTAACAGAGTAGAGAGTGAATAGGAGGTTCATCTGCCTGTGCTTACACATGTGAATACTTGTTCATAGTTGTTTGACCTTGGATTAGTCAGTGCCCCTCTCTGAAAGGGAGTTTTTAATGTCTAAAAGATACGTTCCAGCTCTGATAACTAGGATTCTGAGTTCCAAAGTCCAGACAGCTGGCATTGGGGCAACTGTAAGAGCCCAGAAGCCCTACCCTTAAGCTTCTTGAAACTCCTTCAGAATGTAGCTTAGTCCTGAACTCAGCCAGCCAGGAGGTCCAGTTGGAGTTTACACAAGAAATAAACAAATCTGGAATAAATTTAAACAAGTCACTTCCCGAATATTCTAAAAGCCTCCTTCTGGGTGGCTTGGCTTACAAGCACGGCTTGTAATTCCCTCCCGTATAATTTAGTTCAACATTTTATGTCTTGATTCTATGCCTCCTGCCAGGTGGTCTCAGGTTTAGGTTACTGTGAACCATTCTGCTTCCAATTCAGCCAAGTGTTGCCGGGGCCAAGTTGATGCAAAGCACTGTGCTAACTGCTGCCAGGGACGGAGAAATGGATAAAAGCAGCTCTCTGCCCAGGAGCTCACAGTCTAGAGCATGCAAAACCACTCATTTTCTGCCTCCACGTCTTGTCCCACTGGAAGGGCTCAGAGGCAATAACACTCTTGGGGGTGTCATCTAGGATAACAATGTCTCCTTCTGGCATACTTCTTGAAGAACCTGCCCGAGGCTCTTCTTGAAAAGATGTCACTCTTTTCAGAAGTATGTCCGTGGTGTTTGGCTTGATTTATTTTTTTCATCATAAATTTGCTTGTAAGCAGATAATGAACCATGAACATTCCCCACTAATAATGAGAACCTTTCAGTGTTAGGGTCCATGTCTTCAAACTTTTTAAGGATCTTGTTGAGGTCTGCAAAAGCTTCTACTAAGCCCTTCACTGAATTTTCTTGGTGTGTCTTCTTCTTTTTCTTCTCCTGCAGTTTCCTTTTCTCTTGCCCCTTCTTCAGCGAGGCACTCCTGTTCCATTTCCATCATGGGGCAGCTCCTCAGGAACCACATCCGGGAGCACCTCAATGTCACCCTCATCCACAACCAGGCTAAGTTGTTTGCCGAGTCAACCACAGCCTTGTTGACTTTTGCAACCTCCTCATTCTCAGGAAATCCTTTGAAGTCATGGATGAAGCTCTTGAGGGTCTTCTTCCAGATGCCATTCATACGCTCCTTGGTGCTATCACCCCAAGCCCGAGCAAGGTTCTTGACACAGTCATAGATGTTGTAATCCTTCCAGAACTGCATCAGTGTCCTCTCATCATCTTCCTCAACTCACCAAGAGCCTGGAAAAGTTCCTCCTCTGGGAGGAGGCCTGAAAAGCTACTATAACTCCTTGGTCCCGTGGTTAGATCAAGGAGAAGGTATTTGGAGGGAGACACACCACTTTAACATTGGGATGAAGATGACCAATGAAGGAGGATGTCTGGGAGCATTATCAACAATAAGCAAAATCTTGAAAGGCCCGCCATTCTCCAAGCAGTACTTCTCCATTTCTCCGGCTTAACAATTCAGAAAACGTCATGGGAGAGGAGCTGGATGGCCCATGACTTCTTATTGCTCCTGTAGTGCACTGACAGCCTGTGCTTGCTGACCGGCTTGCAGGCCCTGGGCTTCTCAGTGGGCTAGATCACAAAAGGTTTCAGTTCATAGCCTGAAACGTTGTCCCCAAGCAAGACTGTTATCCTGTCCTTAAAGACCTTGAAACCTGGCATTGACTTGGCCTCCTTATACATAGAAGTCCTGTCAGGCATCTGTTTCCAGAATAGGGAGGTTTCATCCAAACTGAACACTGGCGAGCAATTTTCCTCCACAGTCGGCTTATCTAGAGTTTCCAAAAATTCTTTGGCTGCCTTCACAACAGCACTCACAGACTCCCTTCTTGTTATGTAATGAATAAGGACTCTCGAATCATTTAAACCACCAAGAGCTAGCAGTCAATTCATCATCAGCGTCAGGTCAGGCCTTTGTTTCTTGCGTTGCAAACTTTTGGCTTTGGCTACGATCTTCACGGTGCTGAGAGGGACATGTTTCTCGTCTGATCTTCAGTCCAGCTCTTTAGAAGTTTCTCCATGTCCAACACAGGCCCTTCTCGAATTTTTGTTAGTCTCGTTGCCTTCAGTGAAGCAGATCCATTGACAACTTCCATCGCTTTGGTCTTGTTCTCCAAGATCGTAGCTGTAGTGGAATAGGACATGCCTGACTAGTGAGCAAGAACCATCACTGGTTTTCTACTTTCATAATCCTTAATAACTTGGCATGTGGTTTCTAGGTTCATCACTCGATGTGGCCTCTGACTGGCAACAGTAGCAGTGGATTCTGTACGCTTGCGGCCACGATGAACAAAGCTACACGAGGCTACATCAGGCACGAAATGTGATGCAATCGAGAGATGCAGTAGACACAAGATACACGAGGCTGCTGCCTGCACAGCGCAGCACTCCGTTTTATAGCAAACCACTCTCTTACGAGTAGAAAGAGCACGCTCTAAAATAATAAAACGTGTGGTGTAGTAAATACGTAAACCAGTAACATAGCTGTTTGTTATCATTACCAAGCACTGTGTACTGGACATAATTGTACATGCTATACTTTTATAAGACTGGAGGAGCAGTAGGTTTGTTTATAGCACATCAGCACGAACACATGAGTAATGCCTTTCCCCACCATGGTATGGTGGCTATGAAGTCACTAGGCGTTAGAAAATTTCCGGCTCCATTGTAATCTTCTGGGACCACCATTGTATATAGGGTCCGTCACTGACTGAAACACCGTTATACAGCATATGACTGCACTTCGATTTTTATTCTGGGTAAGATGGGAAGCCATTAGAGGCTTTTGAGAAGAGGAGCGACATGATCTGATTTCCGTTTGAAGAGTGTTATTATGGCTACCATGGGGGAAATAGAGCTTAGGGGGTAAAGACAGATTCAGGGAGCCCCAAGGACACGTACACTCCTTCTAGAAGGTTATTATAACAATACGGGTGAAAAATGATGGCGGTGTGAACCAAGGTGTTAGCATGGATGGTGAAAGTACCTGGACATTGGACATATTATGAAGATAGAGCTGATAGAGTTGCTAACAGATTGGATGTGGGTATAAGAGAAACAGAAGAATGAAAAAATGACTTTAAGAAATGCAAATTAAAGCCAAAATATGATGCTACTACTTACCCAACAGAATAGTTAAGCAGAAAAATGCAAGTCTAGGAAAGAAGGGAGGGAGGGGGGAGGAAAAGACCATACTGGAGATGATATAAAACAACTAGGACTTTAATACACGGCTGTTTGTAATGCAAACTGGTACAACCACTTTGGAAAGCTGGTAGTTCTACTGAAGCTGAACATATACCTCCTAGGTATATATCTAATGGAAATGCTTACATAAATTCAGTGAAAAACACATATATGATTGGTCATATATGACTGCTTTTAAGAAAAGCAGTATTCTCTGGAATAGCCCAAACTGGAAACTACCCAAACATTCATGAAGAATAGAATGATGGAACAAATTACACAGTATTTACATAATAGAATGAATCTACAACCATGAGAATGGACAAATTATTATATGCCTTAATATGAATTAATCTCACAAATATAATGTTGAGCAAAAGAAGCCAGACAAAAAATTATATGCTCTGGCTTGTGTGGCTCAGGGGATTGAGCACCCGCCTGCAAACCGAAAGGTCGCCAGTTTGATTCCCTGTCAGGGCACATGCCTGGGTTGCGGGCCAGGTCCCCAGTTGGGGGCGTGTGAGAGGCAAGTGATTGATGTGTCTCTTGCACATTAATATTTCTCTCCCTCTCTTTCTCCCTCCCTTCCCCTCTCTCTGAAGATAAATTTAAAATTTGTTTTAAATTTTATACTATATTCTTCCATGTATATAAATGTCAAAGACACACAGAACTAACCTATGGTTATGAGAAGTCAGGATATTGGTTACCCTCAGGGAGCTGTGATTAGAAGAGGACATGAAGACTTCTGGGGCAATGGTCTGTTTCTTTATCTGGATGCTAACTGTGTAAATGCCCTCACTTTGTGAACATTCACTGAGTTACACACTTATAAATTGTTCACTTTTCCATATTAGGTTTCCAGCATTAGGTTTCCATAAATTTTACATTAAAAAGGAATGACTAAGGTTTTTGGTCTGGGTAAATGGAAGTTAACTTCTAATTTTTTTTTAAGATTTTATTTATTTATTTTAGACAAAAGAGAAGGGAGGGAGAAAGGGAGAGAAATATCAATGTGCGGTTGCCTCTCACACACCCCCCTACTGGGGACCAGGCCAGCAATGCAGGCATGTGCCCTGATTGGGAATCGAACCAGTGACCCCCTGGTTAGTAGGCCAGTGCTCAATCCACTGAGCCACAGCAGCCAGGGCTAAGTTCTCATTTTTTGAAAGGGGGATGCTATAGGAGCAGTAGGTTTGGTGGGAAATACACCAGTTTTGTACATATTCAATTTGATATTTAATAAGATACTTATTAGTATTATATTGATACTTATTTGTATTTCCACTCAAGTGGAAGTGCTGATAGGCAGTTGGGACAAGTCTAAAGTTTAGGAAGAAGTCTAGGCTGCAGACCAAACTTTAGGAGCTTAGCATATAGGTAACATGTGAATCCACGAAGCTAGATGGGATCACCTAATACCTAGTGTAGATACAGAAAATGTTTGAGGTCCAAATCCTGGGATGCTCCAACATCTAAAGACTAGAGATGAAAGATAAACCAGCAAAGAAAACTGAGTGGTGGACAGTGAGGTATAAAGGAAACTAAGACAGAGTGGCATCTCAGAAGCCCAGTGAAAAAAAAAGTTCCAGGGGGAAGTGAGCAACTATAACATACTCCTGGTAGGTGGAGTAAGGAAAGGATTGAGAATTGATTCTCGATGGATGTCATTGGTGACTTCGGTAAGAGCACTCTGGGTGGTGTGGTGGGAACAAAGCCTCATTGAAGAGGGGTTAAGAAAGAAAATGAGGAAACTGATTTGAGACAATGAGTATAAGTAACTCTTCCGAGGAGCTTGGCTTGTTTTATAGGAGAGCAGAAAAGTAAGGTATAAAATACAGTGTTAATTAAGGGTATTAAGAAAAATGTGTGAGCCCTGGCTGGTGTGGCTCAGTTGGTTGGAGTGTCATCCCATAAATGGAAAGGTTGCGGGTTCGATTCCCAGTCAGGGCACATGCCTGGGTTGCAGGCTTGGTCCCAGGTCGGATCACATACGAGAGGCAACTGATCGATCAATGTTTCTCTCTCTTGCATTGATGTTTGTCTCCCTCTCTTTCTCCCTCCCTTTCCCGCTCTCTAAAATCAATAAGCATGTCCTCCAGTGAGGATAACAAGAGAAGTGTGTAATTAAGTATTGAAAGGAGTTATAGGGTTGAGAGAAATGTTTTTCTTTTAAGAAGGTGGATAATACAGCATGTTTGTACACTCACAGGAATAATCAATAGGAAGGGGAAATGTCAGCATTATGCTGATACCAAAATGAAAAAAAGAGACATTACAAGGAAACTGCAGATGAATATTCCACATGCACACAGACCCAGGGATCTTCAACAAACCGTTAATGCATGCAATCCAGAAACATCGAAAATGGATAATCTGTCACTACCAAGTGGGGTTTATTCCAGGTAATTAAATAATGGTACAGCATTAAAAAAAATCAATGAATGTAATTCACTCTATTGACAGACAAAAAAAGAAGTAAAAATACATCTTGGGACCACGAAGGGAAAGTCAAGAGAACAGAAGATAAGGTCATTCAGGGCACTGACTGACGTCATTGAGCTGCTTAATTAATCAAACCTGAAGCCACCCTTGCTGCAGAACATTTCATTACGTGAGCCAAGAAGATAACATTGCAGCTGAGATTCAAAGGCACTGTGGGAGTGAGCTGTGTGGATAATCAGGGGAGAGGCTGCCCGGCAGAGGCGCCAGCCAGGGCAAAGCCCTTAGACTCCAGTTGACCCTGCCGGATAGCCAGTAACCCTCAGAGCGGGACTGAAGAGTTCCAGAGTCAAAGATTTCATGAGGTCAGAGGAACAAACTCACTTACTGGGACGGATCTGAGCACCTCCTTTTCGTTTTCTTGAAAGTTCTGTCACATGTGGGCTGAAGGATCCAGTGGCTGGTGATTTTGTCCCTGGGCTCATAAGATTGGAAACCATGGAAACCATGGATGACGCACTGGTTGTCTTCTGTCAGCACTTGACCTATGAGAGATAAAGAGATAAATCACAATAAAAAATCTGTTTTAAACATTGGCTTTTACTTTATACATATCCATATCGCACATCTTAAATGGTTTTTTATCTTGATATTTTGTTAATAACTAAATAACAACATAACGTTGAAAGACTATGTACACTCACATATTAGTTAGAAATGTATTCATTAGTCTATATTTTTACATTTATTTCCTCCATCTAATTATAAAAAAATAATATTATAGAAAATATGGAAAACAAAAAAAGTAGAAAGGAAAGGGGGAACCAAATTTCATCAATAAATATTACTATTTAGAGGTATTTCTTTTTAGAATTTTTCTGTAGTTATCATTAAAATAATTGGAATCATAGTGATATTCTGCTTTATTTGTGTATCACTGTGATAACGTTGGTGTTATTACAAATTTTTTATCAATTATTTTAATGACCGCATAATATATCACCATGTAGCTGTGTCATAGCTACTTAACCACTCTTCTGTTGTTAGAATCTGTTATTTGTTTTTACTTTCTCACCATTGCAAATATGTATGGTGGTACATAAAGGTTTCTATCCACTGGTTAAAAAAATAAAGAAGGAAAAACACATGATAATCTCAATTGATGAAGAAAATGCATCAACAGCCCTGGCTGGTCTGCCTCAGTGGATTGAGTGCTGGCCTGCAAATCAAAGGGTTGCCAGTTCGATTCCCAGTCAGGGCACATGCCTGGGTTGTGGGCGAGATCCCCAGGAGGGGGTGGTGAGAGGCAACCACACACTGATGTTTCTCTCCCTCTCTTTCTCTCTCCCTTCTCTCTAAAAATAAATAAATAAAATCTTCAAAAAAATAAAAATAACTTTAAAAAAAGGAAAAGAAAACGCATTAGCAGAATTCAACGTCCATTCACGTTGAAGTCTCTCAACAAAATAGTAACAGAAGGAAATCTCTTCCCCCTCCAAAGGCGATCTACAGAAAGGACATTATAGTTTGTGGTGGAAGACTGAATGTTTTCTCCTTAAGATTGGAAACATGGCAAGGATGTTCACTCCTGCCACTCCAATATCATCCAGCAAGTTCTAACTAATGCAACAAGGCAAGGGGGTCAGGAGAGACACATGGAATGGAAAAGAAGAAGTAAAATGCTCTGTGAGTAGCCAACATGATTGTCTATGTAGAAAATTCTATTAAATCTACAAAAAAAAAAAACCCTCCTAGAATTAATTAGCAATGAGTCTGGCAAAGTTATAGAACACAAAGACATAATAAATAAATAAATTATATTTCTGTATACTGGCAATGAGTAACTGAAAAACAAAATTAAATAAACAATATCATTTACATTGCACCAAAATAATACAGTACTTAGGGATAAATATAACAAAGTATATGATAGATATTTATGCTGAAAACTATAAAGCTCCAATGAAGGAAATCAGAGAGGATCTGAATAAATGGAGTGATAAAACATGCTCTCTGACTGGAAGGCTCAATTCTGTTAAGATGTCAGTTCCCCCCAAACTGACATAAAGATTCAACACAAGACCAATAAAGATCCCATCAGGATTTTTTGGTAGATACCAGTAAGTTGACCCTAAAATTTATTCAGAAAGGCAAAGGAACTGGAAAGCTAAAACAACTTTGAAAAAACAGAACGCCGTTGGAGAACCCACACTATCTGATTTCAAGAGTTCCTCGACCACTACACTAATAAAGACAGTGTAGTATTGGCAGAAGGAAAGATGCGCAGATCAATAAAACAGAGCAGAGAGTCCAGAAATAGACTGACACAAATACGGTCGATCGATTTTTTTTTACAAAAGGGTAATGGGGAAAGGTTGTCTTGTCAACAAATGATGCTGGAGTAATTGGACATTCATGTGCAAAAATGTTAACCTTGACCTGTACCTTAAATTTTTTTATTTTAAAACTTTAGTTGGAACAGATCATAGACCTAAATGTAAATCTATGAAATGTTGAGAAGAAAGCAAAGGACAAAAATCTTGGGTTAGACAGAGTCCTTTAAATGCAGTGCTAAAGCAACATTCATAGAAAGAAAAACTGATAAACTGGACCGTAGGAATAGAGGGCACAGCAGTGTCGTCGGGCTTAAGGGGAGAGGGATTTTGACTACAAAGGGGTAACGTGGAAATTTTGTATTTTGTTTGTGATGGTTACCTGACTGTGCATTTGTCAAAAATCACAGAACTATATACCAAAAAAGTGAATTTTACTGAAGCAAGTTACAATTAAGTTATATATACACATATACAACATGTATGTATACTTTCTTTTAAAGTTTTCTTCCTCATATTACTATCAGGTCACATCTCTAGATTCTGTATTTGTACAACTGATTCTTTCGAGCCCAAGATTAGGACTGTTTCAATCCCTGTTCACGTTCCATTTCCTCTCATTCCAGAACCTTAAACGTCATCATTTGGAATGTATGCGTTTTGAGTAGGTTATTCTTCCTGTCTCAAGAAGGTCCAACTCCTATTATTAGGAGCGGTAAAATAACACGCCATCTGCCATTAGCACTTTAGCAGGGATCTGGTTATTGGGCTAACTAGCTGTCAGTGTGGATGGCGTGGCAGGCCTCCGAGGGTCAGCACACGGGACAGATGTGCTTTGATGGGAGGAAAGGGGAAGGCCTGCAGCACAGCGCAGCGATGGGGCACTGGAGGCTGGAGGTAGAGGTGGGAGGGCGGCGATCGGAGAGCAGAGATGGGAGCGCGCCAAGAACACGCTGCGCTAACTTCACAGCTTTGCCTCCGGCTGGCTCTGGACTTAAGCCAGTCTCTTCCTTGAACTTCATTTCCTCTCTTCTGAATCAGTCCAGTCTCTGCTCACATCTCTTCCGTAGTGTGACCAAGATCCTCTTGCTCTGTCCCCGTTTATTCAACAGATATTTATCATAACTGACTCTAATAACACTCTGTTCTATTCGTACAAGGTGAAAACCCTTGTAAGTCTGCTTATCTCTTTTGATCCAGCGGAGGGAGAATTAGCCCTAATTTCCAGCGATGGAAGTAGAGGCTCAGAAAGGTTAAGTGATTTACCCAAGGTCACCCTTTTAATTGAGGCCTGGACTCTTCCCATTATTTATACTCTGCTGCCCCCTACTGTGCACTTAGCATTAGGCAACACATAGTTCCTACCATCTAAGAGTGCTTACCTTTGTTAACTTAATGAATAATTATTGAGATCCTGCTATGTGCCAGAAACAAAGGACAGGCATGGTCCTTGTGCACAGGGAGCTTATGATGCAGAGGGGGAGGCTGAATTGCACAAATAATTACAAAATTTCAGTTTGGGTAGGTACTATGCAGTACAGGGTGCTATACGAGGGTATAGATTAAGGACTATGTATCCTAGTCTGGAAGATTAGGGAAATCTTTCATGAAGTGGAATTCATAGGAATGGATTACTTATTGGCTATGGAGGAGGTTAAGGAGCTCTCAGGTTCGAACTGGGCAGATGGAGTACTTTTACTAAATTGGGAAAGCCTAGAGGAGGATGGGATTTTGAATAGAAAGAGTATGGCTTGGCTTTGCCTTTTGCAGTTTGGAAACCCTGTGAGACGTTTAGGTATAGGTGTGGAGTGAGCAGTCGGACTTAGGAGTTCAGGAGCAAGGTCTAGGCTAGAGACAGACGTTTGGGAGTTGATGGAATACCAATGGTATTTGAAACTGTGGTAATGGGTAAAATCTCTAAGTAAGATCAGAAAGAGAAGAGGGCCTATAACTGCCCAGAGAAACTCCTGAATGTAAAAGGTCAATTAGAATAGAAAGAACAGAAGAGGGAACCTGGGATGAGAGGCTTCAAGGTAGGCAGGAAAATCAGGAGAGTGTGGTAGTATCAAAGCCAAGGGAAGAGTGTGTTTCAAGAGGGATACTGGAGAACCGAGGTAGAAGCTCTGCATAGAAATCATGTAGAAGTTGTGTGCCTGGCCAGCCTGTGACACAGAGGCCCAGAGGTTGAGAGGACCGGGCCAGGACCTCCTCAAAAACCCTTGTCCTGGAGTACTAGTCTTTGTGCTTTTTCTCACATACCACCAAAAATACTTTTGATAAATGATGCCACTCCATCATTAAAGGGTAGTTCCCTGAAACTGATAGTTTTAATGGATCCTCTGTCACCTCCAGGATTTTTTATTGCCCCAGGCAATGTACCATAGTAAGGTCCACGGATATCTCTCTCTCTCTCTCTCTCTCAGATTTTATTTATTTATTTGTAGAGAGGGGGAAAAGGAGGAAGAAAGGGAAAGAAACATCAATTGGTTGCCTCTCGCTCACCCTCCAATTGGGGACCTGGCCTGCAACCCGGGTATGTGCCCTGGGCTGGGAACTGGTGACCTTTTGGTTCGCAGGCCGGTGCTCAATCCGCTGAACCACACCAGCTAGCGTGGGTATGCCTTTCTTACAAAGACTAGCAGAACTACAATTATGAAGTCAAAGCCAGTTTGGAGCCTTAACCCCAGGAACTTTCTCAGGTAGAATACATACGGAAGCTGAAGATCGGGAAATTAATTCCCTTAAAAATATTAGTGCACAAGTACCCTTTAGAAAGTATTCATGTATCATAGGGATATTGCATACTCCCATTTGAAAACTAGTATTGCAAAGGATTATGGGCAATCTGAAACTATTGCCAAGTTCCTGGAACCTGAAACTGACTGATGGGACCAGCTGGCCCTGATGGAATCAGACCCCTACTTCAACTACCTGACAGGCATAAGGAGTTTCAGAGATAGATGTGGGTGGTTTTGGGTATCCTCCACAGGCTTGACAGTTTAGGCATCTCCCACCACTTCAGGGGACCATCTGAAACTCCAGCAAGAGCCAGCCATCAGGGCCTGCTGGCCTCAGTGACATTAGAGTCCAATCCTGCTTAGCAACATGAAGGCGAGATGTTAACTGTGAGGCAATATGGCTGATTACTTAGCACACCGCCCCCCAAAACTATCCATTCCAACTCATTCTCTCAACTCCCATGTGCTTAGGTGGTGTGTGAGGTGCTAGGGTTACCACCCCACCCCCCACCCCCCAAGAAAAAGCATAAGCCATACATCAAACCCTTGAGATAATGAGGGAGCTAAATTAAGTTCTTGTCATAACAGTAGTACAGACCCACATTGTTCTTTCCAACACCTATCTAGTGCTCCTCTGTTTAGATGTGGCAGTTTTCCCAGCTGGAGAGTAATTAGGCTGATTCTGATCTTTTGTAATTATGAAGAAAGCTGCAATGAATAATTTTGTATGTCGGTCTTTGTACATATGCAAAGGTTATCTATCTAGGATGAATTCTCAAAATCAGAGTAGCTGGGTCAGAGGTGTGCTCATTTTCAAGGTGGAGAGGCATTGCTAATTTGTGCTCCGAGAAAGTTTACCAGTTTATGCCCCTCCCAACAGCACTTTCCTCACGCCCTCTTTGACACTCTGTAATATCCAAAGTTTTTGTATATTTGCAGTCTTGTGAGAAAACAATAGCTCATTGTTTTAATTTGCCTTTCTTTAAATACAAATGAAGTTGGTCTCTTAAAAATGTATATAAGTCCATTCATATTTCTGTTTACCTGAAGCCCATTTGTCCTTTACCAGTTTTGAACTGGGTGATACGTCCTTTTCTTATTGGTTTTTAAGAGCTGTCTTATGTTAAGAAAACGAATAAAAAATATTTTACCCAGTTTATTGTAAAATTTACTTTATCTCTGGAGGCCTGAATTTTTGAAACCACCCACCTAAAGTGAATAGCTTTTTCTTTTTTTTTTAATATTTTATTTATTTATTTTTTAGAGAGGGGAAGAGCAGGAGAAGGAGAGAGAGAAACATCAATGTGTGGTTGCCTTTCATGTGGTCCCCACTGGGGACCTGGCCTGCAACCCAGGCATGTGCCCTGACTGGGAATCGAACCTGCGATGCTTTGGTTCGCAGCCCGCGCTCAATCCACTGAGCTACGCCAGCCAGGGCTGAATAGCTTTTTCTTATATTTCAGTATATGCCCTCTTTTTAGGGAATGTCCTTTTAGACACTGTTACACTAACTTTTTAAAAAAATTCAACTTATATTTATTTATTTAATGGAAAATATATCTATATGTTTTTTAAAAGGTCAAAGGACACTAAATGTATATAGTAAAAAATCTCCCTCTCGCCCTGCCCTCACACCACATAACCACGCAGTCACCCTCCAGTAAGGCATTCGCTGTTACCCTCCCATATTTCACCTTCTTACCAGCAAACAAGAAAGTTCCTTCTCTCTCTCCCTCTCTTTCTCTTCCCTCTCTCTCCTTTTCTCCCATAATATCATTACATAAACAGTACCATACTATACCCAGTATTCTGCTTCTTGCTTTTTTTTCATTTAACATTATATTTTGGAAATACACATTTTCTAACATTTCATAAAATACTTCCTCATTATTTCTAATAGCCTCAATATTGATCCATTGTATAAACCTCACTTTGAGGTTTATACACTTTGAATATGCTCTTAAGGGAAAAATCTAAGTGGAAAATACCCCCAAATCATTTGAAGCTGGATCTTGAGACTGAGGCAGGGGATTGAACTGGGACTTCTTGACATCCTTAACAACGGGACCCTTTCCTCCCTCCATGCTTTACCTCCCATTTTCGGCCAATTAAAACTTCACACAATCAGGAGGGGAATGAAGGGGGGATAATAGGACAACTGTAATAGCATAATCAATAAAATATATTTTTAAAAAAACTTCACACAATCTTCCATTGCTTATAACTTTTAAGCATGTGTGGTGTATGTTGCACATAAAACAATTACCCGTTGACACAGCCTCATCTCAAATACCACTTCCTTTTTGAAGCCTTCCTTGATCTCCTGATTTCCCCGCCAGAGTGACCACACTCCCTCGCAATCCTATGGGACATCGTAAGGTGTTCAGGTTATTTGTCACACTGAATACCTGCTCAAGTCTCATCTTTTTTTTTTTTTACCTGAAAACTGTCTCACTTGCCACAGCACCTTCAAGAGTGGCTGTATAGTACTGTTTATGGAATTTTTAAGGTAATCAATGAACGAAGGTGCAAGGAGTTCAGCACATACACTTTACGTCAGGCACTTGGATTTTATTCCGGTTTTGCTATCTTCTAGGTGTATCATTGGATAAATCATCTCCCCTCTCAACTCTTCCTTAGAATCCACTTCATAGGACAGTTGTGAGGATTAAGCAAGATAACCTTGAAAACTTGCTCGGCAGATATCAAGCCCTCATTCAATGCGGGCTGCTGCAATAAGGATTCAGAAGAAGGAGAGAAGTCAGAGAGACTTCTACATCTCTCAACTATACTTCCTTTCAGATTTCAAATAAGAACTTCATTCTTTCCTATTCCTGTTTTAGGTTGTTTGGGGGTTTTGTTTTATTATTATGTTTTGTCTTTATTTTGGGGATAAATTTGGCCGGCTTCAGGCCTAGGGCCCCCCAGCAAGCAGCACAGGCTGCCCAGTGCTGTACATTTTTGTGATCACCAATTATTTCCTTCCTTTATAAGAAGTATCTCTGCCCTGTGATTGAGCTCGTAAGTTAGTCTCTTCCTATCAACTGTTAAAGGAAAAACATTCAATGACACCTGTTAAAGCACAGCAAGGAAGACTTGACTCACAGCAGGGGGGCTACCACCATGGGCACAGGGTCCACTGCACTGGAATTTCGTAGCAGGCGAGGGCAATTAGTCTCAACTACGAATCCACCATGGTCCAAGTGGGAGTTTATAGTCAGGAAGCAGGTCAACAGTCAGTGGATGGAAAATTACTAAGGAGAATTATCAGGGGTCCAGGATTCCAGCTGAACGAACCTAACAGGATTCTTGTTGAAGAAAGGCCAGGATGATCAGACATCACTTAGGGATCGGTGGAGGATGAGGAACCCAATCAGATATCAAGGTGATCATAAGATATCAAGAGTGGGGGTTTCTAATTGACCTGCCTTTGCAGGGTTCGAAACTAGATTTACAAGGAAGTGCACTCAGACGGGCCTAGCAGATTCAAGAGGCTGACTAAGGTTGGGTCAAGCAAAGACTCTTGGCACTGAATGGAAGGCATTCTGATACCTGCAGTGAAGAAGCCCGTGTGATCTAGGGGGAGGGGGAGGAGGATGTTCCACAGCATAAAGAGCACAGTGTCTCGGAACTTCAGAGCTTTTTAATTCCGTTCTCAACTTCTCTTGCCTCGTTGCAACAGCCTCTTAACCCATCCCCCGCTAATGTCAAGGACTGTTGTGAGGAAAGCAGCTAGCACAGGGCTGAACAAACTAACCAATAAATGCAAGTCCCCCTCTAACCTCCTCCACGCTGGCACCAGATTTACAGGCCCAGAAGTCCTCTTCTTCCCTCTGACTGTGGATGAGCGACCCCAGCTCGCAGCCATCCTCTCCTCTGGACTGGCGTACCTGCGTCCTCAAGCACCTCGCTACCGCTGCTGCACTTCTGCCCCTCTCTCCCGCAGCATCAAGTTCTCCCTCTCCACTGGAGCCTTCTCAGTCAACGTTTAGACAGTATTTTTGCCCATCTTGAAAACAAACAAAAACAACCCTTTTTGACTCTATTTCCTCCTCCAGCCGCCACATTTTCTCCTTCCGTTTGCAGCAAAACTCCTTGAAAAAGGTATATATACTCAACATTTTCAATTCCTCTCCTATTCTCTCTTGAACTTACTTCAATCAGATTTTTGTCCCCTGCATGACACCAAGACTATTCTTCTCAAGATCATCAATCCCGCCACATGGTTAACAAATGATCACCTCTTAATCATCCTATTATTTGATCTCTGAGCAGCATTTAGCCCAACTGATTACTCTTTGTCCCTTAAAACACTTCCTTCACTTGGCTTCTGGGACTTCTCCCTCTCCTAGTTTTCCTAGTTTTCTTGTTTTTGCCTGTTCCTTCTCAGAGTCTTTTGTGGATTCCTCTTTATTTTCCCAACCTCTAAATATTAGAGTTGCCCCAGGAGTGAGTCATCAGAACTTCTTCCTCTCTCTACGCTCATTTCCTAAGTAATTTCTTCTGGTCCCTTGGTTTTTAAATATTACCTATATTCCGAAAACCTCTCAATTCATATTTCAGTCTAGACCTCTTTCCTGAACTCAGGCCCACCTATGAAACAGCCTACTTGCCACTCCCACTTGGGTACTTAACCCACTGAACATCACCCACTTATGTGCAAACCCAAACTCTCCATATTTCTTTTCAAACCTGTCCCTCCTGCGGCCTTCTCTGTGTCCGATAATAGCAACTCCATTCTTCTAGGTACTTGGGTCAAAAAGTTTGGTGTAACTTGACTCTTCTCTTGTTCTCTTACCTCATATCCAATCCATTGCCAAGTTTTGTCAGCTCTATTTTCAACATTTATTGAAAATCCAACTACACTTCACTGTCCTCACTTGGACGCTGGCCCAGGCCACCATCAGCCTGTACCTTGATCATAGCAGTAGTTCCTACCTGGACTTTCTGCGTATGGCCTCTCTACCTGTTCTCAGCGCAGCAAACAAAGTGCTTTTGTTAAAGGTAAGTCAGAAGTTGTCAGAAGTTGTCTCTTCTATTTTAAAAACCTTCCCTTGGCTTTTTATGTCAGGTAGTTAAAAACCCTTCCCTTTCATAACCCTCATCTTTTAATACCCTCGCCCTTCTTCCTCTCCAACCACACTAATCTCCGTGTTGTTCCTCAGATTTACCAGGCATGTCCTTGCCTCAGGACCTTTTCACTTCCTGGTCTCTTTGTCTGAGTTCATCTCTCCAAGATACCTGCATGGTCCACTCCCCTTGGTCCCTCAGGTCTTCAGTGAAAATATTTCTATGTAATTGTAAATCTCTCTAATAGACTACAGGCAGCAACTATAACAATCTTCTTTAAGTCTCCAATCCAGCCAGCACCCAAAATAGATTTAATAAATATTTGTTGAATGAAGAAATAAGAGAGGACCCTGGCTGTTGTGGCTCAGTGGACTGAGTGCCGGCCTGCGAACTGAAGGGTCAACGGTTCGATTCCCAGTCAGGGAACATGCCTGGGTTGCAGTCCAGGTCTCCAATAGGGGATGCATAAGAAGCAACCACACATTGACGTTTCTCCCCCTCTCTTTCTCCTTCCCTTCCCCGCCCTCTTAAAATAAATAAATAAAATCTTTAATAAAAAAGAAATAAGAGAAGAGGTGAAGGGAAGGGAGGTCTCCCGTTTCCCTGCAGTGAGTTCTGGCGCAGATATAATGGTTCTTGATAATATTATCAATAACAAAGTTTTTCCTAACATTCACTCAGTTAACACTGTAGTTTACAAAGTGAATCCCAACCCTTCATATGATCCCTTTCATGAAGTGGAGAGAACAAGTGTTATGAGTTTTATTTTACAAATGAGAAAACCAAGGCTCAAAGAGATGAAATGACTTGCCCAAAGGCTCACTACAAAGTAGTAAGAGCTCATACCTGAGTCCAGGATCTGACTCAGAAAGGGAAACGGCGTCATTTCTATGAAGACGCCATCATCCATCTTTCTGGAACTGCCATTAGTTACTCCAAACTCTTCTCCCTCTTCCTCTTTGCCCAGTGTCACCTAAATCTGTCTCCTCCCCATTCTAGAAAAAAAAATGGGGTTCTGAGGTCAGATTGCTCCAGCTTCCCACTTATGAATCCTGTGGATTCAATTTGGAGAATATTCAGAGCTTCAGCTTCTTTATCCTAAATTAGGGGTAATAATAATAGTATCTATTTCATAGGGTTTATCTGTGAGGAATAAATGAGCTATAACACAGGAAAAGGCTTAGCCTAGTGCTGTGTGCATAGTAGGCATTTAACAAATGTTACTCATCTTTGTTATCATGAGTTCTTCATACCTAGACTATTGCAGTAGCCTCCCAGTAACCTGTCTGCCTCCTGTGGTCGTTGTTCTGCACGCTGGGATGGGAGGGGAACCAATGTGGAACATCTATTAAGTGCTAAGCACTTCATCCTTACAGCAACCTTATGCGGTAAGATCAGCATCATTTTATAAAAATGGAATAGAGCCAGGAGTTTAACATAGGTCTGACTCTAAAGCATGTTCCCTTTCCACTCTTCCAAATTACCAGGCAACTATAAAACACCATTTTCCACACATCATCCTGCTCAAAACAAACAAACGATCGAAGGGATCGCCACCACTCCCATTTCCCTTCAGCACACAACCCGAATTCATTATCCTAGGAATGAGGTCCTGTGCTACTTCCCTCACTTCCCAGCACTTTCCTGGAGGAAGCCTGAGCTCCAGAGAAGCTGATCTGCCCCAGTCACATCCTGCCCGCCTTCACCTTCCCACTTGACAAAACCTCTCCGCTCCGCTCCGCGAGTTTAAACCCGCCCTTCCTTCGAGGCCTAGCGAGAGGCCCACCAGCTCCACCACAGCCTCCCTGACCTCCCCGCCCCCTCAGGTCTCCCTGACCCTGCAGCTCCCGCCAGAATCCTTTCTGACACTTGGCGTTTGCTGCCCCGTGTTTCTTTGCACGGATGTTTTCCTCGCCAAGCTGTAAACCTCTGCACTTCAGGCAGCCAGCCTCCTTTTCTTCTGTATCCAAGTAGTCCAGAGTCCTACATATATCTAGAAAGTGCCCAATAATATGGGTTGTTTCGGATGACAGATGATCTTCCCAGCTGGGCGATCTTTCTCTCCCTCTCCCTCCCTCTCCCTCCCTCCCTTTCTCTCTCTCTCTCTCTCTCTCTCTCTCTCTCTCTCTCTCTCTCTCTCTCTCTGGTGAGGGAAGGAGCTTCACCTTAATTTCCCCTAATGTCTCCCAGGTCTGCCCCCGAAACACTCCTCAGCTCTGTTCTTCGGTTTCTCACGCTCCCTGCCCCGGGGCCGCCCCTCAGACCCTCTCCAGGGCTGGCTGTTCCTCCAGCTCCTTCTCCTCCAACCCGGGGCAGCTCCCGAGTCCCCGCGCCCAGCCCACCGCCCCGCAGACTCTTCGCTGGGGGGCCGGTCCTCCGGCTGCAGACCCTGCACCCCAGGGCCGTCACGTGGTTCTGTCTCTGGGAGTATTTGTTTAGCCTCTCGCCCCTCCCTCCGGGCTGCCCCTCCGGCCCCCCTCCTCCAGTCCCACCCTTCGGACCCTCCTCCAGGGCCGCTCTTTCGGCCCCGGAGACCCCTCCCCAGCCCCGCTCCGCCACCGGCGCCCAGGGCCGGTCGGGAGCCGCCGCCCCGCGGTCCGGCCAGGTGCTGCCCCCGCGCCCTTAGCCGCCCCCCGCCGGGCGGGGCGCGCGGAGGCGGGGGCGCGCGGGCGGCCGAGGCGGCGGCGGCGAAGACAGGCGGGCCGGGCGCGTGTCCGCGGCGCCGTGACTCGGCGGCTCCGCAGCGGCTGCAGCGGGAGGACCCGGCCAGAGGCGCCGCCGCTGCCGCCATCGCCGCCGGGCGGCCGGGCCCCGCCGCCGGGATGCCGAGGAGCCGGGGCGCCCGCGCCGCGCCGGGCCGGGCCCCGCGCCGGAGCCGCTGGCGGGCCCCCCGGAGGCTGCTGCCGCTGCTGCTGCTGCTGCCCGCGCTCTGCTGCCTCCCGGGCGCCGCGCGGGCGGCGGCGGCGGCGGGGGCCGAGGAACGGGCGGCGGTGGCGGCGCGGGCAGCCGAGGCGGAGGCGCCCTTCGCCGGGCAGGTGGGGCTGGAGCGCGGGGCCGGGGCGCGGGCTCGGGGCCTCCGGGCAGGGCGGGGGGCGGCGCCGGCCGGGCCGCGCCCGCCGCGGGGAGTGGAGGTGGCACTCGAGGATTCACGCCTGGGGTCGGGGCCGGGTCCCGGGGCCGGGGCCGGGGCCGGAAGGTTGTGCGGAGGCCGCCGGGCCCGGAACCGTTTCAGCACCGCGGACAGGGGCGGCGGGCGAGGGCGCCGCGGGAGGGTCGGAGCGTTGTGCTGGCGGTGGGGTGTGTGGCCTGCAGGACTATGTGTGTGAGGAAACCGTACAACGCCTCGGAGTAAATAGTAAGCTCAACCAGTCTGCTGTGGGTTGGGAGAAGAACCCGAGGATATTCAAGCTGGAGAAAAGGATGGGATAGGTGGTGGGGGAGCGAGGGGGACGGAGAAGGACTGGATCGCTCTCTTCATATCCGAAGGCTGTCACGTGGAAGAAGGATAGACTTGCTGTGCACGGTCCCACAGGGCAGAACTAGAGCCAACAGGGGTGGGGGTAGGCGTCACAAAAAGGCAAATTTCGGCTCAATATAGGAAGAAGTTTGTAACAATCAGAGCTGCTCAACCAGCTTAGGAGGCGGTGAGCTGCTCATCACTGGCATGTGCAAGCAAAAGCTCCAGGAGGGGACTGGATGGATACATGCACAATACCTGCATAGATGCATGCATAATAATAACGATAGTGCCAGCCACCCTTTACTGTGCACCCACTGTGTGCCAGGCATGGTGCTGTGTTGTATGTCAATTAGTAGTATCTTATTTAATCTTCATAACTACTCTAGGAGATAGTTGTAATTATTACCCCCGTTTTACATGCCCACCTGTCCTTCCTTCAGGGGGAATAGAGAACTTAAGTAACTTGCCCCGTGTCCCAAAGCTCGTGAGTGACGAAGTTGGGATTTCACCTGGGCATGACATTATTCTATATCCCGTGGGGGTGAGGGCAGTGGACTAGGTGATTTCTTTGGCCTATTCCAACCTAGAGGTCTGCAATTCTAGTAAGTGACGTTGGTTGAGATGTTTTTGTGCTGAAGAAAGCCAGAGTTAGTGCCTTAGGAAATCCTAAGAGACAGAGTGTGCTTGTCGAAGCAGGCAGCCTATTTGTTCAGAAGAATCTGACAGAGTGGGGATTGAGCACGGAGCTCAGGGGGCCATAAACTTGGAAATGCTGTGCAAAATTGTGTTTGTGTGTGCAAACGTGTTTTTCTAGGAGAGAACCCATAGCTTTCTTCAGACTTTCAAAGAGGTACATGACGCAAAAAAATTAGGGTGGGTAGAAAGTCTCTTTAGCTCCATTTGGTAGTTGTCTCCCAAAGATCTTATAGTTGCTGGCTGACTTTTAGTTAAAACTTTCCATAGCCCGTTTTTGTTTTCATCTTTATTATATCTCAACATAATCTATTTGATCAGTTTATAGCCTATAAAAAGCAGGATTGCTCTAGTCTTCCTGAGTGCACCGGGTGAAGTGGAGAGACCCTGACTTGGGATGTAGGAGGCCTGGGTCCTAATCTGACCTTGGCCCACGGTGGTTTCTATGACCTTGGGCCATTTCCTTGCTTTTTATAGGCATGGATTTTACCATCTTGAATAGGAAGGGAGAGGGCCAGATGATCTCCACTGTAAAGCCCTTTTATTCCTATGATATTTCAAGCATTAAGAGGCTATTTGCTTGAATATGTCAGGATTTGGAGAGAAGGGTATGTGTGTCCATTCTTTATCCTTGTTAGCTTTCCCAGCTTTGATTGCTCCACCTCTCTTAGCCTTTGTCTTTGCACTCTTAAGTTTCCCTCTTACGACATAGGCTTTCCCCAGAGTAGCCGTAGTCATCCTCTGGGTCATTTTGGTTGCCCTTTTCTAGTTATCCCTGGGCCCTAACTTCCAATAGATATAAACCCGACCGTTGTCCCCAGATGTGGGACCCTGTGGTCTTGCACAAAGGAAGGATGATTTCCTCTCTGGTGTTCGGGTCCCCTCCTGCTTCTGCCCATCCCTTTGTCAGTCTCCTGACCCCCACACATGAGGCCCCTGCCTTTAGGAAACAGTCTAGCTCCCGGATCCCTTTCCTGGGTCAAAACTGATAGCCTGGAACACAACACCCTCCACGTGGATGACTTATCGGAGTGCATCACCTTTCATTTCCCCACATTGACGTGTATCTGCCATTTTGCATCTCACTCAATACTTTCCCTTCAGCACCCACCCTCTCCTTTAACAAAGCATTCCCCTGCCTGAAAGGGCTCCATGTGATCCACAGCCCTGAAATTTTCACTTTGCTCCACTTCTTCTGGATCACTTATAAAAAATTTAAATCAAACAAGTCCCGGCATAGTCTCCAGGGGCCCCCTGCACTCTTAATCTCCTTTCATTTAAAGAAGTGACCCTTTCTTTCCATCCATTGTTCCCTATCTCTAAGTGAGTTCTCAGGCCGTGAGAAAAACACCACCCTGAATTCCATAATGACTCCATTTTCAAGGCTAATATATTGTCCAAAACTTTCTGATAGATGAATTATATCCACTGCTTCTCTCAATGTGTTTGAACCTAATTATCCCTTTATTGAGTATTAGTAGATCACATGATTGAAGCCTTATAGAAATAGTGGTTTTTGGCTAGCAGATAATGTCGTTTCCTCCTCTTTGTCTTTTGAAGTTTCTGGAGTCTGACTCCACCCTACCTCTTCACTCGAGGGCTGCCTTTCCCACTCACTGCTCATTGGTACACACGCTTGGTCCAGAAAGGCTTGTCTCTCCTTATATCGTAAGACAGTTACCCAGGTTTCTCTGGACATCGACCCGTGAAGTTTATGTCTGTGCCTCCACCAATCCATCTGCAGCCTCTCCTTAAAGTTCCAGCACAAGCTCTGCTTCTCCAGGAAACTTTCCTTGACTTTTCTAGTCATTTTTTTCTGTCTCCTCGGGGGAACACTTTGAGGCAGGCCCAGCCAGTTTGCCACTTAAGTTTTTTAAATACTTAAACATTACCTGGCCAGTGTGACTCACTTGGTTGGAGCATCACCCTACAAATTGAAAGGTCACAGGTTCAATTCCCGGTCAGGGTACATGCCTGGGTTGCATGTTTGCCCCTAATCAGTGCATATAGAAGAGGAACCCGGTAGGGGTAGGTGCAAGAGGCAACTAATCGATGTTTCTCACATCGATGTTTCTCTCCCCTGCTCTCTCTCTTCCCCTCTATGAACATGTCCTCAAGTGAGGAAAAAAAAATTTATCACTGGCTGGTGTGGCTCAGTGGATTGAGTGCCAGCCTGTGAACCACAGAGTCACTGGTTTGCTTCCCAGTCAGGGCACATACCTTGTTTGTGGGCCAGGCCCCCAGTAGAGGGCGCATTAGAGGCAACCACACATTGATGATTCTCTCCTCTTTCTTCCTCCCTTCCCCTTTCTTGAAAAGTAAATAAATAAAATCTTTTAAAAGAAAAAGAAAAAGAAACATCATTTGGCGGTAGGGGCAAGTTATAGTTCTTAGGCAGGACCCTCCCCAACCAAAATGCGTTATGTTTTTAGCTCTAACACAATCCCCAGCTCTCAGTGCTCACTGCTAAGTACTCAAGCATTCAATGATTCTACTCTATGACACCAAAGAGTTGCGTGGCTCTGAAATGGGCTTTCATGGGTGTGCAACCTCCAGGTCCTTTCTAAAACCCTTCTTAGGGATAGGTCTTAATGTCTATCTGTCCTCCCCTCAGTGGAAACAGAGGTTACTCCTTTTAGCGGTGGTTCCACAATTTCACCCTTGAGTTGTTTCGTAACCATTAGGTAGGTTGTCATCTAGTGACAGTGACATACAATGAAGAGGAATTGAGAGAGAGATGACCATGACCTTAGAGACCACCAAGTAAGCACATAGTAGTACTTACCAGATACTTCTTGAATTGCCATTCGTGAATTGCCCAAGTGCACTAAGCCTGACAGTAGGTGATTCAGAACTAGAACTTTCCCCTGGTTTCCTGACTTCTTAGTTGAAAGTATTTTCACTATCTTTGGCTTTGGGTTCCATATCTCCAATCTTTCATTACCAAAAGACGAAGCCAAAAAATTTTTTTCATTCAGTCTGTTTTGTCCTTTGCTTTCTTGAGTCTTTCCTTTGTATTTTGCACATCAGGGAGGAGGGTTCCCACGGACTCTGTAATTGGCTTCCTATGTTTGGTTTATTTAAAGCATCTCTTCCTCTCATTAGCTGAGTAGAATGTCCCACAGACAGTTTTTTTTTTAAATTTCTGGAGCTCCTAGTTTCCAGTTTGATTCTGGGCAAGATCAGTATAGGCATAAAGAGATAAGCCAATCAAAACAGGCTGCATGAGTAACAGTGTGACGCCTGGTCCAAGGGCATAATGAATTCCTGCCTTCTAGACCAATCTAAGGGATCTGCTCTGGGCAGATGGAGAACGCTCTTTGGTTTGTATCTGTCATCAAGGAAAGCTAGAGCCCTGAATGAGCCTAGGGGGAGGGTAGGCCTCTTAAGAAGCACTATCAGATTCCCAAGCCAAAATTTTATTTCAGTGTGATCATGGCCTCCAGCATATCTTTATTGTTGTCAAAAAAATAATTCTCACTCTTAGACAGCTCTTCCTTTTGCTTAACCTGAATATAGTTGCTGTATTTTTTAAAAGATTTTATTTATTTTTAGACAGAGGGGAAGGGAGGGAGAAAGAGAGGGGGAGAAACATCAATGTGTGGTTGCCTCCTGCACACCCCCTGTATTTTTAATTCATTTTATCTTACTATTACTGTGGTTTTTCTTATTCTTATAGGGTGCTTTGCACATTCGTGATCCTGGCAACAATGCCATGAGGTAGATGGGAAAGACATTGTCCTCATTTTATAGAAGAGCAATCAGAGCCCTGGCTGGTGTGGCTCAGTGGTCTGAGCATCAGCCTGTGCACCAAAAAGTCATGGGTTTGATTCCCAGTCAGAGCACATGCCCAGGTCACAGGCCAGGACCCTGATTGAGGATATACAAGAGGCAACCAATTGAAGTGTCTCTTCCTCTCTTTCTCCCTCCCTTCCCCTCTCTCTAAAATAATTTTTTTAAAATGATAATGATAATGATAATAATAATAATAAATCTTTTTTAAAAAAGAAAAGGAGAGCAAACGGAGACTCAGAGAGGTGATGTGACTAGTCTGTATTTGCCCAGGACCCACGTGTAACTAATGAACAGGAAAGAGAAGGTCAGAACTAGGTTTTCCGTCCTTAGTCTGAGCGCCTTCCCCACTACATTAAACTGTCCTGTCCTGAGTAACTGCGACAGCCGTTTGGCCAATCCTTTCCATGCTCAGGTATGTCCCACTCCAGTCCTTGAAGAGGTAGTTCTAGAGCAAGTAAAAGTAAATGATAATTGTACCAAAGGCATTAATCTAAGGAAATGCTTTGCCTTATGACGTGGTGTAATTTGAACTCAAAATGAGAGGAACTGAATTCTTAGTCGACTGCAGCCAGTGTCTCCTCAGCACCTACATGTGCCTGGCACATCCGAGACACTTGGTGAACATTTTGAAATTAATTTCATTGTCTGTGTCCACACTGACTTCTTTGAATGGTGCTTGGTACAATAAAAAATCAGTCCCTCTGTGGAAGAATAGATGAATGCACGCTAGAGGCATAAACAAGGTCTGGAGCACCATTGAAGAGGGAGGAGATGAGGCTCCCCGCTGAGGTCGGGGAAGTCAGGGAATATTTTAGGAAGAAGGTCGATATTGAAGACAAGCCTTTGAGGGAAGAAAAGGATGGAGAATGGTGAGGGGGGCCAAAGAGAAGGAAAACCATGAACCAAGGCTCCACAAAAGCGTGTGGCATGTTCTGTTACCAGCCAACAGTGCACGGTGCCTCGGGCGTCAAGTTACTCGCTATTTCCAGTAAGAGAGCGTGAGGAGAAGACGCTGCAAAGGGAGGCTGAGAGCAGATTGTGAAGCTGGCTTTTTTCCAGAGGCTGAGGGGAGTCATTAAAGGTTTCTGAGCACAGGAGTGACCTGTTCGGAGCCATGTGGACGAGGCGGAGCGACTGGGGCCCGTTCCGAAGCTGCTCTGGGCGCTGGCCCCTGCCCAGGACGCCTTCAGCTTTCTCAGCGCAACGCAGGTCTGTGCACCTGTTTTAGGGACCAGTGAGTGGCTCAAAGCCGCAAACGCCCGCTCTGGCCCTCTCCCGCCGAGAGATCTGAGAGCAAATCATCTGTGTCCTCTGGACTTCAGGACTGATTCCACTCGAGTTTTTCTTCATCATTACTCCATGCATTCATTTTAAAAGCCGACTTTGAACTAGGCTTTAATGATTTATAGGATAACAGCAAAGCCATCTGTATAAAACATATTTTCTCCAAGACCATGCCGTGTTGTTATAACAAAGTAGGTAGAGAGAAAGGAGACATTGTTCTTAACAACTTCTGTTGGCAGTGATCATGCAAAAACTCACTTCTATACCATAAACACTCAAGTGCGCAGTTCTCTGTGCCCCAAAACCACAGGGCCGGAAAGATGGGAGTCATCCTCCACCTCCTCCTCTCCTCGCCCGCCTCAGCAGAGCTAATCGCCAAGCCCCAGCAGCCCCGCCTCCTGAGTGGACTTTCCCCTGTGTCCACCGCTTCGCCTCCACTGCCTCCACCTCAGTCTCAACTTCCAGCTCGTCTCATCGGGACTTCGGAAACTTCCCACCTGATCAGCCTCTCTCTCCTGTCCCTAATCCTTCTTCAAACAACAGCCAGAGTGACCTTTTAAAAATAAATCTATAAGGAATCAGTCATATGTGAAGCAAAGATGGCAAAAGCTAAGATTTAACAAAGCTGGTTGGTGGCTAGCCAGTGTTTGTTTTATTATTGCGTATGCTTTTGGACGCTTGAAATATTTAATTTAAAAAATTAAAAACAAACCAAGAATCTGATCATGTTCCTCCCACCCTCCCCTGGCTTAACGTCACTTTTAGGATAAAGGCTGAACTTAGATCACTGTGCTGCTGCTTCTTCCTTTTAGTTCGTCTTATGGGGACATGCCAAAGGCACGCAAAAGTAGAATGAAGAGTATTACGGACCCCCGAGTAGCCAGCACCCACCGGGCCGAGGCCCTGCGTCCCTGGGTCCTGCCCGCCTCCCCGGCTTCCTTTTGCACCAGCCACCCTGGCCTTCTTTCTCTCCTTCTAATACTCGGACTCCTTCCCACCTCAGGGATTCAACAAGAGAGTCTTTTTCCTGGGATGCTCATCATAGCACCTTTACCTCTTTCACACACAGGTCTCAGCTGAGATGCCACCTCCTCAGGGAGGCCATCCCTGACATCACAGCCACAGCTCCTGTCATGCACTGTCACAGCCGCTTCTCCTTTTCCTTCATGTCACTTTTCACAGGGAAACCGTCTGTCTTTCCACGTCTGTCTGCCCCACGGGCTGTAAGCTGCATGAGGAAGAGTCAGTGGGGGAGACAGACGTGTAAACCACTATTTGTAATGTAACATGGCATGCTGTTAGTGAGGGCTGCACAGAGTGCCACTGGGGGCGCGGAGGAAGTCCGTGGGACCCCGGGAGCCCTCCCAGGTGAAGTGGCGATCCAGTTGCATTTTGTAGGATATTTAATAGTTTATCAAGGAGAGGCCAGAATGCACATGGGAAGAACATTCTAGAGGAAGGAATAAAAAAGATACAGAGGAAGGAAGCTGCATGATGTGTTCTGGCAACACAAGGAGGGCTGTAGCTGGAGTAGCGGGTCCTCGGGTGGGCATAACAGGGTAGGGTGTGACGACAGAAGATGAGGCTGGAAAGGTGCATTGGCCGTAGATGGTGCAGCGTGTTGAGTGCCACGCTAGGGAGCTTGGACTTTAAGACTGGTGGGGAGGAACCAGAAGGCCGGCTCCACACTGAATCCAATTAAGCTAAAATAATAGAACTTCATATGATTACTTAGAGGTTATCTAGTTCAGCCATCTGCCTGTTACAGTTGAGAAACTAAGGCCTGATCCTGGTCTTTGTCTTCCCTCTTCCCTTTTCTAACCCATCCTGAAGTCAAGCCCCAGGGGACAGAACGCTGGCAGGTCTGCGGGGAGGCCCTGGGAAGGGCAGGGAGATGAAGGCTCCTCACTTCTCAGAGAGTGAATGAGGGCATCGCCACGCCCCTGGCCTTGGGAAGGGGCCTCTCTAGGACTGGAAGACTCAGACATCCCAGAACTGACCCCAAACCCCACATGTGCCACCTCCCTGGGCATGGTGGTTGTCTGGCTTGTGGTGGCCTCCTGGGAGTGGGCCAAGGACACTGTGCGGGACGCCAGGGGATTCCCGCCAGTGCACTTACCGCCCACTCAAGAGCCGGTGGCAGCCAAGAGGCAACACCGTGCCATTAAGGTGCTTGTCAAGAAACTAAGTTGGGAGTTGTGGGCGATCCCGAAAGCCCTTTTTAGATTGGCTGTAAGTGAAAACAAAGAAAGACAGACACAGTTTTGGAGGCAAATCAGAGCTAGTGTGGAGGGTGTAGTGTGACAGAGAGAACACTCCCTAGGAGGCAGGGACACTAGCCTCCGTTTTCAGTTCCTCTGCCCACTTGCTCTGTGATTTTGGATAAGTCATTTCTCCCTCTCCGAGTTTGATTTTTCTCTTCTGCAAAACAAGCATGTTAAATTAGATGCTCTTTAAGTATTGCTGACCCGTGCATTTCCTGGATATCTGAATGGTTAAGCCTTCAAATTTGAAGTGTTCAAAAACTGGCTCAGCGGCAAGGCTGGGCCCTCAGTTTTATGGGGAAAGGAGGAAGCAGGGTTTTGGCGGGACAGAGGCTGCGGCAAACGGACCCAGCGATGGGGCTGATCCGTGAGGCGTCACCGCAGGTGGCCAATGTGTCACTGGCGAGTGCTGGAGCAAGAATACAGACTATAGCATTGGGAGCCTGCTTCCTATTCGCCAAGATCTGCTCAGCACCTTACATGCATCCCTCAGTTTCCTATTGCTGCTGAAATGAATTATCACAAATGGAGGGGCTTTACAAAAACACAAATGTATTATCTCACAGTTCTGGAGGTCAGAAGGTCACGTGGGACTTAAAGTGTCGGCCGGGCAGCTTTCCTTCTGGAGGCTCCAGAGAGGATTTACACCATCTCTTTCCCAGCTTCTAGAAGCCACCCACATTCCTGGATTTGCGGTCCCTTCCAGCAGTGGCAACACTCTGACATCTGCTTCTATTTTGACATCTCTGACTCTGAGCCTCCCCATTGTAAGAGCCCTGGTGATTACACTGAGCCAGCCCGGATAACGTAAGGTTATCTCTCCCCACGAAGGTCCTTAATCATGTCTGTATAGTCTCCTTTGCCATGTGAGTCAACACGTTCACCAGCTGGGGGGGTTAGGATGTAGGTTTCCTTGAAGGACCATTAGTTTACCTACCACAGTGCATCATCTCATTGAACCCTCCTTGCAAGCTTTCTTTTACTGTCCTTGATTAAACAGACAAAGAAAATGAAGTTAGGTCATCGCCCAAGGACATTCAGCTGCAAAGAGCAAAGTTAGGCAATAGAAGTTTGGGACTAGAGACTCAGTCTCTGGAAGAGACTGAAAATCGGGCAAGGAATCTGAGACGCTGCAAACAGATTAGGATCAGAGCCACCTCACCTTAGGCCCTGAGTACCAGACCAGGAAACTGAGGCAAAAGCCCAGTTGTAAGGACTGAGCTAATGTAGCAGTGGATGGGGTGGGATGATCTGGGCCCACTCTTGATGCTAGTACGCAATGACTTAGTGGAATCTCAGTGTTGGGGAGCTGATGGGCCATTTGCTGAAGTTAGGACCAGCCAAGGAAATGGTCGGGCGGAGGACGAAGGATGAGAACAGAGCCGAGGCACTGAGGGCAGGAGCTGGCTGTTTCTAATAGAAGGCTTTTCTAAGTGGGTAACATGCTTTCTGCCTTGGTAAATGAGAGGTGATATATATTTTTTATCCTCACCTGAGGACATGCTTACTGATATTTATTTATTTATTTATTTATTTATTTATTTATTTACAGTTTCTATCTTTTATTCCCATTCCAGCCCACCCACCCATCCCTCCCCACCTCCCTTCCATTTCCAAGCCCCGTAGTTTTGTCCATGTGTCCTCTATATTTGTTCCTGTAAACCCTTCCCTTCTCCCCTGAAATTCCCTCCCCTCTCCCCTCTGCTTACTGATTTTTAAAGAGAGGGGAAGGGACAGAGAAAGAGTGGGAGAGAAACATCGATGTGAGAAACACCAATTGGTTGCCTCTTGTACGTGCCCCAATCAGGGACCAAACCCACAAACTCGGCATGTGCCCTGACTGGGGATTGAACCAGCGACCTTAGGGCTAGGGTTAGGGACGACACTCAAGCAACTGAGCCACACCAGCTAGGGCAAGGTGATACATTTCTTCACAGCACAGGGCCACCACTCGCAAAGGTCCTTACTGCAGTGGCTCTCACACTTTAGTAGGTAACCTATTCACCTTAGGTACAGAGTCCCAATTCCCAACCAGAGAGTCTGACAGTAAATCTAGGTTCAGGTTTGGGAATGTGCACTTTTAACAAGCTCCCCAGATGTTGCAACGCTGACAACCCACGCCACACAGAACTACACACAGAGGAACATTCTCAGTGTCCGGGGCTACAGTACAGTGAGGTGTTAGAGTTTGTCATCTATCTGGAAAATAATAGCCATAATTATTGCTATCTTTCGCTGAGTCCTTAATACCCCATATTATGTTACTTAATCGTCACAACTACTCCACAAGGCACATGCTAATGACGTGATGCAGGTAAGGGACGTGAGTGCTAGAGAGGCTGAATAATTTGCTAAGGTTGTGGGGCAAGTACATGGAAGAGTTAGGATTTAAACCCAGCACGAGAGGGCACGCTCTTAACTCTGACCCTAAACGTCCTCTTCTCAAGCCGCCTCACTCCTCACTGCTCTCCACACCCCTCACCAACCCTGCTCACGGCCACCTGCCCACACAGGAAAACCAGCTCCCACTCTGCACCTCGTGCCGGGAGGCCATTGACCGAGTGCCTAGTGCTTTCTCTAGGACAGAGTTTAGGGCTGAAAGAGCCTTAGAGGCCATTCAAGGCAGCCCTGTATGGGAATCCCTTTATTGTAGCGGTTCTCAATTTTGCCCACCCGAGGGCAACTTGCAGCAATGTCTGGAGACATCCGGCATCCAGTGGGTAGAGGCCAAGGATGCTGCTGAATGCCCTACAGTGCATCCGACAGCTCCCCCCCATAACAGAGTGATCTGACCCAAAATGCCAATAGTGCCAATGTTGAGAAACCCTGTTCTATAGCAAGTTCCACCCAGCCATCACTTGCCCTGAACACTTCAATTCATTTTCATTCAATCATATGTACCTGTGACAGGCCCTGGGCTAGGCGTGGGGATACAACAGTGAGGAAGACTATGGGCCCTGCCCTCAGGCATTGTATAGTCCAGAAGAAGAGACCTGAAATTCAACACATGGTTACAACACTGTGTGATAAGGAGGAAGGAATGTCGGGTTTCAGATCTGTCTGGGTTTGAATCCTGCCACTTACGAACCTCTCTGAACTTCAGTTTCCTCATCTGCAGTTCGGGGATCAGAATTCCCGCCCTGTGGGGCCATCGCATGCCAGGGCACCTAGCACAATGCCAGCTATACAGTAGGTGTTCTAAGAATAGCAGCTATTATCATTGTGATTATAATCAGAACAGTTCTATTAAAAAGTTGCTTCTTACAGTGAGTCAAGATCTGCATCCTGTAATCTCCCTTGCTGGGCTGGTTTTGCACTCCGTGCCAACCACGAGAGAAGTACCTCCGTCATCCACAGGCGTTTGGCTTTTCGAAGACGGTCATGCTACCTGCAGCCCTCCCCTCTCCAGCCTACAAACCCCTCATCTTCCCTCGAAGGACGTGGTTCCTCGATTTCCTGGCCGCCCTCCCTTAGCCATGCTCTAGTCCGTCACTGTCCCTTTTCATGCACAGTCTCTAGGACCTCCTGTGCATTGTTGAGACGAATGCCTTGTTCCTATGACATCACCACCCTAATATGACCTTGGTTGCCCAAACTCTTTGATCAAGTTCCTTCATTCTTTCTCCCTCATTCTAGCCCATGCTTTGAAATTTGACACTTCCCTGCCTGGTCCTTCTGAACAGACCTCACCTGTGGCCTTTCTGATAACACCTCCTCCATTGCATTTCTGGTCCAACAGGGATCCTGACCTTGTCCCACTCCTTCTCCAGACCTTACAGCCTGGTTTGGACTCACGCCCAAACCCCCTAACCCGGTGTGATGCTCCTGCGTGCCTCCAGGAGCCTGCTCACACAATTTTAACCGCGGCATCTCTCCACGCCCTCCCCTACCCGCACACCGGGGCCAAGTCTGTTTGCCAAGAGCAAACAGCCCCACCACCAGTTGATCTGCTTCTTGCTGCCTCCATTGCTACTTCTAATCTTGCCACCACCTCCGCTGTCTGCCACTCTCTTCCCTCTTCGGGCCACAGTTTTTTCCTCCTTGTTGTTCTCTGCTCTCTCCTTTGCCTACCGCTAATCCTGAATGTCTCTGCTTTGGCTTCTCAGGAACCAAAATCCCGCCTTCTGGCCGTCAGACCAATCGCGCTGTGCTGTGTGTGAGCTCCACATCCTTGGTGCAGCCCAGCTATTTTGGTCCCCGCTCTGCACTCTGAGATTTTTCTCACTTCCCTCTGGGTTTACACCTCTTTCTGCACTTAAAGGGTGACAGACATCTTCGAGTTGGTTAACTGAGCTGTAAAGGTCAGACTTCTGCGTGGCTGGTGATTGATTAATGGGTCCAGGTGTAAAAAGATGCAAGATAGGTCATTTTTCCTTTAGTGGATTTTATCTTTTTTTTTTTTCAGATGGGACAATGGAGCCTATCGCCTCATTAGGCGAGGAAGTCAAACCACAATAGATTGAATTTCAGCAAACGGTTTTTTCAGCCTCTGATAGACGACAGGAACTGTGCTTGGTGCTTTCATGTGTATTACTCATTAAACCTTCCCAGGTGAAATTCCCCCCTCATTACCCAGACAGTGCCTCCTAGATGAACTGCTCGTTCATTCATTCATTCATTCAGGGATCGTTTATTGTGCCAGGCACTGTGCTACGTACTACAGCAAACACAAAAACAGATATGAAGTCTCTGCTCCTCAGGAACTTCACCTACGGAGGAAAACACATCCGCCAACAGGTGCGATAGGCTTCGGCAGCTGTGTTTAGGGTGGTAGGGAAGTGAGGCGCTGCAGGGTCGGCGGTACCCACAGCTCTGCCAGGGAGAGTTAAGGGAGGTTTGCCAGAGGAGATGACATTTCAGCTGGACCTGAAGGATGAGTTTGCTAACACACATAAAGAGAATGGGCTCTGGAGGCAGCAGGGACAGCCTGGAAGTGTGAAAGGGCAGGGAATGTTTTGGAATTGGTATGACTGGAGCGTAGAAGACTTGCTTCAACATCAGGGGTTTCTGCCCAGAGCAGTCGGAGAATCGCCTGGCTCACAGAGCGAGTGAGTGGCAGGGGCAGAGTTCAGCAGCAGAAGTTGGAACTGCCTGGTGGTTAATCCACAGTCCTTGGCCTCCCACCCTCTCTCTCCCTCACACACACACAGACCCACACTCATGCGTGCACACACATGCACACATGTACGCACACCCACTGGGTCCTACCTCAACGCCTCGCTCCCTGGTTTAGAGCTGTCCTTTGACCGGCCCCTCCTACTCCCATGTCCCCTCTTGGGCGTCTGCCCCTGAGCTCGGAGGATTGCCCCCAGTAAACTGGGAGGGAAGCAGAACCCAGAGGAGGCGGATCCATTCCGATGTTTGGTCCTGACCCAGACATTTACCCAGGACCTGAGGGCTTAGATCCTAATCCCTGTAGCTGCTGAGAATGACTCTGTGACCTTCAAAATGGATCCTGATTGGCTCTGGGATGCTCCTTGCTGGAGCATCCCAGAAAAGGAGCCGGGTGAGTCAGGCTGCCCTTTACTGAGCAGGAGCTACTCTAATTTCCCGAAGCCTCAGAAGGCTGGAGTGGGTTTGTGCTGACACTGCCCTGTTCCCTACCTCCTACCATCAGCAGTCAGGGGGCAGGCAGGGAGAAGATTCTTCAATTCCATGCTAGTTCAGAGGTAGGCGCTCACAAAATACTCAGTTGGCTGCCTGGTTCATCAGTGGTACCTGTCCAAAGAGCTCCAGCCATCTCCCAAATGCCATAATTCATCTTAGTTGAATTTTTTAGAGAGGAATTGGATTTATCTTAGATTTGTACCACACCTCTTTTGGGAAGGCTTGTGGCAGTTTACAGATTGAAGCAATGTTCTTAAGTAAGACTTTAAGGATGAAACATAACTTGGTGGTCAGAAAAAAAAGAAAAAGAAAAGTAATAGCTTCTTCCAAGCATCGCCATGCTTAACACTTAAGCTATAAACTGGGCTGAAAGATTCCTGGCAGAAAGGCCAAAAGGGGAAATCACTGGGTTGCCCAACGTTCATTTTCTGAAACCAAAAACCATATAGAATCTCCTGTAGGGAAAAATTCCCTCAAGCTAAAGTTTGACAGAAAGTGATTGAGTCCGGTGCTCAGGAAGATGGGTGACAGGGTGAACAGGACACAGCTGCAGCCAGCTGTCGTTTCTCCTTGTGCAGCGCCCCCAGTGCTGTGTGAGAGGTCATGTCCATAGGTCACGTGAGAGCAAGCAGACTTGACCGTGACAATGTACTGCCATCCACAGGATCCACGAGGCCTGGCTCTTGGTCCAGGGAGAATGTGGGAGGGCAAGATGACTAGATTTCAAAACGCATGTAAGCCAAGGAGATGACAAACACCTTCTGAGTGATTGTGTCAGGTGCATTTGTTCTTTCATCTTAATAACCATCCTGTAGGGGAGGGATTATCGTTTACATTTTACACGTAAGGACACAGTAGCTCAATTTGCCCAGGATCACACAGCCGGCCAGTGGGGAAGTCAGGATTCGAGCTCAGGGCTGCACGCCTCTTTACCACTATACCACCCTGTTTACTCAACCCAACGATCCTTTTTTTTAAAAGATTTTTATTTATTTATTTTTAGAGAGAGGGGAAGGGAGGGAGAAAGAGAGGGAGAGATGTGTCAGAGAAACATCAATTGGTTGCTTCTCATGCAGCCCCAACCGGGGACTGGCCTGCAACCCGGGCATGTGCCGTGACCTGGAGTCAAACCAGCGACCTTTCGCTTTGCAGGACAAGGCCCAACCCACTGAGCTATGCGGGTCAGGGTACAACCCAACAGTTCTTAATTAAATGTCCATAAAGAAAGACAACATGATGTGACATTCTGGCTGTGAGGGGCAAAAAGACTTGATGTTTTGGTGATATAACATAACCTGGACTGAGAAGTTGGAGCCCCTAGGTGAACGGATGGGGAGCTTGTCAGTTGCCCTGTCGTGTCCCTTTCCAGATGCCTACCAGAGTGTTTCGGCTGGTCAAGGCCACCGTCAAGTCCCAAATGATTCTCTGTAATTTGTCCACTTTGTGAACAGATAATCACACAGGGTGGGGCAAATGTAGGTTTACAGTTGTGACTATGCAAAACACAGAGTTTATTCTTATGTTATTTTCCACGTGAACAACTGTAAAGCTCCTTTTGCCACACCCTGCATATCATCTCCCTCCACTTCCTTCCTTTCCCACCCTCTCCACTCTTCGCACACAGCCCTCCCCAAAGTCCTAGCCATTTTAAATACTGCTCAGAATGTGCCATGCTCCCCTGCAGCTCCAGACAATTGCACATTTATATCCAACAAGACTTAGCTCAGACCCCATCTCCACCTGGAGGCCTCCCCCCGGGTCTCCTTTCTCTCCATCTCCTATGTGGCTAAGACACTCCCTCTTTGTTCTTCTACAGAACCCTGCACGCACCAGATTTTCAGCATTATATTTTCACAGTGGGTTTGTTTGGTGGGTCTGTGAGCTCCCTATTCATCTTTGCATCCCCAATGCCTTGCACAGTGCCTGGCAGGTGGTAAGTGCCCAGTAATGTTTGTCAAATAGACATAATGAACAGCTATAGTTTTTCAGGCCCTTCCTGAGCTCTGGATATACGAGGTCTGTCCAGAAAAAGTCCAGCCATTGTTAATATAGTGAGAATAGTTTGCACAACATCGATGTAGCCTGGCAGTCAAGGAGAGTGGACTGGAATGTGCATGCGTGAACAATGACGACTTCACTGTACTAGTCAGTGGGGGTGGTAGATGCTGTGGAGTGAGCATGTGTACTGTGTGGCCATCACATTCAAAATGATGGAGTAAAGCAATGAATCTGCATCAGATTTTGTGTGAAGCTTGAACATTCCTCTGCGGAAACTATCCGGATGATTCAGAAAGCTGCAGCTCTGGGCAACCAGTGATTGGCAGCTTCATCATGACAACATGCCTGCTCATGCATCACATCTCACGCAGTTTTTTGGCAAAACATCAAATCACCCAGGTGACTCAACCCCTCTATAGCTGAGATTTGGCACTCTTCAAGCAATTCTGGCTTTTCCCAAAACTAAAATCACCTTTGAAAGGGAAGAGACTTCAGACCATCAATGAGATTCAGGAAAATATGACAGCGCAGGTGATGGCAATTGGGAGAACTGTGTGAGGTCCCAAGGTGCCTGCTTTGAAGGGGACCAGATCATTGTCTTATGTACGATGTTTCTTATACTTTGTATCTTCTTCAATAAACGTCTCTATTTTTCATATTTTATGGCTGGATACCTTCTGGGCAGACCTGGTACAGAGATGAGTAAAAGCCAGACTCTTCCCCTGAGGAGCTCCGAGTCTGATACATAATGATTAGAGCCCAATATTGTAAGATCTATATGATCTATAATAGGGGATCTAGGGAGCACAGAAGAGGGAGAAAATAATTTAGTCTGGGGAGTGAGGGAAATCTTCCAGAAGTATAATTTATGGGCTGAACCTTAAAATAACAAACAGCTTTTGCCAAACTCTAAAGTACTATCATACTATCAAGCTGGAGGGGAAATGAACGAAGGCATGAAAGAGATTCAGTGTCTGGGCAACTGCAAGAAGTATTGACATCCTGTGCCACGGTTCAGAATGAAAACCATGTTTCAAACGTAAAATACGAAGGAGATAAGGTTGTTGCTCTGTTGTGGATATTTTAAGACTTTATTATTCTGAATATTTTGTTTTAATTGTCCGGTGGATTTTATCACAAGGCAGTAAAGACGTTATAGTCGCCTTTCATGAAACAAATAACTTATTCACAGTTTCTGGTTTGTCTCCTTCCAAAAATGGTTTGATTTGACTTGTAATAACAGACGCACCCACAATTAGATTGTTCACACAGGAACAGTAGACAGGAAGGGAATGAGACGGTTTCCTACATTCTCCTTCCTCCCTGAGCTCACGCGGGATCAGGACAATCCCCTGTGGACGGGCGCAGGTTCTGCCGTGGGAAGCTCCTGTAAATGCTTATGGTTCCGTGAACACATGGCTGTTTTTCTCACTTTCGCATTGATGCCACAGATGTTTTCTGGCGATCTGGTCTCTTCGGGTTTCCATCCCCTCGTGCTCTTCATGGAAATGATTGTCCTCACTTTGCTACCCTTCAGATTCAAAACTTGTTTGAGCGCCATCACCCACACTACTCTCAGATTGCCTTGCCCTTTTAAAGGTTTTCTCCTTTTTATTTTTTAATGACTCCATGCATAAAACTTAGAGAAAAGAAAAGAACAACAAAAAATAAGTCCCCCATGGTACTATAACAAAGGATATTTATTAATGGTTTTTATGTAAAAAATTTTTTGACATCATTTCAGACTTTTAGAAAAGTTTTCAAGAATAGGACAAAGAATTTACCTCATTCCCCAACTATTAACATTTTACTACATGTTTCCTCTGTCTCTCTCTCTCTATTTTTTTCCCTGAGTCTATTTTTTTTTAAAAAGTTGCCGACATCATGCACCCTTACTTAAACCTAACTGCTTCAGTGTGTACTTCTTAAAAACAAGAAATTATCTTATATAACCATACTATTATTCTTAATGTGTGCCCTTATAGGCTTTCCTATACATATATGTATGTATTGATATTTAAATTAAATAATACATTGTTTTATTTATTTATTTTTATAATGCTTGCTTTTCTGGAGGGATTAGCAATGAAGGTCATATATAATCTCATGCCAATACATATTCTCAAGCATGAGTCTTCATCAGACTCTGATCGTAGACACAGGTCTCTGGAAGCACACTTTAACAGGCCATTTTACTTCTGTGAATGAACGGTTCGTATGCTCTTGCATGCCTAGTCATACGTCAGTGGAAACCACTGAATAAATGAGCCCAGAGTCAGGGTAGTAGGAAGCCCTGAATGCAAATTTCAGCTCCATTCTGTAGTCAGCAGAGACCCGGCGAAAGCTTTACAGCAGGAGAGGAAGCCAACAACAGCTGTGTTTTCTGGAGATAAATGTGACGTGCATGCAGGAGGGAGTGGCAGAGGAAGAACCGGATCGTGAGGCCATAAGCCCCTTGGGTAAAATGGTCCCTGGTACTCAAGGGCAGCTCTCTGCCCAGGTAGAACAGAGCCTTCTCCAGCATAATGCCTCCTCTCTCTCCCGTGTCTTTCAGAACTGGTTAAAGTCATATGGCTATCTGCTTCCCTACGATTCACGGGCCTCTGCGTTGCACTCAGGGAAGGCCTTACAGTCAGCGGTCTCCACCATGCAGCAGTTTTATGGGATCCCAGTCACCGGTGTGTTGGATCAGACAACAATCGAGTAAGATTTGCACAGGGCATTGTACCTTTGAACCTTCCGGACTTAATGCTTGGGCTCACATTCATCATGGCCTGCTGTGTACATCACGCCCATCCCATTTTTCTACCTTTTCTTCTGCACGGTCATCCAGGGAAGCAAACCCCAAGGTGTCTTTTCCTATGGGAGCTGCTGATGTGTTCTGCCACAGACTTGCTGTGTGACCTTGGACAAGTCACTTAATCCTTCGGGGCCTCAGTTTCCTTGTCAGCACAGTGAGGGGTTTGGTTATAGATGATTTTAAATTTCCTCTGACTTGGTCTTCTAAAGCTTGCAGTTCTGTGAGTCCCCCCTCTCAGGCATTCCCTAAGATGTGCACTTGATACAGAGACCTCTTGGATGACAGGTTGACAAGTCTCATTTCACTTTTTCCATTTCCCGAACATTTGCTGAGCACCTGTGCAGACCACGCACGGTGCCTGAGCCTCCGATCCCTGCCCTCCAGAGGCTCACCATTTAGTGAAGGGTACAGTCCTCTGGCTACATGGATCTAAGACTCAGAAGGAAACACTGAGTTTCAGGGCAACACCTAGGAAGTCATAACAAATCAGCCCTGAGGATGGCTGGGAGCACTCAGTGGGAGTGTGAGGAGGAGGAGGAGAGTGCTGGGAGGGAGCCCCTCAGAGCAGCTGAGAAGCAGCAGGCAGAGAAATCTGAGAAGCCTGGGGCTGTGATGTCACGGCAGTGACGGGTGGGAATGGCCACCGGGCTCAGCTGCTGCAGGGCAGTCAAACAGGGGATCGAAAAGTGTCCGCTGAGTTTAGAAACAAAGAGGCCATTGTAAACCCTGAGGAATGGTGGAGACGAAGTTAGCAGTGGGGAGATAGCAGTGGGGAGAAGGGGAGGTGAGGAGTAGAGCTCGCAAGTGTGGGAGAAACTTTCCAGAGGCTTAACAGAGAAAGGAAGGAGGAAGGGGTGGTAGTTAGAGAGGAATGAATTTTGTTTGTGCAACTTTGGAGAGACTGAACATGCTTAAGTTTGTTTAAGAAACGGCCATGAAAGTTATTAAAGCTGTTTAATGAAATCCTGAGAAAGACCTGGAGTGAGTTTCCTAAGGTGGTGGTGAGGGGTGGAGTCCTGAGCTCTGGAGGAGGAGAGAGCAGGGCCTGGGGAGGGTGCGGGGAAGCTGGTGGGTGGGGAACAGGAAATCCACCCAGTGGTGGAGCCCCGATCAGTCCCCCGCCCACCACCCGCCCCATGAGTGAGTCACTCCTTGGGAGAATCAATCACTCCGGCCTTGAGCTTGTTCATTACAAAGGAGAGTATTAAATTATGCCTCTCAAATTCTAGATTCCATTATTCTGAGCATCTAAGCATTCAAAATTTGGTGAGTGTGAGGTACCGTGATCCGAAAATTCTGTCCCAACATTTCCTGTTCCTAGGATTCTCTGACACAACGCGTTAGGTCACTCCTCTGATGCTGGGAGTGCAGCGGATTCCTCGGCCCTGGGCCTCCTGCGTGAGCTGGGTAGAGAGGGCCCGGCCGCCTTTCAAAGCAGGGGTTATTCTGAGGGTTTTGTGCAGACCTCGTGGCAGTGCATCCTGGGGCAGAAGCACTGGTGTCGCTGCAGAGGCACCACCTGGCCTCGGGTTTCACTCTGTTCCAGAAAGCCCCAGGCCTGTTGGACGAGGTTCAGAGTGTGGCAGGTGGACACGAGAGGAGGAGGCGGAGGGAACGATGATCTGAGGAAGGAGGAGGGCTTTTCCCACTTGCAGTTCTGCCCCCATCTCTTTGCAGGAAGGCTGGGAACACTGATTTGGAGGCATGGAAGGGAAAAAGGCACTCACACTTAAGACAAGATTTGAGTTGCGGAGGATGTTGGGGTAGAAGTTAGAGACCTTAGTTTGGGCTCCAGCTTTGTGACCCTGGGCAGTTTACTGCCTTCTCTGGGCCTGTGTCCCCCTGGGGGCCCTTCCAGGCCTCGTTTAGCCTGCTGTTGCCGAGATGGTGCCTGGTTCTCCTCCTAGGGACTGTCAGTGAAAGGAAGCCCGATTAGCCATTCAAAGTACTACTTTTGAGTGCCTGCCTTGGGAAATGTCACACATCATTCATTCATTCATTCATTCATTCAACAAACAGTTCCTCTAGCCCCACCTTGTGCTAAGCATGGGAAATAATAGTTCACTTATTCATTCAACTGAGTTCCAGCCCCTCCTCAGTGTTTGCTATATTTTGCAAGTTACTCAATTTATCTGTGTCTCTTTTCTCTTATCTATAAAGTGAAGAACAAATAATTTCTGGTTATCTCACAAAGTTTAATGAATACATCACACCCATCCTATTTTTCTACCTTTTACTCTGCACTGTCATCCCAGGAAGCAAAACCCCAAGGTGTCTGGTTCTCTGTTTTGAGAACCAGAAAAAAAATTTTTTTAATGTGAACACAGTGAAAATTATCAATGTTTCTTCGAATGCATGGTATTGTTATTAGCGCTTGTTGTGACTGATTTCTGAGTTTAGGACACTGTAGGTGATGTGGAGCATGCAGAAATGAGTAAGGCCTGGTTAAGTCCCTCCAGGGACTTTTAATATTTGGTTAAAATATTCTCTGTCTCTTCTCTATATTGCCAGTGGCAACCGCTTTCAACAACTGCAAATGAGGTCAGACTGTTTTCCCTTCCAGCAATCCCAAACTATAGTTTAGTGAGTTAGTCATTAGGCCAGCAGGGACCTAAATTCAAGGGGGGCCTGGGCCCAATCAGCCACGATCTTTTCAATCTCCTGCCCTGGCCCTGTTTTTATTCGCCCAGTGATGTCCCAGGCCCACTGTTCCCTGAAATAACAAGCAGTTACCAGGATTTACTTTAGTCCCAGGCACTGGGTGAGCTTTAGTCCGCAGGCACTGGGGACACAGTGATGAATATGATATAGTTCCTGTCCTCAAAGAATTTCCTACTTATTAGAGGCAACAGACTAATAAATTTAAAAAGACAGTACAGCGTAATAAGTTACGTTTTGTGTCCTACAGTTGTTTAGCTACTTTTTTTTAAAAGATTCTATGTATTTAGAGAGAGGGGAGGGAGGGAGAAAGAAAGGGAGAGAAACATCAATGTGTGGTTGCCTCTCACATGGCCCCCACTGGGGACCTGGCCTGCAACCCAGGCATGTGCCCTGAGAATCCAACCAATGACCTTTTGGTTCACAGGCCGACTCTCAATCCACTGAGCCACACCAGCCAGGGCTAGCCACTTTTTTTTTAATCTTTACCCACAGACATGCATATTGATTTTTAAAGAGAGGGGAAGGAAGAGAGAAAAAGGAGAAAAACATCGATGTGAGAGAGAAACATCGGTTGGTTGCCTCTTACACACGCCCCAATCCTGGACCAAACCTGCAACCCAAGCATGTGTTCTGACCGGGAATCACACCTATGACATTTTGGTTTACGGGACGATGCTTCAACCAGCTGAGCCACACCAGCCAGGGGAAGCCACTTTTTGAACACTTATAGTGAGAGAGAATTTGCTGTCTTCCAAGCTATGCCATTCTACTGTCAGATAGTTCTCATTCATTCATTTCATCATTTATTCAACAAATCATTATGGAACATCTGTGTCAGGCCCTGTGCCAGTACTGGGAATACAGGCAAGGTTCCTGTCCTCATGGGGCTTAGTCTCTGGTGGGAGGGACAAAGAATCAAATATATAATTTCCATGAATGACAAATGCTATGAAGAAAAGCCGAGTAAACAGACAGCGGTGGGACGGGCAGAGGAGGCTACAGTACATTAGATAGGACGGGCAGGAAATCCTCTCTGAAGGGATGACTCTTGAGCAGACACTTTAATGAACAAACCATGTGAAGAAGAAGAGTGTTGCGAGCAGAGGGAACAGCAAGTGCAAAGACCGTGCGGTGGGGAAAACCTTGGCATGTTCAGGGCACGGCAGGAAGGTCACTGTGGTGGAGCAGAGCGCATGCAGGGAAGGCGAGGGAAGGTGGTGTGAGACAGGTGGGCCAAGGTGAGGAGTGTTGACTTTATTCTAAGTGTCTGGGGGAATCATCGGAGGGTTTTAGACCAGGGAGTGATGTGATATAATTCCATTTACAGAGCGTTTTCACATATGTGCCCTCCTCTGAGGCTCGTTACAACCCAAGAACAGCAACAACTTTAATTCTCATATTGCAGATGAGGAAACTGAGGCTCACGGCAATTCAATCGCTTGCCTGGGCCCTTCTGACTAGTGGTGGAACTGGAACTATCAAGCCCAAGTCTTCTGACCCCCAGTCTCTTCTGCGGCAGTGTTCCCTCATACTCAGTTGTGAGCGAGCGAGTGAGTGGATGAGTCAGTCCTGTCCGTGTTGGGGACCCATCCGAGCCAGGGTTTCCGTGAGGCACACTGCCGTGCAGACTGGGACTGGAGACTCTGCAGGGTCTTCCTAGCGTGTTCGGTGACCGCAGTGTTCGTGTGTCTTCTCTCTGCCCAGATGGATGAAGAAACCCCGATGCGGTGTTCCCGATCACCCCCACTTGAGCCGGAGGCGGAGAAACAAGCGCTACGCCCTGACTGGACAGAAGTGGAGGCAGAAGCACATCACCTACAGGTGCTTCGACTCCCTCTCGTCCTCCCTGGTTCTGGCTCCACCCTCACTGTGGTTTTTTTTTCCTGGCCTGAGTTTCGGAGGCTCATAACTGGCTCTATTAGCAGGGTGAGGGCCAGGGACTGAGAGCCTATGACTTTGCCCTCTTTGTGGCTCCCAGAGGATGCTCTGCCTCCAACTTCAGGTTTCTTTGGTCCTTTGGGGGCTTCTTACTTGTGTTCTGTTTAGATTCCAATCGTTTTTAGTTACAGAAAGTGGAGTATGGATAGTTCAGTGACTTTCAGCTGTGATAAAGAACCAGAGCTGAGTGGAGAATGCTTAGTCTAATAGACTTCACGCAAGATTCCTAGCACAGATTTCCAGCTTGTTTCTTAAGGAGTGTAAAGGACCCGAATCACAGCAGTGTCATTCATTGATCGTCTAGGGAAACCAAGGGCAGAGCAGGGTCAGTCTCCAAGGCAGGCCAGCAACCACGAGCAGGGACGCTGCAGCCCATCACAGCGTGCTCAGGCATCGGAATTCGGAGTGGGGCTGGGACAAGAGCCAGCCATACGGTAGGCTCAGGTGGGCTCTGGTTGGTACCTCTCAAGGCTGTGCTTCCATCTGAGGTAGCTATCCTCAGTCCTAAGGATCTGAGATAGAGATCTTAGAGGGGAACCAAGGGCTCTCCTGTTGATGAGTTGCAGAGATCGGACCACATCTGAGGTAGCTATCCTCAGTCCTAAGGATCTGAGATAGAGATCTTAGAGGGGAACCAAGGGCTCTCCTGCTGACGAGTTGCAGAGATCGGAACAGGATTCTTTCAGAAATCTAACAAGAGAAGGAAACTAGAAGAATCTGGGTTAGAAACTGGACAGGCTCTTACGGTCTCCTGAAGAGGTAGAGTAGATGAAGAAAAACAACTGGATTCTAACCCAACTCTGACCTTACCTTCTAGCGCCCAACCTCTCCGAGCCTCAGTTTCCTTACCTATAAAGTAGGTACTTTTTCCAGGTGTTCATGGGGCAGAGCATCCAGAAGTAGTGATGCTCCACGTGGAGAACTGTGCAATATGGATATAGTAACCTTAAATAGCTAAATCTATAGCGGACTAAATCAGACGCTGCCCTATACCAGCTTTTAGGTAGACAAGTAGTAGTTGGTGCCAAGTGTTTTTTAAAGAGATGTTTCACTTAAGCTCTCCACTGTTTAAATATTTTATAACTTTTTAAAGAATATTTTGTTTATTTATTTTTAGAGACAGGGGAGGGAGGGAGAAAGAGGGAGAGAAACACCGATGTGTGAGAGATACATCGACTGGTTGCCTCTCCCATGCCCCCAACTGGGGACTTGACCCGCAGTCCAGGTACGTGCCCTGACCAGGAATCGAACCAGTGAACTTTGGGTTCACAGGCCGAGGCTCAATCCACTGAGCCACACGAGCCAGGGCAAAATATTTTATAACTTTTATAAATGTACATATTGTATGTATTGGGAGAAGAACATAAATTTTAGAAAATGCTAGTCACCAACTTATTTTTTCCTACCAATTGGAATGAAATCCTATATTTAACACAAACTTTGTCAAAGACAAAATACGAAACGCTGATTAAAGCTAAGACACTGTGATTGCGGCAGGGGTTGGGACCCAGAGCCTTGCCTACTCGGCCTCTCTTCCAACCCCCAGGGCACTGCCGCAGAATTCTAGGCGTCAAAATTTGAAGATGGCTGGGCCATCTGGTTCCTGATGTTCCTTTTAGCTCTGCTAGTGTCTGACTCTCTGTTCCTCCCTAACCTAATTCATTCCCCTCTCACCAGCATTCACAATTACACCCCAAAGGTGGGTGAGCTGGACACACGGAAAGCTATTCGCCAGGCCTTTGATGTGTGGCAGAAGGTGACCCCGCTGACCTTTGAAGAGGTGCCATACCATGAGATCAAAAGTGACCGGAAAGAGGCAGACATCATGATCTTCTTTGCTTCTGGCTTCCATGGTGACAGCTCCCCATTCGATGGGGAAGGAGGATTCCTGGCCCATGCCTACTTCCCTGGCCCTGGAATTGGAGGAGACACTCACTTTGACTCAGACGAGCCGTGGACACTAGGAAATGCCAACCATGATGGTAAGACAATGAGGGGACAGGGGTCAGTCCTAGGTTTCCCAGAAGCCCCGAGGAAGAACCTGGAGGATACCATAGATGAGTTCCTGGTTTCTAGAACTTCTTGTCCAAGAACTAAGAGCATAAGGGGTGGGATCTGTGGTCCCTGATGATACTCAACATGTGACCCACCAGAGCAAGGACGTGGAGATGGGTCGGATCACTGAGTAAATGGTCTAACTGAGCTGAGTCACGAGGGAGGGATTAGGTCATGAAGAAGAAGACTAAGTAATGAATCAGAGGCTGGAGGAGAAGGTTTAAAAAAGCATTCAAGCTGAAAGTGGTAGGCTCTGGCCTGGCAGATGACAGCTGCAAAGGCCATTCGTCTTATGGGATGACGTGACTGACTCTCTCCGTTACGTCAGCCTCACAGGTGAGTAACTCTAGCATCCTTGGAGAGCCTGCTCTTTGCCGCTATAATTTAATGAACAGCCGCAGAGTCAACACTGTGCAGTAACAGTAACACCGTTCTTCAGGTTGCAAGAGTTCCTCGTCCATATTTACTCATAAGGCACGTGTTCAGTAAGTCGGCAAGTGCACGTCATTTTTAAGATGGAGAGTTTGGGGTTCAAGTGGCATAGCTGACAGGTGGCAGTGCGAGAGCTCACACCGTAGTTCAGCTATGTGGCTGTGTCACTAGGGGCAAATAATTCACCCCCAGTCTGGTCATCTGTAGAATGAGGGACTGGGGTAGGTGATCGCTGAGGTCCCTTCCAACTTTAATGAAACACGCTGCACAACTCAGGGGGTCCGCACAGTGTACAAAAAACACATGGTCTCTGCCCTCTGGAAGTCCGGAGCCAGGTCGGGGAGACGGATGGGTGCATCAGTCACCCCATCACAGGCAGACTGTACGGAAGGACACAGCAGGAACACCAGGAAATGCAGTTGGAGTCCAGAGGAGAAAGGGACAGAGGATTCCATCCCACTCCATTCCAATCCATTCCAATCCATTCCATTCTAGATTATAATAGACAACTACTAATGTTAATATTCTAAGGCCCATGTCAAGTGCTTTCCACATTGTATACCTTATTACCCCCCTTTTACAAACAGGTAAACTGTATAGAGAAACATTAAGTAACCTAGCCAAGGTCCCACAGTTGGCGAATGACGAAATAAGGCTTTGAACCTGAGCATTATGACTCCAGAGCCTGTGCTCTTAGCCACCCAACTAAGCTTCCATGGCTCTTAAGCTGCAGGGCACACCAGAATCACCTGGAAGCCTTTTTAAAGAACACAGATGCCAGGCTCCAGGCCCCTAACCTTCTGCTACTGATTCTCTGGTTCTGGGGCTGGGCCTGGGAACCTGCACGTAGCCTATGAATGCCCAGGTGCTTCTCGTGCAGGGGTTCCATCACCTCGAGAAGCACTGTCTTCATCCCCAGAGTTTCCCTAACTTGTGTGGTCATCAGAACCAACTAGGCTTCTTGTAAGACACATGGATTCCCAGGCTCTCCCCTTGAAGATTCTCATTCTTCATCCTCGGCACTTTTGGGAAACACTGGGCATCCTTTTTCCTTGATGAAGCTCAGGCTGACAGCAGACTTTAGAGCCCGTTTCCTCAGAGGCCGAGCCTGGTGTCTGTAGATGGGGCAGCCTCCTGGAGAAAACATCCTATCTGCATGGATCCGGGGTCATCAGCTCTTGGCTTATCCTCGAAAGGGTGGTCCAGGAGGCAGTTTGGCCAAGGTTCAGCCCGGGCAAAGTTATAAAACTGTTCAGCTTCTCGGTGCACCTGCCCTCTTCAGATTTGTGTCCTTTTCCTATCCAGCTCCATTTCCTCTGCCCCTGGGCCCCTGCCTTCTGTCCTTGATGTGTTTCCTGGCTTTCAGAACTCCTGTTCTTTATCTCATCCTATGCTTGGATTAGTGTCAAGGAGTAGCAGTCTGTGCTCACTGATAAGGTGTGAGGAGAAGAGGACTAACATTTCTGAACCCCAGTTAGATGCCAGGCACTTGTCCACTGATGAAATTTTAGTGATAGCCCTGATAAAGATAAGTGAATTCTTAAATGGTTGTTTTCCAGGGAAGCACTGGAGACACTCCTCTTCCTCTGCCCTCCCCTTCCCAGCTCAGGGGCGTTGCGTTTCCCACACCCGCTCCTTGCTGTGGGGTGGGAAGGAGCTGGGACCACCCCAGCCACCTCCTGACTGTGCCCCCCCATCCTGATGAATGGCTGCAATTCTGATAGAAATTCCAAGATGGGCAATGTCTTCTTTGGACAAGAGTCAGGACTTTTCTGTGCTCTGGGAAACCAAGCATGAACCATCCAGATCTAGTTCACAAACACAGCAGCAGAGCCTTGGCTTGCAGACTGGAATGCACCCATCACCCCAGGAAGGCGTTTGGAAGGGAAGGGAAGGGACCGAGATTAATTGAGCACCTGTATGTTATCTTAATTTCCACATAAACTCAGGGAGGGAGTGAACAGAGACTTCTGGGAACTTCTTGTTCATTGGCTTTCTTATCTACCCTACATTCCCATTATGGAAACTTTCAAACTCACAAAAGTAGAGAGAATGACATTATGAAGCCCCAGGCATAATTATCAGCATTATGTCACCCCTATTTCATCTATCCTCTCCCCCACACTTTTATTTTTTTGGTTGAGGTACTTTTAAAGAAAATCCCAGGCATAATCATTTCACCTGTAAATACTTTGGTACATACTTCTAACAGATTATTTTTAACACAACCACAAAATCAATATCAAACTCAACAAAATTAACAATAATTTCTAAAAATCAAATACCTGGTTTGTGTTTTCCCAAATGACCTCAGAAATGTCTTTTCTAGTTGCCTGCTTGCATCAGGACCCAGACAACAGCCATGGCTGACGTGTCTCTGAAGGCCCTTTCCGTGTGAAACAGTCACCTGGCTTCTCTGTCCCGTGCTGCCCGCGCCTGTTGCAGAAACTGGGCCACTTGTCCTGAGCACAGTCATTTGGCCTGACTAGACTCAGGTTCACTTTTAACTTGTCTCTCTTCCCCATATTTCCTGAATATTGGTGATTAGATCAACAGGCCTGACCAGATTCGGGTTCACTTTTTTGGCAAGAACACCTCCTAGGTGGCGCTGGGCCTCCCTGATCCATCACACTGGGAAGCACGTGTGATCCAGCTTGTCCTACTTTGAGGGACGCTAAAGTTGACAGGTCGGCTCAGGTGCGCCAGCCTGACCCAACCATTACAGAATTTACGGGGAACTTTTGTTTGCTGGTTCGTTTTTTGTTTTTCTTCCTCCTGGGGAACTTTAAAAAGAAAAAAAAGTACCTAAACCCTAATCCAAAAGTCCTGAATCGGAAACTCCTGGACCAGAATCTCCTCTACCTGTGTGTTTAAAAGGCTCTCTGGAGAGCCCACTGATTGTAAAGGTGACTCTGATTCTCCAGCCCGTTGGAGTCTGGGTGAAAGGCAGTCTGGCCCACCACGCCTGTAAGCTGGTTTTGGGGACTGCTTCCAGTACTTTCTGTCCTCAATTCTTTCCAATGAGTCAAGCAGTGAGGTCAGCAGAATTCACTAAGCTCTGCTGGGGAGGGAGCCCAACCCCAGGGAAGGTGATAAGACAGGAAGAGTCACCCAGACCAGCAGGCACAGGGTAGAGCCCGTCTGCGCAATTACTTCAGTGACTCTCTCCCACCTTGGGAGCTGGACTCAGCAGCGATCATAATCTCCATTTTGCAGATGAGGCAAGTGAAGTTCCAAGTGGTTAAGAAATTCACACAGTTGGTAAATGCAGAGCCAGGTGTGAACCCAGGACTCTGAATTTTTAACCATCACCCCCAGTGACTCTGCTGCAGGTGGTCCAAGGACCCCACCTGGAAAAATACTGAACTTGTGGCACTGTCCTGTCCTGGCTGCTGTCCTCTAGCCCTCTCAAGCACAAAACTTGCCTTCAAAGAGCTCACAGTCCTAGAGCTCTGAGAGTGACAGCGGGTGCTAGAGGCTATAATGTAGGGTGGGAAGTGGTCAGTGCCATAGAGGTAATTCAGATAAACTGCTGGGAGAGGACAGAGGAGGAAGCACTCACTGCCAGTGGGAGAAATCAAGGAGGGCTTCCTGGAAGACATGGCACTGAGCTGAACTCTGAAGGAATAAGGCTATTTCAGGTGGAGGGGACAGCACTGCCAAAAGTATAGAGGCGAAGGGAGATGCTACAGCTTTTGCAGGGTTGGAGGAATCAGTCAGATGGGCCTCACCAAACATGGAGGTCCTAAGAGAAGGAAATGAGGCAGAGATAAGGTATACTCAAGTAGCCAAGAAGACTGTTGGGTACTCACTAAGAGGCCCAAGGCTTTGAGCTCCCAGATGACAGGATGTGGGTCTTCTCACACAGCTCATTGGGACCTGGCCATTTAAAGTGATAATTATGTGCCGGGAGCCGGCATGAGTGCTTTCCAAACCTGGCCTCATTAATCTTCACCTCAACTCTTCTGAAGGCACCCTTACTCCCTCCATTTTACAGAGGAAGAGATTTAAACTGTCCCACTGACATGGCAGCAGCGCTGGGAATCCTGGCAGTCTGGCTCCCAGGGACTGTACTTCTGACCACAGAGATCTTCTCCATCCCTCTGCTTTTCCACTCACAAGCCCCGGGGAGTTCTCTGGCCCCGCCCCTCTCCTTCCACCTCCTCGGAGCAGCCCACAGATCACAGGTCTCTCGGGTTTCTGTGCAGTGAGATGCCAGCTCCCCAGCTCTTCTCTGCCTTGTGGTCCCTGGAACAACCCCACTGCCCCTTTCCTTCAAGGACTTACTCCTGTTCTCCACAGAGACTAGGTGCAGAGGCTCACAGCGTAGCAGACCCAGGCTGAGGACAAAGGTTTAGTCAGGCCCAGCGCTTGCAGCCCTGCTCCCTGGTTTCCAGCTGAGGTCCTTGTGGACGCCCCCGAGAAGGGGCCTGGTCAGGAGGCAGTGGCCCGAACAGCTTGTCCCAGGTGGAACAGGCCAGGAGCAGGGCCAATACTGGACCCCAGGAAGCAGAGCTGCCTTCCGCTGGCTCCAGCAGCCGTCTTGGGTTGGGACGGAGCTCAGAGATGAGCTCACCCTTCCCTGCTGCCAGAGGGACAGGACCTGAGGAAGAAACTGGGGGCGGCCCGGCCTCCTCATGCCAGCTTGCCCTTCCCCAGCAGAAGGCAGCCCCAGGCTCTTGGCCAACCTTGCCCTGATCTAGCCCATCCTCCTTGGCTGAAAACACTGGTGGTGTCAGCAGAGCGGCAGCCACGCACGCTTCTGGGTCAGCCCCATGGGGCTCTTCTCTCTTCCCGAGACTTAAGCCAGAAAGTCCAGAGACAATCCTCAACCCCGTCTGACCCTCACAGGGCCCTTGGCTGGGTTGGGGTAAAGCAACTTTGCCAGTGACACTGAGGCAGAGTGGACACTATGACTCCTGACAACCAACCTCCTGGGCTCCTGGCAGCCTCCCCTGACTTCAAGGTGGCAGGAATGGGCTTCGACATGCCTTCAAGCCGGGCTGTGAGAGGCAGCGCTCAAGGGCATTCAAATGCCAGAGGTCAAGGCAAGCAGGGGTCTGTCACTGGACAGATGGGAGTCACGACTGTTGACCCAACAGCCTACCCGACACCCAGCCCGTTGCTTTTTTTTCCCCCCCAAAAAGCTGGGGTTATTTAATTTCCCTCCAAAGCCAGTCCTGCCCTATCCGAGGCCTGAGTTCAGGGGAGAACTCCAGGGAGTTGGCTCTAAGAGGATCTTGTTGCTAGGCCCCCACCGGCCTTGTGCCTGCATTCTGATCCATAGACTTACTCCAGGCACCAGCCTTCTCTGTCTCATGTATGGTACCCAGGGCCTCCCCGAGCTGACCTTCTCTGTCTCATGTATGGTACCCAGGGCCTCCCCGAGCCGACTTTCTTTGTCTCATGCATGGTACCCAGGGCCACCCCGTGGTGCCATGTGCTCTGCACACAGTGTCCCGTCCAACCCTCACCCAACCCTGTAAGGTAGGACGGTCTTCCCATTCACAATCGAGGAATGAGGCTCAGCGGGTAGACCCTCTGGCCAAGTTCCCAAAGCTGGCAGGGGTACCGCTGGGGGTGAATGAGGTCTGTCCCGCTCAGGCGCGTGCTCACGCCCACTAGGCCACACGGCAGCCTCAGCTTCGTGCTCCGGTCCCGTGCCCCACTTTCCACACCCGGACCTTGTTGTTTCCCACTCGAATTTGAATCCCGGCCTTGATCTTGACCATAGCTCAGTTCTTTTAGAACTGAGGTCTCGCCAGACTGAGAGCCGCCGTCCGACTAGAGCCCTGCCTGCCCCGGGCTCTCCTGAAGCGGACCTCCAGCCTGCCGCCCCAGGACGCCCCTCTGCTCGCCCCGCTACCTCTGCCGCGGCTCAGACCCTTCCCATCTCGCACCTGGACCCTCGGACCGGCTTCCGATCCCACCCGTGACCCCCTGCCTCCGCCCTCACCGTCCTCTAAACCTTCCTCCAACCGCAGCCACAGTGATGTCATCGTGTCACCACCCCCACTCCTGCTTAAACCCCCCACTGGCCAAGAAGCCAGTCCAAATTCCTCCGCATGGCATCGCGGGGCCCTGCTTGCCAGCCTGGCTGACCTCATCCCCCTCCAGCCCTCCCCTCGCGCTTTGTTCCGGAGCCAAAGGGAATGAAACTGTGTGTCCCCGGGCTTGTTTATAGCTTTCCCTCGGCCAGGGGTGCCATCCCCACCCGTCTCCCTCTCCCACCCCTGAATCCATCCTCCTGACCAACTTGTCTTTCAAGGCTCACCTTAAGCTTCACCTTTACAAAGATTTCACGGAACATCTTCCTTTAAGTTTAAAGGACTCCTCCCTTCTCAGTATCCTCACCCGACCCTTATAGTCCTCTGTTAAGGCACCCGGAACACCAGTTCCAGTTACTTTGTTTCTCTCTCCCTATCCTCCGTTATACTGAGAGTTCTGGAAGGCGGGGATGTGTCTGATTTCCCGTATGGCCCAGTGTCCGGCACATGGCCTAGCACAAAGCCTATGGGTGTTGGCTGACATAATGGATCGACTGACCAATACCTAAGTGGGTGCCCCGGGCACCTCCCCACCCCTCCCCCTCCCCCTCTCCGCAGGGAACGACCTCTTCCTGGTGGCGGTGCACGAGCTGGGCCACGCGCTGGGGCTGGAGCACTCCAACGACCCCAGCGCCATCATGGCGCCCTTCTACCAGTACATGGAGACACACAACTTCAAGCTGCCGCAGGACGACCTCCAGGGCATCCAGAAGATCTACGGTGCGTGGCAGGGGACAAGGGGCCACCGCTTCTGCCACGGGGCTGGGCTGTGACTGCCTACCTGTCGTGGAGTGGGTGGCGAGCAGGGATGGAGGGAGCATTGCCACCTATCCGCGTAGCTGCTGTGTCTCTGACGGGCGTCTAACCTTTAGAGACTTTCGATGTCATTGCTTAACCAGAGTGGGCAAGGCTACCTTCCCACCCCCTACCATCCCCCACTTGCCCTCATCTTGGGAAACCGAGCGGAGGGTCTGAGCTGCTACTGGGAGGGACAACAGTGAGCAGAGGCCCACTCCCTCCCTCCTCTCCCCTCTTTCCCCTCCATGCACCTCCCTGTAGCCTCCTGTGGTTCAGGTCTCAAGGGGTCCCACCTCTAGCCAGGAGAGTCACACATCTGTCCAAGGAATAGTGATACAACATGATGAGTATTGTAAACCGAGCTTTTTGTCTTAAATAAAAAAGTAAGAAGCTAGGCTGATATCTTGATGAAATATGAGAAGCTCGCTATCATACCTCCCTCCCAGTTCTCTGGTAAGGCTGGTATGTGAGGTTCTTGTTCTTGGCAAGTAGGTGGAGATGGAAAACCAGTTTTCTTGAGCAAATGCCTGTCCACACAGCTTAGCCCCGCCCCCCACCACCCCCAGGCTACGGAGCATAGAAGGGCTCCCACTGGAGGTCCTAAGGCCTCACAGACTGGGTGGCCCCACCCAGAGCCCTGGAGCTTAGGCAGGCTGTCTGAAGTTGAAGCTGCAGAGGGCTGGTCAGGGGTGACAAATGGCCAGGATCTGCCGACGGATCAGACACGAGGCGAGAAGGGTGACAGTGAGGTTCCTGGCTTTCGTAATTGCCGGGAATAGGACTGACCTGTCTGTAGCTCAGACATCTGGGCTGGGATATTGACTTGGGAATCTTTGGCATCCAATGTAGTAGCCACTAGCCATATTGGAGCAGGATAAAGAGTGGAGGGGGAGGGAGGAGGTGGGCCGGTGTGTGTGCAGGGGTGCAGAAGGGGGTTGAGACACTGAGCCTAAGAACAGACATGTCCTGTCACAGAAGAGAAGAAAAAGAAGATAGCAGATTTGAGGGCAGAAGATGAGAGTGCTGTTTAATGGTTGCTTTTCACCTAGTCTCAGAGACTGGGGAGTAAAAAGTGGGGAGAAAGGACAGGAGGCTGGAGTGTGGCTGACGTGTTTGTCTCAGAGCTGCCTCGGTGACGTGAGGATGAGACGGGGGGTGGGGGCAGGGGACGGCTGGCCCCTTTCTAAGACGCAGCCCCTCTCTCCAGGACCCCCTGCCGAGCCCCTGGAGCCCACAAGGCCTCTCCCCACGCTCCCCGTCCGCAGGGTCCACTCGCCCTCTGAGAGGAAGCACGAGCGCCAGCCCAGGCCCCCTCGGCCGCCCCTCGGCGACCGGCCCTCCACACCCGGGGCCAAACCCAACATCTGTGACGGCAACTTCAACACGGTGGCCCTCTTCCGAGGAGAGATGTTTGTGTTTAAGGTAGGGCCAGTCGACTGGCACCTTCCAGGGGTCCCCTCCCATTCCTTTCCCACCATGGAGCCAAAGAAGGCTGCTGTTCCGGGATGGGGCCTGCTGTGGGGCCTGGACGAAAGCCCGCCCAATGGCCAGGGCGGGGTCTCTTCCTGCTGCTGCCCAGTAAATCAAAAGGGGGGCGGGAAGATCGGTGACCCTGCACCCTCCCAGGGCTAATGCTGGGGAAAGGTGCTGGGACCGGCTTCTGGTCCATGACTTTAAGCAAGTTGCCTCCCTGCTCTGAACCTCAGTTTCTCCATCTGAAAACTCGGGAGTCATTCCCCTAACGATGGGTGTGTGAAGATCATATAGCGCGTGGCCGTGAAGCTGGCACAGTGGCGGCTGCATCCGTCTCCAGATCCTACCAGGGCTGAGAGGCCGGTGCTGAGGCGTGCCTGACAGTCAGCAAGCCAGGCTACATCTTGTCACCCATCCGGTCCTGTCCTGCTAGCCCTGGGCAGACTGGGGGGCGGCCTGCTTGGTGTGTGGCAGTTGGGTTCTCAGGGAAGCAGACTCTGAGATGGTGTTTGCAAGGCAGGAGTTTGATGACGGAAGCGGGATCGGGCAGGAGGAGGAGATAGGCAGCCACCAGGCCCACTGCAGACCCGTCCACCCCCAGGGGTCTCTGGGGCTCTGCTGGCCAGTCAGAATTACCCCACGTTAGGGCCCTGATGGCTGGAACTTTATACCCCTGCCCCATTCAGCCAGCGGATAAGGAAGGATATGACCTTGGGGGAACTCTCTGAAGCTGGGGCCATCCCAAGCGGCTAACCTCCCTCCCAGCCTCGGAGGCAGTAAGCCCTCCAGGGAAGGGGATCCGAACAGCACCTCTCCGCCACTCTGGGAGGCTGTGGAGGACCGCCCCACTCCCCCTGTGGAGCTCTCCCCAGCAGGACTGAGCAAGAATCAGGCGCCCTGGGTCAGCCTAGTCCCGCCTCTCACCAAGTGGCTCTAGGAAAATCACTTAAGGCTCTATCTCAGATGTACTTACAAGAGCTGTGAAAGTCAAAATAAGGTCTAAAAAACTGGATGTGAAAGTGCTTTGTAAACACTGTTAAACACTCTTTTCCAGCTGTTGCACCATCTTTAGGAGCCACATGCGTTCCTCTGTATTCGTGCACCCTCCCACTGAATGGCTCCTAGGCAAGTCTAGCTTTTATCATCCCCGTTTACATGTAAGAAAGCTGAGGTCCTAGGAGGTATGGGCCTTGCCCAGCGTGCCCACAGCCAGGGGCTGCGGTGGGGCAAGGCCCCAGTCTGCAGAAGAGGGCTTTCATCACACTCTCGGCCTGCCTGTCTGCCATTTAGTCAGCCTTGACTATATGCCCCATATGGTTCTAGGCACTTTGCCTATAATCTCTCATCTGACCCCCGCCCACCACCACTGTTATTACCCGAATTTGCAGGTGAGTTTCTTTAAGTGCTGTGCCCAAGGTCATACAGCTATAAGCGGGGAAACCTGAATTCACACCCAGGTCTTGGGAGAATTCCCACGGTTTGCTTCCCATGGTCCTTGCCCTGCTGGATGGAGCCAGCCAGGTATGAGGAGGGCGCTCTGCCCAGGATCAGTGACCATCTGAGTTTCCCAACAGCCCGGGGAGTGGTCCCCCAGAAATCAGTGGCTCTCTGCTGCCCTCTTGTGGCTACTCTGGACCCCAGCATCATCCCTTCTGGCTCCTCCACACTTCCTTCCAGCCGTCAGACCTGTCTGCACTGTCTCGTGGCCCCTCCCGCAGCAAGAGCCATCTGGAGGCTTGCATGAAGAGAGTTAACCGGCATCCTGTCTTCCTCACAGGGCCTTGAAAGTTAGAAACAGTAAATGGAAAGGTGTCACCAAGGGTTTTGAGTCTGGGCCCAGGGGAAGGTGTTGAGCTGTTGGGCTGAGCACTGGGTTCGGAGGCTATGCCTCTTCCTCTCTTCCTTCACCCCCAGGATCGCTGGTTCTGGCGTTTGCGCAATAACCGGGTGCAGGAGGGCTACCCCATGCAGATCGAGCAGTTCTGGAAGGGCCTGCCCGCCCGCATAGATGCAGCCTATGAAAGGGCTGATGGAAGATTTGTCTTCTTCAAAGGTAATGTGGTCTGTGCTGGGGGACCTGGGATGGCTCTCTGCCCTCGGGACCCCCTTTGCCATCTGTAAACCAGGACAGGTGGGCGGGAGGCAGGCGCACTCCCGGGCCCTTCCAGCCCTGACAGAGACACCAGCCTCTGACAGGACAGACCCCTGCCGGCAGGCAGTGCACAGTCTGGGGAAGTCAAGTCAGGGAGTGCTTGTTGGGGGTCACATGAGCCCAAGTCAGTGGGGCGACGAGCCTCGGCCGCGTGCAGCAGAGGCCATCGCACACCATCCGTGTTCCCTGGAAGACCACCGAGTCAGTTCTGTAAGAGTCCTCCCGAGGGAGGGGCTTACCCAGCCCAGAGGCTGGAGAGGTCAGGGAAGGGCCGGCTGGCTAATGCGTGCTGCGTGCCCACCCAGTGCCACCCTGGGCTAGGTGCTTTCAGTTCAGTTATCTTGACCTTGGCCAGGCCCCAGGAGGCTAAGATACAGACAGTTAGTGAGAAGCAAGGAAAGCATCCAAGGGGGAAGGAACAGCACGGGCGAAGGAGAGTGGGAAGGTGCACGTGTGTGGCGCCCGCATCGGAAAGCTGTGAGAAGTGGTCCGAGGGGCAGTTTGGGGGCGAGGCCTGGGGAGCCTTGTTTGCCAGGCCCGAATCCAACATTGACCCATTAGGGCAACGCTGGAAATTCACTGTCACCGAGCAGCAGAGAGCCAGAGGGCAGGTGCAAAGGCGGGGAGGCCATTTCTGAGATGGCTGCTGGGAGCTGAGGAGAGCTCTGTCTGTAAGGCCTTGGCAGGAGCAGCAGAGAGGCTGGAGATTCCTAGAAGATCAGAACCAAGCCTCAAGAGGGGCGGAGCACTGAGAGGAGGAGGGAACAGGGTCAAAGGTGATGCTGGCACTGGTTAGGGACTCTGGGAGGCTGAAGGTGAGCAGGGAGGCAGCCCCCTGTGGTGGAGATGAAGAACTCCAGGGAGCCGCCTTGGAGATGCCCAGAGGCCGGTGGGCCATCAGGGTACCGCGTCTGGTGCTCATATCCACTGGGAGAGCGACCGTGGGCTACAGCCTCAGAGTTGGGTGTCATTGGTGGAAGGTCGGGGGTGGGCGGGATACGGGGAACACTAGTGTGTGTGAGTGGCTGAGGTCACCCAGAGAGGAGAAAGCAGCAAGTCCCACGAAAGGAAGGAGGGTGAAACATGGAGCCCGGGGAGCACGGAGTGAGTTGCTGGGGATCCGTGACTGGCTTCTGGCTTCTTGGCCCCTAAGCTCTGCCTGGGCCAAGAGGCCTCCGTCTCCCATGGAGGGGATCCAGCAGGCCTAGGGCTGTTTCCCCCCGACACTCTGGCTCTATGAATGACTCAGTCCCAGCAGAAGATGGGCAAAGAGCACTAGCCACAACCTCTGGCATTGAGTGACTGGGCAAGGCTGATCCTGGGCTCCTCTTGGCCACAGGTGACAAGTACTGGGTGTTCAAGGAGGTGACGGTGGAGCCTGGGTACCCGCACAGCCTGGGGGAGCTGGGCAGCTGTCTGCCCCGAGAAGGCATCGACACGGCTCTGCGCTGGGAACCTGTGGGCAAGACCTACTTTTTCAAAGGCGAGCAGTACTGGCGCTACAGTGAAGAGCGGCGGGCCACGGACCCTGGCTACCCCAAGCCCATCACCGTGTGGAAGGGCATCCCACAGGCCCCCCAAGGGGCCTTCATCAGCAAGGAAGGATGTACGTAAGGGCCAGGCCGGGTGGGAGGGGTCCCAGCAAGGCCCCGGGGCACCCTCTCGGGGTATCCAGTTTCGAGAAACGCCACCTGGGGGCAGAGGCAACTGCTCATACCCACCCACATTCACACAGTAAACTCTCTTACCAGCTACCAAGCCACAGTTTCTCATCTTCAGGGACGAGTCGCAATGAGAGATGTTTTCACAGACTGCATTCCTTCAGACAGCGTTCCTCAGTGGTCCTCGGGGCTGCTCTCGGAGTTCCTCGAGTTATCACATCTGAAAAGCAGTGAGGGACACGGTGGTTCGAAGGTGACTTTTCACAGGGCTCAAGGGCAGGAAGGTAGAGAGAGAAGCCTTTTTGATTTATGAGACGTTTTCCAAGCTCCTCCCGGAGGCCAGACTAGGAGCTTCTCAAGAGGAGGGGCGGGGTCTTGCCAGGGGCAGAGCAGGCATCCACAAATGTTTGTTGAACACACCTCCACTGACATGATCAAAAGCACAGCCTGGCTGGTCTCACGCCCCATCTCCACCCCTTACTGTGAGTTTGGGCAAATCACTCATTTTCTCAGTTCCTCGTCTGTAACATGGGGATAACAATGGTACGGTCTCATAGGGTTTTGTAAGGATTAAACAACATAACTTATGTAAAGACCGTTAGACCAATGCCGAGCACATAGCCAATGCCCTATGTTTTAGCTGCTATCATCATCATCATCATCATCTTGTTGGTGTGTTTATACGGAATGACAGATTCATTCACTCCACAGTGATTACTTAGAACCAGGTTGTGTGGGAGGGCCAAGGATGGAGCAGAGAAAAAGGCTTGTATTCTGTCCTGGCTCCCAGGCTAGAGGCAAAAAATAAAAAATAAAAATAAAGCAGCAACAAACGCTGTTAGGGGTAGAAATGCTGGGAGAGAGCAACGAGGCAGAGGGGCCACGTTAGAGAAGGTCGTCAGGAAGGACTCTCTGAGGAGAGTCACTGGTGAGAAAGCCAACAGCCACAGGGACAGGAGTGGCAGCTATTCGTGGCTCTCCTGTGCACCTAATGCTTTATACACACGGTCTTGCTTTCTGGGGAGCCTAGGAGACAGATGACGTCAACGACTTTGGCCAATGAAAGTCCCAGCCAGGGTGGGGAGCCAGCCAATGAGAGTCTTCTGAGAGCGTTGCTTTGCATCTCTGCACTCGCTGGTGACTGAAGCTGTTGCCGGACACCTTGGGGTAGCCCCCAGCCCTGCTCCCTTCTTTCCTTCCAGCCCGTCCTCTGGAAGGATCCCAGAAACCGTGCAATCAGTGTAGCAAAGCGATGTGTGCCAAGCCAAAAGAAAAAAAATCCCTGATAAATGCGAAGAGGTAGTGTCCGCTGTCACGAGGAGAAGCCCTGCTCCCTGCCTCCCTTGGCTCAGGCAGGAGCCGGACTGAGGCCCTAAAGCTGTGGGGACAGTGCTGTCCAAGCCCCAAACTGGGGGCTCGATCTGACCCACGTGAGGGCGCCTGTGGCGCAGTGTGACAGGCCTGAGAAGGACCCCGTCTGGCAGGCACAAACTGAACTTACCAATTCTACTGAAAGCCCCTCAATGGCTGCTCCAGGTCTTGGGTGTGCCCCTCCGCAGCCACACTGTTTGCAAGATGTGCCGAGCTCTGCTCTCCCCGACCTCCGCATGTGCCCACACACTGCCCCCACCACCTCAGAAGCCCACCCCTCCTTCAGAGCACCCCGGGGACTCCCCCAGGGTGGGAGAGGGGCCCTTCCTCCATGCTGCCACAGCACCCCACACCCTCACACTGGCCCAGAGCGGGTGCGGGGCGCGTGTCTGGGAGTGGCGCTGACGCCGGGCTGTGTTTCCGCAGACTACACCTACTTCTACAAGGGCCGGGACTACTGGAAGTTTGACAACCAGAAACTCAGTGTGGAGCCTGGCTACCCGCGCAACATCCTGCGCGACTGGATGGGCTGCAACCAGAAGGAGGTTGAGCGGCGCAAGGAGCGGCGGCTGCCCCAGGATGACGTGGGCATCATGGTGACCATCAACGACGTGCCAGGTTCCGTGAACGCGGTGGCCGTGGTCATCCCCTGCATCCTGTCCCTCTGCATCCTGGTGCTGGTCTACACCATCTTCCAGTTCAAGAACAAGGCAGGCCCCCAACCTGTCACCTACTATAAGCGGCCAGTCCAGGAGTGGGTGTGAGCAGCCCAGAGCCCTCTGTCCACTCAGTCTGGCCAGCCAGGCCCTTCCTCACCAGGGCCTGAGGGGCAGCTCTGGCCACTGCCCACCGGAGCCAGCAGGGCCCTAGGCCAGGGGTCATGTAGTTGAAGTGGTGGGTGCATTGGCCTAGGCTGAACGTGGGGCAGGGAGTGGTGGCAGCTGTGCCCGAGAGTGGCTGTCTGGCACCCAGACGCCAGCCTCTGTCCTGGGTAAACTGCTCCCTACTCAAGGCAATAGGCCAGGCACCAAGCCAGGAGGAGGCCCTGTGGCCACTGCATCCGGTGGTGTCCGTAAGACGCCACAGCTTGGTTCCTGGCTGGACCCAGCACCTTCTGTGGGAAGCCAGCATTAGCGTTCTCAGCCCCATCTGGGAGAAGCCACCAGTCCTGGTCCCTCTTTGCCAACACCTGCTGGTCAGATGTCCCCCCACCAGCACCCCACTGTTCTCCAAGGCTACCGGACCCCTGCTGCCAACACGGTGGGTAACAAGATGGGTTTCCCCTGCTGGCATGCAGCAGATCCCTCCGGAAACCTGCTCCGTACATCAGGGTCTCCTCTGAGACCCAGGACTTAGGGTCACAGGCTGCAGGCAGGGCTGTGGCCCAGCTGGGTCTCACAAGGACCTAGCTGTCACATCTTGAATATTTAAACGTCCTGTCTCTACTCTTTGAAGTCCCATTCTGCAAAGGCTGCTTGAGGCTTTAGGTGAATTAGCGGTGACTGTTTTGGTTATAAGGCCTGCGTGGCAGGCCCTCCCCCATGTGATAAGGACCAAGGTGCTGCTAAGGCCACGCCACCACCCATACACTCCAGGAGCTGGGCCCTGCTCATGAGGCCAAAGTGCTGGGACAGGAGCTGACCCCTTTTCCGGAGGCTGATCTGAGCGTGTGACCGCCCTTTACTCCCCTGACCCTGGCCCCATCCCCCAGTCTTCAGCCCCACTCCGGCCTGTAATTTGTGGCCTGGGGGCTCAGCCTGACTGGTTAGGTGAGGCAGAAATGGCTCCAGACCAACGTCCTCACAGCCTTGGGGTAAGGGACTCAGAGCAGCTTTCTGAAGCGCTGAGCCCACACCCCCCAGCTACACCGAGGCCCACTGAACCTCTCAGCCCAGAACCAGTGTTCACATCACGAGCTTGGCCCTTGCTAGTCCAGCTCACTAGGCCCACCTTCCTGCATTGCTCTTTAGAAGAGGGCACCCCCAATGGGTCGTGGCCCCAATCCTAGGAGCCCACCCTACACTGTCTGGCAGGAACTCCTAGGGCTCGGCTTGCCTCAACTCCAACCCAGTGGAGGCAGCCCTGCTTGTCACTGAGGAGCCCTAGGCAAGACCAATGGGTTCAATGATGCCCACTGGCTCTCTGCCAAACCCAAGAGGCAGTGCCAGTCTTTAGGGTGCTGGCAGGGCCTCGGATGTCTCCCTGGCCCTCTAAGCCTGCATGGGCCTTGCCGCCACCTGTGGCTTCTGGTCTGCGGGTTGGCTCAACCTGTAGGAGACAGGGACTTCTGCTGCCCGGGAACTGTCCCAAGCAAAACGTCTTGTCCCAGAGGCACCTATTTGGGTCCACTGTGTTCCCTGTCATTATCCTTCTTTTTCTCATTTTGGTCAAGGGCGGGCTCCCTGGGGCGGGTGGGGAACAACTGCGGAGATATTAGTGATTCATAGGTTTGTACAGTGTTTTATACTTTGCAAAGCACTTTATTAGCTCACACCTGTCCACTCACATGAAACTAGTGTAGGCCCTGGGAAGCCGAGGGTAATTCTCACCCTGCCCTCAAATGAAGCACAGAGAGGTTGTTCCATGCCCAGGCTACCCAGTGGGCTGGCTGGGCCTTGGGTCCAAGATGAGATCAGAAGTGTCTCTTTTATCCATCTCTTCCTGGCCTCCCTTTCCCCCTTCCTGGTCCCTTTCCACTCCTCAGGTTGGTGCTCTCACTTCTTGAACGCTCTAGGCCCCCCAGGTTCCCCGTTGGCTCCTGGTACGACCAAGGTCAGGTGAGGAAGAGCAGGAGATGGAGGCAGGCAGCCCGGGCTGTAGATGTGAGGGATGTAAGGCTGGGCCCAGACAGGGCTCGGCCTGGAGGCTCCCAATCTCGGATTCTCCTGCATTGTCCTGCAGTCTTCTGTTTGTCCATCGTCCCAAGGCAGAGCAGACAGGGGGGGAAGTACTGGGGGCCCAGAGCCTAGCTTCCCCTCGGCCTGGGGGACATCACAGCATTTCAATGTCAGTCACATTTTAAACTGATCAGCCTTTGTATAATGTTTTTTAAATCATTTCTAAATAAAACAAAAATACAGAGTGTGTCATTTTCCTTGGATGTGGGAAAGAGGATCAGGTTCTGACCATGGCCTAAGAAACTTCTAGGAGGAGAGAAACAAGGTACGTTAAGGTGTCCAGGAATGGTCCCATTCATCTCATTTGCCACCCCAGCAATCTGACGCCCCCTCCCTCCAAAAGGCTGACTTGAAACACCCAGAGTTACCGGAGTCCCGGGAATACAGCCTGATAATGCCTCACTGGGGTCCGGGCTGGAGGAGCAACCTCTCCTGGGAGGAGTACGGGAAGGGTCACCGCGGCAAGGTCTTCTCTCAAGTCAAGGCACATGGTGCAATGACCAGGAACAAAAGCAAGAGCCCAATTCTCAGCAATAAGGGACCGGTGAGGTGAGATGAGGTGAGTAGCCCTAGGGTCTTACCAAGAGCCCTGGCCAGGTTCTGAAGTCAGTGACAGGGAAGGCTGACCCAAGACCCAGAGCTGTGGGGTGGGGGTGAGCCCGAAGGTCTGAGGTTGCTTGGATACCGGGCGAGAAGCGAAGAAATTCAGGGTGGCAGGAGGGGCCAGGGACCAGATGGTGCTCCATGGGCCCCACCCCTGCACGTCCTCCACTCGCTGTCACGTTGGGGGGGGGGCACAATGGGGGGATAGGTTAGGAGAGACACGGGGCCATTGGGGCAGACGACAATAGCCAGACCAGGAGAGGCGAACAGAATGACAGGCGGTGGTGAGAGGCCACCCGGAGGGCGGAGAGTCAGTACCAAGAGGTGCAGGCGATGAGGAAGCGCACGTCGTCCAGCGGCCCCCAGGGGCCGGGCTCGGGCCTGGGTCGCTCAGGACCCGCGGGTGCCGCCGGCTGGGGCTGGGGCTGGGGCTGGGGCTGGGGCTGCGGCTGCGGCTGCGCCGGCTCCGCGGTGCCCTCGCCGCCGCTCAGCTGAGCGCCCATGGTCTGCAGGAGTAGAAGCCCATCAGGTGCTGGGCCAGCCCTACTGGCCCCTCCGGCCCCAGCCCCACTCTGGCCCTCACCTCGAGCTGCGGGAGCAGCAAGTTCCGGAGAATCCCAGCACCGACCTCGAGGCTTCACGGGCCTGCGCAGCTGGGAAGGGCGTGACTGGCGTCGTGACGTCACAGACCTGTCAGCCCGCTCGGCCCCGGGGGCAGGGCCCAGAAAACGACCCCACCCACCAGCAGCTGGCCAATCCCGCCCCAACCGCCCAGGACCCCGCCCCTCGAGCTGCCAAACCAACACAACGCCCACCCAAACACCCAAACACCGTAAGGTAGGGACTTGCTGGGGTTAAAGAAGCCGTGGGAGGTATCCATGGCCCCAGGCAGCCAGGCCATCCATCCACGTTGGGGTCAAGGACAAGACTGCTCGATGGCCAGGTGCCCCGGGGCCCTACACAGGGCTCTGCCCCAGGGTTCTCACAACAGCCCAGGGGAGAATTAAGACAGAATGACAGAATCTCATCTTTCCAAGGCCGTGTGGAAAATGGGAGAACTACACAGTGGGGTGTGAGACTGTGGACCTGGAGTGTGTGTGAGTGTGTGATTGTGTGTGTGTCTGTATCCTACCCCAGTTTCCCCCTGGAACAATGGGGAGGGCTGGGTGCAGGCTGAAGCCGCCAAACAAACAACACATTCATAATGCACAGAAGCTGCCTTTAATTGGGTGGCACAGGACAGCACAGCTCTCTGCCAGGAATCATAGGGCCTGACAGCCAGCTCATGGCAGATTTTTGCAGTAACTATAGATTCAGGAGATGGGCCCAGGTGAAGAAGGGTTGGGCATCCAGCCACTCGATACCCGTGAGCTCTCTGCCACCCTTCTGCCAGCATCCAGGACAGGCTGGGTGGGACGTTGACAGGGAGCCAAAGTTCAGAGCCAGGAGCCCAAAAAACAGCACGGAAGGTGATTCAGGTTAGGCTAGGAAGAGAGAAAGGAGTATTTGTCAGCAGGTACCTCACAGAGGACGCCTCGCCCTCCACTTTCAAGGCGCTTGCCTCCACCCGTACCCCAGGCCCTTTGTTCCAGCTCAGCCCTGAAGAGCCACCCTCAAAGCCCCTTCCAGGTTCCACTGATGCCGTGAGTTACAATCCAGTCTAGAACTCTCGATGCTTAAAAACTAAAAGTAACTCCTTTCCTACTCAGGTGGGCCAACTTATTAATTTATGCAAACTGTTATTGGTCTTAAATTGGATCCTCAGAGGTCAAGTCCGACAGGAGAGATGGGAACAAAAGGGCTCAGACAGGCAAAGGGACGTGCCTAGACCACAAATCCCCCAGTGGCAGGGCTCAGGCCGGAACTTGCTTCCTGCAAGTGACAGTCATGCATGTGATGGTAAAAATGAAGTACGCATTTCCAAGGGCCTACCTGACACCCTCATCGTAAAGTCTCACAGGCACCTCAAACTCAACGGGTTCAAAACTAAACGAGGCGAATGAGTTTTGTCTCATCTTCCCAATACCCATTTCTTAGTTTTCTCAAACTGCAGTGCTGACCAGTGCTGCTGACTGCATGACCTTAACGAGAATTCCTAAAGTTCCACCATCAAATGAAACATTTGCTCTAGTTTTTTAGTAGGTAGCAATGATCAGGTTACAGAAATCTCTGTTCTTGGGTTGCTAATAGGGTTTTTTGTTTGTTTTCCTTTAAATGATTAACGGTATAAGTACTTTCTTTTTGTCATGACAGCTTATATTCCAAAAGGGCAGGGGGTGCATTTTACTCATCAGCACACCACTACTGTACGGCACGTAATAAGTACTCAAACAGAAGTGGCTGGACAATGACAAACCACTGGCCCCACTTTCCTGTGCAGACAGACCCTTTCCACTGCTCTCTCGCGCTGACAGCGGCTTTGTCAGTGTGGTCTCTGAACTGCCCCTTCGGAATCACACAGGGAAGCTTGTTAAAATGACTACACACAGCTGGGCCCCACTCCAGACCTAGGGATTCAGTAGCTGAGGGATTCAAGCATCCAGCATAGAACAAAGACCAAAAACATGGGTCTGCGGTCAAAACTTCTTGACATGGGGGCGGGGGCTGGGGAGCTGGATGAAAAGGGTGAAGGGAATAAAAGGTACAGATTGGCAGTTACAAAATAGTACAGCATGGGGAAAATAGTAACATTGTAATAACTCTGTATGGTGTCAGGTGGGTACTAGATTTATGAGGGGGGGGTCACTTCATAAGTTACATAAATGTCTAACCACTATGGGGTACACCTAAAACTAATACAATACTGATTGTCGACTGCAGTTGAAAAACAAAACAAAACAATTCCTGACATGGGCATTCAGAGACCTCAACACTCTGGGAATACTACACTTCCCCTTCGCACACTCCACACCCCTCCATTTCTGTCTGTCTGAAGTGCTTCCACTCTAATCTACACACAGCCAATTACCTACTCATTCTCTGAAGCCCCGACTAAATGAACCGTGCTCCACCAAGTCTTCCTGGATCCCAGAAAGTGTCTCACCAGAGCTTCCCGAGGCACTTAAGGCACCTTTTATTTCTCCTTTGAAGGTAGCTAAGAGTTACGTGCGGCCACTACAACGTTTCTCGTCTGCTATGCTGGGAGCCCCTCAGAGGCATAAGCAGCAATAAGTTGCCTGACTATCCCACATGGAGCTCATGGAACATCAGGCAAATGAACAGATAAATGAAGAAGGGGGAATGAAAGGAAATACTGCCCGCTGTCAGTAGCAAGGCCATTACTCGGCGTTTGATCTACTCTGCAGTTTCTAGCCTCATAAAGATGCCTGTGCTAGTTGGCTGTGGCATGCCTTGGGAAGGATCCTCAATGGGGAATGATGGGGGCGCCAAATATCCAGCACATGCTGCTCTTCCAAAGGAAGAAGATTCTAGAAGCACAGGAGGCAAACACAAGGCCTGTGGGCCAAATCTGACTCTCCACCTTGTTTTATCCGGCCCTGTACCTTGTTTCTACCCAGCAGCAGCACTGAGCTCCTTGCCCCTAGTTAAGGAGCAGTTACATTTATACAGTCCTAAAATGACATTCGGCCCTTTGAAGGCCACCTCAAGGCTGCCATGGCCCCCGGTGAAAATGAGTCTGGCACCCCTGTTCTAGAGCCTTACATACCCGAATCTCCATGGTTAAGGCCCAAGAACCCACTTTTTAAAAAACCCACAAGCCCCGGCCAGTGTGGCTCAGTTGGTGGGAGCACTGACCCCTACACCAAAAAGCTGGGGTTCTATTCCCTGTAAGGGCACATGCCTGGGTTGAGGGTTCGATCCCTGGCTGGGGCACAAGGGGAGGCAGTCAGTGTTTCCCTCCCTCTCCCTCCCCCTCCTCTCTCTCTAAAATCAATAAACATGTATTTTTAACCCCCACCCCAAACCCAGATGATCTTGATTTTGATGCAATCCGCACCCCCCAAGTCTGTTAGGCACCCAAAGTCTCCTCAGTCCCTCAGAGCAGCCTCCCTCCCTCCCTTCGGTACACAGCTCCTCCTGTCTCAGCTGGGGACACCGACACACAGGCAGACACAAAGTACAAAACCACGTGGTAAGTGACAAATGAAGACAGGCCCAGAGGGAAGCTCTGCCCAAAGTGGCAATACACTCTACCAAGTCTTCGAACCTGGGGTGAGCAGATGCTCAGGCAATGCTTGCGAGCCGCACCCGCTGACAGCCAGCACTGCACAGGCGTGCCCTCACACGCAAGGAGAACCTACGGGTATGAATGCACCGTGGTTCCCATTATAGGTGGCACCTCCTTCCCCTACTCTCCAAAGGAGGAAGAGAGGCCCAGGTACCTGTCAATGAGGGAATCCCGCATGCTGGTAGCAATGGTGCTAGGCTGGGATTCATTCAGTTTGAAGACACTCTCCACCACCGAAAGCTCTGTGCTGGTTGTGTCCTGGCCACAGAAGGCACACCAGTCGTTCACCACCATCCCAGCGGCAATCACCTCGCTGCCTCGGTTCACAGTGCCCGCCTGCCAAGTGATGGGTCAATATGGATCATGGCATCGACAACCCAAGTCTCTCCCATCCCCAGCGAGGACTCCCCAGACCCCGCTGCCTGACCTGGTGCCCCAATCCCAAACTGAGACACGTAAAAACCGTAAGAACCCAGGACAAAGGGATCTGTTTCAGCAAGAGACAGAGGTCAGAGAACAAGAATGCTTACCACAAGGGGGACCTGAAGGAGAGAGGACAGCTCGTCCTGGTCTTCTATGGAAGTCTTGGGATGCACCAGCCCTCCCTGATTGCTGAAGACACAGTAGCTTCCTACTAACACCTGCTCAGCCACGGTCTGTCTGAAGACTTCCACCTTGAGCACATCAGCCAGGATTTCTTCTGTCTCCTGTCAGTCCAAGGTACTGTACTCAGGGGCCAGGACTTGCAGGTCAAAGAACACAGGGCCCTTCATGCCCAGAACCACCTAGGGCCTGACACCCTAAGCCCCTCACCTAGAAAAAGGAGGAGCTGATCTCCCCACACCACCCTCTAAACCACACTCAAGAGTTCAACTGTCAATCATCTCTCCTGGCCCTGTTGGTAGGACCTGATGGGTCAATCGACCTGATTCTGAAGGATTAATACCCTCCCCGGCTGCTCTCTGACACTGACCCCACCATAAAAGACCGCTATTATTGCTAGTTCAGTGAGGGCCTGAAATGCGAGACCCCAGGCATAAAGAGAAACCATAAGAGATACCCCGAAGTCCCGCCCAATAGGCAAGAACACTGGCTAACCATTCACTAGACTAGTCTTGTGGCTCTGGGCCCAGCCAGGCTGCCTTACCCTGTCCAGGTCGGGGTGGACCAAGGCCACGTAGTCATTGCAGGTGGTGACATTGCCCAGGGCTGACAGCCTCTCGTCTACCCGCCGGATCTGCACTGAGTCTGGGAGGGAGTTTCGAATATGCTGCAGCTCCTGGTCGGTGGTGTTGCTGGGCACAAGCAGACCGTGTCTGTTCCCTGGAGAGGCCCAAGTTGGGGGGTGAAGCAAGGAAGGACGGTGAGGACACAAGGCGCCTGCTGAGCCCTGAGGGCTGAGGATACAACCCAGGAGAGCTTTCCCAGGACAGCTTCGGGCCCAGGCTCCAGCCCTGTAACCCATCGGTCCATACGACACCAACGGGGGACTGGGGGTCCCACTGGGCAGGCCGGAGACAGCCCAGGAGTCTGTCCCAACCCACCCTTCCCACTTCGCCACCGCCAACCAGGGGATCAGGACTAGCAGGAGGGGCCCTTGGCATCAGTTGTATACTGCGCTACTTAAAAAGCAACACTGCACACCTATCAGAATGGCTAAAAATTTTTAAAACACCATCAATACCAAGCATTGGCAAAAATATATGGAGCAACCAATAAGACTGTAAATTGATTAACTACCTCAGATAATTACCTGGCAGCATCTACTACACTAAATAGTCAAATGCCCTGTGACCCACCCACTTTATCCTAGGTATTGTATATCCCACAGGTAGACACACATGTATTTACTAAAAAATGGAGCAGCACTATTTAGAAGAGACCAAACTGAAAACTACTCAAAAGCCCACGGTCAATACAAGGGCAAATACCGCGTGGCACACTTACATAAGATGCACTGTACCCACAGAAACGAGGCTGGGCAAGCAACAGTGACGCTGTGACAACAATGACTAAAGCTCTGCCTCCCTCTGCCTTGGCACAGTTCTGTGGACTTTCGAACTCTCAGTTACTCCCATCATTAAGAAAAAAAATCTCCCCTGTCACATCGGAACTTGCTTGAGGCCCTAAGATCATGATTAGGAATAAGAGTGTTCTGCCTTATTAAGAAATAAGAAAATACTCAGAGGCCAGCGCCATCAGATTCACGGTAAAAAGTAAAGGAATAAACCCCCACACGACCCTAGTGAGCAGAACTGGAAATGAGGGGTGGCTGTAAAGGGAGACAGATCCAGCTCAAAAGAGAACCAACTGCCAGAGCGCGCAGTGCTGAGGGGCAGGAATTTAGGATTTAAATGAAGAGAACAGGTTGATCCAGAATCGAAGCCTGTCATTTTTCAAAGGCAGAAATGAATGCTCAGAAAGCAAAAGCAACCTGCCCAGTGTTGGTACAGGGGACCGAGGCCACTCCAGTCTTGCCTCTCACTAGGTGTGGCACCTGGTGAGTCACTTCAGCTTTCTCCTCAGTCAAACTTGGCCAGTAATTCCTAACTCCCAGGGTCTTCGTGAAGAAGGGGTGGAAACAAGTATAAGAGTGAAAATAATAATGTTATTTGTTGTTACTATAACCAGAGATTGTCCTTAACCTCCTGACACAGACTGCGTTAGGCCCAGGCCTCAGAGATTCTGTAATAATGGACGAAAGCCTGGAAATCCCCGGGCCACCCCGGGTCCCCTCCAGGGTTGTGATTCAAGGTGCTGGGAGGCTCCACTCCCCCCTCGGCGTCTTCCACCTGGCTTACCCACACACATACGCCCGATGATGCGGCAGCCGGCGATGGACGCGTGCACCACTGGGATGGTCTCGGCGAGCTCGCCCTCGAACACACTGTAGGATGTAGGAACATGCTCTCGGTGGGACGGGGCCTGAGCCCTCCCTCTGCCGGTGTCCCCGACTCCCTGCACCCCTTCCCGCCACCCACCCACACACCGCCAAGGCGCTCCGGCGCTCCCGCCGCACCTGTAGAAGTTCTCTGACCCTCCGACGGCCACCAGGCAGTAGGTGTTGGTAAGTTTGGCAAAGCAGCCGATCTCACAGTTGTTCTCGAACGATGCTCGGACCGCCATGAGACCTGGGGGCGGTGGGGCCGGGAGTTCAAGGCCAGCGGATCCTCTCCGGGCTGGGGTCCTGGTCCCCACAGCTTGCCGCGACCCCACCCCCTCAAGTCCCGCCGCGACCCCACCCCTCTCGGGCCCTCAGACCTCCGGTCCCGCCCACTGGCCCTTCAAACTCTCCCGCCCGGAACCCGCCGGCCGCCACCCCTCATGACCCGGGGCGCCCGAGCTGACCTTCGCGATCGCTCTTCACACCTATTGACCAGGTAACAGCAAACTCCGCACGGCACAACAGGCCCTTCTCCGTCCCAAGTAGGTTTCCGTTTCCGCCTCCGCCTTGGAGACTTCCGGTAGAGCCCGGCGCCCCCAGCCACGCAGCCGGCCACTCTAGCTCCACCCTCTCGGAGGACTTTACGGTTGCGATCAGTCAGGTGGTGATGCCGCCTGGCCCCGCCTCCAGCATGGTCACGTTCATTCGTTCGTCATTCATTCATTCAGGAGGAACTTTTTAGGAGGTACAATCGACCGAGACATGTGGCAGGTTGGATATGAGGGGCACGACAGGGGGAGCCACGGATGTCTCACAGATGAGTTGATGATGGAGAAATTTACTGAAGTAAAGCCTGCAGAGAAGAGCGGGTGTGGGGAAGGTGAAAGATCGAGTGCGAGGTGTGAGACAGACGTCCGGGCCAGATCTGAAGCCCAGGGAGGAGTGAAACGCTGAGATTTGGGGCTGAAGCCTGGGGTGGATGAGGTCACCCATGGAGGTAAGACCAGGTGAGAAGTGAGACCAGGACAGGGGCTGGAGAAGGAGGCGTGGCCAGAGAAGCAAAGGAAGCCAGGCTGAAGAAGGTATTGGAGAGGGGGGAGGATGGAGGAAGCAGGGTCTTAGGGAGGGTCCAGAGTGGGCAAGGGTGTAGGGGCTGATTGTCTTCCACTGCATGCCCCTTGCACGTGCTCGATCACACTCAGCAGCGACTTTCTGACCCGGGATAGTGCTGGTCAAGGGACATGCAGTCCTGGATGGGATGTACTTGACCTACATTTTGCAGGATCTACGAAAGCCACAATAGCTCTCGGGATGTCCTAGTGAAGGCAGAGGGTGCTTGGAGCCCCTTTTCTCCTCGCTCCGCCCTCCTGTAGCATCCACAGCCCTCCAGGAAGTCCTCCGTGACTGCCCTAAATGGTGCACTTCCCCAGCCCCCAAGGCGCAATTCCATAACTCCGCCTTCCTCAGGATACACCAAGCTGCTGCCGGGTCATAACACGTCTGCTTTTATTGATTTGAGTCATGTATAACACTGTCTCAGGCAGGTGGTGAGCTCAGGAAAAGGACCCACTTGTCAGAGCCTGTGCTTCTAGGAACACTCAGCAAAATGTGTGTGGGCACGTGTGTGGGCGCACCTCACATCCTCTACATCCTCCCCAACTCAGAGACCCCTCCCTCAGCCCCTCCCTAGTATCTCTTCACCAGGAATGCCTCCACCCTCTCCTCCGTCGGTCCAAATCCTCCCCATCCTTCAAGCCCGTCTCAAAGGTTGCCTCCTCTAAAATATTTTCCTCACCACTGCACCATCACCAGAACTCTCTGCCCTTCATTCTCTACCATCCTTTGTCATCTGTTTGCTTTTAATTAGATATTAGCCTTGTCTTGCTGGCCAGTGGTTTAGGCACTTAATCTGGGGACTGTGTCTGATTCGTTTGCCAGCCCTACAGCATGCCCAGCAGGGCTGGGTGCGCAAATTAGGTACAAGAAAATACCGGTTGGGACATGCTCTGCGGATGTGTGTTTATGTGCATATTTATGGTCCGTGGATCCCGAGGGGTCTACAGTATGAATGTGTATTTTTGTGTTGCCATTCATTCAGCCAAACAACATGATGGTGTTTATGGGTGTGCAGCTTGTGGACGTGAACCCTGTTGGTGTGCTACGTATATTGTGCAGGCATTTGAGGCATCTGTGTGATGTATTTCGTGTGCATGGGGACATATGAATTATTGCTATCGTGTGTTGTGTCTGTGCCAAAACCAGCCATAAGAGTCAGAGACACAGGTAGGGGTGCCTGCTCTGGCACTTACTTAGACCGGGCTCCAAGCGAGTCATCAACTCTCTGGGCCTCAGCTTCCACGTCCATAAAATAGGGAAGATTACACCTGTGATCCTAGGGTGTTTTACCTACTGGAGGTCTGTCTTGTAGGACTGAAGATGAAGGATGAGAAGTAGCCAGGGTGAAGTGCCCAGCACAGTGACAAATGACATTAACTGTGGGTTCCGTTTCCCCATGTGTATATCTGTGCATGTGTGTGTGTGTGTGTGTAGTAAGCAAGAATCCTGAGCCCAGGGTATGTCTAACCTGGGCTTCTAGCCACCCTCTCCTCCCCGTGCTGCCTCTGCCTGAGCTTCCACCCCAGAGTCTAGGATCTGAGCAAATCTAGAGTCTCAGCAGATGGAGGAGGGACATATCCCTGCTGGGAGCAAGACTAGGACTCAAAGCGGCTTCGGAGCACCTTGAACTTGGATTTGTTGTACTTAGTGATGAGGTCCAGTTTGCTATGGCCCAGGGTCATCCGCTTCTCATCCTCAAATGGGCCATTGCTACTGCCACTGCGATGGCCACCTGTGAGGCCCCCGGGGAGGTCATGTTCAGGTCCCTGTCTGGCACCCTGCAATTGATGATACTTGGTGATGAGGTCCAGCTTGCTGTGGCCCAGAGTCAGCTGCTTCTCATCCCCAGAGCCCACTCCAGGCTTTCGAGCATGGCTTGGTACTGGGACACTGTTGGGTCCAGGCCCCTCACCCCGGAATGGGCCAAACTTTGTGATGAGGTCCAGCTGGCTGTGGCCCAAGGTCTGCCGTCGCTCATCTGGACCCTGCTTGCCAGCCCTGGCTGAGGAGTTGGCTTCAGGGAGCACTCTGGAGCCCCTAGCCTTGGGGTACTGTACCAGGAGGTCCAATTGGCCATGGCTGTGGTTTGGAGGCAGCCTCTTATCCTCAGGTGTCCCATTGCTAGGTCTGGGGGGACCTGACTCAGGGGCACACCCAGCACCTTGCGCCCAGGGCAGGAGATCCAGCTGGTTGTGTTTCTGGGTTGAGGATAACCTCCTGTCCTCTCGGACATGCTCCCCAGGCCAAACGGGGTCTGAGTTGGAGGTAACCCCAGGATCAGGGCCTCCTGCTTCTCGGGCTCTGGGGAAGGGGATGAGGAGGTCCAGCTGGCCATGGCTCTGACTCAGAGACCCCTTCTTCTCCTCCACTGTCTCCAGGCCTGTGCCAGGTACCCTGCGACCTCGTGGGGGGCTAGGCTCCTGGCTTCCTGGGATCCCATTCTCTGGGAGCCGGGAGAGGGTGAGGACACCCCGGGACAAGGGGAGGAAGGAACGTTGGCGAGTAGGCAGAGGTGACCCCACTGCTGGAGCCAAGTGGCTGCTGCTATTGTGGTTGAGGGCAGGGGAGGACTGGGACCAGGGGGAAGCCCCCAGCTTGCCCAGGTTGGCTCTGTAGGGCCCTGGAGGGGAGCCACGGTTAGGATCTGACAGCTGGCGCTGTAGGGAGGGCTGGCCACTGGCCTTGCGACAAGCAGAGCCTGGGTATGTGGACCCCATACCCGTGTCACTGCAGCCACCACCTCCTGGTAGAGCGAGGTAGGAGGAGCGGCCCATGAGAGGCGAGCGCTTGATGCTGCTGAGGCTGGTGCTGGAGGGTGGTGAGGACATGGGGCTTGGGATGCTGGGCACGAAGGCCAGGGCCACCGGAGGAGGGCATGGCGCTCTGGGGTCCTCACCGCCGCAGAAGCCCTCCACAGGCCGTGACTCGGCATACAGACAGCGAAACTCCCGGTCAAAGTCTTCCACGATGCGGCCCCTCAGCTGCAGCACCATGCTAGTGTGGGCCTGGCTGCAGAGCCAGGTGAAGCTGGGGGCAGAGCGTCAGGGTCAGGAGGCAAAGTGCATGGCCCTGGGCCTAGGCAGGAGTCACAGCCAGAAGAGCATACCAAGACAACTCCATCACCACGAGGGCCCAGGTGAGGGGGCAGAGCTCTGATTCCAGAGTCTGTACAAATCCGAGCCCAGCTAATGGACGTGGGCATGTGGTTTCCCATCTCAGGACCTCAACTTCCCCATCTGTTAAATGGACCAGACGCAATGGTCCCTGAAATCCCTCCAGTTCCAAGGTAAAATAGTTATTTTCTGTGCCAATGGCATTCAAGTAATCCTTCCACAGAGCAAGTGCCTCCAGGACCCCACCAGGGGCGGTCTCGCTCCCCACGCTAACCCCTGCGCCCTGCACAGAGCCTGGCGCAGGCAGCTGCTCGCCCACGTTGGCAGAGGTGGGTGATGAAGGAAGTCCAAAGCGGCCATACCCCAGGCGCACTCACCAGCCGCAGTGGCCCAGCCCCAGGCTCTTCCCCGTCTGTCCCACTCGCTCACCTGTAGCTGCCCGCCACCACCTGCTCACAGTCCACGATGACAAACTTCTCCAGGGCCTGCCCCGTGAAGCGGCGGCCTGCCTTGCTGCAGTATGTGTCCCCACACGTGCTCCGTACACGCATGTTCTGAGCCGAGGAGGGAAAAAGGTTAGGGGAGTGGCCTTAAGAGAAAGGGACTTGAGCCATGTCTAAATCCCACGGCGTCTCTGGTCTTAATCAGCTAAGGGAAGCCGTTCCCCCACTCTCGTTGACCCCCACTGCTCACTGACCACCCAACGGCCTTTTCTGCCCTCCCTAACCCCCACCCCACCCCCTGCTTACTGCCCTGGTCACTCACTGACCGGCAGGTGCCCCCCATTGAGGTCCATCTTGTAGCACATCTCCAGAAAGTGCCCCAGGTGCTCCTGGGCCAGGAGCAGGTAGACGGGGACGCCGCGCCGGCTCGAGGCCTCCATGAGGTCGCACAGGAGCTCCATGTCGGTGAACACGTCCATCACCGCGGCCACCACCTGGGGGAGGGAGAGGAGGCTCAGCCTGGTCGGGAGCGATGCCTGGGATCCCAGGAAAAGAGCGCTGGAGCGAAAAGCAGGAGGCCAGACCCTGTGCGAAAACCTGAACCCGAAGTGCTTTCAGCCACAACCTGGCCCAGCGGCTCTTACCTTAGACACAGGGAGGTTTCACTGTCAAATAAACCTGCAGAAGTTGTACCAAAGGTTCTGTGTGCATTTTTTCTCTGAGGACAGAATGTGTATCTGGCAACAGAGTCTCAAAGATGTCTGTTGATCGGCCGCACCAATCTAGTGCTTCCCTCTCCATGTGGAGAAACTACGGCCCAGAGTGGGGAAGGCATCAGAGGCAGAATCCAGACCCCAATTCCCAGTCTGGTCCTCACAATCCGCTCACCAGCTCCAGCCCCAGCTCTGGCCCAGGAACTGTCTGTCTGAGGTTCCCTTCTCAAGGGTCAGAGCTGCAGGCCAGGCACTGGGGTCTTCAATGTCCTTTGCTAGACCTGCCTCAGTTTCCCTGTGAAGCTACAGAGGTCTGCCTGACCTCTTACACCTATGGACTCCCCCACTTCCACCCATGCCAGGTGGGACCAGGTTTTCTCCTCCAGGGCTTGTGGCTCCCCTCATATAATGGGCTGCCTCAGAGAAGCCCTGGAAAAACCTGTGGCAACACCAGGCCCCCGGCTGTCCTTTCCTGCCCTTCCCATTTCATATCTCTGCTGTGAGAACCTCTTCTCCCAATCCACGCTGAGGGACAGGAGGGACAGATCAAAGCCTTCCAGCTCTAGCCACACGGAACTGGGTTCAAACCTGCACTCTGCTACTCCCTGAGGATATGGCTTTGGGAGAGTTGCTTCACCTCTTGAAGCCCCTGCTTCTTCATACACTAAACGGAGGTAATGATAGCTATCGTACATCTCAGAGTAGCTCCATAAATGTTCGTTTCCTGCTGCCTCCTTAACAGATGAGGACAGTGGGCATCGGGCAGCAGGAAAAGGAAGCCTTCCCTAGGGCAGTCAAAGTCAGCCTGGAGCACAAGCCTGGCTTCTGGCCCAGAAGTGGATGGTCTAGATGGGAGGGTGAGGAGGCAAAACGCTGGGGGATGCCCTGGTCCAGGGCACAGGCCTGACCCAGGGTAGGGGGAACAAGGACAAGCTGGAAAGATCAAAGGCGCAGGGATGACCACAGCAGCCACTTCACTAATTATCCTACTCCCAGTGCCAATCAGGCCTGGCCCACCCATGCCCGGGGCAAAGGCTGGCCTGCCAGCAAGACTCTGAAGGTACCAATGTGATCCATGCAACAGACGCCCTCCCTCCGGGCTGCTCCCTCAGACAAGCGCACTGAAGCCACCTGCCACACATCCTGCCTGGGGGCGTCCGCCTTAGGCCCACCTGGAGAAACAGGGCAGGGGCGAAGGGTGGATGGGGACATTCGCCAGGAGGCAGGGCTGTGCCTGAGGCAGGACCCTTCCTCCAGCCCTGGGCCCTGGGCTCTACTCCACCAACTGCCCAGACCTTCCTGAGCACGTCCCAGCCCCTCTCTGACCTCCGTTCCCTCTTCTGTGAGGCAGAGGGTGGCTCAGATGTTCAGCCAGGTTGGTGTTCTTGGTTTGGGGATCAGAAACCTTTCTGAGAATCCGATGAAGGCCATGCATCCTCTCCCAGGAAAGATGCAAGGAGGATCCCTCTCTGCAATAGGCACTACTTTGCATGCATTTTTAGGGGGTCTGTGGAGTCCCTGAGGGCCATCCCCTGGTCTATGCTTACCCATAATGTCCGAGTGCCAAGGGGTTACCAAGATAAATAAACACAGCTTGCCGTCTTAGAAGAGCTTGTGGTCTGACGGAAGGCAGAAGTTCTAGTCCCGATACTGCAGCTAAGCTGCTGTGTGTCTGTCCTTGGGCTTGTCCCTTCCCTCCCAGGACCTCAGTTTTCATACCTGTGAAATGGGTATCTGAAGAGATGATGTCCTTACCTTGCGGGCCTGGCTGAAGAGGAACCGCAAGAGGTCTTTGATGTTCTTGGTCTTGTCCCGCTGAAAGTGGACCACAGCCTGGGTGGGGCTGAAGCCCGTGGCCTGTGGGATCTCAGGCCACCCCAAGTCCAGGTCCGGGGGGTCTATGTCAGAGGCCATGGGAAAGTAAGTGCCTGAGGTGACCTCAGAGAGCAGGCTGAGGTGGTCAGGCCCTGCAGCCTCCAGTCCCTGGGCCTCACCAAGCTCAGGGCCCCCACGCACATGGCTGGTTATGTAGTCCACATCCAGGGCACTCAGGAAGGGCAGTTCCCGCTCCTCTGAGATCACCCGCAGGTAGGCAGCCTCGCCCCGCTCCAGGAGGGCGTCAGCCGCCAGCCGGGCTGCCTCGCTGTGCTGCAGCACCAGCGGTGAGCTCTCCCGCCACCAGGGCTGCTTCAGCTCCTCCACCCTGCCCCGAAGAGGTCCTGCCATGCCCTGGGCTCCCAGGCCCCCAAACATGCTTGCCCACCGGGCTGCTGTCACCCTCCAGCAGGCTCCATGGCCCGCACCCCAGGCTGGCTGCACCAGGAAGAAGAGACCAGCAAACCCGGCTCCTGCCTGCCCGCCTGCCCTGTGCGTGTGGCAGGCCCCTGATCCGTTGCTGCTCTATGTCAGAGAGCTACGCTCCGCCCCATTGCCCCCGGCTTCTGGAACCTGTTGGGTCAGCCCCACCTGTCCGCCTGCTGTTGGGACTTGCCCTCCCAGGAAAAACGTCAGTGGTAGGCCCTCAGCACACTCCTGCACCCACCCCCCACCCTGCCCCAGCATTGCCCGCCCCATCTCCACCAGGCTCCTAGCAAGTTTCCTTCCAACCCTGACCTTTCAGAGGCCCCCTGGAGGTTGTATTATGGCCCAACTCAGGGACACACATGTGTACACACAAACACCAGGGTAGATGAATGACTCAGGACACCGAGATGGAGACAAACACACAAGCATGCAGGCTGAGCGACGTCCTGAGAGTTGACAGGACACACACGCAGACTACAGATTGACATGTGCAGACCGCACACTTGATCCCATGTAGACAGCCCCAAACACCAACTCGGAGACTGGCCGTAGCCCCAGACATCCCGTGATGGGTGTATTGTAAGCCTCAGCGCACCTGCACACAGGCCCTAGATAAGAGCTGAAGGGATCACACAGAACTTGGAAGAACATGGCCTGTCTGTCCCCCGTGTAGGCCCTCCTTCGATCCCACATGGCCCTGCCACTCTCCACCTCCATAGCTGTGGCACTCAGTCACCTGTCCCACCCCCACCCCAGCACTGAGCCCATCCTCCAAGGGTCTAGAGCAGTGGCTCTCACCCTGTAGTCCCCAGGAGTAGCCAGGATGTGTTAAATGCAGATCCCTGGGCCCCAGCCAGCTGAGATTCTGTCCCAGAAGGTCTGGGTAGGCTCTCTGGAGCCTGCCTTTTTAACAAACAACATGGTGCATCTGGGCAGGGTGCTGAGGCCCCCTGACAAATGCTCTTCCAGACGGCTGCATTCCGAACACCCTCAACTCCGGGGAAGCTCTTGGCCTGCTGGGGACCAGACCGCAACCTTCCTCCCCACCTCAGCAGCTGAGCATTAAATGGTTAGTGAGAAAGGGTGTTTCAGAGCATGGCGGGTGGGGGGGGGGGGAGGAAATGAACTACAAAGTCAGAAGGCAAACAGGGCTGGCAGGTTTCTTATCTCCACTCTTAAGGGCCAGAGTCCCAGAGTCCTCAGAAGCATGGGTGGGAGGTCTTGTTCTGGAGCAGGGGAGCAGAAGATGGCAGCGGGCTGGGGAGGCAGGCCGGGCAGAGGTGGGCACAATGGCGCAGTGCCGGCATGAGGGCCCGTCTCTCTGGAGGGACGCGGTCCAGTGAGGATGGCCAGGAGACCCAACGCCATGTCTCGTGACCCTGTTTAGCACTGACGCCAATTGGTTTATCTGGTCTGTGATCCAGTCCGAGCGCATGTTCTTTCATGTCCACGGAGTTTCACACAGGGCCCAACACATGCACGGGGGCTGGGGGTAGGGCCCCTGCATCGAACTGAGCCCTGGGATCAAAGATGAATGGGGCTGGGCTTTGTCTTCAAGGAGTCTAGAAGTGGAAGGGGTAACAGGGCGGGGAGAGAAAGACACAGGCCAAGAGGTGAAATGCTGGAACACTACGTCCCATCTCAGAGGCAGGAGCAGAAACTGGGACACCAGGACCTCAAAGGAGACCCTCCCCGGGGGTGGGGAGGCCGTGTGAGGGGCGGGAGGCTGAGTAAGCAAGGCCGGACTGTGGGCAGGTGAGGAGCTGCGGGGCAGCCGCGGTGGCAGGGCCTTCATTAGGGCCGTGTCCCCAGGTGTTTAAGGGGAGAACCAGGGCCTTGTCTGCGTGGGAGGTGCGCTCCCAGGAGGGGAGGCAGCCACGGTTCTGTGTTGCTGAGTTCCTGCGTTTATCTCTCAGCACCATCCGTCTACCTGGTGGCGTGTATTTTTATTTTTTTATTTTTTTAGGAAGGTATGTATTTTTAAAAATTATTTTTAATTGTGGTAAAATACCCGTGACATATAGTTTATGCCTTAGCCACTTACAGTTCAGTGGCGCTAAGTACACTCACACCGTTGTGCAGTCACCACCGCCCTCCGTCTCCAACTCCCTTCGTCCTGCAGAACTGAAACCCTGGACCCATTAAACGGTAACCCCCCTTCTCCCCTTCTCCCCAGGCCCTGGCAGGCACCGCTCTGCTTTCGGTCTCTATGAATTTGACTGCTCCAGCTACCTCACGTAAGTGGGATCATACAGAGTTTGTTGTTCTGTGGCTGGCTTATTCCACTTAGCATCATGTCCTTAAGGTTCATCCCTGTTGTGGCCTGTGTCAGGATTTCCTTCCTTTTGCCCTGGCTGGTGTGGCTCAGTGGACTGAGTGCCGGCCTGTGAACCGAACGGGTTCGATTCCCAGTCAGGGCACACGCCTGGGTTGTGGGCCAGGTCCCCAGAGTGGGGGTGTGCCAGAGGAAACCAATCAGCGTGTCTCTCACAAACATCGATGTTTCTCTTCCTCCCTTCCCCTCGCTCTAAAAATAAATAAAATCTTAAAAGAAAAAAGAATTTCTTTGAGAGCTGAATGATATTCCATCGTGTGCCTATCCCACACCGGTCATCCATTCACCCACTGGACACTGGGTTGTTTCCACCCCTTGACTATTGGGAATAATGCTGCTCGAACACGAGTGTATGAATTTGGCTCTGTATTTCTGTGTTTCCCTTTATGTCCACGTTTGTATTATATTCCATTTTTTCTAAGTAAAAAACCCACTGAATACTGGCAATTGTGTAAGGTTCAACTCAACATACATGCCTCCACCTGCCCAGAGCCGTACCTGTGTGTGTACATCCGTGCACGTACTGCTGTGTTTGTGTGTCTGCGTGGCTGTCTTTAACCCTCTACCTGCACGTCAGTGTGTATTCACCCGCGTGTGCATCTGTGTACACACTCACACGTGCGTGTCTCAGCGCAGATCTGTTTGTGTGCATGAGTGCCTGAACAGCGGTGGTCTTTGGCCCTAACTTTGGCACAAGGGAGCTCAGCTAAGGGCAGAGATGGGAAGACTGAGTCAAGGGACCCCGGCCTCTTGCTAATGAAAGCGTGTAAATCAAACCATATCCCCCAGGGCTGCAGCACTGGCAGCCCCTCCCTCTGGGCCGAGTGGGTAAAGGGCAACAGGAGGGGAGACAGACAGACCCTGGCCATGGGCCTGGCCCAGGGGTGGGGGCCAGGGAGATGGGAACCATGCAGATAGCTAAGCCCAGACCCTGCCTACAGTGTGCTGGGCGCAGGCCCCTTAATAACAGTTATTAAGAGGAAGGTAAAAAAATATCTTCCTGTCCAGGAGGTGTGTCAGGCGCCTGCCTGGCATCGTTCTGCCGTCCTGGGGGACATTTAGCCTTGTCTCTAACAAGCTGAGTGGCGCCTGGGCAGGTGACTGTCCTGTGGGGGTGGTGGGAGCAGAGGCTGGGCTGCAGGCCTCCAGGCGCAGGCCGCCCTGAGGCCACACTGCCGCACACCTTTAACGTGGCACCTCTGGGTCAGGGGAGGTAAGACTCCTGGGGGGAAGCAGCCAGGGCGAGGAGGGAAGCCAGAGTGTGCCCAGCTCCCCAGAATCAAAGCAAATTGACCGAAGATCCAGGGACACAGGGCCAAGTGGCAAGGGTTCCCACTGGCTGGCTCGAGCTGGGTGTTCAGGGATGAGAAGGATTTCGACTTGTGCAGAGTGACAAGCAGGCTGTTCCAGGCCAGAGGACTGGGGGACTGGGGGGCAGGGGCACAGCCGAGGTGGGAGGTGGGGGCGGTGGCAGGTGGGAAGGACTGTCAGAAGGGCCACCTGGGCATACCCTGAAGAGGGCCTTGCTGAAGTGCCGCCTCTCATCGTGGAGACGGCAGCAGGGAGGCTGGCATGAGTCCCAGAGTGGCACTGCGGGGTGGCTTAGGAGGTGGACCCCAGGGGCAGAGCAGCTGATGCGCCAGACTCCCAGAAACAGCCCCGACAGGCTCACTGTCCTCGCGCGCCACGGAGGCTGGCTCTGGCGCTTCCTGAGCTGAGCGATCACAGCGCCGAGCGCAGTGGCTGAATCTGTGAAACGGGACCAGCACCACCTCTCACCAGGTCGTCGTGGAGTAAATGGCTACTTTGTGTCAGGTGACTGAGCGAGAGGCGCAGCAACTCAGTGTGCGCCCGATTCCAGAGCTCTTCTGGCTGTGACGGGGCAGGGGCTCGGCGAAGACAAACGGAGCGGTGACCGAGTGCCTCCTGGTCAGGCTCTGGCCCCTTCTGGCCCGAGGGGCCCTGCAAGTGACCATGGCTCCGGCCTTGTCCACGGAGCGTGGCTCTCGGACCCGGCCTGTCACCCCAGTTCACAGGAGACAGGGTCCTCTCTCCACTTCGCACACAGACGAGTGTGTGCACCTTTCTGGGCACCTTTCTGGGTCCCCCCGAGGCATGAGAACGGTGGCATTCTGGTTCAGGAAGGTGGCTGTGTCTGGGCCCAGACTGTAGACACTGTGGCAGTAGGGTCTCATCTTCCCCTCACATCCTTCCCCGCACCCTCTCCATCCCACCACATTCAGTGGCTGGCGATGGGGCCTCCTCTCCAGCCCCTCCCCCGCCCTCCCCGTGCACCCGATCCGCCCTGCGTGCACTGAGTGCCTACTTCAGGCCAGCGGGCTGGTTCCAAGGTGAGTAAGACTCGTCTGTGCCCTGAAGGAACTCAGTTTAGTGGGGAAGGCAGACTCATAAATAACTCTAAGTCACAGATTAGGCCGAGGTATAAACCAAGTGCGTGGGTGTGGAGCTCATGACCCATCCTGGAACCTCAGAGGAAGCACCTCCCCCCGCCCCCTGCCAGGGCAACAGCCCCGTGGCAGGCTCTCTCCCGGGCGGTGACTGGGCACTGAAGGGGCTGCTTCGGGCCACGGGGAGAGGAAGAGGGAAGGAGCAAGCCAGCCCAGGCCCCGGGTCTGGGTCCCGACCAAACCTCCGGGGCCTCTCAGGGCCTCAGCTGCTGTCTGTGAAGCCGGCCGCGGCCTGGGGGCCTCCAGGTCCCTCCGGGCGCTCACACTGTATTCTGTCTCTGGTTGACCTTACAGGCCAGTCGGTGCTGGAGGACGTCCTTCCTGGAAACGCCCTAGTCAGGACCTCCAGGACCTTTTCTTCCCTCAGTGGCAGTTGGGGTCCTTGACCGGGGCGGGGTCTGGTCCTAGACTCACCAGCGTGGCTCAAGGGAAGCCACCTGGAAGCCCCGGGAAACTTGTGAAGGGGAAGTTCACGCCCAGCCAGGGGTGTGTGGGTGGGGGGTTACGGCCAGGGGCCCGGGGCCAAACCCAGTGCGCGGCGGTGGGCGAGGCACAGTGGGCGAGGCGCAGTGGGACGCGGTGGGGAGAAGGCGGTTAGAGGCAGGCAGAACCAGGGCAACGAGTACAGGGGGGCCGCTCCCAGGGAAGGGTCTGAACACTCTGGACTGCCCGGCTCTCTGCCCACGAAGCCGCCAGGTGCCCTTCCTTCCCACCTCGCCCAGAACAACTGGATTCTCTGGGCATCCAGACCAGCACGAGCTGCCCTCTCGGCCCTCACCTCGGAAATCCCCGGGCCCCCTCGCTGTCTTCCAACTTCTGGGCCCAGGAAACGGTCCCCTCCTCCCCTCCAAAGCCCAGCCCTTGTTCTCAAGTCCTGGCTTCCACTTCCAGAGGGAAATAATACTAATACTAATATTGCTAATAATAAAAAACAATAATAAATACCACCTAGCATTTATGAGAAGTTTCCTTCCACGAAGCACTTCAGGTTTCAGCAGACGCCTCCCCTCCCCGCCCACATCTCAGCGTTGCCCTGTGCTGAGGCCTTTGTGCTCACCCTGCTCCCCTAACTCCTGCCCAGGTTTTCCTCATTTCTTTTCAGCTGGGCACCTCCCAAGACACCTCAGCTGCTGCCACATCCTTTGCAATCTGTATCCTCTCAAAATGCCTGTTCCTGAAATAGTCTCAAGCCCTCATGCTCGCCCCCGCTTACTCCCTGCAGCACACAGCACTGAGAGCCTCCTCCCGGGAGCCTCTCCGGCCTCCGGCCTCCGGCCTCCACTCCGTACCCTCCCCCGTGCCAGGCCTGCTCTTCCTACCATCCACCCCCTGCCCCCCCAGTCCCTGGTCTACCCTCTGCCCGTCACCTCTGGGAGCTCACTCGGCTTCAGGACTTCAAGTGTCCCTTCCATATCAGACGAAGCCAGTCCTCCGCCCGTCCCAATCATCCCGAGGTCCATCCCTGCCCCATCCCCTTGCCCTCCCTGGGGATCTCTATTGTCTAAAGCAGCGATTTTCAACCTTTTTCACCGCATGGCACAAACTAATCACTAAAATTCTGTGGCACGTAATATGTTGTATTTTTTGCCCATCTGACAAAAGAAATAGGTATACTTTTGATTCATTCACACTGGATGGCTCCCGTTGTCATTTTTTGACAGTCTAAGGGAAAAGAAGTCTGTGCCCGGCTAGCCAGGCACTGCGTGTTTTAAAGACTCTCGGGTGCACCAGCGTGAGCAGCACACGGTGGAAATCGCTGGGCGGAAGTCCCGCACCAGACCGGCCCGTGCAGGCACAGTGGAGGCGCACCAAGAGCGACGGGGTCGCCTCCGAAGACGTGGACTGGTCGGCTCTGCTACAGGGTCTGCTGGCGGCAGTCAGTGGTTTCTCCTCAGTGGCCCTGGCTCCCTGTGGTGCGGTGGGGGCATTGATCCCCGCCCTGTCTATCTCATAGGGCACTGCAGGGCACACTTGGGGGAAAATCCCCACCACAAAGAGGATTATCCTCTTCACGCTCCCCTCATCCGCCAGACATCGCCGTCTCCCAGCTCCCAGGAGCGTCCCCCGATTTCCCATAGCCCTTACCTCACAGAACTGTCACTGAGGGTTACAGGGGAAAGCAAGTGAAGATGCCACGCAGTGTCTGGCACAGAACAGAAATGCAAAATATACCGGCTGAACTGTGGCCCAGGCTTGAATCTTAGCTTGATGGAAGAAATAGCAATTACTTACAACTTTTTAAATTCAAGACAAAATTCAACCCTAAGGACACTATTCACGACATTGTTCGGTATTTCTCACGTGAAACCCCGGGAAGGCATTCTTCTCTGAAGAGTCAGGAAACCATCTGTTTCTTCTGATGAGGAGGTGCACTCCCTTTCATGTGACAGCAGGGACTACACAACCTGAAGGCCTTCCGTTTCTGCCTCGGGCCGCCAGGAAGCTCAGAGCAGTTCAGACCCTGCTGCAGATTTCCTCCCTGACCCGAGAGGCAGGGAGATGGGGGGAGCGAGGGCCCTGCGGGTGGAAGACGTGGGCTGGGCGCTTCTGGCCCTTCGCACCCTGGACGACCCACGGGCCGAGCCTCTATCCCGTCAGTCGCTCATGTCCAGGGGATAAGAATGACGAGGACAATACCTCGTTATAGGGCTGCTGTGAATAATGTGTCAGAAACACTTCACACATCACCCAAAAAGTCATATGAGAGCTGGTATTAGCAGCCGAGGTTAAAACGATCACGTTAGGAAACGTGATTATGTTCCTTCTCCTGCCTACCAGGACTTGCATCTTATCTTCTAAACTTTAATTGTTTTGCAATTTTACTATAACCGTGTCTCTTCATTTTCTGTGGTCCTTTCTGGAAGTATACAGAGTACAAATAAATGACAAAAGTATTCCTAGAGGCCAGCCTCCCCGAGGACAAGAAATCCTGCCCGTGCTCGTTTTGTACAATGACCACGTGCAACAGGAAAACACTGAGCTACGTACACCACTCCAGGTCTTCGTACGGAACCGTGAAAACAAGCTGAACTGTAGGTCAGACTGAGGGAACGGTCCAGAAAGGGGCTTTTGGGGGGCTAGTAATGATAATGATTGGTGATTGAGTCACTCATTCCTTCTTTCATTTATCTAAGCTTACACCTATCGACGCCCACCACGAGGCAGGCACCCTGCCGGGCCCTGGACAAGCAAAGGTGATGAGCCCAATACAGGGCCCACTCTGAAGGAGCTCACAGTGCAGGAAGGAGGGTGGGTGAGTAAAAGCAGCTTCCCCAGGATGCCGCCTGGCATGGACAGAAGGGGGCGTCTGACAACACGTGGGACTTCTTTCCTAAGGAGAGAATCCAGGTACAGGAAACAAAGGTGGTCTCTCCCGTAACCCCGAGCGGTTCAGTTGGTTCAGGAAAGAAATGGGTCAGAGACTCACAGAAATGAGCACGAGTCACACTCAGAAGAGCCTTGCAGCCTCTGAGGAGCCCGGATTTTATCTTGAAGGGGGGCGGTGTGGTCAGTGAAAGAGGCTGATGGCCAGAAGGTGAGGGCTTCGGGACATCGCAGACGTGACAGACTGATCCGGCCCTCTGAAGCACGGCATCGTACACGAGGGGCGCGCGGTGTTTGGCGAATACTCGTGAGGACAGGACGTGACTCCGAGCCCAGAACCACTCCTGCTGGGGGCTTTCATACAGGGCCCGTGTGGACATAGGCTGACTGGGAAGTCGAGAAAGGGAGTCAAGTTCTGGACCAGGGCTGGACTACAGGACCTTCCAAGTTCCTTCCAAATCAGGGATTCCGTGATTCTAAAGCAAGCCCGGTAGCTGAACGGGGATCTGGGACTGAGGAGCTGCCGTGGGCAGCAAATGGGTTAAGGCTCAAATAACTTTTATATATGAATTAATGTGTAGAGTTGGGAGCCAAAATCTGTTCCATTAATTTTTCCATCCATTCCAGGAGCAGTTAGGTACACACAGTAAAGTTTATTTTGGTGCACGGTATACTTCACTCCATTAAAAATAAATTAATCAGCAAATTCCTGCCTGGCTCAGCTCTGGTTTGTGTAAACAGTGCCCAGCTGTAATGAGCGACAAGGTGTTACTATCTCACACACACAGAGGAGGCTTCACTCTAGGGCTCCGCTCACGACAAAAGCATCTTAAATAAGCGCAGAGAAGGCGGTTTGATTTGTAATGTTTTCACAGAAGTGGGATATACCTCACCCATATAGAGTTTCTTTATATGACTCATTTTATAGCAAGTTAAATGAAGGAAGTTTGATGGGGGAAGGAGGGGCAGTATGGTTCCCCGCCCCCTTTCTTCAATTTAAAGAAAGTCCCCCAAGAGATGACCCACACTCAGAGGGAGGAGGGGACTGGCCCGCAAGCGCTCAGACCAAGGTGGCTCTGCAGCACGCGCTCCAGGAGTCGGGAAGGGCGCGGAGAGCTGGGCGCGGGGCCGGGTCCCGCGGTGGTACAACAAAGCCAGGAAGAACGTTCTCCTCTTCTCCCCAATATCTTATACGAAGGGGGAACAAGAGAGTAAAGACAGCATGTTCCCCACCTGGTTCATTGGAGGGTGACAAAAGAACCTTTGTTCTCAAGGCCTCTTTCCAAATGAGTGGGGATGTGCTAAGCCCTTGGCCATCAGAGGCCTCTGGGGTCCCCGAGCACCAGGCCCGGCGGGCTGTGGCCTGGCCAGAACGGTGACTCTCCGTGAACCGGAGGCACAAGCAGCAGCAGAGACCCTCCCGACCCTCTCTCCCTGCTCCTGTCTCTGAGCTGCGGGGTTGTCCTTGGCTGATAGCAACCCCACCTCAGGTAAGTTTCTGAAAGACTCGAATAAAGAAGAATCATGGGAGAGTTAATTCTGTGTCTTTTAATGGCCAACTCAACCCCACAGCTCTAAGCCAGGGGACGGAGCATGGTTACCCGTCCTGACGCAGCAGCATCACGAACTGCTCCTAGGCCGCAGTGGGCCCTTGTGGGGGTGTCCCCTTTCTAACGCAGCCCATCTCTGCTGCAGCCTCTGGGAAGAGCTGTCCATCACAAGGCGGCTGGAGGGGCCGTGGGGAAAGTGTGCCGGGGAGCTCCTGCTGGGGCTTCTCTTGAGGGGAGGACACCTGGAAGAGCTTCTCCCAGCTGTATACCCTACCAGATCAGAGTCCTGGGTATGCTAGAGGAAAACCAACACAAACGGGGCAAGGTGTTTGACAGATGCTGTTCATAGGTCAGTGCAGGCCACTTTCTGCAGGGTCCTGGGCCAAGGAGGCACCTCTCTCCTGGCGGTTCTTCAAAGCCAGCCAGCCAGCCGCTCAGAGGGACCAGCCCATCAGAGACCCTCGTCATTATAAATTGGGGAACGGGGCTTCAGGACGCTCTGAGGATCCTTCTCCACTAGAGGGCGCCAGCTCACCTCCCCTGTCAGGAGCAGATCCTCACCGTTCATGGAGTCCAGGTACTGAATCTGCAGGGGTGGGCAGGAAACAGAGGAAAGGTTCAGGGCCGGATAGTAGTGAGGTGGCATAAGGAACCAGCTTTGCAAAGGAGAGGAGCGGGGCATGAGGGCACTCTGACCAGGCCATCTCTCAGGCCAGGGTGGTCTCTGATCTCCCAGATCAGTTTACTTGAGGAGGTTTGGGGAAACAAATCGCTGGGAAGGGTAGGGAATTCCCCATTACACACCCGAACAGACACGCAAGCCCCGACTTTCTGGACTGAAAGGGCTTTCTAGGGAGGGTGGGTCAGGGAGACGAGCCCTCAGAGTAGGGGTGTGTGTCCATTCAGAGCAGCAGTGAATGGTGCCCGAGCTGAGTCAGTTCCCTTCTCTGAGATTCAAGTTCCCTGGCCTGAGAAAGGAGATAGGAATGCCTACCTCACAGGACTTACGACAAGATCAAAGGACAGAATGTACACTGCTAGTCACTGGGACTTCCCTTCTTTTGAAAACTATGTCTGTCTCACTGTCTTCTGGTGGGCCCTCGCCCCATAGCTAGTTGGCCCTAACTCCGGGCAGTGGGCTCCAGCGTCACCCCTCTAAGATATGTGGCTCTGCGGAGGGTGGGGGCACCTGCCATGGAGAACAGGAACGGCTGCATCTCCCCTGCAGCCGGGTGAGAAGCAGGTGGTCTGAGGAGTGGCTGAGAGGGTCTCAGGACAGCAAGGCCGCCTCTGGGAGCGTTCCCCAGGCTGTTGCTAATGAGAGCAAAGAATGAGAAATGATTTCAACTGGCCGGGCGAAAACCAGGGTGAGAGCAGGACCAGAGCAGGAGTCAGAGCGAGACTTGGAAAGACGAGACTCCATTTGGGGTCAGAAGGCAACTTGGGGGGGTAAGGGGAAGGGCAGGAGTCCAGAGGCCTCATGCCAGGCCTTGGATCAGGGTCCCCAGCCTTCTGGCTGCAGACCGGCACTGGTCCGGGCCTGTTAGGAACTGGGCTGCACAGCAGGTGCTGAGCTTAAACACAACGTGCCTGAATCACCCCCAAAGCACCCCACACCCCCGGTCCATGGAAAAATTGTCTTCCACGAAGCCGGTCCCTGGTGAAAAATAAGATTGGGGACCGCTGCCTTGGATCCTCTCCCTCTTCCAAGAATTCCTTCACTTCCGTTGTTTCCCCTCAGCCTGCTGACCTGTCACATTACCTCAGGTCTGGATTTCTGCATGCCCTGCTGTCCCATTAGCTCCCCCCAAATCCACTCCTCTTTCCGAGGACTCCATTTCTCCCCCTAAGGCCACCCTATGCCCATCTCCTGGGAAGAAAATCTCAACATACCCCGACTGGCTCCTGGAGCTGTCTACCACGCCAACTAGCTCCTCGGTGCAGAACTGGAGTCTGCTCAGGCCCCAGCTTCCTGGTCTCCCCTGGTCCCCTTGATCAGACTTAGTGTCTCCTCTCTTTGTCCCTCCCCGCATCACATCACAGACTGACTTCTTCCAGGGGCAGCCTCGTGCCTGACTGATTTCCTCACCAAACCAGGAGCCGCCTCCTTGAGGACTAAGATTCATTAATCTCTACTTTCTGAATAGAGTGCCTGGCACAGTAGGTGCTCAAAACGGTTGGTGACAGAGCTGGGTCCTCATCAAAGCTCCACGCTTCCCTAAGAGCCCCATCACTGGGATATGGGACTACTTTTTTTAAAAAAAGATTTTATTTATTAATTTTTAGAGAGAGGAAGGGAAGGAAAAGAGAGGGAGAGAAATATCAATGTGTGGTGCCCTCTCACGCGCCCTCTACTGGGGACCTGGCCCGCAACCCAGGCATGTGCCCTGACTAGGAATCTAACCAGCGACCTTATGGTTCGCAGGCCAGCTCTCAATCCACTGAGCCACACCAGCCGGGGCAAATACGGGACTTCTTATAGGGGCATTAGTGTATCAGACCCTCCCTTTAGGACCCTGAGAGGTCCCAGCTATGCCCTTGTCATGGCCCCTGGCATAAGCCCACCACAGCAGATGGAAAAGTTGGGCTGGTCTTTCAGAAAACATAGCGTTTGCTTTGCCAATTGCTACTCCTGGCTGAGGGCGAGTCCAGTGAACAGTGTGAGTCTCAGAACTCTCCGTGGGTGGGGCCCTCTGGCCACAGTGCCTTCTCTCTGGCTCTGGCAGATTTGAAGAACGGTCACACAGAAGTTCTGGCTTTGGGGGCTCTCTACCCGTTGGGTCTGAAAAGCCTCAGCATGTGGCTTTTCCAGCCATCAACAAACAAGATGGTCCTGCTGGCCGTCTTCTCCTCAAGAACTGGGGCCTGGCCTTCCATTTTCTGGCTGTTGGAGGCTCGCAGGCCATGGACACAGGTGAACAAGAGAATCACTGTGGGGTGAGGCCCCTCCAGCTCCAGGGGCTGGGCCCAGGAAGCAAAGGTGTGACTCATGGGACAGCCTGAGCGGATGAGCTGTCTGGAGCAGCTGAGGCCTCTGGCTGCTCCATGAATCACCAGCTCGGGGTTGCAGGCCAGCTGTGCGGGCCGACTCACTGGGAGACCCTAGAAGGGCCTCGACGTTCCTCTTCCCTGCTACTTAGCTCACTAATCTATAAAGTAAGGGTTTCCCATCAATACAGGGTCAGGGGACAGAGAGATCAAGGAGTGAATTCTCCATGGAGCTTTCCCCTAGAAACTTGGGTGTCAGGGAGCCCTGGAGAGCCCGGACAGTGAGGAATGAAGTGGGGGGACCCTTGGGGGGTATCTACACAATGCTGCCTGGAGCCCAGCGCTGCTGGAAATCAGGAGCAGGGAACATAAATCCTGGGGCTCAAAGTGGGTGGCTGCACTGTACCCCATGCCCACACAGGACTGTGTGTGCCAGGGTCTGGCACAGCATTTGGGGTGCAGAAAATAATAAAATATGCAATGAATGAATGGCTACAAGTTTTTGAAAGCAGGAGACTGCTTGGTGCCTTTTCTCCTATTCCCTTCCCCGACGCCTGGCCTACCTCACGGTGGACACACGGGAAGCGCTCTTCATCGGTGCCCACTGCTGACATGATTTGGTCAGAATTCCCTGAGGCTGGCTTCTGGGAACTCAGCCTCCATGGTCCTCTGGCAGCCCAGCCCCAACAGACCTCAGGAAGGGCCTGCTTTCCATGAGACTCTGGAGGGCGGGGGATGGCCGCTCACCTGTTTCCTCACGTATTCCACCAACAGTTCGAGCTGCCGAGGGTCTTCACATTTCTGGTTGAAGAACATTCTCCAGAGGGCGGCAGCCAGCCCGTGATCATCTGAAAGGAGTCCCTGGAACACAGGGTACAACGACCGGTCTTCTGGGGGGCATGGGAGAGCCACGGGGCAGAAGCCGAGGATATTGTGAATATGCTGGTAACCACAGAATCGGCTCAGAAGGACACTACAGACACTATGAGAAATGGGGGAGCTACACAGCAGAGCTGGAAGGGGTCTTCAGAGAGTGTCTGGTCCAAACTCTTCATTTTCATACAGGAGAAACACGGAAACCAGAGGGCTGAGTGACTGGCTAAGGTGGATGCAGAGACGGGGCTCATGTCTGGCTGACCCTCCCAATCACAGCTCCCCCCACTCAGCGCTGGTTCCACTGCTGTCCACAGGCACAGGCTCGAAACAATTCAGGGTATATATTTTTCCCCAAGAACAGAGAGCATTGCACCTTCTCACCTGGTCCAAGGGCACATACCTGCCAGGCAGGAGACCCTTTGGGGAAGGAAACTAGGCACCTTGGCCTCAATGCCACCCAGCTCTAGACCTGCCATGGCTGGCCCAGCCTCTCTCCAAGCAGAGAAACAGGCCGTCCGCCAGGATTGCCACAGAGGGACCACGCAGAGCCTGTGCGCATGTGTGCCTAACACTGTCTCTCCCGGACAGAGGAGACCTCTGTTGGGGAGTCCAAATATCACAGAGGCTAATCAGCAGCTGGACATGGACCAGGACCATTTTCTCGCCTGGACCTCTAAGGGAGGGCGGGGGAGGGTCTTGCTTCCCGGGGTAAGGGTGACTGAAGGGAAGGGCTCTGAGAGGCTGCTCTGTCCAGGTGCCAAGGTAGCGTGTGGAACCAGACGAAGTGCTGACCGGGAGTCAGAAAGCTGGATCGAGTCCTAGCTCTGCTTCTGCCAGGCTCAGAGATGGCAGGCGATTCACTAAACTTGAGTCTCCAACTTCTCGACTACGAAACAGAGATGAAAACGCTTGCCCTCCTCACAGCATCCTTGAATTATAAACATAAGACGTAAAGATGTTTTGTTAAGTGTAATATGCCGCATACAAAGATTAGGAGCTTGCGTTGGCAGGCACTGTGGACAACAGGTGAAACAGTGGGATCTGGGGATCAGACCACTTGAGTTCAAATGGCAGCTCTGTCACTTGATGGCTGTGTGGCCTTTGGAAAGCTACTAGCCCTTCCTGAGCCTCAGTTTCTCACTGGCTAAACAAGCCAGTGATACCTATCCCCCACAGTGCTATGAGGATTAAGAGATCATGGCCAAGACGGCTTGGCTGGTGTGGCTCAGTGTGTTGAGCACTGGCCTGCGAACCAAAAGGCTGCCAGTTCAATTCCTGGTCAGGGCATATGCCTGGGCTGTGGGCCAGGTCCCTAGTTCGGGGTGCATGAAAGGCAACTAATCAATGTTTCTCTCGTACGTGGATGTTTCTCTCTTTCTCGCTCCGTCTGCCTCTCTCTAAAAAATAAATAAAATCTTTAAAAAAGAGAGAGAGAGATCATGGCCAAGAAAGACCCTGTAAGCGGCAAATCATTCCACAAAGACCCAAGACCATGTACCTGACATGTTGTGGGCTGACCCTCCGGGCACTGCATTATGAGGTCTGGCTTCAGGTCTGCTGCCAGGAAAAGCCACGTCCAGAAACAGTCCGCCTATTCCAAATGCCCCTGCTAAACACCCCTACAATCCCACCACTTAAGAGACTATCCTGGCACAATGGCTGAATCAGGAAAACCAGCTTCTTCCGGTCGATGGGGACAGGAGCCAAGGACAAGCTCAGGCACATCACCGTTCTCCAAGACATTTGCTAGCACAACAGCCTGCCTGTGTCTGAAGTGCCCTGGGCACATGCCGGAGTGCTGCTGGCAGCAACCCACGGGCGCTACGCGGGACGGAACGGGAGTGCGAGCCGGTGTTATGAGGACTTGGAGAATGAGCACAGAGCACCGGCAGCAAACGCCTGGGAGCCATGGCCTGCTGCAGACAGGTGGCCTTGGCGGTGGGGAGATGGCTGGGAAGGGGCAAACCCATAATGAGTTCCTGGACTGTGAAAAGGAAAAGGATGTCTCAAGACTCAGATCAAAAGGGATGACAGCTTGACTACTCCGAGTTCCTTCTCACACCTGGCTCCTAATGACCATGGATGCCAAGAACAGATATTATTGTCCCCATTTGAAAGAAAAGCACCCTGAGCCTAGAGGCTATCTAGCTAACTGGTGGCAGAACTAGAACCAGAATGCACTGGTGAGGTCAGGGGCCAGCGCCCGCCTAGCTCTAGTTAGGATGCATACCTGGCACACAGTGGAAGTGCAATAAATGGTTAAGCAAGTCTACAAACCGTGCCAGCCTTCGTTCCACCATGCTGCTAGTAAGTCAGCGGAAACGAATGGGAGACTGGTCTGTGAGAGTGTAATTCCAGACCAAGGAAGCAGGAAGAAAGGCCAGCAAATATTAGGTTGCGTAGCGATTTTCCCGCCATCTACTAGGGTGCCCACTTGCTTTCTCTCCGACAGAAAAAAGGAAAAAGGCATCCTTCAGGAAATGAAGACTCTTAGGTCTAGAGTAACCGAGAGGAAGCTAAAAGGGACTGTCCTGGCACTAGAGGGCTCTGGTGATAATTAAGTGTTTAGAGCAGCAGAGTCTCACTCAGTGAAGGCTGATGTGACACCACGACATGCTTGACATGATGCGAGGAACAGTCAGAGCAATAGGGTCTCAGCTCACAGGCCACCTGCGATTTAATCGAAGGGACAAAGCTAACGCACGTCAAACAGGCTTAAACCCTGGAGAATGAGCGGACGCTAACCTGTACAGGGAGACTCTGCGGTGCAAATACTCTGTTCATGGCTGGCTCCCCATTCTGGAGCCTCAGCTTCTATAACTGTTCAGAGACCTCCCCACACTAAGCACATTCCCCGTTATTCTCTATCACGGTACTCTATTTGTAATTAGATACTTGTTCTTCTCATTGGAAGGTAATGGGGAGATGGTAAATAAGTGCGGAAGAACAAGACCATGTTAGTTTTTTATTCGCCAATATATTCCCAGTGCATCACACATGGTAGGCACTTAATAAATACCTGTTAAATTGACGGATGGATATTGAAATTCAGAGTCAAAGACAGAGACCTAGAGAGGTCAGGGAAAGCTTTGTGGAGAAGCGGGGCCTTTAGGAATGAAGACTATATGGAGAACTACAGGACATTCTAAGCGGGAGAGAATAATTTCAGCTTACTAAACACTTACAGAGGGGGTGCCTACAAGGTGCCAGGCCTGGAACCAGGCCCGCAGGGCCAGAGCTGACAGACACAGCTACTGCCCGCTACACCTGGTTGTCCAAGGAGCCTCCATCAGGCACAGCTTGTCTGCACGGCAGTGAGGCAACTGGCCTCCCATCAGCAGGAAACGGGAATGAATGTGGACAGAACATGTCACAGTGCGGGAAGGTGCCTGAGAGGCCTGAGTTTCCTTTGGATCAAATGTGTAGCAACTACACATTTGGGTAGCACACCCTGTCCAGGGCGTCCAGAGTGGGGGCACAATCCAAGCAAGAGTCTGGGAACAGGGTGCGTCAGCACGACACTGTCCAGCTGAAATCTCTGCGATGACGGGGAAGTTTTGCAGCAGTGTCCACTACAGTCGCCACCGCCCACAGGCAGTACGGAGCACCTGAAATGCAGCTAGTGCAAATGAGGAACTAAACTTTAAATTTTATTCTAACGAATTTAAATCAAAAGCCACACGTGGCCAGTACCGGACAGCACACGTCTGGGACCGTGCGGCTCCCAGCGTGGGCTGCCGAGCTGCTGCGCACGCATCGCTCGCAGCTCATTAGCAGCGCAGAACCTTGGGCCTCGCCCCAGACTTGCTGAGTCTAAATCTGAAGTTTACCTGCACGTTAAAATTTAAGAAAAACTTCTAGAACTGCACATTAAAATTACTCAGGAAACTTTTATAACCATAGATGCCTACCTACACCAGTTAAATCCAAACTTTTGGGGGACAGGGCCCAGATATTGGTATTTCTAAAAAGTGTCCCAGGTGATTAATATATTTCTCAAACTTTCCCACTCTTAAGAGTCACCTGGGGTACTTGTTGAAATACCAGGCCGC
>CM052547.1:75632779-75681960 GCA_028533065.1 Trachops cirrhosus
CCTCAATCTTAACCAGTCCTATAACCCTGAGCAAGTCATTTAACTTAATTTTTTATAAGCTTATCTCCTGGCTTTAATTATTACCTTTAGGCTGATAACATTTCCTCCGGCCTGAACTCTAGTTTCTTTCATCCTTTTATGCATTTCCTCCCTTCCTTCCTCTTCATCCACCCCATGCCAGGCACCACGCTAGCCAACAGAAATACAAACACAGCAGACACGGCCACTACCCAGACAGTCCCCACCCAGCCAGGACAGCAGTTAGCGCTAATGCAGCCAGGCTGTGGGGTCCGGGGAGGGCACAGTGAGCTGAGCCCGGGGAAGCTCTGGGACCATTTCCCAGAGGGGGTGATGCTTACATTAAATCTGGAGGTAACCACAAAGAAGTGAACATAAAAGCACATGGTTTACTAAAAAAGATGAGGTATGATGAATCTTGGTGGTGTACACACAGGTATTCATTATACCATTCTTTTAACTTTTCTGTGTGTTTGAAATTTCCATAATAACAGTTAGGGGAAAAAAGATGAGACAGATGTTACAACACGGATGAACCTTGAAGACATTATGCTAAGTGAAATAAGCCAGACACCAGAGGACAAAACCGGTGTGATGCCGCTCACATGAGGTATTCAGAGCAGTCAGCACTAGAGACAGAACGCAGAATGGTGGTTTCCAGGGGCCGGGGCGGGGGCGGAGAACAGTGTTTCACGGGTGCAGAGTTTCCGTTCGGGAAGATGGAAAAGTTCTGGCGATGGACGGCGGTGACCATTGCTCAACATGTGATTGTACTTAGTGCGACTGAAATGGACACTTAAAGATGGTGAAAACGGTTAAAATGTTACGTTATGTATATTTTATAGTAAAAAAACGAGATAATCTAAGTGTCCTGATGTGGAGGAATGCCCAAATACATTGCTCAGTGAAGAAAACCAGTCACAGAACAGGGTGCATGGTGCGAGTCCGCCTGCACACAGAAAACAAACACACGGAGCTTGCGTTTGCCCGGGTGACGTCCGGGGGACACCCAGGCCATGTTGACGAAGCTTCCCCCGGGGCAGGGAAGGAGGCAGGATAGGAAAGGGCCTTCTATTTTCTACTTCCAACCCTTATGTACAGTTGTATGAATTTTTAAAATAAGCAGGTATTGCTTTTATAATTAAAGACAAAAATAAAGTGTGCCATCTGCCTGGCAGATGGCACTATTTACGTGGTGCGTCTTCCTCTCTCTGGGGACACCTGAGAGAGTGACCGATCCGCCTTAGTCCCTCCGTCCAGCTCCCCACAGGCACTCAGTAAACGCCGGCTGGTGGAAGGATGGGTCCTTATTATATGGTGCTCTCTTCCCCAAGCACGGGCAAAGGAGGGCACGTTCATTCTAGTTGCCATTGAAGGTGAAACCAACACTGAGCCGTGACGGCAGGCAGGCCGTGACGGCCACGGAAGCCTCGGTCGGAGGCTCTCATCACAAGCCTTCGTTGGGGGAAGCCACTGTTCTGCCCGAGGCTTCGCAAACAGTCTTACCTCATCATATCCCAAGATTGCTGCGTAGAAGTTATTTGTCATAATCATCATGTTCTTCTTCAGGATATAGGGATTAACCTACAAGAAACAAAATCACAAAAACAAAAGCATGAAACAAGGGAACAAACCAAAAAGTAGGAGCTTTGGTTTTAGCTGTCACACACTCTTAGGACAAAGAGAGACGGTCCCCTAACAGGTCAAACTGCCAGCTCGCCCCATTTCCCTGATCTGTCAGGACCTTCCCCAGTCTGACGGCTTCTTTTAGGTTTTGATGCCAAATTCCACAAAGCAATAACTCAGTTTAATGAGGTTATTATGTCAGGCTTTGCGCTGGGCCCCATGAACACCAAGTAGAAGAAACAGCTGCTTGACTGGAGGGGCGCACAGCCTAGTATTAGAAAACGGACACAAAACACTGCAGGTGACCCCTGAACAACATGGGCTTGAGCTGTGTGGGTTCGCCTACACACAGGCTTTCCCCCAGTAAGTGCCTGTACTATTTTCCACCCACCGCTGGGAGTCTGCAGATGAGGAGGGCCAACTCTACGTACCCCTCTGCACCAGTTTATACAGGGGACCTGCGCACCCACAGATGTGGGTATCCGCAGGGGGTCCTGGCACCAAGCCCCCCGTGGATACCGAGGGTAGTAAGTTTTGGGAGAGTCAAAAGTTACACGTGGGTTTTCAGCTGCACAGGGGCTCAGTGTCAGACCGTTAAGGGTCAACTGTAATCACCTTGCAACATGTTATCTCAAATTCTATTCCAGCAGTGGTGAGCCAGGAATGAATTTTGATACGAAGGATCTCCGCTGGGGGGACTGGGGAAGAGTGCTCTAGGAGGTGACGTTTAAGTGGGCCTCGGAGGAGGAGGAGGCTGACAGAAGAAAGTAAAGGGAGAAGAGAGAGAGTCTAGACAGAAGGAACAAGGTGTGCAGAGGGGCAAAGGCAGGTAAGAACATTTAGAGAATGACAAGAGGGGCGAACGGTAAGGTATGTTGGGTCTAGTTGGGAAATGTCCTAGGGGTCATCAGAAAGAGCTTGATGTGGCCGAGGGACAGAAGAAGGTCGTGGCAGCTGTGGGGACAGAAGGGGGAGAGGCAGGACTCTGAGACGCTGAGGAGAACGGGGGACCCTGAGGCCACGGACAGAGGAGAATGGACGGGCTGCAGCACCGAGTCGGTCAACACGAAGAGACCACTTTAGAAACGCTCTTCCAGTGAGACGCTGAGACCCGGACAGGACTCCTCTCGCTGCACGGCCAGGAGGGCCTTCAGAGCCTGAGTGAGGGTCACCGAAAGTCTCCGGCAGGGTCAGACTTTGACCTCCAGATGTAGCTCAAGGGCAGGATCCAGCTTTCGTTCCTCCCTGGAATCCCACATTACAGCAGAAAGCCTGGTGTAATGTGTAATACGCAGTGGGACCCATTAAATATTTAAGTTGACAGGTTTTAGAAACAACCAAAAGTCACGTGGAACTTAATATGGAGAATAAGATCTGTGCCCAACAACCTGACCGTGGCCATCATTTCTTCCACTCACTGAGCACTGCTGAAGGGGCAGGTGCTTTGTGGACATCATCTCCTCCGATTGTCACGGGAACTCGGGGAGGCAGATGTGCTGGAGTCGTGCTTTTACAGACACGGAGAACTGAGACGTGGACAGGTGAAGTGACTTGCCCCAGGCCCCACCACAAACCAGTGATGAAGCTGAGAAGGAGCGTCCAGGTCAGTCTGCTCCCAGAGCCCACGTGCCTTACGTGCTCTCAGGTTTCTGCCTTCGGGAGGATCGTTTTACTTTGGATCATAAATCAATCACTGAGTGATTTAATCTTGTGGTTTATAGCAGGTTTCTGAAGAAGGGCAGAGAAGCAGACTGAAGAACTTAGTCAGAAAACCTGGGTTCAAGTCATAATTCTGCTATACACATAGGATGTGATCTTGGGTAAGTCAGTAACCTCTGAGTCTATTTCCTTGTCTTTTAAATGTCTCAGACACAGGGCTGGTTTGAAGAGCAAATGAATTAGCATGTATTCATTCACTAATTCAACAGTGTATGCTGAAAGCTTCAGTAAGTTATGAACTGCTCTGTAAATTCAGGGAATTATGAATAATACCTTTTTGGCCTGTCTGCATAAAACTAGAATCAATTCTAATACTTTATAGTCGCGAGTACTTTTCAAAAAGGAAAAGAGAATTGTGAAGCTCAAGACTGGAAAATGTAAGACTGGAGGCAGGCCGGTAGCACAATCCCTGGCCTTTCTACACCACCCGCCACCCAGGCCGAATCAGCCCCCCATCCGTCGTGTTTGCAGAGCTCTCTGTCCACACTTCTCCCCGTGGATGCACAGCATGCTTTAGAGCTGCTTCCGTACCTGCCTCTCCCACTGGTCTATGCGCTACTCAAAGGTCGTGAGGAGCTCTGTCTGATTATCTCAGCACCCTCGGCACCCAGGCCAGCGCCTGGCCCCGAGCAGGGTTTACGACCGGAATGCGGATGACTGAACCCGCGCAAGGGCCTGACTGCCACGCACAGCATGTTCTGTCCGGCCGTAGCCGTCTGTTTGTTTCCTTTTTTTGCTTCTGAGTACCTTGCATGTTTCTGAAACTTCAGAAACACATACTGCCGATCTCCTACTGCCTCATCTTCTAGAATGGACTATGGTGGAAGGAGCTAGATTTAATTCCTTCTGTACTGGGAGGACGGGACTGCAACCCAGACCTGTTGATACCTGCTTTAGAGCTTTCCCTGCTTCCATACCAGTTGTTTTCCTAATTGTGCAGGAAGAGCCAGAGCCACGAACGAACAGCATCAGAAATGTCAAACACGAAGGGAGGAGCATCTCTCAGACGTAAACATTCACTGCATCTGCTCACAGAGCTGGTTCATGGGTGGCATCAAACCAGTGGGCTTTGGAGGTGGAAGGGCCCTCAGCTTAATTCCTTTGAGAAAATGGTAAACTGAGACCCAAAAAGGAGAAGACACTTATCCAAGGCCACACATTAGGTGTTAGAGTCGGGATTAGCACCCGATTTCTGGATGGGTGCTTCTTCCTCTTTTACCATCTCCAGGGCATTTCCAGAGACCATCAACACGTTAATCTGCAAACCCTGGTTCTTGCCTTCCTGCAAGGCCTACTGCTGACATATGAATGCACTTTCTCCTCTTGGGATGCACCTGCATTCTGGCTGGCTATTACCCAGCAAGAGTGGACAGCAGGAGTGGAATTCTTCATTAGCAAGGCTCTCCTACCTCTTTGTCCTATATCCTCACTCCAGTGACCTGTCAGCTGCCTCTCCCCTTCACCTCTAGCTGAGAAATGGCACACTGCCCCAGCGAGAAATGGTTTTCAGATATCGTCACCCAGGCTGGATTAGATCATGAAAAGGGCCCTTCCTGGAAGAGGGTGGAAGCTCGATTAGTGCAGACACATGATATGCAGGCAACAGGTGAGAGTAAGTGAGAACAGCTTCCTATCTACCGGACTCACCCACTGGGCCCTTCTAGCCAGCCCAGCAGCCAAGGGGAGCTGGGTATTCCTTCTGGTGAGCCTCTGTTGGGGTTTTACTCTCTTGCTCAGCTCTTGTTTGCTGGTGTGCAGGCCCTGTGTCCCCACTGCCAGATCATTCTATGTGGAGCACCCCGTCCATGAATACACAGATGCAGAAACTCCTCCCAGACAGCACCGGGCCGTCTCCTCGTTACACCCTTCTCCTTTCCATAGTGCTGGGCTTTTTCTTTTTTTCTTCATAATGCTTTGCTTTTTATAAAAACCCATACATACAGCACCACCACAAGGAAAAGGTTCCTTTTATATCAGTTACTCATATTTTCCCATTTATTTAAGCTATTAAAATTCATGCAGATATTTTATAAGCCATCAGGATTTGGTGACTGGTATTACTGAATGTTTAATAATAAACTAAACAGAAGAAATCAGAGGGTTAAATGATGACTGCAATTCCTGTAATGACTTAATTAAATTTTTATTGAGTACATAAACTATGATGTCATCTCTAGCCAACCATGGGTGTGCTTTCCCAGCATGTCACAGGGTGGGGGCACTCAACAGGAGGCTAGGCTAAATGAGCAGCGAGTCTCCGCTGAAACGGGGAGGGGAGCAAGGCTCATGTAACGCACTCAATAAATTATCCGTTCATTTTTAAACAAAGTCCATGAGTTATAATATATTTGCCATGCACTTTTTATGACATAATAAAAATGTTACCTTAAGGATTACTTAACACATACTACAAATGTTATAGCAGAGGCAGGCACAAGGGGCAAAGAAAACAAATGCGAGCAGGCCAGAGACGGGTCCTGGAGTTTACGTCCCGGGGGAACGGCGCAGTTTATGAAGAAGGGAACGCAAAAGAGGGGGGATGCAAGCGTTCAGGGTCACCAACGGCAGATGAGTGAGCGAGACAACCAACGGGGAGCACAAGCAAAGTAACAATGAATCTGCCAAGGCGCACGTTCAATTAATGTAGTATTCTTGAGGAGGAACATTAGCTTTAAAGAGATGCCCGTTCATCTGAGGCCAATTCACTGCCCTCTTTCCCCTTTTTGCTGTTGTTGCTCTTAAACACATTTATGTGACTGCTTAACAGAGAAGTCTGATTATGTAGATGGGGGACTGATGGAAGATCAAGTTTAAACTCCTCCACGAGCTCTGCAAGGGTCTTTGTGATCTGCTCTTGGTTTTTCCTTCCTCACCTCCTCCTGCCGCTCCCCTTTTACCTCGTCCTGCAGTCAGAGTAAACTGTGAGCAATTTCCTCAAACACGCCATGTGCTCTGAGAGCTCTTAAGCATCCTGCTGCTGGGAATCCTTCTCCTTTCCTTACCCACTGGGGTGCTAACTCCTTCTTCTCTAAGACTCAGCTTACAAATGATCTCTTCACCAAAGCTGCCCTAGTCTGCAGGTGCCACAAAAGTGATTTGAGTCCAGAAACTGTTTACCGTGTGTCAAGAAACATGCTAAGGGCTTTATATATATATGAGCTCATTTAACCCTTCCCAACAACTCTATGAGACAGGCACTGTTACTGTCCCCGCTTTAGAGGAAAGGAGACAGGTTTAGGAAGGTTAAAGGTTACACAGCCAGGAAACAGTGGGTCAAGGTTGGAATACACAGCAATCTGACACCATAAATAACGTGGCTGCTCCTTCATGTGCTCTGCACCTCAGGCTCTCTGCAGAGGCAGGACTAAGAAGTGCTCATATGGTCTCGGGTGAACACAGGGTAGGCAGAGATGAGCCAGCAGATGGGTCATCAGTGGCCAGTACTAATACATCAGACATCTTTAGTGTAGCTAAGTCCCACTTCTAGAAAAACTGGGGTGGGGAGGGGAGGGGAGGGGGAACAGTGTAACGATGGTGTGGGAGGGGAGAGTGGAAGAAGGTTGGTATGAACAATCCAAGAACTGATGAGCATAAAGGTGAGAATAAGCTTTAGGGCTACCAGCTTGAGACAAAGTTGCTATAGGATGAACGAATGAATGAACAAATGAATGAATGAGAAAGGGTGGCTAGGGTTGCTGACTGAAGCATAAGGAATATATCAAATTCATCATAAGGTTAAAATGCAGTGCAAAGATTGCAGGTCAGGTTTGGTTGTTGTTCTAGTAGCCAGGAATGCCATCAGCATGCTTTGCAGTATCAACACGATGGGCCACTGTCATTGCGTGGCAATAGGCTAAGTGCACAGAACATCATCCAATCCAAATTAGATGTTAGAAATTAGCTCAGTGTGCAGTATTATGTGAGATATACAGAAACCAGTAAGAATAGATAGAAGAGAAAAAGGACATGGAGAGGCCAAATACACATGTGTGCACCTAAGTCATTCACTTGCTTTATGACTGAGGATCTTTTAGCAGTGATCGCAAAATACAGCAAATAAAACCAGCTCTAATTGTGTATGTGTGTGCATGTAGGAATGTGTGTATGAGAGATGCTACATGATCGGCAGACAAATGCAGAACCAGTAGCCTTAATTTCTGAATGGTCACAGAGTCCAGGAGTCCTTTCCTTGGCCTGGAAAATAGCCAATCAAGAGATGGCTGTCCTTGAAAATTACAGCCTTTTACCCACCTGACAAGGCATTCACACACATCAGTAAGTCTGTAACCACCTTGAAAAGAAGCTGATAAGGCAAATTAAGGTCCTGGGGAGATCAAACGACCATACCAATTTAATCTTCTTCCATACCAGGACATACGGATAAGAGGAAGATAGCTAGAATCTACTCTCATTTCTGATGGTTTTTGACTGTATCCCACAGGACAAGTCTCTTGTATACGTACTACATTTAGAGGGGTCAATTCAGGCTTGGAAGGGTTGCTGTTTTCACGACAGCACCGATGGCATGAAGTCCTACAGGAAGCAGGTCTGCAGGCCTCCACTGGACTCTGTACTGGTAACAGTTGTGATGGCGGCAGTAACAAGGAGCACACACTGAACTGGTCTGAGAGGGTGGATGTGATCTCGTGCCTCACAGTCATACCCTGCACTCCAGGAACTCTCACACTGGCTGCTCCTTCTGTCTCAATTCTACAAACAGGCAACAGAGGCAAAAATATTAAGTGACTGACCCCAAAGTCACACCCTGCCTGTGATAGTGCTGGGACTTCTCTCTCGGACAGCCAGTCCCTAAACCTAGGGTCTTCTCTATACTGTCACACCTTTCTTCTTCGGACAAGTCATGTCAGAACTGGAGAGTCACAAAAGCAAAAGTCTAAAATTATTTTTGGTGCTTTGGAAAACAAGAGTAAAAATCTGAATTGCTGTAGAAACAAGCTGTGATTCAACAAGGTAAGTGCACAATAGCATACCTAAATAAATAATAGACTGACAGACAGCTGGAGAAAAGGATGTAAAAGGGTTTGACTAAGCAGACATAATAAAATCCCCGAGCTAATCCCTGATCACGAGCAAATAAATGAGAAATGTCAAAAGGTAGTCATAATTGAACATATTAAAAGAAATGCCATATACAAAGGTCAAAAAGTTGTCTTTCCCCCCGTTATTGTAATAGTCAAGATCTTTATTTTAGCTAACACTTAAGAATAAACATGGGAAAACCAGAGAAACTTCAGTGAGAGATGTCAGGTAGGTGTGGTCACATCGGCCTGGCACTTACCACAAACCAGGGGACTCAAGGTTCTATGGCCACAGAAACACCCCGAGGTGGCCTCATGGGCTGGCCTGGTTGTGTCCATCATCAGCCTCGATGGGTCAGTAGGTCTTGAAGATACTCTGACACTGTCTGAAGTGACTCTCACGTACTCTCCTGCACCCCTTCCTTAGGGCTGGAACCTTCTCCCCAGCTCCACGAGTCGGCAGGCTGCTGATCCTAGAATCCTGTACTCTCATCACAGAGACGGGCACACAGTCCAAACTAACCTAGTCAGACTCTCACTTCTGAGGAGAGACAGCAAAAGAGAAAAGGCACCTGAAGTTGGATTATCCCAAAGAGACCATGCTAAGTTTTGCTACGAATGCTGGGATCCCTCCCTTTCCTATCTGAGGCCTGTGGTTAAACCCCCCTTTCCATTTGGTGACCTTGTTACCCTCCAGTACAGTCCCCTGCTTGCTTTAGGTGGCAGAGGTCACTCGCTGGTGCTTGCAATTAGTGGGTGTACTGTTATTCATCAGTTCAAGAAAACCTCCCCATAATAATACAATAACATGAACTAACATTTGTTGGATGCCTACCACGTGCCAGCAATTGTATTATTAAAAGTTTTATATGTGTTATCTCTTTAATCTTCACAATAACCCTAAAAAGGGGCTGTTATTATCCCCCTTTACAGAAAAGGCATCACTTCATTTTCTGTGAAGTCTTTCAAGTTCTCCAAAGCTTGCTGCTTTTGCCTTCACATGGTTTTTAATATTCGCACCGGGAAGATTCATCGTAGTATTTTAATAATCTGTTTTCGTGCTGCACCCCCACTTCTGCACTGCATGAGACTATGAGCTCCTTGAGGGCAAGGATGGTGCACCCCGCTCAGCTTGTCTGCAGAAGGAATCACTATAACATGTCCTGTCATGATTACCTCTTCCATTATTGATGCCCATGCACTTTCACAAATTTCAGAAAGCTCCCTGGGGACAAGGATTTGGGGAGGGGTTGAGCAAGTCTGTGTACATGCTGCTGCGGTCTTCCCGGTTTTCAAACACAACCCTAGCCCGAGGAGGCCCAACCCCTGTCCTTTCAGTCTGTCCTCACATGGCCTCTGAAACCCCACGCCCACCTCAAGTCAACCCCTCCCAGGAAATAAGTTTCAAGACCACCTTTAGTCCCATTACTACTATCTGCAAGAGTTCTAGATTTGGAGCAAAAAGACTCACACACAGTTGGAAGTAAAAAGGAGAGCCACTGACTGAACAGAGAAAGGACTCCGAGATTGCAAAGGTAAGAAAACACGACAGGGTCGGCGGAGTTTTGCTCAGTCACTGGTCTCTAACAAGATAACAGGCAAGGGACTCCCCGAAGTGAACAGGTTAAACATTAACAGATCCTTGCCCGCTCTATCACAAACGCTAGAAAGCGCCTTTCTGCTCATACTTCTAAGTTTAAGAAAGGGCTTATGCCCTGCTAACGAGTGCCAGGGCATGAAAGTTTTGGTCGGGTGTTGGCTTTCTGTTGTTAAATACAAGGTTTGGAAAGTGAAAACAGTTTAATTTATCAGTGGTCACCAATGACCAATAATCAAGGTAGAACCACTTAGCAAGACAACTGACTAAGGATAAGCAGGGGACAGTGCCGTTCACACCTACGAGAACGGCTATATATATTTTTTAAGAAAATGGAAAATAAGTGCTGGCGAGGATGTAGGGAAAAATGGAACCCTCACACATTGCTGGGGAGAAGGTAAAATGGTACAGCTGCTGTGGAAAATAGTTTACTTCTTAAAAGGTGAAACGTAGAACTGCTCTCTGACTGTTCCAGTAATTCCACTCCTAAGTATATATCCAAAAGAACTGAAAGGTGAGTATATATCCAAAGAATTGAATTGTGATAGATATACGTACACCAATGTTCATAACAGCGTTATTTACAATAGACAAAAGGTGGAAACAACCTAACTGTCCATCGGGAGATAAATGGATAAGCAAGATGTGGTGCAGACATACGATGGAATATTATCCAGCCAGAGAAATGAATGAACTTTGATATACGCTACAACAGAGATGGGCCTTGAAAACACTACGCTTAGAGAAGTCAGGCAGGCACGTAAGGGCAAAAATTGTGACCCCAAGTACAGGAGGTACCGAGGACAGGCAAATTCACAGAGACAAAGTGGAACAGAGGTTACCAGGGGCTGGGAGAGTCGAAATGGGGGAGTATTTAATGGGTACAAATTGTCAGGGGTGATAAAAAAAAGTTTTGGGGAGAGACAGTGGTGATTGTTACATGACACTGTGAGTGTATTTAATCTCACCAAACTGTACACTTACAAATGGCTAAAATGGTAAATGTTATGCATATTTTACCACAATAAAAGAGAATTCCAATCCAAATGGTTCTTCTCCCACCAGTATTTCCATCTGTGACTTGACGCCTCTCGGGTCATTCGTACCCCCTCTGAGCAGCAGTGTCAGGAAGCCGTTTGTCCTTGCCAGACCGACCACCAGCTGGGCACAGCATTCTACTCTGTCTTGTGCACGTCCGACAAGCACGCACGGAGGGCCTGCCGGACACAGCTGGAGGTAGAAGGTGAGTAACACACAGTACCTGCCCTCCAGAAGCCTGTGATCTCGTGTGAAAGGCACACCACACACAGATGATGAGAACACTTGGCTCGCTGTACGTAAGAAACGGCAATGGGGGTCCGGGGGCCGGGAGGCTTCAGGGATGAGGCGACATTTATTATGCTGGGTGTTCCATGATAAACAGGAACTAGAACTTTTCAGATGGAAAGGATGTGAGGTGCAAAGTCACACAGAGGTGAACAGTATAGCATTTTCGGAGGAAAATCTGTAACAAAGAGATCATGATGGGAGGAAGCAAAGGTCAAATGGGGAAGGTAGTTTGCTTTTGATTCTAAATGGGCTTAAATACCACATGAAGGAAAAACAAAGAGTTCCAAGCACAGGGAAGTGGCATGGGCAGATTAATTTTCAGAAAGTAACTCAGAGGCAGGAATACCAGAGGAGGCTGCTGCCATGGCTCAGGTGGGAGTTGGTAAGAGACTGCATTAACATCAGTGGCGAGAGGAGTAAGAGGTAGGAATGTGTCAAGAGAAATGTCTACAGCAGGTCACCAGGATCTGGTGTCAAGTGGAAGTGGGGGAGAAAAGGTAAGGCAAGGCCGTGACCTGCACCGCGTCAGCCCTCGCTGAATGTCAGCTGAAGAAAGAATGCAGCCGCAGGTACATGTAATCGTGAGCTGCTGACTCTGTGACCGTGACAGCGCTAGCGCGGACGACCAGTCTTGCAGGGTTTTAGCAGTCACTGTGCCCTCAGTGTCTCCTAAGTTGCGGTAATGGAAAATCTTACTTGGACAAGTGTAATATGAGCAAGACGTGTATTGAGATTGAGCCCGGCAGGCGTCCCCAGCGGCGCAGGAATACAGCGCACCAAGGCCTAGGAGTCTGAGCCCCCTTCCCAGGAGCTTGCTCAATCCACGCCAGTGGACCTCACTCCTCCGCGACCTCTGTGCTCCCCCTGCAGCCGTGAGATCTGACTGCTGTCGGCAAGGAGATGCTGACACCCCTTAGCTTTCCAGGCCCTTGCAGGCTCCCAGTTGCACCCTGGTCCTCATGACTATGTTTATGAGTGCAGAAAACCTGTGGGCACAATGATGCTTTTTGAATGATTTTCTGTTAAATTAAAGCAGACGGTGGACGGTGGAAAATTACAGGATGGGTGTTCCCCATCAATACCGGCCCTCTCAAATGCACAGATACACAAGCCAGCCAGCTGAAAACAGACAATTAACAGGTTAGTGAATTCTCTGCTAACGGAGCCTGGGCACTGTCACTTGTCCTGGGTGCTGAGGAGCTAAAGAACCTAGAGGCAACACTGAGCTCACTGACCCCAGCCAGGGTCCTTTCGCACTCAGCGATTCCAAGACAGGTATCACGTAGCCTGGACAGCAACATTTTCTCAAAGAATCCAAAACTGAGCCCGTTCCTGATCCTGAGATCCCTACCCCTTTCATCAAATAGCCCTGCCCCCTCTCTCTCTCTGAAGTAATGGGGAACAAAATAGATGGGCCACTCTAATGAGCTGAAGCACATGTTAACTGGTGGCTTCCGCTGGGCAGGGGAGATCAGAACAAAGTCCACAGCTCCAAACAGTCAAGTGGACATTTCCATTGTTCTCCATGGGCTATAAACTGCTTGTCTCCCACTGTAGTTTCTTTACTGCTTACTGGTCAGAACCATGCAACTTCCAAAATACTGCCCCTGTGGAAATCTGAGAAAGAGTCTGCTTTATGCTGCAGAGATGAGGAAAACAAAGGCTCGGAAAGGTCAGGGGACTCTCACAAGTAAAACTCTGCTCACAGATGCTTGAGATATTCACAGGAATAAGGTCTTCTGATTCCTAGTCCAATGTTCCTTTATTTTAAGGCTCAAACAGAATTGCCATTCAGCTGATAGCTTACAGAATCCTGCAGAAGTATCCTGAGAATGGCTGAGCCTGGATTCTGGGTAGGAGCGATACAATCACTTCTGCTTGAGTATTAAGGAGGCCAAGAGCGAGAGGCAAGGAGTGACGTTCAGATACCGCCTGAAAGTGGAACAGACACTTGGCCTTATGAGCTCTGAGCGTGGCCCCATCTCAATAGGATAATTCTTTTTGTCTTCTTTTCAGAAAAATGTTCTTAAAAGGCTAAGTGTTTTATCTAAAGGAAAAAGAAAACCTTGATTAGAATGGTGCATCTGTTAGAGATGCTCTCTCTGTCAATTTGTATTCAAGTCCTATTTGGACCTAAGAAATGCTCTGAAATCTAAGTAAATTCTAGACCCAAAAGCTCCACCTCCTCATCTTCTGACTCTGAAAAGACAAATCTGAGTCTCAGTTTTTGCATGAAAATTATGCAAAACTGCCTTTCCTTTTTCTTTTTACATTATCACGTAAGATAAAAATGCCTAATAATAAGTGATAAAATAAATAGCAGCAAAAATCTATCTAGCTTTCAAGTACTGTTCACAGAGTTGCTGTAAGGTGAGGTGTGTACTCTAACTATCCCTATCTTACAGAGAGAAAACTAAGAAACAGACTTTAAAGACCTTGCCTGAGGTCACGTGGCTGGGGTGAACCTAAAGCCCAGAAGGGTTTAGGTCTGGCTTCAGTGCCCAGGCGCTCTCAATCACTGTGATACTGCCTGGGAAAGGAGTTCACAAACCCGACCCAGTCCTCCACCTGTGACGCAGGCCTGACAGTCTCTGTCCCTCCCTTCAGTACCTGGGGCTGCCTGGTCTTCTATGCCATCCTGCCATCACTCTCAGCCCTGCCCTAGGCCAGTTTCTCTAGGAAGTCTGCAGAAATAGCAAAGCAAAACAAACAAAAACAAATCCAGGTGAATTCACACTTAAACAGATTTCATCTGTTTAGTTTGGAACTTAACCTAGGGGAGAATCAACTTCTCTTCTCTGCAAAAACTAGATTGTAATCCCTATAAGATCACTTCCTTCTGATGCCATCTCTACCATTTAGCATCTACATCTCTAGCATTTAGGGATTAGCATGGGGGAGGGACGTAAATGATCCTTGACTAAATAAATGAAATGAGTTAAACCATCCTTAATAGAGCCATACAAGTTAATAATGCTGCTGGACCTGGAAGAAGAGAAATTCAATGATGCCTCCATCATTCAACAAAGGTGCATTCAGTGCTGATCACGCACAAAGCCCTCTTCTAGGAGCTGAGGCTCCAGCAGTAAACCAAAGGTATCCTAACGTCCTGGAGCTTACATTCTAGGAAAGGGAGGAGGGGACACAATAAGCAAAATAAAATATGTAGAATGTTAGATGATAACTTAGTGCAATCATACTAATCCTGTCATCCACGGTCCTTAGGGAACTGCCTGGACTGTGGGGTACAGCAGCGGGGTGGGGTGGGAACGTGCTCTGCTCAAAGCAGGGAAACGCTGGTGTGAAAGCAGGAGACACCGCTCAGGGACAGAACCAAGGACATACGATGGAAGACTGACTGTCAGCTCCCGGCGGACAAGGCTATGGTTTGCTTCCATCTCTATCCCCAGCACAGTGCCTGGCACACAGCAGGCGCCGAATGAACACTTCACGACAATGCAGAGCCTCTGGGGACTGTGAGGGAGAACGGGAAGCCTCAGGCCTCCACACACACCACTCTGCTCTGCATCACCATGCTGGACGAAAGGGGGTCAGGGGGACAGCCGGGGAAAATCAATTAAGAAAATATTATTCAGACAATATTTTACCCATATACCCAGCACAGATGTCTCAATATTTATGTCAAATTTTTAACTGAATTTATTGGGGTTAGTTTAGATTGGTTAATAAAATTATGTAAGTTTCAAGTGTACGATTCTATAATACCGCACCTGTATAGTACATTATGTGTTCACCATCCAAAGTTGAGTCTCCTTCCATCACCATTTATTCCCCGTTTACCCTCTTCTACCCGCCCCACTCCTCTTCCCTCTGGTCATCACTATACTGTTGTCTGTGTCCATGGAGAAAGAAGTCCTCCCTTCCAGCTAGGCCCTTCAGTTCTAACCAACCCCACAGGGTCATTCCCCAGCATTTTAGGGAAACAACAGGGAAGAGGGGTATTACAGCTGCCTCACCAACAGATCCAGAAATACAGCACATCCAGGGCGTTAGCAATCATTGCCTGGCTCTATGTAACCTAGGTCTGACCCCTAAGCTTCCAGAACTTAGCAGAGCCACTGCCTTCTGGTCGTGCCCAGTGAGGGGTTAGACCCACAGAACGGAGCCAATGGCTGCCTACTTTGTGGTAGCACACAACGCTGAGGGGTGTCACCCCAAGAGCTCCTCACAGGGCTATTGCAATCACTCCCTTTTCTGAATTCATGATTTTACAGAAAGCCCAAATTAAAATGCAAATGTTACCTGAGACCATTAAACCATTATCTTATTAGCATCCATTAACACTTTAGCATGCATTAGCTTATCAGTTAAAGCAGCAATAGAGAACTGACTCCAGAAAATGTGGTTGGGAACAGACTCTGTGAGTTCACTGACTCGTTCACTGCCATCTGATGAAGGCCTGTTACGGACTAAGCACTGTGCTAGACACTGGAACTGACCTTCAGAGAAAAAGATCAGAAAAGGTCTGTAAGACAAAGACAAATGGAGGGTGTGTACGGTAGCTCTAGGGAATGGCAAAGGGAAATGGCTTGTTCAGTATGATGTAATGAAACAGAAACAATGATTCAGCAGTGAGTTTAGCCTCTGCTCCGCTACTAATTTGTCACACTGAACAAGCCATTTTTCTTGTTAGGACTAAGTGCCCTCAACTGGAAAGAGCTGAATTGGGATCATCGTTGTGGCTGTCAAGCTTCCAGGAGATTGCAGGCCAGTGAAGTGGCACAAAAGACAGACACCCACTGCTTTGCAATTCTGATCAGCTAGGTCTAGCCCTGACTGGGGCTTCCTGCCATCAGCCAGAGCAGCCTGGACTTCCATTACAGTCCCACAGGTCACCACCAAGTGGGGTTCTGACATCCACATCTACCCACTGCTTCAGACAAGACAACTCTGGCATGCTCCGAACTCCACATTTGACCCCAAACCATCGTAGCCTCTCCTGGGCCTTTGAGCTGAGGATGTTAGGGACGCAGTCAGCTATTCCAGGGCAACAAGGCAAGAGAGGCTTGGAGAACAAGCAGGAAGTGTAGTAAACTGCTATTCACTCTTGTAAATTCTACCATGGGTTGGAAAATTCTTATCTCACAGATTGTTTCCAAGCTAGACGGAGCCTTAGAAATAAATTAACCCGGTCCAACTCTTCACCTGAGCCTACTGGTTAACAGTGGAACCAAGTCACTGGAAGAGACCCTACTCTTCTAGATCCAGGACAAGTGAGTGGTTTTCCAACTCTTCCTTCTCCTCCTTCTCCTCTAGATGGAGGCTCTTCCCTTAGCAAGTGACACAGCCTGGGGTCTAAAGCACAAAAAACGATAAACATTTTCTGTCTTTGAAAGAGAAGAGGTACAGCCATAAATACATATACCCCAAATACCAGAGACAACAGCATTCATTCGACAGCTGCAGAATCTGAGCAACAGGGCATGGGACATGGAAAAAAAGCAGAAGTGTGGGAGACACTTGGAAGGCGACGGAGCACTTCATGGGAACTGTCTCCTGCTTCCCCCACAACCAGGCACAAACCACAAGCTTGCTGATTCTTAACCCCAGCAGCTGAACTGCTGCAAGGCCCAGAAAGGGGCAACACACACAGTTTACACCTTTTATTATTCTGATAGAAATTTCTCTCCTGGGAGCAGGAAGGGGTCAAAAGTCCAAAACCAAAAATATATATCTTTATAAGTCAGAGCAAAGAAGCATTAAAGCAGTTATTAAAAAAAAAAAGCCTCGGTGAACAGAGCAGAGTAGGAGGTGTTAGAAAACTCACTCCAAGTAATTTATTCGCTGGGAACCACAAAGGGCTTTCCCAAGAACAGCAAAAACACCATTAATTTCCCCAGTACCCTCCTTTCAAAGGGCTCCAAACACTTCACACGTATCGTTTTAAATTGTCCTCAAAGGCTCCAAAATAAGGGGTTTCTATTTCCCCAGGTTCAGATGGAGAAACTAAAACATTCATGCCCGCCCTGCTCGGTCCAAGTCATCCCAACAGATTCGGCCAACACGGGCCGCGCGCCTGCGATGCATGTGACCCGTGCCGGCAGAACAGAAGATACGAAGACGAAAGACACAATCGCTGTCCTCCAGAAAGTCAGACTCCAGTGGGGGCATGACAGATGTACACATAAATCCTTTTGAAATAAGGCAGCCTATGTCAGGTGCCATAGAAAAGATCCAAATACTGTGCCCATTTTATCAAGTGCCAAAAATGTGCCAAGCAATGTGTTAGTAAGTCTTCACTGGCATCGTATTGTTTAAGTCACACACTATGTGAGGCCTGTCTCACAGGGGAAGGAATGGAAACAATGAGCGGTAAAGGGACTTGCCCACAATCTCAAGGCCAAGGACAGCAGAGCAGGAACTAGAACCCATGTCCACCTGGCTGCAAAGCCCATGTAACGAATGGTAACTAAGTGCTGGCCTTTGGACATTTTAGTATGAAGGATCCACCTCGTAAAGGTGGACAGAATACAGGAACCCTCACTAAATCTGGTGGGAATGGCCTGTTTCCCTGGCCCCAAACTGCATGTGTATGTACTAATTTGGATTCTCCATTATAGGGATGGCTCTTGTGGGTCAAGAAGCCAAATGTAGTAGTTGTCTTCCAAGAGGGAATAGAGCTCTCTCTGGGCCGAGAAAGGCTGAGTGGTCCTGGGCAGCCCTGTTCCATACTTCTGTGTACTATTATCTCATAACACAGGGGACTTTCCTCCTATCAATGCATGGGTCAGTCACTAGTTTGGTCGCTCATTCATTATTTATACTCTACCTACTTCGAAAAAAAGGTTCCAGTTGGCTTACAATAAAAGGCATGCGGTAAGTCCAAACCAGCCAAAATTTTAAATCAGTCAGATCTGGACCTGTGACTTACTATGGAGGCCAAGTCCTTCAACTTTTCTGCCCCTCAGTTCTCCTCAGCTGCAAAATGGGGACACTCTCATCTCTACAACAAGCACCTTGTAAGGGTTCAATGAGACGGTGTCTGAAAGACGCCTGGCACAGAGTCTGGCCCACAGTGTGCATCTCCACCAAAACAAAAGTAAAAGGAAAGAGGTAAGTAATAAAGTGTGCATGAGAGAGAGATAATGAATACCTATATTAAAAGATCTCAATAAGAGAAGCGCTGCCCTTTCTGGCAGCCATGGCAACAGGGAAGCAGGATTGTTATTCCATTCTCACTGTTCAATAAAGGGAAGCATGCAAGTTCATCAGGACAGAGAGAGTTCTTAATTCTAAATGCAGAGAGGCTCATGTATACACCAGGGAGTGTGCATGTGTGCACACGCACACGCTTACACCGTTTTTCTCTCCAACAGGAACAGGGAAAAGGCTCTCCAGAGCCCCGCTGCCCCTCTGACACCACACGACTGCTGTGCAGTGAAGTACTTCAACAGTTAAAACATTTCTGTGCCAATATTTTAAGAGTGCAGAAGGTTCCAAATTACATGTAAAATAAACAATGCCAGACTGTGAAAACTCTTGGCTGCAACGTTCTCTGATGTTAACAAGAGTTTCTTTATTACTGTAACCTTTCAGAAGTGAATAAAAATTATTTCTCTGCCCTAGTTTTGCCCTCCAGTAAAAGGGAAGAGAACAGTGACCATGGAAAGAGCTGTACAATGACCTCTCATGAAGGCTAGGAGGCTGGGAAGGGGGCAGTTCCAAACACAAAGCCTTCCATATATGTTTCCAGTCAAAGGTCAGAAATTTAGTTTGTGCTGTGCTGATCATATTGTAAAATTTTACATTCCCCATATTTTTATGTAACTAAAATGCTTAAGGGGACGAAAGGGCATTTGCAAGAGCCCAAACGAAGCTGATGCTATGGAGAAACCCCGAATCTTGACCAAGGCTCTTTAGTAACTCGGTGAACCTTCTTACTCAGAAATTGAGTCTGAAGTCCTGGTAAGAAACGGGGAAGATGTATGGTGTCAGGACTGAGACAAACATATTACTTGGCAGGCCTTTGAGTCAACGAGTGTGAACAGTGGGCACACAGAAGGATCTCAAAATGGAGCTAGTATGGATAAGAGGGAGCTTCCACCACGGCAGGAAGAGAAGGGGGAAGGTCACCAAACAAAGGCAAGCACGCTTCGTCCTCCCACGCCATTGTGCCTTTACCCACACTGCTTCTCTGCCAGGGGTGTTCCTCTTGTCTAGCAAACACTTATCCGAAAAGGTATAGCCCAAATGTCATCTACCTCAAATTTTTCTCCTGTGGGTCTTCTTAGCAACTTTTAAATATCACAAACAATCTCTAAATATTATAATCACCTGTTTATATGTGTCTTCTCCTACTAGACTTGGAGGTCAGGGACAGTATCTTCATCATCTTTGTATTTCCCTGCCTGGAAGCTAGGCACAGAGTAGTACCTGGAAGCTAGTGGGCCACAGTAAAATAGATGGATAGATGGGTGAAACCTTGTTTGCGTCTGGGAAAAGAAGTAAGACAGAGAATGATGAACTGCTAAATAAACAGAACACAAGCTCTGGGATTCAATACAAGGCTAGCTTTTCAGACTTGCGCAGAGTTGCAGAATGTTAAGTCTGGAGGAGAATTTAGAAATCATCGAGCTCTCCTCCCCAGAGAGGCGCAGTGATTTAACTTACTCAAACTCACCCCGAGAGCAGCTGGCCTGGCCGGCACTCCTTCCAGTGTGCCACACCAGCCCTTCTCTTTACTGCTGGAAATTGTAGGTGTAAATGTTTATTCGGCAATGAGATGAGAGATATGATTAAGGCTACTATTGAGAGAATGATATTTCCTTATAAACAAATGAACAATAGATATCGTGCTAGGAATCCAAATAGCTCAATAAGATACAATATATGAGTTGCTCAAAAAGCTAAACACAGAGTCATCATATGACCCAACAATTCCACTCCTACACATATTCTCCCCAAAATGAAAAGGTATGTTCAGACAAAGGTATGTGAGTGTTCATAGCAGCATCATTTATAAAAGCCAGAAAATAAAAACCACCCAAATGTCTATCAACAGATGAATGGATGATAAAATGTGGTTTAATCGATATAAGACTACCTATAAAAAGTAATGAAGTACTAAAACTTGCTACAATACAGATGAACCTTGAAAACATTATACTAAGTGGCAGGAACCAGACATAAAAGGCCACATATTATATATTACTCCATTTACATGAAATGACCAGAACAGGTAAATCCACAGAAACAGAAAGTAGAGTAGTAGTTGCCAGGGGCTAGTGGGAAGGGGGAATGGGGAGTGAACGCTAATGGGCGTGAAGTTGCTTTTTGAGGTGATGAAAATGTTTTGAAATTAGACAGTGGTGATGGTTGCATAACACTGCAAATTTACAAAAAAAGCACATTTAAGATAGTGCATTTTATGGTTTATGAATTATACCTCCATTTTTTAAACTGATTTTCCAGAGAGAGACAGAGAAACACTGATTTGTTGTCCCACTTATTTAAGCATTCATTGGTTGATTCTTGTATGTGCCCTGACCAGAGATCGAACCCACAACCTTGGTGTATTGGAACAAAGCTCTAATCAACTGAGCTTACCCAGACATGGCTACCTCCATTTTCTAAAATGGAAAAAAAAAAGATACAATCTCTGCCTTCCAGGAGCCAACAATTTAACTTAGTCAGGACCAACATACAGAGACACTAAAGAACTCATAGGTTTAGCATTATGCGACAAGCGATGTTATGTAAGTTAGAGGAAGATGAAAACAATACTTTAATTAAAAATCTTAATGCTAATACTACATCCATAGTTTTTAGTAATGATCTTTCCAGGCAATACAAAGCAGTAATTAGAGCATGGGCTCTGGGGTCTGGCAGGTTTGGGTTCTAGTCCGGGATACCACATGAACTGTGAAAGCCTGATTAAGTCACCTGACTGGCAGGCTGAATAGTGGTCTTCCAAAAGATATTTGCACACTAATTCCTGGAATCTATGAATGTTACCTTATAAAGCAGAAAAGGATTTTGCTATTGTGATTAGATTAAGGATCTTCAGACAGGGTGAGTATCCTGGACTATCCAGGTGGGTCCTAAATGTAATCACATGTATGCTTATAAAAGGGAGGCAGAGGGCACTCAGACCCAGACAGAAGAGGACAAGGCAACGTGGCCACAGAGGTAGAAACTGGAGTGATGTGGCCACAAGCCAAGGAATGCCAGCAGCCACCAGAAACTAGAAGGGACAAGGAGCAGATTCTTACCGAGAGCCTCCAGGAGGAGCATGACCCTGCTAACACCTTGGTTCCGGCTCAGTGAAACTGATTTCTGGCCTCCAAAACTACGAAAGAATAAATTTCTAATGTTCTAAGCCACTGAGTTGGTGATAAGCTGTTATAGCAGCTGCAGGGAATTAATACACCAAATTCTCAGAGCCTTAGTTTCTTCTGTAAAATGAGGATGGAAATATTACCTATCTCACAGGTAAGATTGTTGTAAAATGTAAAATTCAAATGGTGCTTACAAAGTGTGCCGCAAAGAGGACGTGCTCAATAAATGTTAGCTGTTATTCCTGGTGAGCTCTGTTTCTGCATTACGCCGAAATCCTCGACTTCCACACGTCACTAGCCCACGTCCATCCAGACCCTGCTCTTCTTAGCAGGGAGGGCTGGCAGTGAGGAGGCTGGAGTTCTTGTTCTTCAGCGGGTTTCTAACATACACTTACTCAGCTCTCCCAGAGCCAGTTTTTCCATCAGTTAAAAATGAAGCTCAGACAAGAGCAGTGGCTCTCAAACTGAAGGAACTGTTAAAACACAGACTGTTGGGTCCCACTTCCAGATTTCCTGATCAGCAGACCCAAGGTGGGGCCCCAGTGTTAACAGCCTAAGGTCCTCCGGGAACATCTAATAGATGGAACACTCCGATAATAAACACTGCTGTATCAGGCTGAAAGAGCCTTAAAACTAAATTCCTTTCCTAGGGAGAGAGTGGGGGATGAGAGTATGACTATGAGGTATATGGTAAAGACTAGTTTTAACTCTTGAACTAACCAGAATGAAAATTCTTAGGCAATGGTGGGAACAGGAAGAGGCTGTCCCCTTATCCAACATGCTGGCTCCGTTTTAATTTATCTTAATCCCACCTTTCTGCCTTTTCACCATGCCCCTCCCCCTCCCGCTCTCCTCTAGAAACACATCTAGGTGTCTCCTGAATTCATTTATTGGCTTCGCCATGCACAGCATAATACCGCCTTTGTTAGTCTCCCGGCCCAGCCTCTCCAAGCTCGGTGTTCAGTCTCCGTGTTCCTCTACTCTTAAAAAAACATAAGCAAGGAGTCTCTGAAAAATAATTGTAAAATCAACTAAGGCAAATTCAGACGATGTGGAGACGTTCAGACTCTGAATGTTGGAAAAAGAAACAAATTCAGAACATTGTTAGCATTCTCATCCGTCTTTTTTTCCCCCCTTAATCTCTATTAGTTCTGTGGAGTAGAAACCTCTGCCGTATTAGATTAGAAACTCTGAATAAAAGGGGCCTCAGGCTTGGGACAGCGCTGCAGAAATGGAATGCTTCTATATTCAAGAAAACTGTCCTCCTGGTCTTTGGAAGTCCCTGGTAATACAGCAGGAGGGATGGAGGCTGCTGTGAGGTTGATTTGGGGAGATGTCACAGTACGGCAAAGTGGAGCCTGGACTCGGGGTGGGCTTACCCTCGTTTGGGTCCTCATTCTGCTGCTTCCTAGCTGCGCGACCTCAGGCAAACCAATTAAACTCTCTGAGCGGCCATTTCCTCACTACAGAAATGGGAGGGTGGGAAGAGATCCATGGTCTTAACTAGAGATGAGCGTCAGAGACCTTCTGGGGAGACTTTTCAAACTACACGTAACTGAGCCCTTCCGACTGAGAACCATTTAATGAAAGAATCTCTGAGACACCCAATCTAACATTCTATAAAGTGGATTAAAAATATAAATGATCAGAGAGCCAGGAAACCCATGAGACAGGGCAGGGAGAGAAAAATGAACTTTCTTCTTCTTGGGCGGGGCAGGGGGGTCAGCAAAATTGAATCCGGATGTGATATAAGAAGATCATTCATTAAGTCAGGGTTTTGGAGATACTACTGGCCAGACACTAATAACAGAAACAAGAACCTATGTTCCCCCAACAAGTGGGTACTATGTTAGGCATTCTGTTAAGACACCAGGGATCTTTATCCCATCTAATGGCCCTGACCTACACAAACCCATAATTACAGCATGTCTTATCCCAGAAGTTTGTGCAAAGTACTGTGGAAATACAGAAAAGGGCGTGGCCAAATATACTAACATTACCAGGGGTGTTGGGAATAGCTTCTTGGAGGAGGTTCGAGTCAGCTGTGTCCTACGGTGTCCTACAGTGTCATGAGTGTCAGGAGCGGAGGAGGCAGAGGTTAAGACACTTCAACGGAGGGAACAGCGTAAACAAAAGCCCAGAAACATAAAACAGCATGGCAGCCTGTGGCACGGGTGAAAAGGTGGCATGAGTGGAGCACGTGTTTGAGTGTACGTGTGCACGTACCTGCTGGTGAAAAAGGTGTGTGTGGGTGGAGTTTGTTTGAAATTAGAGTTGAAAGGCAGGCTGGGGCTAGAATGTGAAGATTCTTCACCCCCGCTCCCCGCAGTTCTCTGTTTTAAAAATTTCAAACATTTTTTTTAAAGATGTAAGATATAATATAAAACTCTTGTATAATCTTTAGATTCACAATTTACATTCTGTGACATTTGCTTTATATCTCTCTATAGCTGACCCTTAAACAATATGGCTTGAACTTTGCGAGTCCACTTAATGTGCATATATTTTCCAGCAAACACTGTAAATGTATTTTCCCTTCTGTACGATTTTCTTAGTAACATTTTCTTTTCTCTAGCTTACTTTACTGTAAGAACACAGTGTATAATATATATAACATACAAAATAGGTGCTAATCAACAGTCTCAGTGATCAGTAAGGCTTCCGGTCAACAGCAGTTAAATCTGGGGGGAGTCAAAAGCTGTATGTGGATCTCTGACCGCGCACGGTCTGAGGGAGCCGTCGGCACCCCCAACACCTGTGCTGTTCAAGGGCCAACGTCACACATGCCTATACACACATCCGTTTTTCTTTTGCTAAATCATTTGAAGAGAGTTGCAAAGAAAAGCTTTCACCCCAAAATTCTTCAGCATGTATCTTCTAAGAACAAGCACATTCTCCTACATAACTGTAAGGATTCTCCCATATGCCACTGCTAAGAAGTTTGAATTCTGTCCTGTACATGATGAGAGCCCTCACAGATTTCTAGACAGAGAAGGGATATACTCAGATGTGGGATTTAGAAAGAAAACCTGTGGTGGTTGTTACATGGTGAGAGGGCTTATTAATAGAGTGGGGAAAGTCTAGGAACTAGTTAGCAGGCCATGAGCAACATAAGAGAGAGGCGGTGAGCCCCAGCTGGTGTGGCTCAGTGGACTGAGTGCTGGCCTGATAACTAAAGGGTCACTGGTTTGATTCCCAGTCAGGGCACATGCCTGGGTTACAGGCCATGTCCCCAGTAGGGGGCGTGTGAGAGGCAACTACACACTGATGTTTCTCTTCCTCTCTTTCTCCCTCCCTTCCTCTCTCTCTAAAGATAAATAAATAAAATAAAAGAGAGAGAGAGATGGTGAAGATTGACATGCAGCAATGGAGCAGAGGAGGGGATAAAATCCACAGATATCTTGGGAGGAACTTAGGCCAGCTACATGCAGATGAGGCAGGAGTTGAGGATGACTCTAAGAATTCTAGCTTGGGGGACTGAACTGACGGTGATGACATCAGAAGTAAGGCAGGACACAGGAAAAAGAGGTTCATGGAGCTCTCCTTCCCTTGCCTGCTGAGTGAGACTTATTTAGGAGAAGCATCAGTGACCTCTAAAAAGGAGGTGTGGAAAGTGGCTTCAGCTGTGCCTGGTGCACACAGCTCTAAGCAGTATTATAACTATGGAACGAAAGACAATCAAATGGAACAGGGCACCCAGAGAGATTGGAGGCAAGAGATGTGATGGATCCGAGAGGGGATGAGCTGCACTGGGAGTACTTAGCTTGAGGAGTACTTAACCAGGAGTATTACAGAAAGGCAGGCCAGCGTCAGTGCCCTGAGGCAGCCAGGGCCTCGAAAAATGGAATTAGGTCACTGTCTTTCTCGTAATTCCGTGAAGAAAGCTGAAGATAACAAAAGGGGGTCAAATTCACTCACTTACTGACTCATCCGGTCAAGAAGCATTTACTGAAGGCCTGTGATGTACAAAGCTCCATTTTGGTACCGTAGGGACACAAATGTGCATTTGACCTCAGGAGCCTCAGTCTGTAACTGAAGGTTAAAATGGCCACGAGAGAGACAAATGATCATGTGCACATGACTGGAGATTCATGCTTCGTTTAAGTTCAAAGACAGAAAGGTTCGTAAATTCTCTTTCAGGGATACTCCCTGAGACAGTGACTCCAGTACGGCGCTCCGGAGGAGGGGACCTGAGCCATCATCAGACCGCCATGCTGGCTGCCAGCACCCAGGCGTCCAATCAGTTGGAAAACCACCAAAAGCACATACGGCTCATGGTATACTCTTGCTACATCTTAAAGCCCGAAGGTATGAAACTTGTGTAGGGAAAGGCATACATCTACTAGAAGTACATCTTCAGTTGGACACTGCTGAAATTCATTAGCCAACCGCAAAATGGAATTGCTCTGCCTTCTAAGAATTTAGCCTTCTCTCCCCTAATAAACAAGTATCCACTCCAACAGCTCAGGACATTTTTAAAACTTTGAAAAGAAGGATTGCTATTTGAGAGCAAACATACATTCTTATTTAAAGGGCTCGAGCCCAAGGGATTGCTCTGTATTCACGCTCCACCATTTATACCATTAACCACACAGTATGCATGGGAGTTAAACCTTAAATTGGTTCTCATCTTTTAAAACAATACCTTTGGCAGTGAGCTTTAATTCTGACCTAGAGATGCAAAGAATAGCAAAAATTTTTATTTCATGGTAAAACAGAAGAGTTTGGTTGAAGATTTTTGTGGGAGGAGGGAGATGTGAGTAGAATTACAGAGGCCTGGAAGGAAATTTCCCTCCCAAAACTGAAGTACTTGTAATTCTTATTTTTATCACCCTTTATAGATGTAAAGCATTTTTTAGTTTAGAAACATAAAATACCTTCCATATAAATTGGTTTTTTAAATCAAATAATTCCATTAGAAGATGGGAAAGCATGGAAGAAGAAACCGAGAAAATGAGGGTAGAGAAAACAATATTTCATTTCTTTTTTCTTCCAATATTTAAGACTAAGAGCAAACAAATGTCCTCCAAATAAAAAAGGATACCTCCCCATCACACTTTTTCCCGTACTTATAATAGGCTTCCAAAACTGTCTTCTTTCATGAAATAGTCACTGGACATGCATTCAGCCAAGGGGCAATGACAGCCGCTTTGGAGAATACAAAGACGGATGTATGTGATCCCATTCCTCCCCACCCCTGCCCCCCAATACACCTGGAAGGCTGTCAAATTACATGAATGACAATGATACAGACAGAAATAGTGAAGACCAGAAGAAGAATACATATAAATTACTGTGGTACTTCCAGCTCCAGGAGACTGGGATTGGCTTCCAGTTTGGGGTGAAGGGATGTGGAGTGTTAGGGTAATCTAGGTGTATGTACCACATGAGCAGAGACACAAGACAGGAAGAGCAAGGCATTCGGCTTAGCTGGAGCAAAGTATGTGAAGCAAGGATGGAATGTGATGTTCAGATGTTCCAGGAACATGTGCTAGAAGGTTTTACATATTTAAGGTTCAAGAAGAGCTAAGGGAAATAAATGAGTTTGGAAAAGTAGTCTGGAGTATGATCCCAGAGAACCTTGCAAAGAACATGCTGGTACTGAGAAGCAAAGTAGAACTTTACAAAGGAGTCCAGTTCAGCCCTAAGCTCCTCCACCTCTTCCTAGGCCCTCTGCACCATCCCATCAAACAGCTGTGCTACAGAGAGAGCAGGAGACCCTGAAGTGACAGGCAGTTCATCATTATTCTGGAATGGTGCTCCCAAAAAATCACCTGGAGTCCTGCTGAGGCAACTGGCACGCCAGGGACCCCTGATAAAGATGAACGTGCATTTTCTCGACTACAGCCCACCCCACCCCTTCCCACCTAGTCTCCAGGGCTTGGAAAGCTTTTAAACTTGCTCATTGTAAGCCACAAGGTGGAGATGTCTGGCAGGACAGAACTGAGAGGAAGTCGTTTGGCCAGCCTAAGGTTACCATTAACACTTTGAGCCACTGCCTTGAGCTAATTTTTATGTTTGTTTTTTAAGTTTGGTTGAAATGTCACAAATGGAAAAATTAAGTAAAGCGCCCTGTTAGCCACAAGACTGGACACACCTGGCTGCAAACCCAGCAAAAGAAACTCACTTCATTAGTAGGAGAGGCAGAAAGTGAAATTTACATCTGAAATCTGCCTGCACCAGGAGAAAGAGCTGAGGCCAAAGGCGCTGTCTGTTTTTACAGCTGTGTCAGGTCTTAGTTCTCTGCTCTTACCAACACTCAGGAGTGAGGCAAGGACCCAAGGAAAAATGGTCTCCAACCTCTTCAGCTGCAACGCAGCTCACAAAGGTTTTTAAGAACCAGTTAATGAAATAAAACAAGACCAGATGAGGTGATATAATGAACTTTATTTCCACAGCTAATTTATATGTTTAAATCCCAAATAATGTTTTTTTTAAAAGTCAGAACACTCTAAATTACTGCTGTGATTTTTGTAACCTCAAATTTAACACTCGCTTTTTATACCAGCTTCACTGAAGATATATATATGAGTCTGCCTCATTTTTCACAATAGCTGGGCTACTAAAAAGTGGATAAAAAGCAAATTTTTATAAAATAAAAATTTTCCCACCAAATCAGACTGGAACTCTAATTTCTAAGGAGTTCTTGATTCAAATTTCTGAGTTATCATTAATTTGCAAGTGGCTCTGTTAATTCTCAATCTTCCCCACACCAATCCACTCAGGTAAAGGAATAGCCTCTAAGAATTCTTTGGCACAAGAAAAATCACTACTACAGTGATCAGTCTTATAAATTCTACTTTTCATATGGATTTTCTTAAAAATGTACACCCGGGATGCCAAACAACACAGATAGATCTGCAAATTACTGCCTTTAAATCATAGGTTTTCAAAGCCTGAAAAGAAACCTGAAAATCATGTGGCCACTATCATTTTTTTTTAAATGAAAAACTGAAGTACCGAGGAGGAAAGATCTGCCAGCTATGGTCAGAACCAGGCCAGACTGGCTCCCTACTGCCTACTGCTTTCTCCAGCCACGCGTCCCTAACTTTCCTGTTTCTTTAGGTTTTACACACACAGATGTCTGAAATCCCCTCTACATATACACACAATCACACTCACAACTTAGAAGTGGTTAATACATTATTTTCACCCTGTCTAGAGGTGTCTGCTTATACCATGAGATTGGAAAGGGGGAATCAAGTCAATGACGATAGAAAAGCAGTAACAGTGATTCCCCAGCTCTTCCAAATCTCTATTATTTTTAAATCACCATCTTTTATTTATAGTCTTTGTAACTAAACTAGAGCATGGCATTTCCCCTCATGAAGGCAAATTTAAGAGTCTGTATTTAGGGAGTATTATGCACATCCAAAACCTTGCTATTCACCCTGGCTGGATGGCTCAGTTGGTTGGAGCATCGTCCTGTATACCAAAAGGTTGTGGGTTCAAATCCCTGTCAGAGCACTTGGGTTGCAGGTTAGGCAACTGATAGATGTTTGTTTCTCTCTCTTTGTTTCTCTCTCTTTGTTTCTCTCTCTTTGTTTCTCTCTCTCTCTCTCTCTCTCAAACCAATGAAACATGACTTTGGGTGAGGAATAACAACAACAACAACAACAACAACAATAATACCTTGCTAGTCAAGGTGTGGTTGCCCCTTCCCTACTCTACCGGTGGCACTAGCATCACCAAGCTTTTTAGAAATGTGGACTCTCTGGCCCTATCTCAAATCTACTGAATCAGAATTTATATTTTAACAGGATCCCAGGTGAATTTTAGACATGTTAAAGTTTGAGAAACACTGATCTAACACACTTCTCTATAGGGCAGCATCATATCTAGAATAATTCAGATAGAAAAAAATGGTTGAATAAAATGGAAGAGAAAAAAGGAGGAAAGACAAATTCTTACAGGAAGACTACATGGGTATACACCTGGACCAGAGACTAATAAGTAAAGTACGATTTATCACATAAATTTATCACAAATTTATGTGATAAATCATACTTATCTGAAGTGGGCTTCAAAACAATTTCAGAGGCTGAAGTTCAATTTATTCATCCAATGTTAACTGTGTAAGCAAAAAAACTGTGGATAACACAACTTTATAAAGCATATGGTCAAGCAGAAGGAACGAACACTACATAATAATACAGGAGAAGGCTCAAAGTGTTGAACATTGTGATGGAGACATAGATGGAGGTCCAAAAGGAAATTCATGGAGGTGAGGCAACTAAAAGATTCCTATAGTCAATAATCTATGGCTCATTAAGCTATTCGGGTTTGGGGCAAACTGTGGCCCACGTGTCTCTAGTGGCCCAACTTCCAGCAGAGTTTAGTCAACAGTGATAAGAAAGACAAGGCTAACTAACAGAAGAGCCACCGTGTAACTGCATGGCAGTCAGCGAGGCTCTGGCTGGCCAGGAGGTATCACTGATCATCATTAAATGGGGATGCTATGACCCCTGGCTGGTTTGGCTCAGGGGGTTGGGCATCATCCTGCAAAGCAGAAGGTTGCCTGTTTGACTCCTGGCCAGAGCGCATGCCTGGGCTGTGGGTTTGGTCCCCACTCAGGGTGTGTACAAGAGGCAACCAATCAATGTTTTTCTCAAACATCGATGTTTCTCTCCCTCTCTTTCTTCCTCCCTTCCCCTCCCTCTAAAAATAAATAAATAAAATCTTTAAATGGGGATGCTGTGAGACTGCCCGCACTACCCTATGTACAGAGATGGGCAGTCAGTATTTGAGAGCATGTGGAACACTCGGCTGGATGAATACCCGAAAGACTGCTGATCCCGTTCTGGGCAGCTAAGCAGCAGAAAGCATGACAGTGCAAAAAATGAAAAAGGAACCAAAGAGCACAATTACAAAGACAGATGAATGCTGACTCCAAGATAGGTGATGATGATAATGGCAACAGCTAAAACTCTGATATATCACCTTCTTAGAATGAACAGAAATGGCAACAGTCTGTTTTCCCAGAGAAAGACACATAAATGCCAATGAAGTGCTCTGTAGGTGAACCCATGTCCACTGTGCTTCCTGTACAAGCAGACCCTCTGATGACATGAGAATCTGAAAATACCCTGAACCCAGACTCTCAGTAGGCAGCCATCATGTCTGTAAGTCAGTCTCAAAGACTACCATTTTATGCACATAGTAAGCACAGGAAAGTACTCGGCAGTAACCTAGGACTATGTGAAAATAATTACAACAGTTAAAACATGGGTGAAGATTGCCCACTTAACTCCCATGCAGCATGGAAAAATCTCGCGGACATATTATTGAGTGAAAAAGAGAAAGTTGCATGTAAGTACATGGAAGATGATATCATATATAATAAAATATACACACACAAAATTAATACTACAAATTTTCTATAGAAGACATAGGAAAAAGTCTTAAAAGATATATACTTAAGTAAAACAGTGATTACTTCTTGAAAGGAAATAATTGACCAGGATAAAGATGGATGATTACAGGGATTTCAGTCTTAGTTAAAACACTTGGCAGTTCCAGTCAAGATGGCAGCATAGGTAAACACGGCTCACCTCTTCGCACAACCACATCCAAGCTACAACTAAAATATAGAACAATCATCGCTCAGAACCATCAGAAACCAAGTTGAGTGGAAGTCCGACAAATACAGAATTAAAGAAACCATATCCATCCAGACTGGTAGGAGGGATGGAGACATGGAACAGGCTGATCACCCACGTGTGGAGGATAAAAATTCAGAAGGGATATCTCGGGGGTGAGGAGTCCCAGCCCAACACCAGGTCCCCCAGCCCAGGATTCCAGTGCCAGGAAGATAAGTCTCCATAACTTCTGGCTGCAAAAACCAGTGGGGATTGAGTCAGTGGAAGAAACTTCTGGAATCCCAAGCAGTTTCTCTTAAAGAACCCACACGTGGGTTTACTCAGACTCACTCCTCTGAGCTCCAGCCCTGGGGCAGCAGCTTGAAAGGCACCAGTGGCAAACAGGAAGAAACTGAAGTGTCTGGAATAAAGGCAAGAGCTGGAAGACAGCTTTTTCCCAGAAGACAGGCAGACAGAGACCACTGCCCCTTTTCTGAACCCTCCCCCCACAGAGCCACAGAACCCGTAGGCTGCTACTATATCTGAGACTCCATCAACCTGGCTAACATTGTTTGCCCTGCCCTGGAGACTCAGTCCTACCCAACTTATGGGCCCACCCAAGCTGCTTCCCCAAATGAATGACTGGCCTTGGCTCATGCTTCACAACTTCCTAAATCCTTTCAAACAAGCAACAGCTGGCCTCAGTAAGCCCCCAGCCCCCATACCCCTTGCTAAGTGGCCCCCTGCCCAGCACTAGCGGCAGCCAGCCTAGATTCACAGCTTGGCTTTGCCTGGGAATCTCCAAGCCCAGCACAAGTAGCAGCCATCTCAGATTGCTTTATAGCTCAGGCACAGTGGCCATGGGCAGAACACAGCTGGGGGCTGACCGTGCCCTGCACCACCCAGGAAACCCCAGAGCGCTTGTGCCCCCACCCAGTGGACAGCTACAGACCACACTGAAGCACCACCACCCTGCCCCCACATAGCTGATCCTCCACAGACAGCAGAGGCTGGTGGTCAGTGGTCACAGCCAGTCCTTGCAGCCGGGGTAAAATCCCTCTCATTGACCTACCAGCAATCAAGGCTCAACTATAAGAGAAGGGTGTACTCAGCCCACACAAAGGGCGCACCTCAAGTACCCAGCTTGGGTAATAGGGGAGGTTGTGTCACTGGACCCTACAGGACACCTAATACATTAGGCCACTCTACCAAGACAGGGAGTCATAGTTGTTCTACCTAATACACAGAAACAAACACAGGGAGGCTGCCAAAATGAGGAGACAAAGAAATATGGTCCAAATGAAAGAACAAATCAAAACTCTAAAAAAATAACTGAACAAAATAGATATAAGCAATCTATCAGCTGCAGAGTTCAAAACACTGGTTATAAGGATGCTCAAGGAACTTAGGACCTCAACAGCATAAAAAAGATCCAATCAGAAATGAAGGATACACTAATTGAAATAAAGAAAAATTTACAGGCAACCAACAGTAGAGTGAATGAAGCTGAGAATCAAACAGCAATGATTTGGAACGTAAGGAAGCAAAAACCAACCAATGAGAACAACAACAACAAAAAAGAATCCAAAAAAAAAGGTTAGTTTAAGCAGCCTCTGGGACAACCTCAAGCATTCCAACATTTGCATGAATGGGGTGCCAGAAGAAAAGAAATAGCAAGAAATTAGAAATTTATTTGAAAAAATAATGAAAAAAAACTTCCCTAATTTGGTGAAGGAAATAGATATGCAAGTCCAGGAAGCCACAGAGAATCCCAAACAAGATGGATGCAAAGAGGCCCACTCCAAGACACATCATAATTAAAATGTCAAAGGTTAAAAATAAAAAGAGAATCTTAAAAGCAGCAAGAGAAAAGCAACTACCTATAGGGGAATTCCTATAAGACTGACAGCTGATTTCTCACAAGAAACTTTTCAGGCTAGAAGGGATTGGCAAGAAATATTCAAAATCATGAAAAGCAGGGACCTACAGCCAAGATTGCTCTACCCAGCAAAGATAGTCTTAAAGTCGAAGGGCAAATAAAGAGCTTCCCAGACAAGAAAAAACTAAAGGAGTTTGTCAGCATGAAACCATAATTATATGAAATGTTAGAGGGACTTATTTAAGAAAAAGATCAAAACTATGAGCAATAAAATGGCAAAAAATACATATCTATGACCAAATGAATCTAAAAAAACAAACTAAGCAAACAAGAACAGAGAGAGAATCATGGATACAGAGAGCATTTTGATGGTTTCCAAATAGGAGTGGGGTATGGGGGAATGGGTGAAGAGGTGAGGGGATTAAGAAGTACAAACAGGTAGTTACAGAACAGCCATGAGGATGTAAACCACTGTATAGGAAATGGAGTAGCCAAAGAACCTATACGAATGACCTATAGACATGAACAATGGTGTGGGGATTGCCTGAGGGAGTAGGGGGTGCTGGATGGAGAGGGGAAAGGGAGAAAAATTGGTACAACTGTAACAGCATAATCAATAAAATATAATTAAAATATTTGGAGTTTTGAAAAACAATTGTAAAGTATATATTAAGTAAAACAGCCAAGATGCAAAACAGTATGTATATAAGCCCATTTATGTTATGTGATAAGAATATACAGTTATACATCTGTATTTATATAGAAAACAACTAAAGAGATACTCATCAGTTGTTAACAGTTATTACTTCTGGGAAGTTGGCCGAGGGGAAAGACACTTATTTTTTACATTAAATGCTTTTTACTGTTTGACTTTTATTCTATTTATGACTTTTACAATACCTCCATAAATTTTGTTTACCTCTCAATCTACAGAGAGAGCTTTGCTCTGTAATAAAAGAAAACAAATTAACCCATTTTGTGACCCTGACTGATGATTCTGCTTTACTTTAGATGCTTCCAAGCTGTGAGGCAACAAAATGAGAAAAAACAAAGAACTACAATCTACTAAAACATGGTCTAGACACATAAAATACACAAAGGAAGAGAGTGGTATTTATATAACCAACCATATTCTAACGCTGTGGTTTCATTTTCCCATTGTCATCATTCTATGTAATATAAATACTATATATTCTCCTTTCTCAGCTTCACATTAAATGCACTAATGTGCCTTTTCAGTAGATAACTTGTCGAAGTATTCCAGGTTGTCAGAGATTGAGGAGCTCATTTTTCAGTCCCTGAGGACAGTGCAGGCCCCTTACCAGGGTCTTTTCGTCCAAACTAAATTAGAGGAGGACTGGTTCAAACACTGAAAGCGGTGTCTAAGCACAGTGTCCTCACACTGGGTTATTATCTGATTTCCTCCCTTCGTTCACCAAGTCCATCCCTCCTCCCACCATGACTGGGGTTTAATAATCCCATCTCCGTACACAGGACGTCCTCACACTGGCAAACCTCGATAATACGTGCAAACATAGAAAGTGTCTGTGGCAGGTCAGTCTCCGCAGACGCAGAAGTGAGTCCAGCTGAATTACTACTTGCATCAGTTGCATTTCACCTCTACCTAAAAGCAAGGCCATTCTATAAACTCAAAATGGAGCAAAGATTTAAATGCAAGAATTAAAACCATAAAACTTCTAGAAGAAAACTTAGGCAGTAAAATCTCTGACACTTCTCATAGCAATATTTTTGCTGACATATATCCTTGGGCAAGAGAAACAAAAAACAGAATGAAATAAATGGGACTACATCAAACTAAAAAGTTTTTGCATAGCAAAGGAAACCAACAAAACAAAAAGACAACCCACTGAATAGGAGATGATATTCACCAATGATACATTCAAAAAGGGGTTAATATCCAAAACTAGGAAAGAACTCATACAGCTCAACACCAAAAGAACAATCAATCCAATTTAAAAATGGGAAGAGGACCTAGAGACACTTCTCCAAGGAAGATATACAGATGGCCAATAGCTGTATCAAAAGATGCTCAATGTCACTAATCATGTTATTCTATAAACATGTATGACTTATAATACATCCATACACTTTGTTTACCTCTCAATCTACAGAGAGAGCTTTGCTCTGTAATTAATCGAATGAATCCATGCAAATTAAAACCACAATGAGATACTACCTCGTTCCTGTCAGAATGACTGTCATCAACAAATCAACACAACAACTAAGTGTTGAGGAGGACGTGGAGAAAAGTGAACCCTCGTGCACTGCTGGTGGGAACACAGACTGGTGCAGCCACTGTGGAAAACAGTACGGAGGCTCCTTGAAAAATTTAAAATGGAACTGCCATACGATACGACATAGCAATTCCACTTCTGGGTATATATCCAAAGAAACTCAAAACACTAGTTCACTGTAGCATTATTTGTAGTGTTCACTGCAGCATTACTTACAACAGCGAAGATATGGAAGTAACCCAAGTGCCCTGCAACAGACGAGTGGGTAAAAACATTGTAAATATATGCAAAGGAACATTACTCAGCCATAAAAAAGAATGAAATCTTACCATTCACAACAATATGAATGGACTTATTAGAGAGTATTATGATAAGTGAAATAAGTCAAAGACAAATACCATATGATTTCATTTATACATAGAATCTAAAGAACGAAATAAATAAACAAAAGAGAAACAAAGATAAAGAGAACAGGCATAATGGTTGCCAGAGGGAAAGGGGGTAGAGGGGATGGGTGAAAAAGGTGAGGAAATTAAGAAATTGGTAGTTACAAAATAATCATGAATATGTCAAGTACAGCATAGGGAATATAGTCAATGATATTGTTATATCTATGAGGGACCCAAAAAATGAAATTTATTTATAAAATATTGTGCATTTATTCTTACATGTTCAAACTTCAGTCACCTTTAAAGCACTCTCCCTTTGATGCAATACACCTATTGAGATGTTTTTCCACTGCTCAAAACAGTTTTTTAATTCATTGACTTCGGTGCCTTTTTGTGCTTCTGCTGTTTTTTGTTTCATCTTTTCCATATCAGCAAAACGTTTCCCTTTAAGGACTTTTTTCATTCAGGGAAACAAAATAAAGTTGCTCAGGGTGAGATTAGATGAATACGGAGGGTGGGGCACAGGGGTCATGCTGTTTTTGGTCAAAAACTGCTGAACACTCAGCACGGTGTGAGCAGGTGTGCTCCTACATCACCCATCATGAAACGGGCAAACACATTGAAGAGTCTTCAAAAAATTCACTGAAGCCAAATGCAGCCTCTCACAACACCACCAGCTGGTACACTGATACAGATGGGTTCCTAGAATGCTCACCCAGTAGGTTAAGCCTATACTACAAGGGACCCACCCTTCAGAAGATAATTCGGGTTTTGGGGGCCCCCCCTTGTATGTATGTTGCCAGGTGGGTACTTGAAATTTCAGGGGGACCACTTTATAAGGTGTACAATTGTCTGTCACTATGCTGTACATCTGAAACTAATACAAAATAATATTAAATGTAAACTGCAATTGAAAAATAAAATAAAAGCAAGGCCATTCTAGAATAAATCAAACTTCAACTCGACTTCTCACTGGGGCTTCCAGGACCACATCCGACAGCAGCCACTTACCCCCATGACTCTGCCACGCTGCTCGACATCCTCCCACATAAAATGAACTATGATGCGACACATGTACTTCCCGGTCCGGCCTTCCTGCTTCATTCGGACTAGGCACATCCTGGGTGGGAAGAAGACGTGAAGAGTCACTGGCTGTTTGCATTTTTCACATCACACATTTCCACTGAAGGTCAGCTCATCTGAGTGATTTCAGCAGAGCACAGAATAAAAACATGAGAGGTTTTAAAAAACTTTTGCTGAGCTGCCCTGACCAGTGTGGCTCAGTTGGTTGGGCGTCATCCCGCAAAGTGAAAGGTTGCTGGTTCAATTCCCGGTCAGGGCACGTGCCTTGGTGGTGCATTCAGTCCCTGCTCAGGGTGTGTGCAAGAAGCAACCAACCAATCGATGTTTCTCTCACACCGATGCTTCTCTCCCTCTCTTTCTCTCTCCCCTCCCCCTCTCTAAAATAAATAAAATCTTATAATAAAGATTCTATTAAAAAATAAATAAATAAGAATAAATAAAATGTTAAAAAAAAAGACTTTTACTGAGGTGTAACAGAGATACCATAAAGTATATAAGTGGTGAGTGTTCATATTACTCTCACCCGTGTGAGCACCACGCAGACCAAGATACGCACTACTCAGAAAAGCTCCGAAGGCTCCCTCACACATGGAAGGAGCGACTTGTAGAAGGTAAGTCGGTCTGAAACCTTCATTTTACTGATGAAGACGGGAGTCCTACAGAAGGCAAGCCGTCTGCCCAGCCACAGAGCAGTCTGTAAAGGCGGGTAAAGTGCCGTGCTGTGCTGTCCAGCACGGAAGCCACTGGCTACACGTGTCCACATGAGCACTTTACAAAGGGCTAATTCAAGGTGAGATGGGCGTAAGTTTAACATTTCAAAACTTAATTCAAGAAAAAGTAGATACATTTCTCAAAATTTTTACACTGCTTATATGTTGAAAGGTTATTTCAGATATGGTGCATTAAATAAAACCTATTATTAAAATTAAGTTCATTTTTTTCTGTTTACTTTTTTAAGGGAGCTAGTAGAAACTTTTAAATTAAACATGTGACTTGCACTTGTCCAGAATATAAATCACAGAAAGTATTGTGCTTTCATCTGTGGAATTATCAAATTGTTTCCTCCCTTAAAATGTGGCTCCATTGAAGGCAAATATCAAGGCTGCTTTTTTATTAGCATTGTATTTCCAGGGCTTAAGTAGAGTAGACATTTGATATATATTTGCTAAATAAATAAATGACTAAACTCAGGACCAAGTTTAGGGCTCTTTCCCCTGTACCACCTCGCCTTTAATCAGTCCAGAGGGCTCCTCTGCTTAAGACCTTACACAAAAATACAAGAATTACATCTTATTAATAAATACAATAGTATATGCAATGATATATAAGAATATAAACAGGGTCATCAACTTTCCAAGCTAGTTCCTAATCTCATTCTTATGACCATACTTAAATTTCTATTATCTCTCATCACATAGTTACCAAGCAGCAACATCAGGATTACTCAGCTAAAGACAATTCCTGTGATTACTGTGGAATATTCAGACTACACTGACAATCCTAGCTCCATGAATTAATCCTGCCCATTAAAATCTACTAGCAACAGCATGGTGCAATGGAATAATTCCAGCCTGGCCTGCCTCAACATCTCTGTTAGTAACTAAGATGGAGAAAAGAAAACATACTTATCAAATTTGCAGATGACAAGAAGCTGGGCAAGAAGACAAATATGCTGGATGACCCAACCATGAACCAAAAATACTTCAACGGGCTGTTTTAACAGGCTGAATCTAAGGAACAAATTTGAACAGGAGCAAATCTAAGGTCCTGCACTTCGGCCTAAAAGCACAACTGCAGAGGTACACACCACAGGTGAGTCATACTATCTATCCTATGTATGAAACGTTTTACAGGCTTAAGTAACAGTATATGTTTGAAGGGAGGCAAGAGGGGTGAGGTTGTCCCCAAATTAATGTGATTTTAGATACAGTAACAGAAATACAATTTATCTTCAATGTATAAAGTGAGTTTAAGTGAGATAAAGTAGGAACTCAGCACAGATCAGACTACCTGAAATTCTGTCCATAGTTTGAACACTATATTTTTAAGAGACAAAAGATCAAAGATATTTAACCCGGAGAAAAACAGGAGTGTTGCCTTAAATATTGTAGCAAAGTGATTACACTGCCCAAGACTTAGAATCAGAACCAATGTGAGGGCCACAGAAAGAGAAAGAATCACTCAGCATTGAATTTTGAAAGCAAAACTTTCTAATGGGAGTTTTTAAATATCCAAATGATGGAATGGATAACCTCAAAAAGGAGAGAATGGTCTATTTCTGAAGGGCAAATACAGGCGTGGTGGGAACTCAGCTACCCGACAACCTGCTCTCTAATGTCCCCTCCAACCTTGGGATTTGCTGATTCTGTGATTCTAAATCTGTAGCCTCTGAGCCTAGTTTGTGTCTAAGAAATAACACTTTGTGACAATAAAAAACAGGTCATGGAAAAAGATTTGGCCACTTTTTATGATATAGGGCATATTCCGAGCAGAAACAAACTGGGGAAAGTTCAACAGTTCTTTTCATAAGACTTTTCGTGAAGTTAATCAAATCACTCGTGTCGGCCTCTCACCTAAAAAGAGCTGTGTGTTTTGATGCTTAAGTGTCGTCAGAGGCCAATTCATCAACAGCAACAGTGAGGTAATGGAATTCTTCATTTATTTGAAAATTCTGTAGTTTGTTAATACACCTGCCCTCGGAGGTTTAAAAGGCACAGATTTTCTCAGGCCATAAACTTACTAACTATATCAACACGGGGCGAAGTGTTTTTTGTTTCGGAGCTGTTTGTTCTATAGCCCTTACAGATAACAGCAAGCTCAAAGGGTTATCTGGGTTGAAAAGGTAAAGCAGATTGAAGACACTTTCAAGATGCCAATGAACATAAACTGAGCTCCTAATGTGTGAGTGAACAGTAATGGCTGGAGGCTGCGGGGAATAACTGAGTGATGGCTAGAAAGGGCCCAGCTTCCAAGGCGCAGTTAATCTCCCAGGGGAGACCAAATCGGCCATATATACAATTAGCCCTGCAAGAGAATACGGTAAGTAACCCAAGAGAAGTACAAAGTGCAAAGGGGTTTGAGAGGATTACTTTTGGCTGAGCGGGAACAGAGAAAGTTTCGTGGAAAATGAAACATTATACCTGGGGCGTGGAAAGATGAGCTGAAGTTGGACAGGTAGAGACAAAAAATAAAGAGAATTTCCAGCACATGGAACATTATAAGCAGGGCAAAGGAAGAGCTCAACACACGTAAAGGAACAATGATTTTGTGGGAGGGCAGGGTTAGGAAACAGAAAAATACGCCAGCCAGCGAGGTCATAAAAGGCTTTGAAACACTATGCTAAAGAAGTCTGGACTTTATTCGGCAGACAATGGAGAGCCACTGAAGGGGTATAATAAATAACATTAGCACCTTGGCATTGAGCGCAGATGAGTCTGAGAAGTTAACCCTTTCTTCGCAGCCTCAATGCTGTAATCAAACATTAACGTCACCAGAGCTGAAAAATGACTTAGAGAATATTTACTTCATTTGAACTGTGGTATTCAGAACAGTCTGACCCAGAAGTATAAGCTAAAGCATGCACGTGTCTTTTAAGAGCTGCACAACCAGCCCTGACCTGACCAATGTGGCCGAGCTGGTTGGGTGTCGTCCCACAAACCAAAAACTTGCAGGTTCAATTCCTGGTCAGGGCACGTGCCTGGGTTGCAGGCCAGGTGCCCTGTCAGGGTGTGTACAACAGGCAGCTGATCAATGTTGCTCTCCCTCTCTTTCTCCCTCCCTTCCCCTCTCTCTAAAAATAAATAATATCTTTAAACAGAAAAGAGCTATGTAACCAGCAAAGTTTGTTACGCAACCAGTAAAATTTGTTATAAACTGTACCTATTATTGCGGATACTAACAGTTTAGAAAATATGGATTCAAGCCTGCTAAATGAAAGACGGACAAATTCTAATTACTCCTAAAACACTGTACCTAATTAGTTCAACAGACACTTATTTGATACAAAACACTTGCAAATAAATCACACATAACTAAAGTTATACAATCCAAACAAAGAATCAGTCTTCTCATCAACAGGAAGTATAATGAAGATTCCCATGAGTTCGATGGGAAAATACGATTCTAACCCCCAGGGCTGCCCACTCACCAGCACCATACTCGGCTAACTAAAAGCTCAACTAATTTTTACCCTGAGCTTGTGAATCAAATTGTCTAGGTAGTTAAGGACAGAAAGTAGTCCTGTTGTGCAGAACTTTTGTGTTTTCTTCTTCAAGGAAAAAGCAATGCAGAAGGTGGGGCCCACATCTTAGATCGTCAGCTGCCTGGAATGTCCAGACCAAGCTGCCAAAGGCCAATTCTTAGGCCACCTGACCTTGTGGCCTACACATTCAGTCAACTCCTACCTCTTTATTATCTGTTTTAAATAGGTAATATTTGCATGTGGTAATAAAAACTAAGTCTCCTTCCTACCCACAGCCCCCAGCCACCCTGTTCTTCTCCCTAAGACAACCATAGTGAGTAGTCTCTTAGGCATCTTTCCAAATAAAATCCACAAACTTATATAAATGAATATGTATTCTTTTTATACAAACGACAGCCTTCTTTCCCCCCATTTTTCACAATGATGGTATTCTACACACATTGTTCTTACGTTGAGAATATACTTACTCTGTTACAAGAAATGTGGGTGGAGAAATCTCAACTCCAACTGTTTCAACCACAAATACCACAGTCACCCCAGTGAAAGCATTTTTCTTAGATGCCAGAGATGATAGATTTCTACTAATTTACATAGCAATCTTTAGGGTAACATCTGATCTAGGCTGAATTCAGCTTATTTGGCAATATTTCCTATTCTAAAAATGACTAAGAAATAGGAAAAAAATCCTCAATAGCAAAAACAAACAAGTGCTATAATTAACAGCTAACACAACCACGTGCCAGGAGCTGTGCTGTGATTTGGAAGCATTATTTCATTTAATCCTTATAACACTCTATTAGGCTAGTATTCTTCCTGTCCCCATCTTACAGATAAGGAAACTGAGTCTTAGAGAAATAACTTGCCCAGAGTTACAAGCCTTGTAAGTGTCAAAGGAGATCTGAACCCTGATAACCTGATCTCAGAATTGTACTGTTTTCCTACCTTCTTTAACGATGACAAGAAACCCTCCAGAATCCATTTACTCGATTGTTTATTTAATCCCCACAAAAGCAGTAATTTAAATTTCAAAACTAGCATCACATTAGAAACAGCATATCAGAAGGGAAAAGACTGGCTACCTGGAGACAAGCACAACTACAACAACAAAAAGTAACTCCTGGTAGCCTAACAGGAAAGAAACTAAAAATGTATTTAAAACAGGCCCCAAAGCTAGACCAGCCACTGAGGTTCAACAGGGAGGGCAAACCTACCCAGTGCAACTCAAAGAAGACAGCGTACCAAAATCAGCAGAAGTTATCAGGACTTCCTGAATCATCCAGAAAATGTTTCTACAAAAGCATGTTAGAAGGTGAAAGGAAAATGAGTGAAACAAATTCAAAATGGTAAACAAAACGAAAGGTCTGATAATCCTGGTACCCACTGCAAAACAGAGCTAACACTTGTCACAGGCCCTGACCAAACAACAATAATGTTTGAGTTGTTAAACAAACTGCCCCACAACAACTGAGAACACTAGGCTTAAATAAGAGAACAGAGGAAGCTCTACTTCAATTCACATCAAGGATGCATTCCTTGTAACAAGTTAAATGTGGAGAGCTCAAATTACATTTTGCTGCTGATTCAATTTCATAATTTCAGAGTGGTTCTGGGAGGAATAGAAAAGGAGGGACTTTTATGCTAAAACATAATAAAAATTGCCCTTAAGAATGCAACATAAACTTTAGAGACAACTGCCTGCTCAGTTTTGCTGTGAACCTAAAACTGCTCTAAAAAATATAGTCTATTTATAAAAATCTTTTTAAAAAGAGACAACCTAGATTAGGACAACAAAAATATTTTTAAACTGGTTACCTAGAAGAAGTATATAAAAATAACAAAAGGCTGGGCCTGGCCAAGTGGCTTAATTGGTTGGAGCATTGTTCCATGCACCAAAAGGTTGTGGGTTCGATTCCTGGTCAGGGCACATACCTAGATTGCAGGTTTGAACCCCAGTCAGGGCGCATATGGGAGACAACCAATCAATGTTTCTCTCTCTCTCTCTCTCATCAATGACATATCCTCAGGTAGGGAATAATAATAATAATAATAATGGGCTGAATGTTTAAAAAACAGAAAGACAATATGGTAATAAATTCTTGCATTTAATAATTAATTTAATCATTCACTTATCGAGTATTTACTAAGCACCTACTCTCAGCATAGACTTAATCTTTACACTAACTATTATTCTCTGTTTGGAGCAATTCCAGTTTCCAGTTACCTTCTTAAGTTTGATAAACCTACAAATTATTATTGTTTTAAGCTTCACAGTACTCTCCTTGCCTCTCAGTGATTCCAGTGGCTCATAAATAATACTGATTTCTTTTACATATAAGGAAAGCACAAAATCCAACCAGCAAAGTAAAGAAAAAAAGGAGTGTTCAAGCCCTAGTCTAATTGCTCCCTGATATCTCCAAAAGGCAAGCATAGAGGTGGGAAAAGGGAAGAAATACTCACTGACCAAGAAACTCAAAATAGAAAGGGTTAAGATATAAATTCTGCATTATGGCAAATAATAATGATTACTACCATTTATTAAGTCCTCTAATATGAGACTTATCACTGTAAGATACGTTTGCATTCACTATGTCTATCAATCTACCTAACCACCTATCTACTATAACTGTCCCACTTCACAGAAGACAAAACTGATGCTCTGAGGACGTTAAGTAACAAGGTTGTACGGCGGTGAAGAACAGCTAGAATGAAGCCCCAGTTTCCCTTCCCCTCTTTCTCCCAAGCCACAGAGTCCCCCAGCACAGTGTCAGCATGGGCTGTTCCCCCCATTCTGTGACAGCGCAGCTCCCAGAGCCTCTTCCTGAGGGACCAGACAAGGAGGAAGACAGCACTGCCTGCAGAGTTCAAAGGACCGAGCCTTTCCTAGTCATGCTTTCCTCCTCTCTGCCTAAATCTGGGAGAAAAGAATTCTTGTTATTCCTGACGCTGACCTCCTGCATGTGCTGGCAGCTCTGAGCATCCTGTCTCGCTCTGTTGGGGCCTTCTGACAATGCCAGTTGTGTTTTGGCCTTGTTTCTCCCTCGTGGTAGTTTACAAGCTGCTTAGAGTGGATCTGATTTTGAATTAAATGAAGACTAGTGGGCACTTGGGCAGGTCTGTCATTCTGGCTGCTATGAAGGCATCCGAAGGGGACTCTCACGTAGCTTGTTTCCCTACTGTGCCACCACCTGAGGCCAGGAAGCGGAGCCTACATGGCCACACTCAAGCCTCAGCAGTGTGCTAATGAATAAGTTTGTTTATTTGTGAGCTGGCACACTGAACCTTTCCCGGGGCTTGTGTACATGGCTATCTCCACCTGGTTTCCTAAACTCCCTCCCCACGAAGCCTAACCTTTATGTGGGGAGCACGAGGGCCGTAAGACAGTCTGTGGGCAAACAGACAAGTGGGGTGAGGCACTTCCTGAAGCCTTCTCACCTGACAGAGGGCCTCCTCCAAGAACTACACCTGGCCTGAGGCCCGCCTGTCAAATCCACTATGAAGAACAAGCTCCTGGGTAGCAGGTACCGGCGTTCGCAGGTTATGCAATGTTAGTAAACTGATGCTGCAGAGGCCTCTGGTTTGGGCAAAAAGCTACACGTGTGGGTGTTGGAACAGAGCGACCCTGGCTGGGGGAGGGAGAAAAAGGATGTGCACATGGCCAGGGCTCACCATATATAGCAGGTCTGGAGCTGCTGGAATCCAGCGTGAGCTCGAAAGCCCTACAGCTACATCAAACTGCAGCGGTGGTTTTAAAGAGCCCTCTTGCAAGGCCGGGAGTGTCTGCCAGGGCAGTTCTCTGGCTGGACTGAGACTGGAACCAGTCTGTTTTCCAACCCCTTCCTACCTCCACACTTTACTTCTCTTCTTTCCCAAAGGCTTCTTCCCCTGGGTTTATAAAAACATTTCAGAGTTACCCCATCTTAAAACAAAAAATAACAAAATGCTCCCTCTGCCCCGTTTCTCCCTCTAGTGATCACGCTCTCATCTTTCTTCCTCACTTGCAACATCTTAAAAAATAGTTAACTATCACTTCTTCCCCTCCTCCCTAAGACCCCACGTCCTCCAGTTCCAGCCCCCCACCCCCACCCCAGGCCAATGCGACCACTTTCCTTGAGCATCCCCAGGAAGCCTCCTCTCCCTGTGCTCCCGTAAGATCCGTGTGTCTGCTGAGTACACTTACCACCCCGTGCTGCTTTCAGGTTTACTTGTCGCCTGCCCAGGACACAGACAGGAAGTGCCAAGAAACACAGTTTTATATGGGTGATGGGTCAGTGCTATGCCTTTCATTTTCAGAGGAAGAAACCTCTGTCGCCCCCAGGACCACCGAAAGGGACACTCCGGCAGGAGGTGAAGCGTTGCGGAAGAGGCAGTTCGCACAGCCAGCTTTGGAATTGTGCCTTGGATCCCCCATTACTGATAAACAGGACCGTGACAAATCCCCTAAAATTGGCCGAATTGTCTCCCCATTTGTAAAATGGGGGTGGGGTGGACTAGCTCCACGATTTTTAGATTGTGTTCTCAGATTCCACGGAGCTATGGAAGGCCCTTCACCAGTGGGCACGCTGTGAAGACCTGACGTGAGCAGGTCATCCCCACTTCCACCCGAGCAGCGATTCTTTCATCTACCAGTACTCACGCACTGTTGCTGAGCGTAAAATTTCATTTACAAAAATAAAGAAAGAAAACTCTGTTAGTGTAAAAAAAAAAATTCCCAAACTTGAAAACCACTAGGTATCTCTGCCTGGGATGCTTTTTCACCCACTTTGCCTTGCTAACTTCTGTTCATCGTTCAGATGTCTGTGTGAATGTCATCTCTTCGGTGACGCCCTCCCTGACTGACCCCCACCCCTGACTAACCGAGGTGCCCCTCCACTCCCACAGAGCCCTGTCGCCTGTCCCAGGTGTATTTTATTAACGATTTGTTTACCAACTCTCTTCCAAACCCTAAGCCCTGTGAGGGCAGGGAACAAATCTTCTGCATACAGTTGGTTCAGTTACAGGGGAAATGCTACAATTTTATGGATTTAAAAATAATCAGGTACTTAATAAAGTAATAGTATTAATTGATATTAAATATTACTACAGTCAATTAACACTAAATATTGGTACATTAATAAATAATTATTTAATTAGTTATTTTAGTAGTTTTAATTACCAATAAGGAAAACAACTTAATACTTATGTGGAGGTAGCCAGACCCACACTTAAGCTTCCTCTCCACCACGTACTAACTAGGTTTTTGGCCAAGTTCTCTGGCTTCTCTAAGTTTCTGATTCTTCATATTTAAAACTGAAGCAAACTAGTTGTAAGAATGTGTGAGATAATATATGTAAGTAAATAAAAGGTAATATCTATAAAGGACCTAGTAGTTATAATATTTATAATACACAACTTTACAATATTTTTTAAAAATACAAACTGCATTTTATTCTCTCTCCACTCCATCTCCATTGTAGACACAGTCTAATTTTATTTGTTCCATTGCATTTTCTAAAATTAACCTGTGCACCGAGAAGGTACCAGTATTCCATGCCAAATCCATTCACATTTATACGCCAACAGAAACTCCAAAAGCAGAGCTTTGCGGCTCTCACCTGATCGGTCAGCAGGTATGGCCGGGACACTTCCAACCGCCACAGGAGCCAAGTCAGACCTGAGGCCATCAGTTATTTTATAAACACTGATAAACACTAAAAGTGAGAGACAGGACTGAGGAAAGGGAATAGTTCATTTTCATATCTTACTTAAAAGGGAATAAGCCCTGACTGGTGTGGCTCAGTAGGTTGGGCGTCGGCCCGCAAACTGAAAGGTCACCAGTGTGATGCTCAGGTCAGGGCGCATGCCCAGGTTGCGGGCCTGGTTCCCAGTTGGGGGCTTGCAAGAGGCAATCAATAGATGTTTCTCTTCCTCTCTTTCTCCCTGCTCCCCTTCCCCTCTCTATAAAAATAAAGAAATAAAATCTTTTAAAAAGGTAGTAAAAATAATTCTTGCTCTCCATGATGCCACCGTCCACAAGGAAGACCGATACAGGCATGACAAAACACAAAAACGCTGCGTGACGGGTGCTGTGATACAGGCATCCCAACTACTGAGGGAACACAGGGGCTGGCTGACTGCCTTCAGACGGAAGGGAAGGCTTCGAAGGGGAGATGATATCTGAGTTGCATAATGAATGAAAAACAGTTGTCAGGTGGAGATGAAGGCGGCCTTCTAGGCAGAAGAAAATTCTGTGCAGAAGACTTGGTATTTCCATGATGCAGTTTTTCTTTTTCTTGCAGAGGAAGGGGTGGTGGCGGTACTGGTACCTAGAACGGCACCAGGTGAGGTAAGCAAAGGAGTGGCCTATCTGGTGGGATGTAAACGTCATGCTAAGAAACATGCATTACCCTGAAAACAATGGAGAATATTAAGGATTATGTGTGTGTGTACTGATCCAACTTGCACTGAGCAACCTTAATTAATTATTAGCTAACTGGCACAAATGCCAGAGGGAAGTTGCAGGCCAAAGACCAGTTTTCAGGTGCTATTGCTTATAACCCAGTAAGTCAATTTAATGGGCGACATCTTGAATTTTTGTTCAAAAAAAATTCAAATGGAATAGAAAATATCAGAGATTATCTGACCTTGTAAGGATTAGTTTTACAAAACTATTCTATCAGATACATGTGTGTGCTCTGGGTCACAAAGTAAAATGCATTTGTTCCTAAGGATCATGGTTAAAAAATAGAGACCTTTGAGTTGGTGACTGGTGACTAACCAGATGAAGGGAGTGAGGGAAAAGTCACGGACTCCCAGGTTTCCGGTGTGAGCGCCTGAACAGATGGTGACACCACTGACCAAGAGAGGGGACAGAGGAGGGGGCCTGCTTCTATCATGTCCTTGTGGGGATGCTGGACAGCCCGGACAGCAACCTCTCTCAGCACTTCTTCGGCAGCTACAGTCAATACTGACATTGTTCGGCAAAGACAAAGAACACACAGTCACTGCAGCTGCAAGTTCACGTGAATACACAACTGATAAGGGCCCTCTGGAGGGGTCCCAGTCCTAAATCCCAACACAGAAAAACTTGGGAACCAGAGAGAGCAGACAGGATAATGGAAAGATCAACACCTCCTCCAGGGAACAAACAGGATGTGAGGAATCCTGCCCCTATTCTAAGAGTCACTCTTGGGAACCCAAGCAAGCTTTCTGGAAAGCCCACTGTCAGGGTATTCTGTTTTCTAGGTGGTGTGGGGGGTTTGGAGGGACTGGGAGTTCTTGCTACACTAAGGACTGCTTTCTAAGCCTTACCACCTCTCCACCTCACACTCCCGCCTCCAGGAGGCATTTCAGTCCCTACACACCTCTAGCAGGCCCACTGAGTCCAGTAATACTGAATTGGGCTATCCCTTAGACTCCCCCCTCGGGGCTTCAGGCCAACAGAAAAGGGTTGGAAGGACAAAGCTTCTCCACAGATTTGGGCTGGATCCATTACTCTTCCTAACACCCCTATCCCTTAGAAGACAAGAGTTCCGGGACTTCCGGCCGAGATGGAGGCATAGGTAGACGCACTGTGCCTCCTCGCACAACCAAGATAGGGACAACAACAATATAGAAACAAAATAACAACCAGAACTGACAGAGAATTCAAGTGTATGGAAGTCGGACATCCCAGGAGTTAAAATTAGATACATTCATTCAGACCTGTAGGGGGGGCCGAAGTCGGGCGGGGCGAGGGATGCGGAGCAGACAGCTGAGCAACTGGGGCGGTGCGCAGGATTGCAGCGGGCAGACCCTGGGCGCACAGGCGGTGGTGGCTGGTGGGCCCCGGCCGGGGGTTGGCGACCAGCAGACCCATCGAGGCGGCCATTGTGAAGCAAGGCATTGAGTCCAACTCAGGGTCCCAGCACCAGGAAATAGAGTTTTGGGCCACTAACTGAAAAGAAAGGTCCCGTGGGGTGCACAGGCCCACCCACACTGGAATTGGTGACAGAGGGGCCCAGCTGGCTCGCAGAAAGCGGCGGAAGGGTCTAGAGTCCTACGGTGAGCGGAGCAAGTGCCATTGTTCCTTCTCGGACCCTGCCCCCACATACAGCGTCACAACCCAGCAACTGGGGTGCCCCGCCCTGGTGAACTCCTAAGGCCCCGCCCCTCACAACAGGAGCTCGACAAGACCAAAAAAAAAAAAAAAAAA
>CM052547.1:75682460-75724348 GCA_028533065.1 Trachops cirrhosus
GTATGAAATGTTAAAGGGATTATCTAAGAAAAAGAAGATAAAAACATGTATAGTAAAATGACAGCAAACTCACAATTATTAACAACTGCACCTAAAACAAAAACAAGAAGAAACTAAGCAAACAACTAGAACAGGAACAGAACCACAGAAATGGAGATCACATGGAGGGTTAGCAACAGGGGAGTGGGAGGAGGAGGGAGGGGGGAAGGTACGAAGAATAAGTAGCATGGATGTTAGATAGAAAATAGACAGGGGGAGGGCAAGAATAGTAGGGGAAATGTAGAAGCTAAAGAACTTATGACACATGGACATGAACTAAAGGGGGGTAATGTGGGTGGGAGAGGGTGTTCAGGGTGGAGGGGAATGAGGGGGGTAATAGGACAACTGTAACAGCATAATCAATAAAATACATTTAAAAAATAAAAAATTTAAAAAAAAAGAAGACAAGAGTTCCCCATGTCTTCTTGGGGATCACAGCACAGTTTGGTCCCAAATGACCTTCCTGGTGACCCTTCCCCATCCACTCCTTCCCAAATCCGCCCAGACACTTCGGACAACTGGCTACCCTTTAAATATTCACGTTCTTTTTTTCTTCACACACACCCCCATCTTTTACTGTGGTAAAATACACAAAACATACATTTCACCATTTTAGCCATTTTAAGTGTACAATTTAGTGGCACCCATTACATTCACAATGTTATGCAACCATCACCACTATCTATTTTTAAAACTTATCATCACACCAAACAGTCCCTTAACTATTAAGCAATAACTCCCCATTCCTGTCTACTCTGAGTCCCTGATAACCTCCAATCTACTTTCTCTCTCTCTGAGTTTGCCAATTTTAGGTACTTCATCTAAGCGAAATGATACAGTATTTGTCTTTTTGTGTCTAGCTTACTTCACTTTCTATGTGATTATCTATGATCTGTGTTTGGCTCCTGAGATTCCCTCTTCTCTGACAGAAGAAATGCCCCCTCTTCTCTGACAGAAATTCTGTTCACCCTTCATGGTACATCTCAAATGTAACCTCTACCACAGAGACACTCTTTATTCATTTTTAGAGGGGAAGGGAAGAGGAGAGGGAGAGAAACATCAATGTGTGGTCGCCTCTCATACCCCCTACTGGGGACCTAGGCCTCAACCCAGGCATGTGCCTTGACGGGGAATCGAACCAGCGACCCCTTATTTCACAGGCCTGCCCTCAATCCACTGAGCCACACCAGTCAGGGCACATCTGTTTTCCACTAGACTAAGTTTCTTGATGGTGCAAACCATGTCAAATCCTTCTCTCCAATGCCCCACAATACTTAACACATAGTAGGTTCTCAATCTGAGTTTGCTGATTCAAATTGAAAAGCTAGTGACTCATTCCACCAAAGCCTGCAGATCATAAGAACTACAGGAGGCAGGGTGGAGGGGAGATCAAGGGTAGGTTTGAAGCAGACAGCCTCTCTCCTCCCACTTAACCGGTGGTGGTACTGCCCACTCCTCTGAGAAATTAAACCAACCTCAGCACGGAAGACTCGGCAGACACGTTTGGAAGCGGTGGTCAACTTGAAAGAGCTGCAAGTAGTTTCAAGGTTCTCTCAGCTGCTATTAGTCAGGTATTGACCTTGGGATGTGGTCACAGGGATTATGTATTTTATTTTGCCATCCACTCCCTCTAACACTCTGATACCTCTAACTATGTGGGCAATAAAGAGTCTTTCATACAGCCTCTGAATATTATCTTTGAGCTCCTCTGGGAACAGCCTAGCCTCTCAACCCTCCCACCTTTCCAGTGAGTAATTCCACAGGGGCCACCTCTGCAGTCCTCCCCTCTTAAAAAAGTAGTTTTTCTCTCAGTATATCCAGCTTCCCTCCCCGAAGCCTGTCCTAACCTCCACTATTCAGACAGGAGCTAATCTGCCTTCTCAGCTGTCTGACTACAAGGCATAGCACATTTCAAAGAAATAGGTAGAACTGGTGAAGTTTTTGATCCTTGTAGCTTCCTCTGTGCTCCCATAAGCCCTACTTCAATCAAATTCGCTATGGGACTGAGCCATTCTGGTTTATAATTGACCATTTCACATGTCTTATCTCCCTCACCAGACTCTGAGCTTCTTAGAACTGTTGCTAATTTCCAGCAAACTGCCCAGGACATAGTGCACACTCAATAAACTGCCAGCTGAGGCAAAAAAGAATAACATAAAATGAACTGCCACCTTAGGTCCCTCAGCCAATCTCAGTGACTGAGTTCAGAAGAAGAAATATTTCAGAGGTGATCAAAACCAAAAAGCCTTTATATAGCAGGCAGGCTGTGATGCACAGCTCAGCAGAAGGCAGCCTCAAACAAGGGTCCTTTTGACAGGGCAACCATGCCCCACGTTCCTTAGGCACTCACTATGGTCAGAGCAGTAAACTTGGTTCTCCAGAATTTACTTTCCCAAGGCCTGGCAGTTCAATAAATACATTCCCCAGCCCCCACTTCAATGTCTCTCCTATATCCTTCTGACCTTTAACACTGTGTAACATTAGATGAAAAATTAATTTTTTTGGCTACTTATTTTGCAGCTGAAGAAAAATATACTGTTTGAGGTGTCAAATATTTTTACATGCAACAACCCTGGCATGAATCTAACCTGTATGCACATTTTAGAGGTGCAGGCGTAAATGTCAGCGCTATAATTTGTTATAGGTTTCTGATGACCAGCAATGAAATGACCACGGATTCTCACAATTCAAACCACTTTTACGTAAATGTGAACTTTCCTAAAACAGCCAAGGGAGAGAACTTTCCATCCAAGCTCATGGAGCCTCTTCGAGATAGTGATAGCATTGTTCCCTGGGTTAGGTGTTCCTTGAGAAAATCCTGCAAATATTAGCTTCTTTCTGGGGCTATGCTTTGACCTTTTAATAAAAATGTGCTTCAAGACACCAGTTATTAAAATGAAAGGAACAGTTTTTAATGCCTGAACAACTTCCATTTCATATAATCAGCCCTGCTGAAGGCTATACGTTTCAAGCTAGCAACGTTTAAAAAAAAAAAATTTGGTGACTTCATTGAAACTGCTCACTTACCAGACATGAAGAAGAGTTATAAGAAACCATGAGTTGAATGTATCAGGCATCTGACACCCTAGAAAATAATAATAAAGTATAAATATGTATGGGTTTAGAGGAGAAACACTGATTATCTTTTTAAATACTGGCAGGAATTTGTTCAACTAAAATACATGGCAGTTTCAGGACTTTCTGCTGATATTTTCAGGGTGGCCGGGAAGCTACTGGGCGGGACCCCCAGCTGGAAGAGTACCGACTGCAGTCAACCAGCCTCTCGGTTCCAGCCCGGCCACCCGCCGTGCCACGCAGCCTTGGGCAAACCAATTCTCTTTCCTGCGCCCCAGTTTTCTCACTTTGTATAATGTGACCAAGATGATCTCCATGGTTCCTTCCAATTTCCATGTAATTCTGTTATTTTCCCTTCCTGGTCTCAAATTCTTCTGGAAAACTAGGCAGACACCACCTTGCCTACTTCACTTATTAAGGACAGGCTTTTTTCACTTGCACCCCGCTGAGAAGTCTAAGTTCTTCTAGTCTCCTTTTCCTGTCTTCTTTCTCTGAGGTGACCCAATGTGTTACTGAACGATTCACCCAAAATAAATAACCAGAAGGAAGAAGTGGGGCTCTGGGGAGCTGTAGCCAAGTAAGAAAGCAGACCATTTCCAACAAAAGGCTGCTTATCACCTCCAGGAATGACAAAACTGGGCAGGACTTCCTTCTCCTTGGTCTAAGACACCAAACATCAGTCAGTGCTCAGGCATCCAAGCATCTCAGTTCTCTAAGAAATGCCTCTGGCTGGGTGAGGGGTCCCCCACTGAATATATTCTCCTTACTACATGACAGGGAGGAAAAGCTGAAGCAAGAGGATAAAGAAAAAAGAGAATCACTGGGTAGAATCTGTCCTTTAGAGCAATGACTCAAGAAATAAGTGGCATCTTCTGCCTTTCAGAAAGCAGTGAAGTACGCAACATACTAAATGATAACCAGTAGGGGCCGTTAGGAGAGAAGACACAGAGCGGGACCCCTGTGAGGGGCACTAACACACCAATGTGATAAAGAGCTGTAATCCACTGTGGGCTTACTTTGTGCCAGACGTTACAGGAAGCTCTTTACACGCACTGGCTCAGTGAGTCCTCCCGAAAGTCCTACGAAGCGGGGATTGATATTATCCCCATTTGACAGGTGAGAACACTGACTCTTAGAGGGATCAGGACAACTGCCTGGAGTCACAACTATGAAATGAGACATGTGGGACCAAACTGAGAGCTGCCTGATTCCAGGCACTGTGGTCTTAATTGTCAACCGCCTGTCTAACATCAGAAACTTAACATTCACTAAAGGCCCACACGACACGCCAGGTCCACTGCTAGTCATGTCAGTACATCACCTCACTTAATCCTCACTTTATCCCTGAAGGGAGGCATTAAAATTCTCAGTCTAGAGATGAGGAAACGGCTCAAAAAAGCTAAGTAACTTGCGGGCAGCCACAATATTAACAAGCTAGTGGCTGGGCTGGGGTTTAAGTCCAGGTCTGTCACAAAGTGACACCAAAATATTCTGGTGAGCGTACTGGGAGGTGCCCAGCAGCTGTCAAGTGGACTTCCTCTTGGAGCCCAGCAGGAGGGAGGTGAAGGCTGGCCATACAGCTATTAAGACACATGCCATCTGAGAGTGGGCCAACCACCCTCCACCTAGAACAAGAATAGCCATGAGAAACTCTCAAGCCCGGATCTGAAGTTGGGTCTTTTTTGGATGCTAGAACAAAACATTAAAAAGAAAAGTTTTCTTGGAAGTCTGTCTTTCAATCTGGAAAATGAAATTTGGCTGCTTCTAAAGGACAATCTGTTCAGTTGCTACCTCTACATCAAAGCTTCTCGAAGCCTCCAGGAGCCTTTCCAGTTTTCTCAGAAGAGGGAATCAGTTCTTGGGCTGGAAAGCACAGACAGACAGACAGGCCAGCAACTGGACCTGGGTCACAATTTCCCCTTCTGGGGATCAGCTCAGGACTGAGGATGGGAAAAGAGCTGGCATATGACTGATTCCCTGTACACATTGGGGTCAAAACAGAAACCCACAAGGTAAAGCCCTAAAAAATAAGACCGCTCAACACAAAAACACAGCAGGTTCTTTAGCTCAATGAAATGAGTTTAAACACTTCACAGTTAAAACCTGCTGTAGAGTCTTTTGCCATAACCACACTCTTGCTCCAACACACACTCAGTGCATTATTTTCTGAGACGAGGCACTTTCGTCCTCGACACTGAGTTAGATAAAATTCATCTCTGTTACAGGGCGTCCATGTTAACACCGTTGTTTGTTTAATGCAGGCTCTGGGGTCAAAATGCATGATTCAAAACCATGACTAACCCTCGCTAGCTTGAAGACTCCGAATAAAGTTACTTATCCTCTCAGTGCCTCAGTTTTCTTCTCCGTAAAAATGGGGAGAACAAGAGAAGCTACCTTATAAAATTCTTGTGAGGACTAAATAAGGCCTGCAAAATGTTTGGCAAAATGGTTAATATTTAATAGGTACTCAATAAATATTCACTATTGTTATATTTCAGTGAGTTATTTAAACACTAGGGGTTCAATTATCTTAGAAAAAACTCACTGATTATTTATGACTGTGTTAATAAAATGATGAACTCCAATCACTGACTCATTCGTTAAGGAGCCTCCTCTCAAAGTGTTACATGTTAGGGCCTAACCACAAAACAGCCTGCAGACAGCAGTATGGAATTAAACACAACTCTACTGATGGGCCACCTCTGATCCAAAGTGCCCTTCAAAACAGAACCGGTCTCCAAAAGACCGGCCAGCAAAGCTCGGAGAGGATGCACTCATTTATGCACGGCAGGGGGCTGCTAAGGAGTCTCACCAGTCAGAATCCACAGTTCCCAGCTCTCTGGGCCAAGATCTTTGAACACTGTGGCTCTGAGAAGACAGGCCACGTTGGCATTTTATGGGGACCTGTCCAGGAGGCTGATACACATGTTGTTCACTCACAAGTACACTGTGGGTGAACCATTCATTCTTACACATTCTTCGTAAAATAGCACTGGCCTCGCTTTTGCTGGAGTGAGGATGGGACTGATAAGCTACCTGAAGTTCTCCATCCTTTTAAAAAATTACTAAACTCTCGGGACTCTAAAGGTCAAGCCCTAAAATACCAAAACCCAAGGGACCAATGACCACTTGAAAGGTGTAATAGAAATACACATATTCTCCTCTTCTACCCCAAACCTGTCTGGCCTACTCTTAGATTCTAAGATGAAAAAAAAGAGTCAATCTCATTATTTTATAGATATTCTTTATCTGCCTTCAAATGGTACTTTTCAGATTGGCTCCCTTTTTTTAAATTCCCTAGCCACAGTTTGGAACCACTTTGATTTGATGTTAAACATTTTATTTTATTTTTGATTTTAGAGAGAGGGGAAGGGAGGGAGCAAGAGAGGGTGAGAAACATCGACTGGTTGCCTTCTGTATGCGCCCTAGGGGACCGAACCTGCACCCCAGGCATGTGCCCCAACCAGGAACCAAGCCAGTGACCTTTCTGGTTCCCAGGATGATGCCCGACCAAGCGAGCCACACCAGCCAGAGCTCAGTTTGATTTTAAACTTTAATCTACGCACAAGTGACAAAGATGGACCACAATGGAGCATAATATAAATGAACCCTCTATGGTTCTAAAAGGCAATTACCAAACTGAGTCCTGAAATAAGCAAGAGTGGTGTCACTGAAAACTGTACAGCTGCCTCCCTGGTTAACTACTTCAAGAGGCAAAGCTAGGACAAAGCTCGCTGAGATGTACACACTTTAATACATAAAAACATCAGTTTACTATGCTAATAGAACTTCTCATAGGCAGTTCTCATTTAAGTATAATAAAATACAAAACTATTAGGATGAATCACAATTTCTCATCTGAAGTTACATCCACTCACAAACAATGCGTTACAGTGGGAAAATTCCTGGGTTTTAAACCAGATGACACAGGGTCAGAGCTGGCCAAACCCAATCTGGACCAGTCACTTAGTCTCTTTAAGTTTCAGCTGTTTCTGGAAACATGACAAAAACGAAAATAAGAATAAAAGCCCTTCCTATCCCACAAGGTTTCTTTAACTTCTAATGAAAAAATATAAAAGTATACCATGTAATTGTGAATTATTAGTATATAAGGTAATAATTTTTATAAACTTTTATTTTTATAAGTAGCTTACAATAAGATTATAAATTAAAACTTAAATGTCTCATTTGCTTTATTAACTCAAGAATCTTCAATAATGAGGACTGGCTAAGACAAACATAAATAGTAAACATCATTTCAAAATAATTGTAATACATTTCTGAGTTATTTATTGAATCAAATAGTAAATAGAAGTCTGAGGATAAGGTTTTAATATCTGCTGAAAAATACTTAAGCACATGGATTAAAGAAACTACTTTAAAAAATCCAGCTTCTAATATTAATAGTTTCTTTATCAGATACAGAAAGAATCTTTTCCTTTCAGATTAATCTTTCCTAAAATGAGAAACTGTTCGAGATTAAAAGAAAAACAGAAAAGTTTTCTTCCTTCACTATGAATACATAAGAAATGGAAAGTGGATACTAAGGCAGAATCACAACTTAGTATGATATGTTTAATTTCTAATTTCTAATATAAATCAATCTGCTGAAATAGTAAAAAAAATACTTGCATCTGGCTTTTAAAAAACTAAAATAGTTATTAAGTAATCAAATCTACATCTAGCTTTCTTTATTTTTGTGAACATAATTACATATAAATATTTTCTGTCTGTGAAAAATACCAAATACACATGCTTAGGTGTTTGCTGCTCGGAGGGTAACGGCTGTCAGCACGGACACGCCTCACACACACTGCCTCCCCAACAAACGTGTGGGCCTGGAAATGGCTTACACCTGCCCAGTAACTTTCCTAGTACCTACTTCAATTAAATTTGTTTGTAACTACAACAGTTTAGAGCATCAAAAGGAATACTCTATACAATCAATGGTTCACAGTGGTCTAAGCCAGTAAAACCCTTTGGAAAGCAACTTATTGATGAGATATTAATATAAAATTATATGTGCCTTTTGACCCAACAGTCCTTCAGCAGAAAAAAGGAAAATCATGAGGCACATTCCTGGATAAACTGAGACAATTAAAAACTAGAAACGGCCAGGCTGGGTGGCTCAGGTGGTCAGAGTGCTGTCATGATGCTCCAAGGCTGCGGGGTTGACCCCCGATCAGGGCACACGCAAGAATCAATGAATGAATATATAAATGAGCAAAACAACAAATCAATGTTTCTCTCTCTGTTTTTTTTTCTCTCAAATCAATCAAAAAAAATTTTTTTAACGAGAAATAAAAGGGGACCAATTGGCAAAAAGTTCACATCGAAATGCTAAGTACCACACTAGAATGTAAGAGGTCTGTTCACATGAGTACATATTACTACGGCAAAAAGATGCGTGTGTGGACAAGGGGGGTGTCAATGTCAAAGCCCCAGACCAGCGATTTTCAGTGTGCCACTTCAGAGCACGCAACGCCTGACCATCGAGCCAGGGCACTGACCTCTTTTCCCTTAGATCGTCAAATTAAAAAATGACAACAGACAACACAGCTGTCTGGTGTGAATGAATCAAAATTATACCTCCCTTTTGATCAGCTCAGCAAAAAATGTATTTTTTTGGTGTGCGTGCCACAGAATTTTAGTAATTAATAATTTGGTTATGAGATGAAAAATGTTGAAAATCACTGTACTAGACAGATTTTTTCCCCAAACTTCTTAAAATACTTTATTTATAGGGCTCTTCTGTTCTTTGTTTATTCTATTAAAAGAGAAAAATTAGCAGCTTTTATTACACATGTTGTGAAGGAAAAATGATTTTACTAGTGACTTTAAAAAAATATATCCTATTAAAAAACAAACCATAAAAAATAAAAAGTAAATTCATTTTCCTTTCCAGAACTATCAAAAACAGTAACTTACTGAGAAAGAATTCCTCGAAGTCAGTTTTCTTCACACAGCTAGTGTACATGCGTAGTGCCGCAATCTTAATCTTCTAGACAAAGAAAACAAAACCAAACTCAACACACGACCAGTGGACACGCTGTGGCCATCAGACACAGGTCGGAGAACCTTCTATTTCTTCAACTAGGAGGAAGGGTCCAAACCTGTCTCCAGGCAATTTAGTAGCTAAACAAACACAAGATATTTCTTTCTGCTTCTAAAGCTAGTCATTCATACAGGCTTCACACAAGGTTCACATTTCAGGGCTTTAGTATGAAAATGTCAAAAAGATTTTTCCAGTATTTATGCAAAATCTCTCCTCTGATTCAAGCCTGTTTCACCACATGCAAGTCTCTAAACCACTGTTTCACATCTACCACATCGGTTCTTTTTCATCTGAAACCCTTTATTATTAAAAAAATCAGCCATTCTTCTGACCACAATCAATCAACAAACAAACAAACAAACAAACAAACACCTTAATCCTTCAACCTTTCCTTAGAGGCAAAAGTATCCATTCCTTGAGTCCTCTTTTTGTATTGGAGGAAAGTCATTTTTTCTATATTTCCCTAGTTTTATAGTTAGCTAATTAACAGACTATGTTTATAAATAAGAGCTTCTAATGAATGTAAAATATAGTAGGAGAACTGACCTTTTAATATTTTCCAAAGCACTAAGAATTTTGATCTGAGTGGAAGTTTTCATTTATTCTCTGAGCTATAAACTTAAGGTTTATATATTTTACTATATGTACATTATGCCTTAATGAAAATAAATAAGTTCTTTTAGGAGTTGAACTGTAGATCTGAAGACCAACTCAGTACTAAATAAATAGGTATTTCTAAGGACTTTCAAAATATTTCCTTAAGGATACAATTAAATAAACTAGCACATCGACAAAAGGCTTATACAACTTTATTTATTCTTAAAACACCCAGAGAAAATTACAAACTCAAATATGCACAAACTAAAGAAAAATATGCACAGATATGCACAGACTGAGAATGACACAGCAACTAAAGAAAAACCAATCCGGAATGTTAGTAGAGGTATATTACTAAGTCACCAAGGATATTATATCTCCAATACTATACAATCTTCATATTTCTCGATACTCTCTAGAGTCAGAACAACAGACTTTCATGGGCAGAAATAACCTTAATAAATAAAGGAAGGATCATGTCTCTGATTGAAATTAAGACTTTTTTATTTGCCAAGTTGAGGCCTGTCATGATTTCAAGGCTTTTAGCATAAAGCTCACATAGGGAAAAACAGAACAGAACATGTTAACCAGCAGAAGTCAGATATACCTATGTAAGGAGTAAAACAGCATTGGAAGCCCATGATTAAACAAAAACTATGGTACAACACTAGAAAAACAGCAAATTAAACCTAAAAGCAAGCAGAAAGAAAGATATAATAAAGACAGAGCAGAAGTCAATACAATTGAACAGAAAAATATAGAAAATCAAAGAAACCAAAGCTGGTTCTTGAAATACCAGTAAAATTGATAAAACTTTAGTCAGACTGATAAAGAAAAAAAACCAAACAAACCAAGAAACAGAGAAGATACAAATTACCAACATCAGGAATCAGAGGAATCATCACAAATCCTAAGGATTTATTAATAGGAAAGTAAGGGAATATTAGAAAAAACATTATTTCAATACATTTAATCACCTAGATGAAACAGATTCCTTGAAAGATACAAACTACCAAAGCTCATTAGCATAAAAGAAAACCATGAATAGTCCTGCATCTATTAAAGAAATTGGATTTGTGGTAAAAATCTTCCCCTAAAGAAAACTCAACACTCAATGGCATTCACTACAGGAGTCTACCGAACGAAAGAAATGGTACCAAATCTACACAAACTCTTCCAGAAAACAAAAGGAAAGAACATTTCCCAGATCAGTCTATGAGACCAACATTATTTACTCTGATATCAAAACCAAAACTATAGAACCAGAGTCTTCATGAATATAGAATCAAAAATTCTGAACAAAATATCGACAAATACAGGGTCTGGCACAAATAACACCCCTCTTTTATTACAAAATCACAAGCATGTAACTCTGTAACATAACAACATCACACTCAAGCACACCATATGACATTTTAGGTGAAATGTTCAAATTAAAACTATAAATTATTACACCCATATTGTTACCCTACCGACCACACTCAAGCAGCCATTACTTCTGCCAGACCCTATAGAATCCATCAATATTTCAAAAGAACAGCCCTGGCTGGTGTAGCTCAGTGGATTGAGTGCAGACTGCAAACCAAAGGGTCGCAGGTTCGACTCCCAATCAGGGCATGTGCCTGGGTTGCGGGCCAAGTCCCCAGTGGGGGCCACGTGAGAGACAACCATACAATGATGTTTCTCTCCTCCCTCTCTTGCCCTCTTTGCTTCAGTAAATAATTTATTGGGTATCTAACTCAATGCCTGGCATTGATTTGGATGCTGGGAATAGAATACAGCAGCAAACAAAGCAGTCAAAAACTCCCGCTTTTGCCCTGGCTGGTATGGCTCAGCTGGTTAGAGCATCTTCTAATACAACAAAAAGCTGGAGGTTCGATTCCCGGTCAGGGCGTGTACCTAGGTTGCAGGTTCAATCACCAGTTGGGGCATGCATATGGGAGGCATCCAACAGATGTTTCTCTCTCCCATAGATGTTTTCTTTTTTTCCCTCTCTCTCTAAAATCAATAAACATAGGCCCTGGCTGGTATAGCTCAGTGGATTGAGCGTGGGCTGCGAACCAAAGGGTCACCGGTTCAATATCCAGTCAGGGCACATGCCTGGGTTGTGGGCCAGGTCCCCAGCTGGGGCCACATGAGAGGCAACCACACATTGATATTTCTCTCCCTTTCTTTCTCCCTCCCTTCCCCTCTCTCTGAAGATGAATAAATAAAAAATCTTTAAAAAATCAATAAACACACTTTTTAACAAAACTCCTGCTTTCATAGAGCTTATAGTCTATTCAACTATAGACACATTTACAATTTCAAGTAAAATTCCCAATGGCTAAGTCTTGATTTTTTTAACTGCACAGTTCCCTTCAGATTCTTATATAGAGAGTCCTTTAGGTTCATAATTAATCACTCTGCCTAAGGAAAGGCAGACTCGTGTCCAAGGCCCAAACCTTTCCTTGAGAAGGAGGATTTCCTCCACAACATGTTCATGAAGAAAGCATTCATTGCAAATAATGAAGACTTCACCAGATTGGCCAGGTGTTTATACAGTGCTCACACTGTGGCAATCGGGAGCATTTTATAGTTCCTCACTTTTCCTACAGTGGAGCCAAACCTTTATACTTGGGTGAGCCATTTTCCTGGACAAATCTCTAAAGCCAGTCCCTAATACCATCACACAGGGACTGGAAATAACAACTTAGGGAAAGAACCTCTTCAAGATTCTCATATTAATATGAGTGAGCTTTGGTAGTCTGTATCTTTCAAGTTAAGGAGGTAGGTGAACTAAATCTCCACCCAGTCAATATGTACAAACTATTCTGGTCCTCAGATGACATTGTTTTTATTTCATTCTAACTTTGGAAAACTTCATAAATCTACCTAAAACAGAAACACTTAAGAAAGCTTTAGGAAGTGAAAATCAGCTCCCCCACGAACATGCATTTTGTCCCATGCTACAAGATGCAAAACGAATCTGGTAAAAGGCTTCCACTAAGGGAAGGGGCTGTGAAGTCATTTGAACCTTCTGTTCTGCACTGGAATTCTTTCCACGGCATTCCCAAGCCACAGCCAACCATCTGGGCCCCTGTTCATTAAGTCCAATGACCTTGTGAGGCTACCTATCCCACTGGAGGACAATTCTTGTTAGGTTTTCTTTTATTGAACTTAAATGTGCTTCATGTAACATTCATTAATCATCTGCCCACTGGACTACATCAGATTAGGCCTTCCTTTTCTTTACGTTTGCCCCTCAAATACCTGAGAAGAACCATCATGTCTTCCCTTTTCTAAGCTGAGCATCTTTATTTCCTCCAACCACTCTTCATCCAACACAGTTTCTAATGCCTTCACCAGGCTCAGTGCCTCTTTCTGAATGCATTCCAGCTTGTCAGCTGTCCTTCAGAACTGAAATAATCTTTTGGGTAAATGGTAATCTGGAAACTGCCTATTCTATGACACGTGGCTGAATCTCGTAAATGTTGTGCTTGTCTTACTTGATATTACTACATGAAGATAATGAAAAGGCTTGGTTACTTCAGAATAGTCAAACAGGTAAGGAAAAGCTACATTTAAATTCCTAAAGATGAACCTAGAAGAAAAATGGAGCTCCACATAAAAGGATTGCAGAAAAAGACGGAGGAAAAAAGGTTGATCCTACTGATGTGGACAGGCAAGCAGGTGTTTTACTCCCTAATCGAAGGCACGTAAAAACCCGAAGCTCAAAGAATCTTACCAGTGCGTTCCAAAACAAGTATCTGGCCACAGATTTCAGAGTCAGCATTTCCTGAAAAGAGCTCACAATCTTTCAAAATGGAAAGTTATACCTGCATTTTCCCACCTAAATTATACTAGAATGTCATCTTTGATGTTTTGATATCACAAACTAAAAAATGATTATAGCAAGTACACACTGCCACATCACAAAAGATTTTTAAAATACAAATATTAGAAATTTAATTGAGATCACAAGGGAATAAAGAAAAATCAGAGGTAAACTCAAGCTAAAGTGGTAAAGAATTTTCTGGTGGTTTAATAATCCTCCAAATGGCAGCCAACTTTCCCTCTGAAATTATGAAAAAACACACTAGACAAAGAATATAGTAGTAACCAAGTGAAACCAAATCATCAAGAAATGAGTAAAACAGTAAATTGTTTTCTTTTCTTTCTGCTCTCATTTACCTTTTCTTTTAACTAACTTCTGATTTTCAAACAAAATGCATTTTCACCTTTTCTATCCAAATGTCCTAATCACAACTATTTCTTTTAATAGGGGAAAAGATTCTGGTTAATAACATTCTCAAATATACCAATGATTACCAATTGTCAAAGAATTAAGATGCAGAAAAGATAACTTTCATGAACATAACTAATATTTCTTTGGTGATTAAAGAGGCACTTCAAAACTTCAGCATCTCAAGAATATCATTATCACTTCATATGTGTTATTTTCTATACTTTTCAAAAGCCCCTTACAAACAAAATGCCTATGGAAGCACTGTTCACTTTTTGGAATTTATGTAAAAGGATGATTACAGAGAGAAGCCTATATTTGATACAGTGAGAAGCATTAGGAAGAGAACCACACGTTATAAGAGGAAACTAAAAGTAGAAGTCTAATAAAACTGAAATTCTAATTTGAATCCAACTTGTGAAAATGGTGTAAATGGTATTATTTGGTAATTTGGGCAAAACTATGATGTTATCTAAGAAATAGGTAACATCTATTGGCTTGCTTTGGTTAATATATAACTTATGACTGATGGGGCTTATCCAACATTCTAGCAATTTTAAAAGGCCCTTCTGCTGTAACGGTAGAGAGAAACTGGTAGAACTGAAGATGACTGGAATGAAGAAAACTAAATGGTCAATGTGTAATTGCTTTAACTGGTTAGAGGAAATGTTTAAAAAGCCTACGGGCAGTGCACACCTAATGCAGAGAGGACATTCATTAATTTATAGCAATTACTATATATCAGATAACATGCTAGGCCAAGAGTTGACTAGGCATGATACAGCTAGCAAATATGCCTCCATAATAAGAATTATAATAAATCAAAGTTAAAAAAAGAATTATAATAAATCAAAGGAGCAATTAATTTAAAAGATGCTTATTAGTAAAATTTTAAAGAAAGTCACTACAATGACCTAGTGAAAATCACTTATGAATATGGACATGGTAAATTTTCCCTAAGAACACGGCCCATCAGAACATCTGGCCCGTCAAATTCCTTAGAACTCATCTTCGTGACATACCAGGTAGCGAGAACCTGGAAAGCCCAGTCTTGCTGGCCTGCCTGCTACAGAGATACTTCTAAGGAATCAAGCTGAGGGAACAGAGGGAATGTTTCAGGCCCTCATGTTGTGCAGAGCTGACTCAAGAAGGGGGTAAGGGGGCTACGACACATTCTGAAGCTCTCAAAATAATGTATGAATTTCACAGAAGCAAAAGCTTTAAAAAATCTTCTATAAGGAGCGGAAAACATAAAGCCCCAAAAGAACACGAGAAGAACTTACAAGCCCTTACCCATTTACTGTATTTCAAAGGTCCAGTGAACCCCATGGCTTCTATGATCTTCGTGAAGGCACCAACCTTTTCCTCAATGGGCTCTGGGAAATCCTTGGCAGTAGAAAGCTATTTAACCAAAAAGGGAACCAAAATTAGTGGCAAAAAAAATTTTTTTAAGAATGTGTTTGTTTCTCATTAGGTCTAAAAGCACTTTTATGGCTTAGCTTTTCATTTTCACCTAGAATTTTTAATTATCACTTTTCTGGTCATCTTAGCACTCAGCGCAAACACACCGGGTCCTCCAAATTTCGAAACGAGACATCCCCACCTCACCAACCATATGCCTCCGCATTAGTGTCTAGGAAATGATCAATTCTGGGTGTCGGAATAAAAGTTCTACAGAAGAGTACTTCTAAAAGGAAATCTTCACAACCCCCACCCACCATGTCCCAAAGAACAAGTCTGAGAAGAGGAATGTTCTACACTTATTGTCATAACAGGAATTAGAAAGAAAAATACTGTCTAAAATAAGTCAGATAAGCACTGGATAAACATTTTTAGACTCTTGTATTTTCTTAGTGTAACAAATTTTCTTAATGACTATAGAAGATGAGTCTAGAAGTTTGCAAATAACCTCCAAAGAAAACCTGTTCTAATGCTAAGCCTCTCCAGGCAGGGTATATAACCAATAAGAAATTCTCCAAAAGTTAAATATTACTTTATTTTTAACATGCAAAAATTTCATAAAGACTTATTTCTCTAAAGCTTTTTCCAGGCAAGGGAGTACAATGGAAGAAACAAAGGACATGGGATCAGAAGCCTTAGCAAGTTTTCAGCTGGTCTGTCACTTACCATCCCTGTGACCTTGGGCAAGCCACCTCACTTTCCTGAGTTCACCTGCAGTGGGTAAAATTCCTTGCCTCATCCAGCTAACAATTTTGCTGAGATTCAAAGAACACCTGTGTGACAGCGCTCTATGCACACAGAAAGCAATAATAATTCTCACCTTATCCGTGGTGTGATACTTCCTACTCAGCTGTATGTCTATTCCAGGAATCTGTTCTGAGCCACCACATGCCAGGGACTGGCTCATCTGGGGCCACTTGGGGATTAAAAAAAAAAAAAAAAAAACAGATGTAAGCAACACTGAGCATTCACTTAATTCCTTACAGTGTTCCTCTAAGCAGAGCTGTTTCAAAGTAAAGACCACAGAATCTTTCCAGCCCAGTTCCTGGTGATCTGGTCACCAACAGGATTCAAGACTGGCACCCAGGATGCTGTCAGGTATATGGTAGGTGCTCAATAAATATCTGTTGAATACTTGAATAAATAAAAGGAATTGGCCCTGGAAACCTGAAACTAAATACATCTGAGTTACCGCTAAAAACCAGAACTGCAATAAATACCTACTTAAATATTGGCAACAGTGCATATAGAGAGGAAAAAACCCAAAGACTTTCACATCGGTTAGTTTTAAGTTTGAAGCCTGCTGTTGCGACTTACAAGCTAGATGGCCATGGGGAAGTACCGAAACTTAGCTGTAATGAGGATTGAAGGAACTAATACAGTAGTCTCCCCCTTATCCAGGGTTTCACTTTCAGTGGTTTCAGCTACCTGTGGTAAATGCAGTCCAAAAATATTAAATGGAAAATTGCAGAAATAACAATTCATAAGTTTTAAATTGCACGTCATTCTGAGCAGAGTGGTGAAATCTCACGCTCTCCCACTCCATCGCCTCCCGGAGGTGAATCACCCTTGGTCCAGCGGATCCACACTGTGTACGCCGTCTGCCCCTCAGTCACTCAGGAGCTGCATCGGTCATCAGACCGCCTGCCACAGTTTCACCGTGCTTGTGTTCAAGTAGCCCTTACTTTACTTAATACTTAATAATGGCCCTACAGCATAAGAACAGTGATGCTGGCAATTCGGATATGCCGAAGAGAAGCCACAAGTGCTCCCTCAAGTGAAAAGATGACTAGAATTCAGTAAGATACTTTGAGAGAGACCACACTCACGTGACTTTTATTATAGTATATTGTTACAATTGCTGTTTTATTATTAGTTATTGTTATTCTCTAACTATGCTTATATATTAAATTTATTGTAGGTATATATGTATAGGAAAAAAGATAGCATATAAGGGCTCGGTACTATCTGCCGTTTCAGGCACCCACTGGGGGTGCTGGAACACACCCCCCATGGATAAAGGGGGACTACTGCATATGCAAAATGCCTTTTACAAAACAGATACTCAGTAAATATAGAAGCTTTCATCATCATCACCATCATCATCATTCAGATCAGAGTTGCCTTCCTTTTACGTTCACTAATTGCATTTGAAAGTATTTTGGCAATATAATAGCAAAATTATTTATAATTATTATGTGCCAGGTATTATGCTGAGTACTTTGCATATATTACCTTATTCAATCCTCACCATAACCCTTTTAGGTTAGTAATACTATAATCAAGACCAATAAAAATAGTTTTGAAAACAAATTCCTAAGGAAAAAACTACAGACAAGAGATCTTCATTGTAGAGTGAATATGGGTAAAACTGGGGGAAGAGTCCCATAAGGAAGGAGATGGTTAATTAAATTAAGTACTCAGTGGAAAATCTGGAACCAGAGATTTTTTTAGTAGACTTTATTTTTTAAAGCAGTTTTAGGTTCACAGCAAAAACGAGCAGGAAGTACAGAGAGCTCCCACATATATGTCCACCCCCCAAAACACACACCCCATCCCCAACTACCAACATCCTCCACCCGAGTGGTGAACTTGTTACACTCAACCAACCTACAAAGACACATCATTATCACTCAAAGTCCATAGTTTACATTAGAGAGCACTGAGCGTTATTTTTAGCAACATGGAAAAATATGGATAAAATTATAGGTAAAAATATGAATGCATATGGACAAGCCTGGAAAGGAACACACTGATGTGAAAAGGTTATTTTGTTAATTAGTAGAACTATGGATGAGTTTAAGAACCTAGTTTCCAAGCTTTCAATAATACTGTGTCATCTTTACAATAAAAAGGGGTGCAGAGGGGACAGGAGGAGGGTACTCCTTCAACTCTGGCTATTTCCAAGAAGACAGGAGACACATGAAATGAAAATAATTTTTTTGTTAATTCTAATGAAGAAAAAATGGCATTTCTAATTGTGGAGAGTTACTATTTACTTTTCTTTCCTTCCAAACAAGGATATTAAAAGATTAGTCAGGATTCTTCTAGTCAGCCCCAAGGACACTTAATGCTTTTATTCATAGGTATCAAGCAGGTTTTGTAAACACAGACTAAACACAGAACACCTCCCATTACATCACATACATCAACGTAATGGTCCGTCTAAAACACAAAGCACTTAGATGGGGTCAAAAGCCGTATCCAACAGCAGTTTCAGCTTTAGGGGGCGCTCTCTTCTATCAAATTACATCATTTTTCTCTTTGCCCACAGCTCCAGGAGTAACCAATGGATTCCTCCTGTGACTGCCACCACCTGCCGTATTTCTGTCCTACCACTATTCATGAGCTAACATTTCATACTGTACTCAACTACCGAATTACCTAGGCAGCTAGTACGGAGGACAACATCTAGCTTCCTCATACCTACACACACTGTGAGCACACACATTTACTTTTTTGTACCCCTGTGCCCCCCAAAAAGACTCCCTTGACCTTTAAAGACATCATTTTTCCTTCATTTAAGTTACAAAAATAGCAATAACTTTTGTAAAAGAGAAAAATATCCTGAAATACTCAAATGTCACCTTTTTCAAAGAGGCCTTCTCTGACCATTTTATCTAAAATAGTTTTTATCGCATTATCCTCCATCGTAGCAGTAGTAGCCTGTTCATTTTATTCACAGTACTGGTTACAGTGTACAGTTACATACTTATTTAGGTACTTGCTTATTTTCTATCACCACTACCTAAAAAACCCATGACAGTGGGAATGAGGTATAATACCAGAATCAACTACAGTGCATGGTACGTGGGAAACACTCGGACATTTGTTGTATGAACAAATGAAACCACCTGTGTGGTTATGTCGTATTATTTCCTTTCTGTCCTTACATTTTTCATTCACCCAACGCCTATCAAATGCCCAAGTTGTGTCAGCTCTTATACCAGGACTTAGGATACAAGCAGAACCCCTATCCTTAAGAAGCTCATAATCTTGTGGAGACGAGAAAGAAGACTCACTACCCAAGAAACGGAACCAAATACCACATTTTAAAGCTCACCCACCATGCACACACTAAAAGGTCAGCAAAGACAGAGAGCAACTAGAACTGGCACAGACTGCTGGTGGGAGTGCAAAATGGTACGATCACTATGGAAAATTATTTGGCAGTATCTACTGAAGGTGAATGCATGCATGTCCTACATGACTCAGTCATTCCATGTCTAAGCATATACCCCAACAGAAATGTGTATATATGTTCACCAAAAAACACATATAAGAGTGTTCGTAGCACCACTACTAATAAAAGCCCAAAATGGAAACAAGTATCCATCAATAGAAGAATGAATAAATTAATTGTAGTATATCCATATGATGATACTTTATCACAATGAAAATGAATAAAACGCTTACTACACAAAGCAACATGGATGAATTCCTAAAACAAAGTTAAACAAAAGCAGACAAACACAAGAAAGTATATGTCACATGTATAAAAGGCAAAACGACACTACGGTGTTCAAAGTAAAAGCCATGGTTAACCTTGGTTAGGGGTAGGGACTAGAAGGGGGTCCAGGAGGCTTCTGGGGTCCTTCTTCTTGATCTGGATGCCCATTATGTCCACTTTGTAATAATTCATTGAGCTATACACTTATCACTTATTTCTTTTTTCTGTTATTTTATTATAGTTCAATAAATGTACAAAAATTCTCAAAGATGTGGAACAGACAATGTGAAAGAATGACCTGGAATCATTAGAAACGTGAGCAGGCAAGAGACGACGAGTGAGAAGGCAGAGGTGAGGAAGCACGGTGCAACGGAGAGAGAAAAGCACTGAGTCAGAAGACTTGGGCTCAAGCTCCGACTCTTCCGACCTCATCAATCTGTTCTGAGAACTAAGTAAAACAGTGTATGTCACAGAGATGTGTAAACGATAATGCATAGTATAAATGTAAAGACCTGCTCCAGACAACTCCAGTGAGAAACTCTTTTTCAGGCAGCACCTTGTTAAAAGAAATATAAATTTTTTACCCTTATATTTTGCTTCTCAAAAGGTTCTGAAAATGAAGAGACCAGCAAGAAAGGGAGAGAGAGGGAGGGAGGGAGGGAGGGAAGGAGAAAAAAGGGGAAAAGGAAAGAAGGGAAGGACTCAAGCGATTCTTGAATGCCATGGGTGTGCCTGGTCCTTTTAGCAAAACTATAAGCTCCACCAGGCACAGTCTGCCTTAAACGTCTTTTATTTTCTGACCCAGTGCTCAACACCACTCTGGGCATGGAGTCGACACTCAATAAAAACTAGGTGGATTTTTTTTTTAAGCAGAAGGACAACCTGGAGAAGGTCCAGAAAAGAACCACAGGCATGATCAAAGAGATGAATGAAAGGTCTTAGTGGAAAGGTTAAAATGAACTGAGGCTGTTTAACTTGGGAGCAAAAGCAACTGAAGAACTAAGAAGTAACTTAGAATAACAACACTTGAGCTGGAAGAAATCTCAGAGATCTAAGTCCAACCTTTTCATTTCACAGGTGAGGAAACTAAGACACACAGGGAAAGGTTACAACTTAAGACAGGCTTAGCACAAAGTTTTTTTTAAAGTTTCCATTTACACAGTGAGGAGAAAATTAACCCCAGGAGCATGAATATAAATAGCAACAAAAATACTAATTACAACTTACTGAAGATTTCCTACATGCCCAGCACCTATATGCTGAGTGCTTTACTTATGGTTACCTCACAACAACCTTGCAAAAGACAGACTATTTCTTTCCCCATTTTAGAAATGAGGACACTAAGGCTTAGAGAAGTTCATGAAGAGGTAGAACATACGTACATTCAGATGACCCTATATCAAGTAGCTGTCAAAACCTTAAGTAGAATTGAATAACACAGGCTCTTGCACCCTTAGCAACCATTCTCCAAGAAAAGAAACCAGGGCTGCTCGGAGAAATTGTTGGGTCTCCGGCTAGAGCAAAGGAAACACAGCATGAACCTGAAATATCTTGTGGTGCCAGGAAATACGGAAGTGCTCCAAAAATGATGAAGGCACCCTGGCCGGTGTGGCTCGGTGGGGCACTGTCCCACAAACTAAAAGGTCACCAGTTCGATTCCTGGTCAGGGCATGTGCCTGGGTTGAGGGTTCGGTCCCCAGTTGGGGCACCTACGAAAGGCAGCCAACTGATGTTCCTCTGTCATATCGATGTTTCTCTCCCTCTCTCCCCCCCTTCCCCTCTCTCTAAAACTAAAAAAGAAAAAAAAATTTTAATGATGAAGGCACATAGAAAAGAACTTGAAGGAATTCCAAACAACCAAATCTGGGACAATCTGATCAACAAAATAAATAATGAGAATGATGAATTATAACTCATAGAAGAAAATAAATATTTATGAGTTCTTGATATAAATAAATAATGGAAGAAATAAATGGGGAAGCGACAGTTCTTCTTACCAGAGAATTCCAATCAATAATTATAGTAGTAATGATAGAACTAGAAAATCACCATTAAGCATATACCCCAGTAATGATTGTTACAGTGAAGAACCAGTAACAGAATTATCATATGATGCAGCAATTCCACTTCTAAGTATATACCCAAAAGAATTTAAACCAGGATCCTAAAGAAACATTTGCACACTTATGTGTACTGCAGCATTATTCACAATAGTCAAGATGTAGAAGCAACCCAAATGTCCATCAACAATGAATGGGTAAAGAAAATGTGGTATATACATATAATGGAGTATTATGCAGCCTTAAAAAAGGAAATCCTGTTACATGGTAATAACATAGATGCAACTTGAGGAAATTATGCTAAGTGAAGTAAGTCACAAAACAGCAGACTGTATAATTACACTCATACCTAGTATGTGAAGCAGCCAAAATCAAACAAACAGGAAGGAGAAAGGTGGTTGCTAACAGCAAGAGGTAGGGAGTTCCTGTTGAATGGCTACAGAGTTTCAGCTTTGCAAACTGAAACAGTTCTAGAGATCTCTTGTATAACAATGTGAATGTACACTACACTATGATTAAGGTGGCAATTTTTTTTTAAGATTTTATTTATTTTTAGAGAGGGGAAGGGAAGGAGAAGAAAGGGAAAGAAACATCAAAGTGTGGTTGCCTCTTGTGCGCTCTCTACTGGAGACCTGGCCCGCAACCCGGGCATGTGCCCTAGACTGGGAATTGAACCGGCGACCCTTTGGTTCGCAGGCTGGCACTCAATCCACTGAGCCACACCAGCTAGGGCTAAGGTGGTAAATTTAATGTTATGTTCTTTTATCCACATTTTTAATATTAATTAATGTTATATATCAGTTTTTAAAAAGAACCATCAATAGATGCTAAAAGTAGTGAGCAAAAGGATCAGAAACAGAATACTTGCATAGTCTCAAAGTTATCTTCTCACATGATACTTACTAATTAAATATGGAAAAATGATAACTCTAAAGAGGGGGAACCTGAAAGACACCAATTTAATAACCAAGTGACCAAAGTTAACATCACTAGTAATAAGACATATTGGTATCAATTATCTCCTGATACGACTCACCGAGAAAGGAACAACATCACTTTTGCCAAAAATGTATAACCTCAATCTAATTATAAGAAAATATTAGACAAACGCAAATTTAGAGACTACAAAAGGACTCCTCATTAGGGGGAAAAACTAGTAATACTGGAAAAAGGTATGTTGATTAGTTAATACTACTATACCAATGTTAATTTCCTGGTTTCAATAAGTGCACTATGGTTATATAGGATGTTAACATCTGAGGAGGCTAGATGAAGGGTATATATACTATTTTACAACTTTTCTGTAAGTTTAAATTTTTAAAAAGCAAACTCATCATAGTATGACAGAACTTCAAGAGACTATTTAGAAAAGACAGAGATGAGTACACTGTCCCTAGCTTTTTGAAAATAATATATTTATAGCATTTGACACTGCCTTAGAGATCACCTGACACTACGACTCATCCAACAAAGGATTCTTTTTTTTCATTGCTTTCAGAGAGAGAGGAAGGGAAAGAAACATCAATGTGCGAGGGAAGCATCAATCGGCTACCTCCCGTGTGCTCCCAGAGTGGGAACTGTGCCGGGACTGAGGATGGTACTTGTCCAGACCCGGGCTCGCCTAAGACCACACCTGGACTGAGAATCGAACCCACAACCTTTCAGGTACAGGACAATGCTCCAACCAAGCCACACCAGCCAGGGCCCAAAAAAGGATTCTTTCATATCATGCCCTTAACATACAGTCATCAACCACTGTGATATCCAGCAAAAGTAAATTTACTATGTCAAAATGCAGCTCACGCATTCCATTATACCACAATTCTAATTAACACAGTTCTTCCTCCTTCTCAGCCGAATCTGCCTCCCTGCCAGACATGTACCTGAGAACGTTATTCTGAGGCACAGGTTTCCAACACGGGGTTCTCAAACACGAGAATACACTGGGTTGGCCAAAAAGTTCATTTGTTTTTTTCCATAAGATGGCTCTATAGTAGCGCTTAGTTGTCTTTAACTTCATTCGAAACAATTTTGTTAGACTGTATTGTGACAGCTGTCATATCAGCGTGTATTTAAAAAAAACTTATCAAAATTGGTGAATTTTTCTGTAGCCATTTGAATATTAAAGAATGAAGATGGAAGAAAATAAGCAACATTATGCTTGATTATTTCAAGAATGGTAAAAACTCAAAAAAAGATTTGTGCGGTGTACAGAGAAGGTGCTGTGACTGAAAGTGTCAAAAGCGGTTTGCGAAGTTTCGCGCTGGAGATTTCTCACTGGACGATGCTACGCAGTTGGGTAGTTCGGCTGAAGCTGACAGCAATCAAATCGAGACTTTGAGAACAATCAATGACATCTACATTAGTGACTATAATGGCAAAGCTTTGGAAATAATTTTAATGTCAAACAAAAGCTAAGTAAATAGAATAACACGTAGTCCTTAAAAAATGCAATTATGAAATCTATCTAACAGCATAAATAGTATCTGCTCTAATAAGTGAAAAGGTACCAGAACATGAAATTCTGTGGATATTTATTAAGGCACCTTAGGAAAAAAATGAGTGCAAACACACAGACTAGGAAAAAAACAGCTGATGTTTTCAGGTTTGAAGTCATGAGTGATTTTTATTTCCTTTATTACTAAATTATTTGTATGTTTAACAAAAGTCAGTAGAAAAAAAACTTTCAAGAAGGGTCCACAGTAAATACAATAAATCATGGGTCAATGGTAAATTAAGGCCTCAAATAATTCTTTGGATTTAGTGCTCATAAAAAAAAAAAGAAAGAAAGAAAGAAAGAAACATTTCTTCCCCCAAATAAAAGTGTCTATGAAAAGAAAACTGAAGAGAGTTAACTCAGATGAATATCTGGAAATACTCCCAACAGTAAAAAGCTACAGCCTGATAATGGTAACCCAGGCTAGATTCCACTATTGGGGTGTTTAGAAGCCACGCCCTAGACACCATACTGAGGAATCAGTCCTGAGCTGCCTCCACCGAGACCCAGGAGTGGTCTCGTGAGGTTTCTCCACCACACAACTTGGTTGGCTGGTCTATAAGTACGTGACATTGGCACGTGAACACTAGGGTTTTCACACCAAGCAAAGGAACAACAAACCTTACCTGGGAAGTGCCAAACAGCGGCCTGCCCCACCGTCCCTGTGCAGGAGACAAAGGTACCAGCCAGCTGCATACTGGAACCCACTGGGAGATGCTAATCTGGTTCCTCTGAAGAAAGAAAAAAAATAGTCTGTCAAGAATCTGTATCAGACTAAAAATCCCAGCAGAGCAGGGCACATGAAAGGACATCCAAAGCAGGACCAGGACCAAGCCTCCCCACAGATGTCACTTCAAGGATAAGAGGTGCCTTAACCTGTTCCTGATCCACGGACTGAAAGAACTCTAGTGAGAGACACTCCAGCGGGGGACACAGGCTCCCTCTCAGGAGAGGAATAAAATAAGCAGACTTCAGGCATTTAACAATGAAAGTATCATTTAAATTAGTGTTTGCCATGCCTTTTCAAACTGATTTATCTGTTATTCATAGAATTCTTTTATAGTGAGCAGTGCTGGGACAACCAAGCAGCCCCAAAATGATAAAGAAACTAGGGCTGAAATTTTGGGGTGGGAAAACACACTTGGGCAAGTTGATTTCCAAGACAAAAGAGAGATTAAATGGCTGAGCTATGACTGTGATTCAATGTTTCCCTCTGGCATTACTGACCTCAGAAACATCTCTGGGCCAGAGTGAAAGGCTAGGCTGGAGAAAGGAGCTCTATCTTGCTAAATGAGAAACCTGCTTTATTTTATGACCCTGAAATACACTCCTGTATACATGGTGTCCATGGACACAGCACTGGAAACCTCTATTGTAGGAACCAACTCTGGGGGAACCAAGGATTTCTTACACTTGATCTGGAGACCTTTTAGGGTCACAGTGAGGACTGGATACACAAATTATTTGAAAACAATTTCCAAGCATAAACTACAATACAGGAGTCAAAGATCTGGATTCTAGTTTAAACTCAGCTACTCTAATATGATCTCTACACGTAATTTAAACTCTATGATGCTCAGTTTCCTCATAGCAATTATTAGCAATACAGTGGTACCTCGGTACTTGTTAATTTTTTCGGAACTCGTGAGGAGTGCTGAAACCGACCAGCACCTAACGATGAAGCACTTTCTCTTGCAGGGCGGCACCTTGGCTCACACAAGTTCTAGCAAGTGCGACGAGTCCCTAACAAGTGCCCAGTGCTGAAACATTTTTTTCTCATCAAAATGCAATGAGTACAGGGTTTTGACAAGTCCTGAAGCCAACTAGTACTGAGGTATGACTATTCTTATGAGCACTTACCATGTGCCAGACGCTTTTCTAGTAACTTATATGAACTCATTTAAACCTCCCAATCACCACCCAATGACCTAGGTATATTGTTATTGTCCCAATTATACAGATTGAGAAACTGAGGTATGGATAAGTGACTTCCCAAGGCCACATAGTTAATAAATGGCAGGGTTAGGGTTCGAACCCAGGCAGCACAACTCCAGGATCCATGATAACTTATGGAATGAAAGGGCCAAGGGAGTATGTCCACAGTCCCCTCTAGCTCTAACACTCTATGACCTAGTCTTGAACCAATTAAACCACAGTGTGGTATGGTAGAAAGAGCCATGTACTAGGAACCAAAAAGCATGGATCTGATTCCTGGCTCCACTGTTAGTAAGCTACAAGCGTTTGTTGCTTCCTCTATAAAATTAAGAAAAATCCTTGCTTTTCAGGATTTTAAGAAAAATCATCAAATGTGCCTTGCTGTATATGCAATTCAGTAACTATTAAGTTGAACCTGAATCTCCATTTCCTTTCGAGTAGGTAGGAAGGGGCAGAAGTGAGGTTAGAATTTTAAGCCTAGGGATGCTTTCTAAAGTGTCTCATAGTTCTAAAACTGTACCAACTGTTTCCAGTAGGCCACTCATGGCACTTTGTTTCAAATGAAGAGTAAAGATTAAAAATATTTTCTTTCAGCTGAGGTTTGATCTGTTGAGATGGTTTTCAAGGGAGAGACAGTTACTAGATTTTGTTAAGTAATGCTGACAGGTTTACCAGAATCATTCGGTGTCAGATGTTCCTCTCCTAAAAATGTAAATATGGGATAAGATGAAACTTCTACAGATTTAGGCCCAAAGAAGTGGGGGCTGGGGGGAAGTAAGAGAAAATTACAAGTAGAAACAATGAAAACTTTTGGAAGATTTCCTTCTAAAGAATTTCATCATATTTTTTCCAGGGTCAACAAAATTTTTCTCTGTAATTTTGGCTCTACTTGGTCTTCTGCCAATATGTTAAATCAGTTCTTATTTGAAGAAAGGAACAATCAGCTCCATTCTTTTCTCCTCCAACCCTGCAACAACATGCTTGTCCGAACCCTTAACTGAAACTGCTGAGGTATATATAGCAAGAAGGGTGTTTGAATCCCAAGCCTGCCATGTGACCCTGAGCTAGGTACTCAATTCTTTGGGCCTCCATCTTCCCTTATGTAACAAATAGCTACTTCAGCTGCCTGGGTGGTGTAGCTCAGTGGATTGAGCACAGGCTGTAAACCAAAGGATCACAGTTCGATTCCCAGTCAGGGCACATGCCTGGGTTGCAGGCCAGGTCCCCAATGGGGGATGCATGAGAAGCAACCACACATTGATGTTTCTCTTCCTCTCTTTCTCCTTCCTTTCTCCTCTCTCTAAAAAACTAAATAAAATCTTTTTTTAAAAAAAGTTACCTCACAGGACTGTTCCAAGGATCATTTGTAAAAGCACTTCAGTAACAGTAAAACACACACACAAAAGCATCATTATTGTTATTAACAACTATTACTGAATTATGCAAGTAAACCCCTCTTTCCCCAGCAAACAGTCGTAGCAGGAAGAACCATTTCCTTAAAATATTATTTTGAACTTGGAATTCCCTTTCTCAGAAGCTTGTAGGAGGCTCCATCCACCTCTGTAGTCAAAGTCACACAGCCGATCTTTACCAACTGGGCCCCTGGAGACTCACTACAGTTACACACCCTGCCTTTGTTTTCCACTTAGCAGCTCTAGAGCCCAACTCAGATCCTCTGGTTTCAGAATCACCACCCCACTCCGCACGAGCTATCCCCTGGCAGTCCCGTCCTCTGGGACTCTCTTCTTCACCAAAACCACGGGCTCGCTTGCTTCAGGGAGTCTCCCTAGGCTCCAAGTTCTGGCTCTGCTGACCCTATCCAGTTCTTTTTCCTTTCCTCCTCTTACAATAGTTCATTTAATAAACATAAATCTGTGGAAGTACTTCTCTCCCTCTTATAGGTACTAATACATCCCCAGTTAAAATTATTGCTCTCATTTAGGATAATACATATACCATTACTAAGTGGGAGTTTTATTGTCTTTTTGCCTTGCCAACACTTCAAAACCAAAATTTTAAGGATAGGTTTTGAGTTATTTCCTATGCATTTTATAAAATGCACATAATTTTATTTATATTCCAAATCATTCTGACAGCCCAGCTCTTATTCTTACTATACTTTAATCGGGCCACTAACCAATATGTTTCTCCATGTAGTTTTTAAGATACATAGTATTTACTTTGGCTCACTCATGAGCCGGAAAAGGCTTTACAGGTAGTCAATTCTCCTATTCCCTACAGTTACATTTTATAAAGTGACCACAGGTAGAGTTAGCAAATAGTGAACCACTGCTCCTAGGGGAAATGCAGGGTTAGGTTCCTGTAAGCCTCCATTCACAACAATTTCATCAGCCAATCAATGCATAGCCTTGTTTTATGTGTTTCTGTTTAAACATACCTTATTTAATATATATTATTGATTCATTAACATTGAACTCAAAGCCAATGGCAAGCATTGTAACTCACTCCTCAACAAAACTTAACTTACATACAAATTTTCCCCATAATAAACATCACAGCCTTTTTGCACTTTGTATCATTAGCACTTACCAGTATACTTGGAAGCCATTTTAAACAGAGAAATCACCAAAAAAGCACAAAAATGCAAATAAATACATAAATACATACATACCCATGGCACGAAATAGACCATGAAAAGGATACTTGCTTATAGTCTAAGAGCTGAAACAAGGAATAGAGTATGACCTTGTTCGACCTCAGCAAGAAACATGCATGTTGTAGCTCAAATTTTTCACCCCTTTGCACACGTCCACAAATGAGTGCAAAAGCTCCATGAGTATTGACTTTGGACTACAAATAAAATTTAGCAAGTACCGCCCTGGCAGGCATGGCTCAGTTGGTTGGGCTTCATCCCGCAAACTGAAAGGTCGCCAGTTTGATTCCTGGTCAGGGCACAGGCCTGGGTTACAAGCTCTACGCTCCATCCCAGGTTGGGGCGCTTGCAGAAGGCAACCAATCGATGTTTCTCTCCCTTTCTTTCTGCCTGACTTCCTCTCTCTATAAATTTTTTTAAAAAACATTTTTTTTTAATTTAGGAAGTAGTCCCCATTATCCCCCATTATAGGGAATAAATTCCCAAACCCCCCATGCATGCCTGATACCATTTCACTTAAAAGAAGCACTTTATAGCTTCCCCTTGGAGTATGTGAATTGCCAGCATCACTACTCTCGTGCCTTGGGGCCGTTATCAAGTAAAATAAGGATTACTTGAACACAAGCACTAAAGAGAAAAACAATAACAAACTCTAGTAAAGGAAAAAACTGATTTCCAGAGATGTCATATTATATTATTTGAAGTTTCCAGTTTTCAACAAAATTTACAAAACACGTAATTTAAAAAAAAAATTGTCCATACACAGAGGAGAAAAAATCAACAGACACTTTCTCTGAGGGAGCCCAGACATTAGACAAACTAGACAAAGATTTTGAACCAGCCATTTTAAATAGTTAAGATCTAAAGGAAACCTTATCTAAAGAACTATAGCAAAGTATGAAAATGATATCTCACCAGATAGAGAACACCAATAAAGAGAGAAATTAAAAATAAAAATTCTGGAGTTGAAAAGAACAACTAAAAAAAACAAACATGTCACTAGAGGGGTGCACAGCAGACTTGAGCAGAGGAATCAGTGGCTTTGAAGACAGGTCAACTGAGATCGTCCAGCCTGAATCACAGAAAGAAGAATAAAGGAAATTTAACAGAGCCTCCCAGACCTATAGAACACCACCAAACATACCAACACATGTATAATGGGAGTCTCAGAAGGAGAGGAGAGAAATAAAGGCACAGAAAAAAATACTTGATCTGTAATAGTGCCAACAATAAAAAATGTTTTTTTAAATATATAGACATATCATAATCAAGCTGCTGAAAGACAGTAACAAAGACAAGATCTTGACAGTAGCAAGAGAAGTGATTCATCATTTACAAGTGATCCTTGATACCATTAAGAGCTAACTTCTCCTCAGAAACCATGGAGGCCAAAAGGCAGTGGGATGAAATATTCAAAATGCTGGAGGAAAAAAAGATGGTCAAACAAGAATTCTGTATCTAGCAAAGCTATCACTCAAAAGCAAAGGAAAACAAAACTTTCCAGATAAATACTGAGGGAATCTATCAATAACGGATTCCTGATCAACAACAAATACTAAAAGGAGATCTTCAGGCTAAAATTAGACTTTTGACACTACAATAATGTAAATCCACATGAAGTACACTGGTAAGGGTATCTATTTAAACAAATTAAAGATATAGTATAAATGTATTTTTTGCTTGTAATCATTTTTACTTTTTAAAAGACAACTGAATAAAACAAAAATTATAAATCTATGTTGACCGGGGACAAAATCTATAAAGGTGTAATTTGAATGACAATATTGGCACAAAAGAAGAGGAAGGAATGGAGCTGTATATAATCAAAGTTTTTATATACTGCTATTGAAATCAAGATAGTAATAATCTACACTAAGATGTTATGAATCAAGATGTTAATTATAATCCCCAGAGCAAACACTAAGAAAATAACAAAAAAAAAAAAGCAAAACCTTATATAATATACAAAAATTTAACTCAAAATGGGTCAAAGACCTAAATTTAAGACCTAAAACAAAGAAACTTATAGAAGAAAACATAAGGGAAAGCCTCACGACATTGCATGTGGCAATGATTTCTTGGATATAACACTAAAAGCACAGGCAGCAAAGGAAAACATGGTTAATGCTCTGACCAGTGTGGCTCATTCGTTTGGGCATCACTCCACAAAGCAAAGGGTCACTGGTTCGATTCACGATCAGGGCACATGCTCGGGCTGCAGGTTCTGCCCCTGGGCGGGGTGCATACAAGAGGCAACCAGCACATGTTTCTCTCTCACATCAATGTTTCCTTCCCTCTCTTCTTCCCTCCCTTCCCTTTGGCACATAAAATATGTGCAACATCACTCATCATTAGAGAAATGCAAATCAAAACTACAATGAGATACCACCTCACACCCACTGAGATGGCCACTATGAAAAACAATGAACAAGTACTGGTAAAGATGTGGAAAACTGGAACTCTGTTTTGCTGGTAGGCATGTAAAACAGTTCAGCTGCTGTTGAGAATGGAATGGTGATTCCTCAAAAAATTAAACATATGTTCCAATAATTCCACTTCTTAGTTTATACCCAAAAGAAATGAAAACAGGGACTCAAACAGATATTATACAGCCTTACGTTCAATGTAGCACTATTTCACAACAGTCAAAAAGTAGAATAACCTAAGTGTCTTCTGACAGATGAATGGGCAAACTAATGTGATATATATACACAATGGAATATTATTCAGCCTTAGAAAGGAAAGACATCCTGACACATGCTACATCTGGACAAACCTGGAAGACGTGTGCTAAGTGAAATAAGCCAGTCGCAAAAGGACAAATACATAGTGATTCCGCTTATATGAATTACCTAGAGTTGTCAAAATCTTAAAGACAAAAAGTAGAACAGTGGTTGCCCCAGGCGGAGCACAGGGGGTCATGGGGATTCACAGAATTTCAGTTTCATAAGATGAAAAAAGTTCTGTGGATGATGGTGGTAATACTAGCACAACAATGCGTGTGCACTGAACACCGCTGAACTATATCCTTGAAAATGGGCCCTGGCCAGTGTGGCTCGGCTGGTTGGAGCATCGTCCCATAAAACAAAAGGTCGTGGGGTCGATTCCCAGTCAGGGCACACGCCTAGGTTGCAGTTCCGTTCTCAGTCAAGGCGTGTGCAAGAGGCAACCAATCGATGTTTCTGTCTCACATCAATGTTTCTCTCCCTCCCTTCCCCTCTCTCTAAAACCAATGAGCATGTCCTAGGGTGAGGATAAAAAAATAAAATAAAAAATGGTTAAAATAGTACATTTTACATCATGTGTATTTTACTAAAAAAACTTTTTTAAGTACAGAGTAGCTTTCTGCAATTTTCAGTACTGTCAAAGAAAAGTAAAAATGATCACTAATGCCCAGGACAGCTCATAAAACTATAATAAGCAAGGCACCTTGCACTGCTCAAATGTCCAGTTCCCCTGCTGGAGCTACTCAGCAACAGCAGTATTTTAGCCCCCTCCTCCTTCCCAAACCCATCACCGGAGAGGGGAAAACACTGGCCTGTAAGTCTGAAAGAAGAAAAAGTAAAGGAAGACTAATGAGAATGTTTCAGGAATACTGCCTGTCTGTGTTCAATTTTCTTATCAGTAAAACGGGAAAAATAACAGCACTTACCTTTCAAAGGGCTGTTGTACGGACTAAGTTCACATATATAAAGGATTTAAGAGCGCTTAGCGCGTGGTAAGTGCCCTATAAATGTTAGCTGTCAACATTATTGCCCAGGAAACCTCAAAGACATCTTGCTTCAACTACATCCTTTATCTCAGTGCTTTCTCTCTCCCTTCCTCCCTCCCTGCTTCCCCTGAACACCAACTCTCCAGCTACAAAAAAAAAAAAAAAGTAAAAACCTCTAGTTAGATATTCTCAATGGACACTGCTAATAATTCAGTCATCAAAAGCTGACCTGGGACTCACTGTTAAGACTCCTCCTTCCGCCCTGGCCAGGTAGCTGGGTTAGTTGGAGCATCATCCCACACACCAAAAGGTTGTGGGTTCGATTCCAGTCAGGGCACATACCCAGGTTGTGGGACCCCAGTCACAGCACTCATAGGAGATGGCAGATTGATGTTTCTCTCACACATCAATGTCTCTCTCTCAAGTCAACGAACATATCCTCTGATGAGGACTAAAAACAAAAAAACTGCCCTCTCTTGCCCTCAACATCTAACCTCTCGCCAGGCTCTACAGACTCTCTTGCCTCCTGAAACCATCCCTTCCTCTTTAACCACACAGCACCTCCCCCCTTAGTATAGCTTTTATCACTTCTTCCAGAATGACTTCAGTAGCTCCTTCCTGGCCTTGCGGTCTCTAATCTCAGCTCTCTCTGATCCATCCACAACTGCTGCAGGGATCTATTAAGACAAAAATCTAAAAGTGGGTATGTGTTTACTATGTTGACTTTTTAAAACTTTTTTAACACTTTCAAAATAATTCTTTTTAATTTCAACTTAAAAATTAGAGAAGAAACAGAAGTGCTCCCTGAATAGTGGTGGTGTTTGGAGGAGAGAGCAACAGGAGAAAAAAAAATTGCAAAAAGGTAGAAAGAAATCTGGGGGAGTGATGAGTATGTTCATTACTTTTATTGTGGTGATGGCTTTTCAGAAGCATACCAGTGTCAAAACTTGCCAAATTGTACAATTAAATAAGTACAATCTATTGTATGTCAATTATTCCTCAATTTAAAAAATGTACAGCACAATAAATTCAAAAAGGATAAAAGACTGAAATATAAGTTGTGACACCATAAAAGTCCTAGAGAAAAACATAGGCAGTGAAATTTCAGATACCACGTGTAGCAGTATTTTTGCCGATATATCTCCTAGGGCAAGGGAATAAAGGAAAAGATTTTAAAATGGGACTATATCAAATTAAAAAGCTTCTGCACAGCTGAAGAAAACATCAGCAAAATGAAAAAGGAACCCACCGTATAGGAGAACATATCTGCTTATGATATCTCAGACAAGGGTTTGATCTCAAAAATATATAAAGAAATAATACAACTCAACATCAGGAAGTCAAATAATCCAATTAAAAAATGGACGAAGACCTGAATAGACACTTCTCCAAGGAGGACAGACAGATGGCACATAGACATATATGAAAGGATGCTCAACATCACTAGCCATCCTAAGAGATGCAGACTAAAAACACAATGAGATATCACCTCACACCAGTCAGAATGGCCATCATTAATAAATCAACAAACAAGTGCTGGCGAGGATGTGGCGAGAAGGGAAAGCTAGTGTGCTACTGGTGGGAATGCACACTGGTGGATCCACTGTGGAAAACAGGATGGAATTTCCTCAAAAAACTAAGAATGGAACTGCCTCAGCAATTCCACTGCTGGGAATATACCATAAGAACACTGAAACACCAGTTCAAAAGAACTTAGGCACCCCCATGTTCACAGCAGCGCTATGTACAATAGCCACGTGCTGGAAACAGCCTAAGTGCCCATCAGTAAATGAGTGGATCAAAAAACTGTGGCACCTTTGCACAATGGAATACTGCACAGCAGAAAGAAAGAAGGAACTCCTACCTTTCACAACAGCATGGGTGGAACTGGAGACTATTACGCCAAGTGAAATAAGTCAATCAGTAAAAGACAAATAGCATATGATCTCACCTATAAGAGGAACCTAATGAACAAAACAAACTAACCAGCATAATGGAACCAGAGGCATGGAAACAAAAAACAGACTGAGAGCAACCAGAGGGGAAGCGGGGAGGGGAATAAGGGTGGGAAGAAGGGGAACGGACTAGTCAAGGGACATGTATGAATGACCCATGGACGACAGGGTGGGGAATGACTGTGGGGGTGGGGGATGGGCTGGGGGGAGGAGGGCAAAGGGGGGAAAACTGGGACAACTGTAATAGAATAACAATAAAATATTTTTTTTAATTGGGAAAAATTTAAATGAGGGGGACAAACAGTAAATGCTCCCAAGAAACCTTAAAGAATAAACTTCCCATGCCCTGGTTGGATAGCTCAGTTGGTTACAGCATCGAGTCCTGGATATGCCAAGGTTGTGGTTTCGATCTCTGGTCAGGGCACATACAGGAATCAAGCAATGAATGCATACATAAGTGGAACAAGTTGATGTCTCTCTCTCTCTCTCTAAAAATCAATGAATATAACAATTTTTTAATAACTCTTCCCTTGCTTAAAATACTTCAATGGTTCTCCTCTGCCTCAAGATAAACCTCCAGCTCCTAACCATGATATAGAAGCCCAGCCTCCTCTCCTTCCATTTCCTCTTACGTGCCCCTGGGTCCAGCCACATAAATGTGTTTAGTTACTTGGTTGTCTAGCATTCTCAGCACAAGCTAATGCTTCTCTTCTTGTGCCCTTTCACCCATTCTCTAACTGTGCTCTCATTTAGTTCAGGCACCTTTCCCTGATGAACGCTTGCTCTCAGAGCAGGCGCCTCTCCCCTCTGACCCCATCGCGCTTGGTACAAACTTCTATCACAGCATTCCAAGCACTGTATTAGTTTTCTGTGTCTACTACTGGGTTATAGAGCTGAGAGTAAGGTCTATGTTTTTGACCCTCAGTTCCTAGAACGTAGTAAAGATTCAAACAGTTGCTGGACTAAAGGGGAAGAAAAGCATTTAAACATCACTAGTATCAGTTGATTCTCTGATCAGTACTATCAAATTCACTGTTCAGAAAATCTGAGGCTCAGAGATGTTAGGTGACTTGCTCAAGGTCACACCCATAGTAAGTAATGGAGCCAAGCTTTCAGCCTAGGCCCTTCAGACTCCTAAATGTGCACTTTCCCGTATTTATGAGGTCCTCGCAGTGCCTAACCCAAATGCCTCTTCAGAGCAATAAACATCCGCTACCTTCATGTTTACTGACACTTTCAACTTGTCCTAAGGGGGCTTCCATTGCTTTGTCACACACTACATTATAACATATGTTAAGAAGACTTCAAAGAATCACAGTATAAAGTGAAACTGACCTTCCTTACCTACACTTGCTTCATACCTAAGAAAATGAATAGAAAAGGACAAACAGTGCAGGGGATGACTAGTAGAAGGCAGATCCGACTAACAGAATCCACCCATAATAGAGAGGTAGATTCTATAGAAGCTCCTAACTAAAAAGAAATGAACCTGAAACAGTCCACATGCTCAGGAGCAACAATGTTTAAGATAGCTGGGGCATCCACTACCTTCCAAAACCAATCAAGGTGTTCATTGTAGGTAGACAGCCCAACAAACTTTTCGTCTCTTCCCCCAAATACCCATCTGACAAACTAAATAACTCGGGACATCCTCGTTGCCATTTCCTCCTCAGTCCTCAGATCTGAATCCAGTTCTGGCCTTGCATCAACAATTACTCCACCAAGTAGATTTTCTACACATTATAAGAACTATTCTTCAAACAAATTACTTAACTGAGCAGCAATCACGGGCACTGCACTTAGCTAGGCTAAGAAACCCAAGAAGTAAAACTGCAGTCCTTGTGAGCCATACAAAAAAGATTAGAAACACAAGTGTAAAATAACAACTCAAAAAATTGCCACAGGCAGGAGCAGAAAGTGTCTGCTATGCAAAAAACCATGTCCTTGACCCAGGTTTTGAAAGACTTGCTAAAATTATACTCTCCCATCACACCATGGTTAGCAACAAAGCTCTGTATTCTCCTATCTTTTCTACTGCCACTTTATTTCTTTTTTACTTCCTAGAGGTTGCAATATGCTAGAAAGATCTGGACTGAATCACAACAGGTGCAGTAGCTTCCTATAAGGGTGCTAAGAAGTGGAGTGGTCATTCCTTCTCTGCTCCATTCTTCATTCATTCATTCATTCGACAAATATTTATTGAACACCTATGATATGCCAGACACTGTGCTAGGCAAAGTGAAAACGACAGATATGACCCCGGTTCTCGTGCAGCTTTCAACTTAATAATATGATCGTTAAGAACTGACTCTGAAACAAATCCAGGGAACCTCAGAATCCGAAAGGACCGCAGATTAACGTCCTCACTTTTCACATATGGCACCTGAGGTCTGAAAGTGACTGGCCCAACTTCACACTGTATTTCAGTGACATAACAGGGACGACATAGAATCCAGGTCTCCCGAAACACCAATCAGTGCCCCACGTGCTGCCTCTCCCTAAGGGAAAGGTGTCACAGGCGTAGACTAAGGGAAACCAAACTTCATCGAATTCAGGTCGGATGTCACTCTTCTCCAAACAGAAGGGAGACACGGCCAAAAGGGGTAAAAGGAGGTGGGAAGCTGCCTCAGTTTCCCCGCAGAGAGGCGGCCGCGCAGCCTCGCTGCCGCACGGGCTCCACTCCGGCACTTCCCTCCAGTTTCTCCCACCCCGTCCTCTCCGACTCCCACCCCGGGGCTCGGAGGACGATCGTGCAAAATTACTCCTTCACTCACAAGGACTCGCACCAGCAACGCCATGTTCCTCAACAACCATTTCCGGGTAAAGGGTGAGCTTCCGGAGTCCCCGCTGCCACCAACCCTGCTCTAGGTCGTCCCTTCGCCAGCGGGTGCCCGGCAACGGCAGCGCAGGCGCACAAAGGCCGCTGCCCCGCGAGCACTCTCTCCTTCGGTGCGTGGGATTGCGGAGGCCCGTACTGCCCACGGGACGCACCTTCTTCCCTCTCTGGTCTACACCTGCTGCGTCACAGAGGCTGAAGCCCTCTCTGCAGCACCGGCCTTCCTTGACCTCTGGCTTCGGGGTTCTCTTAGCTCTCTCCTTAACCCCCGATTCACCCAGCCTCACTACTCTTTGCCCCCTTGTCAGAGCCCTTCGTCACCCCACGAAATTCCCCACCGCCCAGGCTCTTGGGAGCTCCCTTAAAAGAGCCTAAGAAGGGTAGGAGAGGAACACAGGGCACGACTGAGTCCTGAAAGTCAGGGAAGGGGCCAGTCACGTGCTGACCTGAGGTCTGAAGAGGAAGGAACTTTTGGGGTTTCTGTTTGTGTAGTTGTTTAATGGAAACATCTTCGAATACTGGGGAAATTATTGTAGAGATGAAAATGCAGGAGAAGGAATAAAGGGTGCAAGGAGTTCCCTGAGGAGGTGGGAGAGAAGAGGCTTGGCTAGAGGGCCTCTTCCAGTGTACCCCAAGAATAGTAGAGAGAAGGTGCGGTGCTCCTGGGGTTGGTTGGGAGCAGAGGGACAGGATGCTGAGGGGCTTGCGCCTTTTGGTTTAGTCAACGAAGACCCATTGCACGTTCACTTAAGTCAGGGGTGTCAGACTCATTTTCACCCGGGGCCACATCAGCCTCAAGGTTGCCTTCAAAGGGCCGAATGTAATTTTACGACTGTATAAATGTAACTGCTCCTTAACAGTTAAGTGAGAGCTCAGCGCTGAGGGGTAGGGCTGGATAAAACAAGGTGGAGGGCTGGATGCAGCCCGTGGGCCTTGTGTTTGCCACCTGTGACTTAAGTGCTGGACAGAAGACAGGTGTGGCTACTGGCTTTCTCAGAGCTCCTTGTCTGGTGGAGAAGACACACAAAAGTCTAGTAAGCCAATGAACATATAAAATAATTTAAAATTGTGTTAAGTGCTGTGAAGGAAACAGCTAAACTAGAGAACAACGTGGTAAACTAGATTTAGAGAGTGTAGCCAGCTAAAACCTCTCTGAGAAGGTGATGTATAAGTTGCAATCCAAGGGGTAAGAGGGAGCTAGCCATGGGAAGTGACGTTGAACATGCTGGTTGATCAGCAAACATTGGGAATGTGAGAGAGGGAAAGATTCCATGACAAGAGTCCTGAGATGGAGGAGAACAAGGGTTTATTGTAAGAATCCAAAGAAGACCAGGGTGGTATTGGAATTAATCGTAATTAATTTAAAGAGATAATGGAGAGAGATCAGTGGACTGATAGGCAGAGGCTAAATTATGCAAGGACTTCTAGATGAAGTCTAGATTTTATTTTAAGTATAGTATGAAACAAGTAGAGAATATTAAGCAGGGGAAGATTGGTTCATGTTTAGGAAGCTAACTTTGGAGGACTGAATGGGGAGGTTTCTGGGTAGGGCATGGGAGAATAGTGGGAGGAAATGGGGACAACTGTGAACAGCAATAAAAAATTTAGCCCTGGCTGGTGTAGCTCAGTGGATTGAGCAGTGGCCTGCAAACCAAAGGGTGGCTGGTTCAATTCCCAGTCAGGGCACATGTCTGGGTTGCGGGCTGGGCCCCCCGCTGGGGGATGCATGAGAAGCAACCACAAATTGATGTTTTTCTCCCTCTCTTTCTCTCTCCCTTCCCCTCTCTCTAAAAATAAATAAATAAAATCTTTAAAAAAAAACTTCAGACAAAGTAATATGAGAAATAACATCTCATTATTAAAAAAACAATAAACTAAAAATTTTTTAAAAGGAAGCTAACTTCAACTACTATATGTACAATAGAATGAATCAGAGTGAGTTAAATGTAAAAATGGAAGAGCAATTAGTAGGCTAATGGTCTCTGAACACTAATGATTTTAGTATATAAATTTAGTTTTGTTTTTATGCAGAATATAAATATTTCCCTCAATAATCTTTCATATGAAGGATTTCATCAGCTGAAATGAAGATGCTTTCTGCACTCAAGCAGGTAGCCTCCCTGTGCGGTACTGAGAAACAATGGTATAGTGCTCCCACACATAAGTTAGGACGAGTGCCATCACGTATTAAAAAGGGATAAGAGAAACATTCTTATTAATCAGACTCAAGAAGCAAATGTGATAGAAAAACTGCAAATTTAAGGCCAAGTGAATAATTCACACAAGAGACGATTAACTGAGATGTTGGAGACAAGAAAGAGGATTGAAAAGATACTATATTAAAGACGTTGAATTTCCTTTCTGATGGCTTCTATTTTCTTCGTGAACTAGAGGAGTTTTTCCTACTTAGGAATGCAGTTGGTTTGAAATTGTAGTTTAGAAGAGTAGAGGTAGCTTAAAGTTACAGGGAATGAAAGAAAAGGAGGCCAGTGAAACATGGAGGGTCTAGTTGAAATTGTTGACTCTTTTTTAATTTTAATTTATTAATTTTAAATTGAAAGGTGATACATGATTACATTTTCTTTCCTAAAAATTAGCATGTTACAGATAAAGCTAAAGTCCCTTTGACCACCACCTTGAACCCCAATCCCTCCCACCCTCTCTAAAGTTGAATTTCCTTCCAGAGCTTTCTTAATGCTTTCACATACATATCCATATTCCCTTAGAAAATACCTCATTCTCATTGGTATGGGTTTTTTCTTTCTTTCTTTCTTTTTTTACTTACTTGACAGCATACATTTTATTTTGCTGCTTCCTTTTTATTACTCGACAGTTTCTTTTTTAAATTCTCAATATGTTGCTCCATATAGATCCACTTCCTTTCCTTTTAATAGCTATTCTATCATATGATAGAGTTGACAGATAGTTTCCTTTTTTGTTATTCTTATAACCAATATTTTCTTATTTAATTTTTTATGAGTTGATTTTGAAAGAGAGAGAGACATGGATTTGTTGTTCCACCTATTCATGCATTCACTGGCTGATTCCTGCATGTGCCCTGACCAGGGGTCAAACCCATAACCTTGGTGGGTCAGGGCAACACTCTCACCAACTGAGCTGTCCAGCCAGGGCCAACACCAATGTCTTCTTGAATAATCTTGTACACTTAAGAACAAAAATTTTAGTGGTGCCAATCTACTTCTATGTGATTTTTCTTCAAAATCATTTGCTACCCTAGGATTAATAGAGAAGAGAGCTGGTAGTTGTACTAAATAAAGGATTGGCTCTCTCAAGGTCACAGAATGAATGTCATCAGCACAAAGAAGGTGATGATATTGTCAAGAAGGTTTGAGTGATAAGTCAGGAAATCTGTATAGTGAAGAATATAAAGAAAGGACGAGGCTGTCAGGAAAGAAGGGGCTTTAAATGAATAAAAGAAAATGGAATGAACAAAACGGAGTGAGAGCTTAAAGGATAAGAAAATGTGGTCAAACCGTGAGATTTTTTTATTTAAGGTTTTAGGGTTAGAACTGTTCTGAATGATGACAAAGTGCAGGGGGTGACTACGGACGAAAGTGGCAGACATGAAGCGGAGGTGGAACTACCTGGAATGGAGGCTTTCACAGAATCGAGAGCTCATGATTAAGAATGGATCATTTACACAGACATTTAGTTACGTAGGATGATGGCTAGATTTGGAATGAAGAGGCCTGACGTCAAAGTCTGTGATAAACAGAGAGTGTCCATGAAGCTGGAAGTAGCATGACCATGTAGCATGAACCTTAAAGGAGCACCAGGTAGAGGGGTAATGGCTTGAAAGTGGTATCGGAAAACCAATGAATGAAGACTCTGTCAGTCTTAACACACACTGGGTATACAATAATCACAAGCAACTTCCCCAAGAAGGAAGGCTACAGGGGAAGTAATATTTGAAGAGTTTCCTTTTAGACAGAAAGAGACAGGAAGTAGGAGGAACTTCCTGGGAACAGGCAGAGGATGTAGACAAGTTTGTCTAGTGTGGAACCCATGGAGGCTGTGGGTTTCACATGGCCTCCCTCACAGTGCTCCCTCCTCCCCTGCTCCTCAGCCCTAACTCGCCAGTGCTGTGCAGCTTCTCTCCTTCACCACTGCTCATCAACTCCGTGTCCCCTCAACACTCAGCCTGAAGCCCCAGCAATTTCCACTGTTGTCTCAAAGCTCCCTCTCCCTCCCTACATTTCATCTTTCTCTTTATACTCTCTCTAACCCTCAGAATGTTAATACTTCCATATAAGCACTATATTGAAATTCAGTCATTCATTAAAAATATATATATTTGTTTTTTAAGATTTTATTTATTAATTTTTAGGGAGAGGGGAAAGGAGGGAGAAAGAGAGG
>CM052547.1:75724448-75752883 GCA_028533065.1 Trachops cirrhosus
TCCCCAGTCAGGGCACATGCCTTCTCTCCCTCTTTCTCCTTCCCTTCCCTGCTAAATAGATAGATAGATAGATAGATAGATAGATAGATAGATAGATAGATAGATAGATAGATAAATAAAACAAAGCTCCTGCTCCATGGCGTTTATATTCTTGTAAAGGAAGACAAACAATAGACAAATAAATATAATCTAATAAATGTCAGGTATTGGTAAATGCTAAGCAGACTTCACTGAGTTTGATCAGTACTGTGAATGAAATGGGAGAGTGACCCATGTCAGCATCTCAGAAAAGAGCATGCTTGGCAGATAGAACAAGTGCCAAGGCCCCGACATGGGAGAATGCTCAATCCTTCCAAGGAAGAACAAGGAGGTTATTATGGCTGGAATCAAATGAATAAAAAAGAATATGGTAAGAGATGAAGTTGACAAAGTGGCCCGATCTTGGGGGACCTTCTTGGCCATGGTAAAGACTTTTGATTCTATCCTAAGTGTGTGATAATGTACATATAGAAAAATCACTGGAAAGGTCCACGAGAAATAGTAGTGGTGGCTATGGTTGTTGATTCTGAAGAAGAGGATCGGAGAACCAAGAGGTTAGGTATGAAAGGTAGACATACTTTCTACTTTACATCCTTTTGTCTTATTTGAAGTTTGTAGCACATCTATATAATTACCTTTAAAATTAAATAAAAACATCCATGTCACTCAAAATCTAATTCTGAAAAAAAATTTACTCATTGGTTTTATGGAAAATACAAAAAAGTAGAACTTGATCCTTGCCTTTGAGGATATTACAGTCATGGGTATATAATACATGTTCAGAATTTTTTTTATAAAATTCAAAAAATCACCCTGGCTGGTGTGGCTCAGTGGATTGAATGCCCACCCGAGAACCAAAGGGTCACAGGTTCCATTCCCAGTCAGGGCACATGCCGGGGTTGCGGGCCAGGTCCCCAGCAGGGGGTGTGTGAGAGGCAACCACACATTGATGTTCCTCTCTCTCTCTTTCGATTTTCTTTTGCCTGTCTCTAAAAAAATAAATAAATAAAATCTTTAAAAATTTTTTTAAAAAGTCAAGTGGGACTCCTATCTCACACCATATGGTAAATTAACTCAAAATGGAACATAGACCTAAATGTAATAGCTAAACTACAAAACTTTTAAAAGAAAATATAAGAGAGTATAGTCATGAACTTGTGTTAGGCAAAACCTTCTTAGAAACAACAGCAAAAGCACAGATAACAAAAGAAAAGTAGGTAAATTAGACTACATAAACATGTAAACCTTTGCGTTGTAAAAGATACCAATAAGAAAGTGAAAAGATGTGGAATAGGAGAAAATATTTACCAATCATATATCTGATAAAGGACTTGTCTCCAGATTATATAAAGAATTCTACATTTTAATAATAAAAAATAAACACTAAATTAAAAATAGGCAAAGGTTTGGCTGGTGTAGCTCAGTGGATTGAGTGCAGGCCTGTGAACCAAAGGGTCGCTGGTTCGATTCTCAGTCAGGGCACATGCCTGGGTTGTGGGCCAGGTCCCCAGTGAGGGGCACACAAGAGGCAACCACACATTGATGTTTCTCTCCCTCTCTTCCTCCCTTCTCCTCCCTCTAAAATAAATAAATAAATCTTTAAAAAATAAAAATGGGCAAAGGATTTGATTAGCCATTTCTCCAAAGAAGATACACAAATGGCCACCAAGTTAATGAAAAGGTGATCAATGTCATTAGTCATAGGGAAACACACACACACATGCACAAACACACACACAATGAGATACCACTTCACACACCCCCTAGGTGGCTATAAACAAGCAGACATATGATACAAAGTGCTGGCGAGGGTGTGAAAAAACTGGATCCTGATGGGAATCCATTACTGATGGGAATGTAAAATGGTACAGCTGCTTTGGAAAAGAGTCTGGCTTTCCCTCAAAGTGAAAAAACATACAATTACCATATGACCCAGTGATTCCATTCCTACATATACATTCAAGATAAATTTAAATATGTTTACACAAAAATTTGTATATGACTGTTCATCACAGCTAAAAAGTGGAAATAAATGCCCATTGACTGGTGAATGGCTAAATAAAATGTGGTTATTATACAGCAATAAAAAGGAATAAACTGATATATGTTACAACATGGATGACCCCCCTAAACATTGTGCTAAGCAAAAGAAGTCAATCACAAGAAGCTACTTTTTTTCATAAGTATGAGTCCATTTCTATGAAGTGTCCAGCTGCCCACTCTCTTTAAATGTATGCCACTCTGTGTTCCCACCATCCTATTATTTCAGCTTGTATCCTGTCATTCTACCTTGTTGAGACCCCCAGGCTTTTAAACTCTTCTCATTGTAGTCTATCAACCCCCTCTTCTCTTTACCACTTCTCCTATCTAGCTCAGACTGTGTGGTCTATTATTTTCATTGTTCTCTTGCCAATATTAACTCCTTTGCTCAAATGTCTTTTTATCCTGCCCACCTGGAAAGACTCCAACCCTGTAACTGTCTGTTTAGTATATGCCTTCATCCAGATTATTGAGAACTATTGGAGAAAATCATGCAAGGGGTCTATTGATACCCCACAAATGGGGTTACCATCCTCTATGATGCTCAACTCTGCCCTCTTCTCCAATACTGCTGTTTATAACTGCATGAGATTTCTAGGGCTGCCATAACAAAACACACACACACACACACACACACACACACACACACACACACCAGGTGGCTTCAAACCATGGAAATGTATTGTTTCTCAGTTCTGGAGGCTAGAAGTCCAAAATCAAGGGTTTGGCAGAACCATGCTGTGTCTGAAGGCTCGAGGGGAGGATCTTTTCTTGCTTCTTCCTCCCCTCTGGCAGTTGCCAGCAATCCGTACATTTCTTGCTTTGCAGCTGTATCGCTGTGATTTCTGCCTCTGTCATCACAGGGCTGCCTTCTTCCTCTGTGCCTGTCTCCGTGTCTCTTCTCCTCTTATAAGGACTCCAGTCACATTGGATTAGGCCCACCCGAATGCCTTATCTTAACTAGATCACATCTACAAAATCCCTTTTTCCAAATAATGTCGTATTCACCAGTATGGGGGTTAGGACTTTAACGTACCTGCAGAAGGGACACAATTCAACCCATAACAGGAACCTTTTCCGCATTCTTCATACCTTGACTTTGACCCCTTCCTACAGTCTCTGAAAAGATGGCCTCACCTTCTACTTCACAGAGAAAATAGAAATTATAAGCCATCAGAAGGAAATACAACTTCTTACCACTAAACCAAGTACTTGCTTTTATCATCTGCACGTATCCTTTCTTCTTTGTATCATTTCATGGAAGAATTGCTGTGTTTCCTGTTTAAAGCTAATCTCTAAAGAGTTTTTCGAACTTGATACCCAAAGCTGACCTCATCATCTTCCTCTCGAAATCTATTTCTCCTTCCGTGTTCTCTTTTTTGTTGTTGTTGAACAGCGTACTGTTTACCCAGTTACCCAAGCAAAAAACCACAGGATTCACCCTTGACTTTGCTTTCCCCTACTCTCTCCATCCCAACACTCCCCAAGTCCCACTCACAGCAGAAACACAGTGTCCTTGGGCTTATATACTGCATGTCTGTTAATGAAGCCCACACTTGTACTCGTATTTCGGCACCCACATTATATTCAATTGATTCACAGCCACCTACAGCACTCTTTCCCACCTGAAGTTGTGAAATCACCTTCTTTTTCACATCCTGTAATTGTACTGTTCGTTTCCTGCATTCAGATGTGCAATTTGACTTTTTCCCCTGTTTTATTTAGTCTCCTTTGATTCAGCCTATCACGGACGTATAATCCTAGCATCCTTTGGGATCTTTATTTTTCTCTTTTAGTCATGCATGAAAATTGAGGACAAGATCTTTGCAAGATAAGAGAACTCACATAAATTGCTAAGCATAGTACCTGGCACGTGATAAGCCCTCGATAAACATTAGCGATTGTAGTTGGTGTTATTACTCCAACATTCGGCACAAAGTCTGGACCAGAGTAGATTCTCAATAAATACTTATTGATTAATGAATGAATCAATCAGTCAATCAAAGATTGGTGGAATGAATGAATATCCCCTCTCCAAAATCTCAAGCCTAGTAACTTTAATATTATTATCCCTCTTCTGCAGATAGGGAAACTGAGGCTCAGAGAGGTTAAGTAACTTGCCCAAAGTCACTCAGCTGGAAAGCGATGGAAACAAGCCTGGACCTACATCTGTCTGACCTTCAGGCATATGTGCCTCATCCTTCTCCACTCTGCTTTCTCACATCTGTACTCAGACTGGACATGAGAACTGGGTGTGGAGTCAGAGCGCAGTCTGCGAGGCTTCCCAAGGTTGTGTGTTCCAGGCCCCAGAAAAGCTGATTCTCCTGCTCATGGCTCTGGAACACAGGATGGTGGGAGAGGCCAAGAGAGGGGCATCTCAGCACTGCCCACCTCTCGCCTCCGCCAAGGGCCTTCCCCTTTCTCTGCCCTAAACTATCTGCTTAGCTCCTTCTCCCCGAGAACCAACAACACTGTGTGTCCCTGAGGGGATACTTTTAAGACCAGGAAGCCAAGCCCCAAGAGAGTAATTCCACCGCTTGCCAGGACTGGGGTCAGTGGAGTCTGGGGCCCAGGAAAGAAGCAAAGATGGTACGAAGAACCCTGAGACCTAGAGAGGACCCGTAGTTTCCAACCTGGGTATCAGTTTCCTTTTCTGTAAAAACAGGAATTCCTTGCCCTGCCTGCTTCATGGGACTGTTGGAGGCACATTAATGACAACAGCTAACATTATTGAGTGCCACCTCTGTGCCAGCTACTGTATTGATTGTATTTCACATCCTCACAGGTAGCCCTATGAAACAGGTATACTGTTTATCCCTCTTCCCCTACTTTTTTTTTTTTTTTTTACAAATGAGGAAACCAAGATTCATGGAATTAAGTTACTTGCCCAAGTACTCTAAGCGACAGATCTGAAATTTGAAACTGGGCTGCCTTTTGAGCCTTTCAGCGCTGCAAGACCATGGCTGGGAGAATGTTTCTGAACCTAAGGAATGGTCTGAGCCTTGCACCCCTTTGGTACAAGAGTGCGCTGTCCAAGTGTGCGGCTCTTTGTGGTTGAGCCTGGAGGAGGGTGCTGGCAGAGATGGTTCTCCAAGGAGGCAGTTGAGTAGATCCCATGGTTAGGGTGGAAGGGCTCTTCCTACTCACCCCACAATTGTCCGACTGGATCTCCATGGTCTGGGGGGGCGGGGAGTGGGGACGGTACACAGTCTGAGTGCCTCTTTTGTGAAAGAGAGACCCAGCGCAGGTTGAAGTGGGAGAGGAAGCTCCCTGGGTACCAAGCCAGAGCCACAGCAGTCAAGTCAACATGGAAGATTTTAGCAGGAAGAGCACTGAGGCTGAGGTGACATGGAACTCTCCGACGGGGCAAAGGCAGGGAGCAGCTCCAGTTTTGTCAGTACAGTTTTCTTTCCAAGAAACTAGGGACATACAGCCCAGAAAACAAGGGTGTGTAGGAGCCAGCCCCACCTGTGACCCCTTCGCCCCTGCCCCTCTGCCCTTGGGGCTCCAGCCACCCAGTTTCTACACTGCTCACCCTGTATCCACAGCCCGCGGCTTGGCCTCCCTGGCACCTCCCTTCCAGGCTCACTCTCCTCTCACACACACCAGAACTCTGTCTGCCGTGGCAGCTTCTTTGTTTACTTCCAGATTTTGCAGGCCTGCCACCAGCCAAATACAACGAAGCCCAGCCAGGGAGGGAGAGGCTCCAGGCTCAGGCTGCCCCCTGCATGGGTTTCTTGCTTTAGGCCCTGACAACCCAGGTTTTGGGTCTAGAGGGAAGGGACACAAGATCTGCCCATAGCTGGGCAGGAATCCCCACTGTTGAAACAGCTTTGGCCAGGAGCCCTGGGAATCAAAGACTCAGCTGGAGAGAGGTGGGGAAAATGTTGAGGCCCCCTGGGTGAGAAGCAGAGGCTTAAGACTCCCTTCTCCTTGTCCTCCCTCTCTTCAGCCAGGCAGAACCTGGTCCTGAGCCCTTAGAACAAGGACTCAGGTGCCCAAGTTTCCCTACCAGAGGGCTGTGCCCCCCTCCCAACAGTTCATGTCCCGTGCTTCCCCTCAAAGACTCTAGTGGGGAAAGGGAAGCAAACATTTAGTCCGGGCAAAGCCCCAAGTAGGAAACATTGTCAGGATGTGTCTGGCATTGGACTGTCTGGGGTTAGTGGGAAGGTTATTTACCTAATATATAATTTTGTATTTATATCATGTATAATGCAAAGGGGAGGGACTCCAGCTCTGTTTCTGAAGATGGGGGAGAGCAGGTAGGCAGCAATGGGTGAGCAGTAAGTCTTGAAGGTAAAGAGCAGGAGGGGAGCAGGGCCATGGACAAGATCATGTGAGGAACAGGGCTCAGGGGCAAAAAGGAGATGCCTCACTAGCGGAGGAAGAGATTTCGGCAGCCCAGGTTCCCCAGTGAGAGGTGGAGGATCCTTTAAATGGTAGTCAGTTCATTTTATGAGTATGTGGTGGGGGTGGGGAGGCAGCAGATACTAGTGAATGAAGTGGGATGATTTTAGAGGAAATGAAATCCCCAACTTCCCTCCCCTTTAGGGATCCATTTCAGAGACAACCAGCTTGACTAAGAAGTGCCAAAAAGAAAACCTAACTCTGTTGGCAGGCCCCAACGGAGCAGATGGAGCTCCAGACCAATGGGCTTTTGGAAGGAGCGGGAATGGGGTTAGAGGTAGCCTTGGCCCTGTTTCAGTTTCCAGGACTGGGAGCGGGGACTGGGCCCTGGACACCGGGTTTATGCATGAGGCAACCCACCTCCCCTCCCTAAGTTAGTCATTCTTTGAGGGGTCGCTGTGTCCCCTGGAGTGAACAAGAAATTTGCCACAGTTTTAGGCACAGTTTTGCTTTTTATCTCATCAATGTACATTTTAATCTAACAGTCTAACAGCCCCGCATTCCTCACCCCTGCCCAAGCCCTCTCCCCTTCTTTTCCCACCCCTGCCCAATTAGCATCTCATCTACCCCAGGGGCAGAAAGTCACCAGGCACCATGGTGATTCAAGGAGGATGCAGCACCCACAGCTCTTCCAAGAGGAGCCCTCCCTGGAGAGTCCAGAGTCCAAGGAGGCCCAGGAAAGGAGAGGTCCTCGGCTGAGTTTCATTGGAAAACCAGGTCTGCTGGGTCTCGGTCCCATTCAGAGTCTGTCTCCCTGGGCCTGTCCCTGCCAGTCAGAGCAGCAGAAGGGCAGAAATCCTTAGACAGAGGGACTTGCAGATAGAAAGGACCCTTTACCCTTGTCCCTCTCAGAGAGGAGCAAGGCTGTTGGAATCCCCTTTCCAGCAGGATGTGTAGATGCTCCCGGATGCGCTTCTGACCCCTCTGTGATCCCACAAATGTGAGGAGGGGCCGTGTGCACAGCGTCTTGGGGATGCACCACCAGGAAGACAGAGCCAGTGCTGCTACCTGCAGCCACAAGACTCCACGACCATGTCCTCATACTGCTTATAGACCACGTTGTTGGCGGAGTCAATGAAGAGGATGCTGATGGGACTCAGGCGCGTGGGCACACAGCAGGTAGGTGGCGTGGACTCCGGGTCCATGGAGTTCATCAGGGTCTGGATGACTGCATGGTTCGTGGGCTCCAGGTGAGAGCGCAAGGGGAACTCACACAGTCCCTCGCAGTGGAAAGCCTCGTACTCAAGGGGTGCGATGATCCAGTCATCCCAGCCCATGTCCTTGAAATTGACATGCAGTGCCTTTCGGCTGCAGCGGGCCTTGGGGTTCTTGCTGGGCCGCTTGCCCTGGCGGGTGGCCAGTGGAGCCCTCCGTTTTCGCCGCTGGCTGAACAGGTACTCGTACACGGTCTTATCGTCCTGGCCCGAGCGGGCCTTAATCTCGTTAAAGAACAGGTCCCGCTTCTTGGTGCGGCCAAACACCAGGAACAGGGCCTTCTCGTGAACCTGACGGGCAGCCCGGTCAAAGCCCAGGCCGCGGAGGTCCACAGCCCGGCCCCGTTCCCAGGCCTCCAGCTCCAGGCACAGCTGGGCCGAGTTCTTAAAGTTTCGGAAGAGCTTCCAGATGTCAAACACCTCCCAGCCAGATCCGTCCAGGCCTGGCACGGAGCGCACATCCAGCAAGGCTGCCGGCTGCCGGCCGCTGGGGCAGCTGGACAGCTTCAGCTGGGCAGCCCGCCCGCTACTGGGGGCCACTGGCTTGGCTGTGTCCGAGGGCTTTTTCCGCAAGATCCGCAGCTCGGCCCCTAGCAGCCCATCCTTCTCCAGGGCACTAATGTCAAACACGTACCTCTGCTTCCTGACCACAGGGCCTCGGTCATCTAGAGAGAACACCCAGAAGTCATTCCCTGCAACCTCGTCAAGAAAGCCAGTCACCTCTAGGCCTCGGGGGAGGGCTACAGCTCTCTCCCCCTCCAGAGAGCTTTCTTTAACCTCTTCCCCACTCTGAGAAAAGCCAAGATCCAAACCACTGAGAGGCTTGTCCTACACAGCCTACCAAGTATGGTTGTTTATCTGTAGATGTGGCTGGGGGCGACTCGAGTGATTCTAGGTGTTTGTGTCCAGTGCTATTCATATCAGAGATACACCGGTTTTAGAAGTACCTTCTACCCACCTCTTTCCTATCTGTTATTGAATGTGGTACCTCATCGGTGAAATAGGTGGGGTTGGTCGTTATAGTTACTCCTGTTCTCCCAGAGCGGGAACCAGAGGCTCAGAGAAGTTAGGTGCCTCGCTCGAAGTCACCCAGCTAAGAGAAAGCAGAGTTGAAACCCTAGCCTATAACTTTGCATACCCAATCCGAAGCTGCTTCCACTGTACCTTAAAGAAAATCTTAGGGTTCTCTTTTTACAGATGAGGCACAGAGAGGGGGAGTGACTTGAGTACAGTCACACAGTGAGTTAATGACAAACTGCTCTGCAATCCAGTTTCCCTGCTTCCCAGTCTAATGATTATGTTGTGTATGTGTCTCCCCTGCTGGATGTATGGGGGTGTGTGTGTGTGAAAGTTTGTGTGCATGATTGGGTTCACGTGTGAGAAAGTGGCGTAAATAAATGATGTCATGTGCCTGAATGACTGGGCTTGTGTCAAAATGTAAAGTGCATGTGGTATGTGTGTGTATATGTGAGAAGATTCCATGTATGCATATAGGTAAGAAGGCATGGGTGCACATAGGTACATGCGTGTGATTCAGAAGGTATACACAAATATAGGGCTGTGTGTGTGTATAAGAAGCTCAGTAGTCTGTCCAATCCACATGCCCTCTTTCCCGAATACCAATTTGCCATTGGGAAGCATTCATATATAGCTCTAGAAGGTGACTAATTAGGCCTTTAAACTCCCCATCTCCCCCTCTCCAAGCTCCCTTAGTGCTGGGGGGCACAAGGACTTACTTTATGAGCCCCCAAGGGGTCACAGCTTTCCCTGACTGGGCAGGCAGCCAGGCCACCTCCCCCACCTCAGCCAGACCTGCTGCCTCTGTGCCTCCCCCGCCTTCTGTCATTCCCCCACCGGCCAGCTCTAATGAGGAGCCTCTCCCACTCTCTGACCCCTCCCCCACCCTGCCAGCCAAAGTCCTAAGACTCAGAGAACCAGAGCCGCAATCCACCCCAGCAATCACACTTAGGGAGAAACTGAGGCCCGGAGAGGGGAAGAGCCTTGCTGGGAGGAAAGGCCAAGACAGCAACACCAGGTGGGCAGAGGGAGAAACGAGGGGCACACTTATTCTCCGGGTTAATGATAAAAGTGACCTGTGTTTAGGACAGGACATAAAGTTTCATATTTGAAGGGCTCTCAAAAATCACCCAGTCCAACCCCCATAGAGCTGTACAGGTGGGGAAACGGACCCTGAAGGGAGAAGGAGTTTTCCCAAGGTCGCACGGTTAAACCCTAAGTCTGTTGTCCACTCAAACCCCACATATCTCAACGTCATTCCATGACTCCAAGGTGCCTCATTTACTGTCTCCCCCTACCGTGCCTCCCCTGCTCCCTACCCTGAGGGTAAAGTTGCAGGATGGTGGGTGGCTAGAGATTAATTTCTCTCTTGCCATCTGAGGAAACCTACAAACTGCTGGAGCCTAGAGAGTCTGGCCAATCCGCATAGGAACAGAGCATGGCCTGGTGATCAAGAGTCTTAAAGCCTGGTCCCCAACTCTGCCACCACCTGGCAGGTCTTGTCTCCTCTCTGGGCTTTAGTCATCCTCTCTGCACCTTGCAAGAGTTGGACTTGGTGACCCCAGGTGCCTCCAGTCTGACATGCCAGTACCCTGGGACCTGGCATGTGTGGGAGAGCCCCAGATACCACCCCAGGCACACACAGTCTCCCACCAGTGCAGTGTCAGGGCTCTGAAAGGCCCCTCCGTGCATGCAGATGCCCCTCCCTCTGAGCCGTACCCCTGCCACCCCGCCCCCTCACCTTGCCCTTTGTCAATAAAGCTGGTGATGGTGTTGGCCAGGCCGGCCTCCAACTTCACGCTGCTGTTTCCTCCCTTTCTGTCAGCATCGGACAGCGTCCTGTACAGCGAGAGCATGTACTCGTGGGGCGTGATGGGGGGCGGGCGGAAGGTCTCCTTGGGCTCTCGAGGGGCCCCAGGCTCCCTGGCCTTCTTCAGCAGGAAGGGGCTGGGGACAGCACCTGCCTTTGGGGGTGCCTTGCCCCCAGGAAGCTGTCCTTTGGGGGTCACAGTCCGCGTTGCAGCCTGCCTTGTCTGGGGAGGGTGTCCTGGCTTGGGTTCAGGGCCACCCGATCTGGGGGGCAGCTTTTTGGGTTCATCCTTCTTGGGCTGTGTCGGGCCTCCTGCCTGCCCAGTGCCCCCCTTTGCCCTGGCATTGGTGGCTCCCCCACCATAGCTGTGACCCCCTGGCCTGAATACGTTCCGGGCCAGAGGGGGCCTCTCTTTGGCTTCTGCTTTGGCCAAGCCTGGCCTGGCCCCCTGGGGTCTCTGGCCCAAGTCAGGGGCCCCCAACACAGTGCAGATAAATTCCAGGTCCAGCCAAGCCAGGTGCCAAAGCAGGAAAGTGAGGGGTTTGGAGAGTCTCATCCTCTGGCCAGCCGCTGAATGACACCAGAGAGAAGGGCGGCAGCAGCGGAGGTGCCTCTGGTTTGGCAGGAAAAACCATGAAAGGAGTGGACCCTCAAAAGCAGCGGCAGCAGCAGTAGCAGCAGAAGGAAAGGCTTTCTCCTCAGTCTGAGACTCTTTAAGTCTGCCGGGTGTGTGTTTGTATCCAGTCCCATAGTGGAAATGCTCTCGTATCCAGACGTGCACCGTCTCCAGTCAGCAGCTGAAAATAACTCGTTCTTGAAAGGAGAAAGCCGACCGCCCCCTTTCTCCTGCACAACTGACTGAGGGCTTGAAGGAGGCTTGTATAAGGCTGAGGGATTTTTCCAAGAAGGAAGAATGGCGTAATGCTGCCTGTGTGCTCCAGTTTTTTTTTTTTTAAGTTTTGAATCCTTTCCAGTGAAAATACTTCACACACACACACACACACACACACACACACTCGCCTGCAGGTGCTCAGAAAAATCTTTTACAAACCTGAACTCAGGAATTGGAAACGGAATTTCAACCCAAACCAATTTAATTACTCTCTGATGTCATGCTGTCTAAACTCATTTAAGTGCGATATATTTATGTGAAAAAAAATCACCACTGCCCTTTCGAGGCCATGGCTCACGGGGGCTCTTGGCACGGAGCCCCAAAGCGTGACTGTAGGCTTAGGGGGCCCCTCGGTCCATGGAGCAGACTCAGGGGTCTTCACCTCCACCTCAGGGAGCAGCCCACCCCACTCTCCTGAGGAGAGATGCTGAGGAATGAGCTCAAGATCTTAAGCCCCAGAAGCATGGGGAGTGTGAGTTTTCAGCTAACTCCTTGGGGTGTTTTTAAAGCAGTTTCAACCCCTGCGTCTAGTCTGGGGCCTGATTTGTTGTTGGGGGGGCAGCACAGATGGCAGCATTTACCCACAGTTTCTTTTATTTTAATAAACTTGTGGTGACCCAGAGACAGAAAAATATCAGTACCCACTACACCCCTCCCCCAAATGCCACTGACTAAATTCAGATGGTTTCTGCAGGCATTGGAGGGCACTGCCACCCCGGAGCCCACTCCTCGGGTGGAGGTTTGTCCAGGGTGTACCTCCCTACTACCCCAGGAAATACAGACTCTGGGTTTTGTTGGAAAGGACTGGCTGAGTGCGGAGGTGGCAAGCCCAGGCTGGGGCAGCAGCGGCCCCTGCAGGAGGCTGGGAAAATGACTTCCCACATCACGCTTTTCTGATAGCTCTAGAAGGCTGAATTCCTGCTGGGACTCATGAAAGAAAGCTGTTCCCTTCACCGGGAATACCCTCCTTTCACGCCCACAACTGGAGGAAATTTCTCCTTACCCTGAGAGCTTCATCCTGAAAATTCACCTCCTCTGGGAAGCCTTCCCTGATGCCCAGACAGAGCCAATTACCTCTTCTTGTGCATTCCATTACACTTGTCACACTAAGAGGTATAGCGGCAGGGTAGAAGCGGTAGTCAGGCAGGCTTCCTTCTTAATCTGAGATTCTTTGAGCCTGCCTAATAAAGATCTGCTTGTGCTCCAAGGTCACCAGATTGGTTTTCCAGCACAAGCTGGCTCACAGTAGAAGCTCAGTAAGTGTTTGATGAATGAAAGAGATGAAATTCACAGCTGGGGGTATCCAGGTGCCTGACCAGCCCTTTCATGGTGACGCTCCCAGATCCTTGCTGATCTTCAGAGTACAGCAGCGTAACTTGGCTATTCCAGGCTTCATTTGGCGCTCCTAGGTCAGAAACCCAGTAGAACTCCGCCTCCCCATCTCCATTCCAAGGACCAATGCACCACCAGACACTCTTTGGCGAAGCTTTGAGGAAGACCTGACTTTATCACCATCCCTCCAATTGCCCAGATTCACAACACTGGGCTTCGCTTTAGACGTGTCCCCACTAACGCAGTGGTCTCTGGCGTTCCTCCCTCCTCTCTATCCCCACTGTCTCACTATCTCCGTCCTCCTTACCACCTGTCCTACTATAATTCCCTTATAACTAGCCTCCACGCCTTTAGGATATCTCTGTTCCAACCCTTTCTCTCTCTAAAACCTACCCAATGAAAAGTGTCAACTCACGTGCCCTCTCCTCCAGGAAGCCTTCCCTCATCCACCGAAAAACACACACTCCTGAATTGCTACCACACATTTTCTGTGCCCCTTTCTGCTTTGGTAGCTCAAGGATTGTGCAGGGCTGCCCATGCCCCTTGCCTCAAACACAGTTCATTTCTTTACTCTGCATACCTTCCTCATGTTTTTTTAAATCACAACTCAATTCCTTATAACTGTAATAATTTATTTACATATCTGTCTCCCTCATTAGATTATGACTAGACTGTACTATATTTATCTTTCAATTATTCCCAGTGCTGGGCAAAAGGCCCAGCACATAGCAAACTCTCAGTATGGGTTATATGGATGAATAAATCTCTAACTGGCCTTATATATGAAAACCATAACTTTCTGCTTTAAGATGTGGTTATTTGTGGACATCTCATGCCTTCCCTGCTGGACTCTGAGTTTCTTAGAGGGAAGGATTCCGTCTTACCACCTACTGGGCACTTTGCAAGGTCGACTGAGTGAACAAATGAAGGGATGGATGAATGAATGAAACAACCCTGCGCATGGGTTGATACAGAGCAAGAGCTGTGGAGACCAGCAGACCTGGTTCTGAATTCCGGTTCTGCTATACGGTTTAGCGCGTCGTGTGATCTTCGGAAACCTCTACAGCTCTCTGGGACTCTGAACGAGGACTGTGACAGTACCTACTCACAGGGTTTTTATGGGGATTCAATGAAATGAATCATAAAAAGTGATTAGCCTCGCACCTGGAAAACATTAATAACAGCTACTATTTACTGAGCACGTAGTCTAGTAAACTAGACATGGGCCTTGATATCCCACTGCATTTTTATCTTATTTAACTTCACAACAACCCTAAGGTGGAGGTATAGATAGTCCCACAGTTCACAGATAAAGAAGCTGAAGTTCAGAAAGGTAGAATTACTTTTTGAGCTTAATTCTCGATTTGACACATTTTTTTTACCGAAGAATCCCAACCTGGCCTCTAGAAACACAAGAAGAAGTAAAAGGGTGGGGGGTGGCGCAATTATGGTGTTCTTGGCTTTCTGTCAAGGTCTCCTCCGATGAGCTGGGGCTTTGGGACATGGAGGACTCAGATCAGGGGCTATTGTTTGAGGACCAGGGTACCCCAGAGTGGGGTGGGAGCAGGGAAAGGGGACTCGGAGCTTACTTAGAAGGCCCTCTCCAGGGAGGAGCCCAGGAGACCGGCCTGGCTCTCACTATAAAGGTGACTAATCACTTCGGTCCCCTCTGGTAATTGCAACCAGATGCTGCCGCTGGCAGCGCTTCAGTCCCAACATGTTTAATTACTGGGACGCAGAGTCCCTCAGTCCCCCATGTCCCCTTACCTCCCCCTCTCCTGTCAGCAATATTAATGTCAGACTCGAGGTAGAGGATGGGAGTCTTGGGAAGCCACTGGCATGGAAATAATCTTTACAGTCCCTTCTACCACGCAGAGCCTTTAGCTCTTGTTCACATCTACCCACCCACCAGCTCCTCGGCACTCCAGAACACACTCTCTCAAAGCCGGCAGGCCAGAGTATTCTCATCCCCATTTGGCAGGTGAGCAAACAGCAAACTGGACAATAATAATAATCTTTTGTTTTCAAGCACTTAGCAATTTTCAAAGCGGTTTTGCATTCACTATACCATCAGACCCTCCCGAGGTCTCCCGGAGTCAGCCCGGCGCAGCACCGTGACGAAGAGCATAGGCTCCAGGATCAGACAACCCAGTCTGTGTCCTGGCTCTGCCACGCAATTGGGTGACCTTGGATATCCGTTCATTGATGTACTTGATTACCCAGCAACTATATATTAGGTGACTAACGCATGGTAGGTCCCGGGCCTGAGCACCGGATATCTAGCAGTGGGCAAGACGACCAAGTCCGTGCTCACATTCTGGTGAAAGAGGCAAACGAGCAAACAAATGCATAGTTTCAGAGAATTCTGAGTGCTGTGAAGAAAAACTGAGAAAGGTCAAAGGGAAGTCTACAGATAAGAACGTCTCTGTGAGGGGATGGCATTTGAGCAGAGACGCGGGTGTAGTGAGGGAATGAGGCCTACAGGGATCTGGGGATAATCCTTCCAGGCGGAGGGAACAACAGATGCAAAGGCCCTGCGGCAGGAATGTGCTTGGCAGGTCTGAGGGCCCTCGAGGAGCTGGTGCATCTGAGGCAGAGTGAGCGAGGGGGAGACTGATCAATGGGGTCAGATTGTGCCAGAACCATGTCGAGTATGGCCTGGCATGCCAGAGAAAGGAAGTCGGATTTTATTTTTAGTGCAGTGAGAAACACAAGGAAGGGTGTTTAACAGGAGACTTGTCTGATTTGTAACATAATGATTCAGAGCTGGGCTACCTGCCTTCAAATTCACCAGCCATATAATTTCAGGCTAATTATTTAATCTCTCCATGCCTCAGTTTCCTCATGTATAAAATGAGGATAATAATATACCTACTTCACAGAGTTGTTATGATTTGTGCTGTTGTTATTCAAGTTCTCAGAACAGTGACTACATCATAGTAAACACTACATAAATGTTGGCTATTACTTACACTTTAAAAATCACTTCTCTGAACCTATTTCTTTACCTCTAAAATGAGGATAAAATATCTGCTTCACAGACTGGACATAAAAGCTATTTTCATGTGTAAAGTACCTTTCTTTCTTTCTTCCAGCATATAGTAGGCACTCCATAAATTATAGTTTAAAAATAAAAGATTCAGTTGTTAATATTGTCCCTGTTTCACAAGTGAGGAAATTGGGTCTCAGAGAAGTTAAGGTTAAGTGACTGGCACAAGTCTGATGTTTTATTTATTTACTTACTTACTTACTTACTTAGCTAGCTAGAAATGACAAGGTAGGACTTAACCCAGACACCTGGCTCTGAAATCAATTCTCTTCCCACAGCGAGAGAACTGACCTTCTTTCTTGCTATGATCCTACATGCTAGGGATTGCCTGGGAGGAAGGCCCGGAATCCCTGACACCCTGTCTGTGTTTCTCCTCCTCTGAAGGGCCTGGGCAGCCTCCATCCAGGGAGCCCAATCCTCCCCCAGCCTTTTCCAGCTCGGGTGTTTCAAATGCTCCAGGAGTTGCCACTGCTCTCATCCAGGGAGCTCTCAATGGCTCCCCCAGCTGAGCTCCTTGGGAACTGCACCTTGTCCAAGCATGGGACTGCTGTCCTAGGTCAATACATCCCACTTGCCACAGAAAACAGACCTGGAAACCGCGCGTGGGTGTACGTGTATCTCTGTTGTGGGTATGGAGTGTGAACAAAGGAACCGTACATTTCTCACTTGTATTCTTTATTTTAAATATTTTTATTTTTAAAATGTTTTTTTAAAACTTTTAAAAAGTAGTCCTTTTTAGATAGAAAAGTAATGCAAACTCATGAGGAAAAAGTTTCAAACAGTATAAAACAAAACACAAAAGTCTCCATTCCACCCCAGGCCACAGGTCCTTCATTCCTTCCCGGACTTTTTTTTAAAAGATTTTATTTATTTATTGTTTTTAGAGACGGGGGGAGGGAGGGAGAAAGAGAGGGAGAGAAGCATCAATGCATGGCTGCCTCTCGCACACCCCCTGGGGGACCTGGCCTGCAACCCAGGCACGTGCCCTGACTGGGAGTCAAACTCGCAACCCTTTGATTCACAGGTCAGCACACAACCACTGAGCCACACCAGCCAGGGCTAATATAAGCTTTTAAGAAAGCTTTTTACTGAAGTATGTGTACTAAATATATTTTCATTCCAAAATTAAATCATGCTTATTGTAAAAAAAATTTAAACAATAACAAAGTTTATTAAATTAAAACAAAAAGTTCCTTCCTCACTGCTCCCCAGTCTCTCTCCCTAGAGGTAATGACTGTTGACAGTGAGGGACCTGGGAACCCTACTGCCATTCTTGAGCTCAGAGACCTCAGACTCCTGCTGCACTCCTTCCACTCTTCCCCCGCTTCGTCTAACTTTGTCTCCCGTTCTGCACATAAAAATGCTCGTAGGGAAGTATTATAACTTCCATCTTATAGCTGTGGAATCTGAGGCTCAAGGAGGGAAGGCGGTTGCTCAAGGACACAGGCAAAGCCAGGGGTCCAAACCCAGGTGCGTGGGTCTGGCTCCCAGCTTAATGTTCTCTCCGCCATGCTCTTCCACCTGGTTTCTGTCCGGAATCTTAGAGTTCAGTTGCTGTGTCACATGAGAAGGCAGACGATCTCCGGTTAGAATATAATTTTTGAGGACAGAGAGGACCTGGTCCTGCGGGAGCTGTCACTGAGCATCCTTTACTCCCCTGAACGGTGTGCAGATGCCACCTACTTCAAGCAATGTCAAGTTCGGGTGAGCTGGAGCTCACCTTAAAGGGGTTCATCACCACTAAACCAGAATTACAAGAAATGTTAAAGGGTCTTCTTTAAGAAGAAGAAAACAAGATAAAAAAGATATAAAATAAAATGGCAAAAAATACATATCTATCAACAACTACTTTAAATGCAAATGTATTAAATGCTCCAATCAAAAGACCTAGGGTGGCTGAATGAATAAGAAAACAAGACCCTTACATATGTTGTCTACCAGAAACTCACTTCAGATCAAAAGACACAGACTGAAAGTAAAGGGAGGGAAAATGATATTTCATTAAAATGGAAACAAAAAAATCTGGGGTAACAATACTTATACCAGAAAAAAATAAACTTTAAAACAAAGGCTATAACAAGAGACAAAGACAAACCCAGAGATTCCACTTCTGGATATTTATCTGAAGAAACACAAAACACCAAATTAAAAAGACAGATGCACCCTGGCTGGTATGGCTTAGTGGATTGAGTGCCATTCTGCGAACCAAAGAGTCATCAGTTCAATTCCCCATCAGGGCACATGTCTGGGTTGCGGGCCAGGTCCCCAGGAGCAGGTGAGCGAGAGGCAATCACACATTGATGTTTCCTTCTCTTTCTCCCTCCCTTTCCCTCTCTAAAAATAAGTTTAAAAATATTTTTTAAAAAAGGCATGCATCTATATCACTGTATTAATTATTGCTGTATTATTTATGATAGCCATGATATGACAGCAACCTAAGTCCATCAATAGATGAATGGATAAAGAAGTGGTACATTAACACAATGGAACATGACTCAACCATAAAAAAGAATGAAATCTTGCCATCTGCAACATGCAGGAACCTGAAGCGTATGGTACTGAGTGAAACAAGCTGGACAGAGAAAGACAAATACCACATGATTTCACTTATAGGTGGAATCTAAAGAACAGAATGAACAAGCGTAATAGAAACAAACTCAAACATACAAAGAACATTTTGAAGGTTTCCAAATGGCAGGGGAGTTGGGGAGATGAGTGAAAAGGGTGAAGGGATTAAGAAGTACAAATTGGTAGTTACAGAAAAATCATGGGATGTAAAGTGCAGCCTGGGGAGCACAGTAATAACTGTGTGTCAGATGAGTACTTGTTTTATCAGGGTGATCACTTCGTAAGTTATACAAATGTCTAATCACTGGGTTGTATACCTGAAACTAATATAATATTATGCTTCAACTGTAATGGAAAAACAAAACATTACTTTAAAAAAAGAAGAAGAAGAAGAGTGCCCGGAGGAAAATTCCTGGCAGTCCCCAAACACACCATGCTCTAGCACACCATATACCTGCACACTCTTAACATTCCCCTTCTGGCTTTGTTTGCTCGGCAGATTTATCCTTCAGCCTCTATGAAGCCAGACACTCCCTCTTTTCAGAATTTACTGCACTGCGTATGTGTGAAATACTTGTTTACTCATCTGCCTCCCATGTGAGTCTACAAAGCGAGGCACTAGGCAGGGTCCATGTGTTATTGTTCTTTGCATCTCTCCCAATGTCTAACTCAGCATTTGGCACATGGTAGGTATTCAATCAATATCTGTTTAATGATAAATGAATGGACTCATACGGACAGCAGCAAGTTGTCCACAATCTACTGCAAGAGACTGTATCATTTGGCGCCCCTGGCTTTGCCTCAGACTGTTAGCTTACAGTAAGAAAGTGAGGAATAGCTGGCGGTTTTCCCCTTAATTTTTCCCCTCTGTCATCCGAGGTTCACTGTAGTCCCTCGGGGTGTTGACATGGAGAGGAATGTGGGGAAAGGAGTGGGAAATCTTCCTTGAACTAAGATTGTAGTTGGCTTTGTGCTTTCTGGGTCTGGAGGATGTGTACAGCTGTTCCTGTGCCTCATCAGAGCATCGCGGGGTGCTTTTAGAGTTGTGCTGAGCTCCTTTTCCTTAATAATGACATCTCTGTTACCAATGGTCACTTTTCTTCTTACTTTTGCGGTCCCTTTGCCCCACTAGGAGGTCCTACTGAAGAGGACCCCGGTGAGCCTATGCAGGCTCTCTTTCTCTTAGTCCACATCTGGCCTACAGAAAACATTCCCTGACAAATTCTGGGAGAGCAGGCCAACCTCAGCATAGCAGCAATCTCCTGGGTTCTGCCATCAAAGCAATTGGCATATTTGTCTCTTGTTGCCAGATTTCCCGGACAGGAGGTAGATCTAGTCACTGTGCTCCCCAGCTGCCATGGGGACTGATTTGGCACCTCTCACAATCGTCAAGTTCCTTCCCCCAATCACTTGGTCTTCCCCAAGAAGGGTGGGGACTCACAGCCAGAAATATCTCCACATAAAGACTCTCTTGACCACATAGATAAGGATTTAAGAACTTTCAAACAGGTTTTTTAGTCTGTTAAAAATATATATATATGATATTTTAGTATCTCACTTTGAAATTCCACACATATAATTTTAAAAGAAAGAAAATCAGTCAGTTCAAGCAGGCATGGGGCAGAGGAAATACCTATGAAAGATGAGCTGGACTGGGGAGCGGGACCCCTATCACAGCCCTGGGAGAGATATGAAGCTCGTGCCCAGAAATGGGATTGAGGATATAAAGGAAAAAGCCCAGTTCACCCTGATCTGTTATTTCTTCCTCCAGTCCAGCCTCCTTTGAGACCTTCTCCTCATTCTGGTTCATCAGGCAGGTTTGAACATGGCCAGCCCCTAATTGTGCCTGGATTAAATCTTTTCCCATAGGTCTCTTGGGCCCCAAACAATTCAAGTGATGTGTATGAACACCTGTTTGTTTGTCCCAAATGTTCCTGGTACTTTGTAGGACATTTGAAGGCTGATGTACTCTCAGAGCCTAGAGGACTTTTCAGGGGAATTTTCCACACTTTCAAACGTCAGCTAACTCCACTTTCTGCTCTGGCCCAGACAAAATACCCAGTTGTACTACTTTATTACGTTTTAATATAATTTCTAACTTGCTGTTAATACATTACATTATTATCCAATACTAGTACACAATAGATGTTCAGCAAATGTTTGCTGGGTGAATGAATAAATGAATAAGGGAATGAATGAATGAATGAATGAATCCACCTTTACAAAGATCAAAGATTATTGTTTGATTTTAATCTCTTACTACTCCATTTACCCTTTATTGGTGTGTTTTGGTAGTCTCAAACCTCTGTTTACTTCTCATGGTCTTACAATTTATAGTGTAGTTTGCTAATGGATTTTATATCATTAACCTTTGTAACACTGAGGCTGACTTGATTCATTCATTCAGTGGAGTAAGTCAGACATAGTCTCCTATCCTCACGAAGGTTAAATTTTACAGGGGGAGAAAGATAATTGGTAAGTAAATAAATAAAAATAAAAAGTGGAAAGTACTGTGAAAGAAACAGAGAACTGTGGTAGAAAATGATAGGGTATTGCTTTAGATAGCATGATTGGGAGACCTAGCTGAGGAAGTATCACTTAAGATAAGACCTGAAGAGGGAGGGAAGGTATCAGCTAAGCGAAGGGCTGGGGGGAAAGTGGTCTAGGTAGAGGGCAAAATATGTGCAAAGACCCTGAGGCAGAAAAGAGGTTGGAGTCAGCAATATTAAGGTTGTTTGCATTTCTCTCCATTCCATATATTGTTGTAGTGAACAGTACACAGTACCTGTTGCATGAGTATTTTTCTGGGATGGATTCTTGGCATCTTTTTATCTGTCCAGCAGTGTCTGGGATGTTTCTTCTTCCCTCTCTAAATTGTTTGCCTTTCAGAATCAGTGTCCTCTCTTCCTCCCTTTAGCCCCCATTTACTTTATGTTTTTCTCAAAGTAACTATTACGAACTATTTTTTTGTTCTTATAGGAGAAAAGATATAATACAACTCTTAACAAAGTGTTCTCTTGGGCTATGAATTGCCCGTTTTATTCCTGCTATCCATTCATCCATCTGTTTACTCACTTAGCACTTACTGAGTACCTTTTTTGTAGCAAGTCTTATGCCGGGTGCTAGAGATGGACTGATCTTGTGTAGGGGCTACTCAAAATGTGTTCCCGCTGTATGCTAGGGTATTCGCTGAAATGCAGATTCCTGGGCTCCACCCCTGCTTTACTGACTCTCTAAGGGTGGAATTTGAGCGTCTGCATTTTAAGAAGTTGCCTTGGCTGGCGTGGCTCAGTGGATTGAGTGCCGACTGGTGAACTGAAAGGTCGCTGGTTGGGTTCCCAATCAAGGCATATGCCTGGGTTACGGGTCAGGTCCTCAGTACAGGGAGTGCCAGAAGCAACTGATTGATGTATCTCTCACACATTGATGTTTCTCTCCCTCTCTCCCTCCCTTCCCCTCTCTCTAAAAATAATTAAATAAAATATTTAAGAAGTTCCCCAGGGTTTTTTTTTTGGGGGGGGTATTTTTTTTCTAAATCCCGACTAAAAACTTATAACCTCTGAGTAGAACGTAAATGTAATTTACAACTCTTAAGAACGTGCATTGCTAAGTTATGCACAAAATGCTGTGGGTATAATGCCAGGGTCATAGAAGAAAGAATCCTCTAGAGGAAGTCAGGTTCACGCAGACTATACAAACTGAAGTTTTCCGGACGGAGGTAGGACTTTCAAGCAAAGAGAACACCTAGTGCAAAGACGTGGGCGAAAACAGTGCTGTGTATTCAAACAACACTAACTAGCTCTGAGTGCTGTATTGCCTCAGGCTGCTTGGAGGTGCAGGTCTGAAAGTAACAAAACGCTACAATTGGTTGCCCTGCAGGTATTACCGGGGATCCTGGAGCAGGTTCTCTTATTCTTCATGCAGTTGTTAATTGCACGCTGGTATGTGGGTGGAGCAGTGCGCAGGCGCATCTAGAACCAGGTGACTACACACGCCAGCGTGTAATCTCGAAGCCAAAAGTGGGATAATTAAGGGCAAGTTTTTTCTTTTACCAAAACCCCCCTTGCTGGAATCCAGCATCCCTGGCCGTCGCCATTTCTGCCTAGGAAATCTTACTTTTTAAAATATAGCCCTGCCTTTCCTATTGTGACACTGCAGTAAACAGGCTGCCAGTACTCAACATGGCGGGAGGTGCTTAAGGCAGTGCGGTCCTCCTATAGGCGTACTAGTCGGAGGGGCGGGACCCTCCGAAAGGGCGGGAGTTTAGGGGGGCGGGGTCCGGGACTCAGCCGGGTGGTGGGCCCTAGCCCCTGGTCAGGCCTTAGCTGCGGCTTGAGCTGCTGCCGCGCAGAGGAACAGTCTGGGAATCCGCGGAGCCGAGCGTGGTGAGGTGGGGCCTCAGGGGCAGGTGGGAGGTGCCCAGATTAACGGTCCGAGGCCCACAGACCCGCCCGGCTAAGGCGCTTTAGGGAATCACGTTCGGGCAGTGGCCTCGGGTTCGCTGAGAGGACCCCGGGGCCCACAGAGAGGTTGGGACCTGTCCTAGGGTTCCCGGCTCCTTGCCTCCGTGACTGCTTTCGCCACCACTCTGGGCTCCGCGCGGAAAGGGATTTTCCCGAGCGTCTTTCCCGACAGCCTAGGAACCCAGGGTTGTCAGGATAAGGCGCTGCGCTCTCCGGCCCATCTCGCTCCGGGCTCCCAGAATTTTGTGGCTCCCTCTGCCCTTGGGGCTTTGTACGTGATCTGTCCGAAAGCTCCGGCCCATCCGCCTCCACACTCTGGAATCTATTCTTCGCTCCTGTATCACCTATCACTTCCTCGGAAACCTTTCCCAACCTTGCTACGGGCGCAGTTAATCTCGCTGCTGTTTTTTTGTGTTTTGTTTTGTTTTGTTTTGTTTTGCAGTTACTTCTGCCGTATTTTACGTCCATGCACTTGTTGGGGCGTTATGATTTACCTTTTTTATCTCTATATCCCAGAGTCTAGCACGTGATAATGATAATAATAACAAATATTTACTGAATAGCCACAGAATATCAGGTGCTACTTAATGCATTACATGTTAAAAGCCCATTTCCATAAGGTGGATTCTTTATCTTCACTTTTTTTTTTTCACTAGAAAGTTGAGGCACTCCGATCAATTTGCTTAGTCTTACAACTAAGTGAGTGGAGCTGGGAAGCGAATTCAAGGTTGTTTGTCCCAGGAGCATGTGATAATTTCATTAGAGGGCCTTTGGTGTGGTAAATTTCTGTTGAATTGGTCTCCTTTAGTCGCTCCAGTTATGGAGGCCAGTTATGCACATTTTACTGAGAAGGCTTAGAAAGGAGAATGGACGTTCCTAAATATGTAGAGAGTTCATGACAAAACCAAGGCTGGAACTTGCTACTCTTCCTTCAGTCACACTCTGTCTTTCTTGCTCCTCTTCTAACAGAGATCTGCAGGCCTCATCATTTCAGACCCTTTAGGAAGTGTGCGTTACAGAGCCGCGATTGCGTGTTTCATGATTTAGGAGGCAACTGAAGTGATGGAGAGGGCACAGAGTTTGGAAGCCAATTGGGGTTTCATCTTTGCCACTGACCAGTTACATCCTCTCCATTTTTTGAACCTCATTTTTCTTCTCTGTAAAATAAGAACAGTAATCTTATCTCAAAGGGTATTTTTTAAATGAAGATTACAGTAATTGTTTAGAGAGACTAAAGTGCTATACAAACGACAAGATCTGTTTTTTTACCTTTTAGAAGGTTATAGAACAGTCAGCATTTTGCAAGACCATTTGTGATATGGACCATGTTACCACTGTCCTTCTATTCATTCAGGCACTGTTTTATGATCTGGGAATACAGCAGTCAATAAAAACAGTGTTCTTGCACTTGGGAAATTTACATTATGATAGGTATATTACACAGTAATGTAAATAGGTATATTTACATTATTATAGGTATAATAAGCTGGTAGGGACAGATAAGGCATGGTAAATTACAAAGAAATGTGTGTAAAGGGTGCGTGAAGGGTGGTGGGGTTTTATTTTGGATGGTTAGGGACATTTGAACAGAGACCTGAGACCTGAATTGTGAAGGTAACCGGAGGAAGAGGCCCTGAGATGAGTGCTCAGCTTGGTGTGTTCCAAGCATGTACAGCAAGGAGGCTGCATGGCTGGAGGAGTAAGGGTGGGAGTTAAAACAATTGGAGGCAGGGATCGAATAATTAGGACCCTGTTGGCCATTTTAATGACCGTGGTTTATACTCTGATTATGTGCCCTGACTGGAGGGTTCTGAGTGTGTCACTGTTTTAAAAGGATCAGTTTGACTACTCTGTTGAGGAAAAACTAATATTGGAAACAAAGTGGGAAACATCACTCCCATCTAGGGAGCTTTTGCAGTAATCCAGATGTATTAGTTATCTATTTTTTGTGTGTGTGCAAGTAACCACCCCAAAATTTAGTAGCTTGAAACAACAATCATTTATTATCTCATATAGTTGTGGCTTGGAAATCCAGGAGCAGTTTAGCTGGATGTTTCCGGCTCAGGATCTCCCAGGAGACTGCAGTCAGACTGACGGCTGCTCTGCTGCCAAGACGGTTCCCTGTCACTGAGCCTCTTCACAGGGCTGTCTGAGTGTCCTCGGGACACAGCAGAGAGTGAGGGGGTGCGGGGAGAACTGTAGTGCCGTTTATGATCTCGTCCGGAAAGTCATTTCGACTTGATTCAACTTCATTAACTTTATTCCAGCTCGCTCTTAAGGGGAGAAAATTAGGCTCCACCTCTTGAAGGGAGAAGTATCAAAGAATTTGTGGGCATAGCTTTAAGCCACCACAGCAGGCAAGAGGGAGTGGCTTGGCTCAGGAGGGTGGTGGTAAGAGGTCGAAAGTGACAGGACCTGGTAGAGTCAATAGGACTTACTGATGGATTGGTTGTGGGGTGTGGGACAATGGAGGAAGTATGACTGTAAGGCTTTTGGCTTCAGCAACCAGAAGGATGGAATTGCCATTTACTGAAACAAGGAAGATTGGAGGAACAGGAGTTCACTTTTGGACAAGTTAACTTTTTGTTTTTAGGTTCTATTTATTTATTTTTAGAGATAGGGGAAGGGAGGGAGAACGAGAGAGAGAAACATTGATCAGTTGCCTCTTGCACACCCCCAACAAGGGACCTGGCTCACAACCTGGGCATGTGCCCTGATGGGGAATAGAAGATTCGCGGAGACCTTTTGGTTTGCAGGACGATGGCCAACCCGCTGAGCCACACTGGCCAGGACTGGACGAGTTAACACTGACATGCTTGTTAGACATCTATGCAGAGAAGTTAAATAGATATTTGGATTTACTACAGGAATGTGATGTTCCAGAGGGAAATGTGGGCTGGAGATTAACACTGGGAATCACGGGTGTATAGGTGCTTTTTTTTTTTTTAATCCTTACTGGAGGACATTTTTTTTTCATTGCTTTTAGAACGGGGGAAAGGAAGGGAGAGAGAGGAACATTGATGTGAGAGGGAAACCTCGATTGGTTGCCTCCCAAATGCTCTCAGACGGGATCATAGGTGCCTGGACCGGGGATCAGGCCTCCAACCTAGTTATGTGCCCTGACCGGGAATCAAACCCGCAAACTCTCTGTTACCCAGTGACACTCCAACCAGCTGAGCCACACCAGCCAGGGCTAGATGGTATTTTGAGTCCTGAAACTGATTGAGATGACATAGGAAATAAAGGTAGATGGAGAAGAGGTCTGAAGCCTGAGCTCTGGGGCCTCCAGCTTTTAGATGCTGGGGAGATGAGGAGAGCCAGCAACAGAGAACGAGGGGAGAAACCAGAGACGTGGGAGGAGGTGAGAGAGAGGCCCCCCGTAAAAAGGTTTATATGAGGAGCTGCATGTTAATATTTTTTCTGCAGTAAGAGACAAATTGTCTCTGCAAACAAACACATATGGTTTCTTTGCTCAGGAAATAAGACATTTATACCCTCAAGTATACCCTCTTTTTTTGCTTTAAGTGACAAATTCTATTTAACAATAGCTAATAGCAGTCCACGTCTCAGTCCTGGCAGAATTTGCACCTCTACTCCAAGGTTAGGTAGTGGTGCTTGTATTTTAAACTTCATTTAAATACTTCCTTTGGAGTATTCTGAGTGAGGGGAGACTGAATACATAATTTATGTCACTCTTCTATCACTGTCCCCCCTGGGTTCAGAGATGACTGCCCTTCCCAGTCTGGTTCCTGGCCAGAGCAGGAAGTTGGTCTTGTTCATTTCAGTATCGCTGGTGGACAGACTGCCTGATGATGACCCAGAATTCATGAGAGTGTTTATGGGATACATTAATGTATGAAAGAAGCGATTCTTTTTCCTTTCCCTACAGTAATGGTAATGTCTATTCAGTGGTTTACAGTTTACAGAGCACAGTGACACCCATTATCCCATTCGAATGCAATCCATTCTGTTACCATTTGCCAACTACTGACCTTTTCCTTTTCCGAGAGACACCGAAACCTACCTTTTTTGGAGGTGTGCTAGTTTATGGTCTGGCTGCTCCGGCAACCTTTTCATAAAAGGGTGCTGCACTGCGTCTTGAGGCAGACAGAGCTAAATCTCAATTTCAGAAAGATGCCTGGTGTAATTTTTCTCTGTTCCCTCCTTCTTTTTATCCTTGCTGTAGGGAATTTCAGTTTTATGGGAATTTTTTGTTTTGTTTGTTTGAATCATAAAACACTGCAAATCATTTTTAAAATAAACGTTATTTTTTAGAACAATTTTAGATTTACAGAAACATCTCATTGTACAGAGAGCTCCCCTATGCCCTGCACCCAGTTTTGCCTATTAGGAGCATCTTACAGTAATGTGGTACATTTGCTGCAATTTCAATCCATTTTTTGAGGTCAATGGGACATAAATAAAATGGGAACAAAACAAGTTGCTTCATCTCTGTAGACTTCAGGCTTCTTGTCAAATTAGAGGGTTAGACTACATTTATAAATTTATTTATTTATTTATTGCTTTGAGAGAGGGAGAAACACTGATTTGTTGTTCCACTTATCTATGCATTCATTGGTTAACTCTTGTATGTGCCGTGACTGGGGATCAAACCCGCAACCTTAGCATATCAGGATGATGCTCTAACCAACTGAGCTCCCTGACCAGGGCAGACTAAATTTTTAAATTTTTAAAAATCAAATACTTGTAGAGTATTTAATTATCTGCTAAGGTAAAGGTAAAATAATCGTATAACCATTTCTTTACTGAAGTATTCCTATTATCTCCTCAAATAATATTTACGTGTTAACAGCAGTCTTATCCTAAAAGAGGATTTAATATGAGGATTCTGGGAACTGTGTCATGGCTGCTTATACAGTTATTAGGTTGAGCTACATGAAATTATCATTCTTACAGGTTTTAAAAATGGGCACATATTGTCAATTTCATTAGGTTCAACCTCATATTTGAGGGGTGGGGATTCAAAAGAGGGTAAGGGAGGGTTTGGGGCCTCTGAGACTCCCCCTGTGTGCACAAGCCTAACCCGGTCCTCACAGTATTAGAAGAAAAAAGGCTCCTCGGGTCCCTTGGAGCAGCTTGTAGCTACTCTTGTTGTAGGTGTGTGTTGGCAGGAAGAGCTGTTTCCCAGCAGGTTTGTGACTCCAACGAGCACAGAGATCGAGCCCTCGTTTTAGAGCCGTGGGAGCTGGTTGACAGGGCCTTGGTGGAAAGGAAGGGCAGGAAAGGAAGATGTTTGTAGAACAGGAAGGCTGCGGTACTAACACGGTTTGTAGGCGAGGACGAGGCAGCCTGGGGTATGGGTGCCACTAAACCTTCCCGGGTGCCGCTCAACACTTCCCACTTGATGCACTTTCCTTACTGCCTGGTACAAGCTCCGCAGTTGCCCCGGAGGCAGTGTAAACGACTAAACTGAGTTTTCCTCTGTAACTCCGCTGCAAGAAAACCACAGGCGCAAGTGCAGTGATAAAGGACAACTGAAATGTGCTGTCAGTGGGAGGGAGGGAGTAGGCTGGGGGAGGGGGTGGAGCCTGGTGAACTGAAGGGGACGGACGCTGTTCAACTGCGGGGGGGGGGGGGGGGGGC
>CM052547.1:75752983-75763664 GCA_028533065.1 Trachops cirrhosus
TTCCATCTGCCAGGAGTGAGTCCCACCCGCATGTCCTCATTGCGCATTGTCGAGAACCTACCGATGGCTGAGATGAATCAGCTCTTGCCTTTGAGGCACTCACAGATCAGTAGAGGAGATGGACAAATAATGATAAAATGTGATATAGATATTACATTTTCTCTCTATGTGTACTATATAAAAATATTTTTATTCTACAATATCTATGTGGTAGAATACCGTGTGTCTGTGTCTGGGACATAATGGGAAGTGACATTCGAGCCCTGGTGTGGGAGGTTAACAGCTGATTCATTCAAGGCTCTGGGGCCGTTTTCTTGATAGGTGGTTGGAAATACAGATATCTCTTAACCCTGCTGGGGGCAGTCTCAGAGAACTCTAGCCTATCTCCCTCCCCCCAGGGTACTGGCTGTGTTTTACTGGCCTAAGCAACTCAGAGGCCCTGTGGCTGGGAATCCTCATTTCCAGACAAGGAGACAGGAAGGGAGTGGCATGCCCGAGGTCGCCCGCTAGAGGCAGAGTTCGGACTCACACCTAGAATTCTCCTTGAGCACCGTGTGTCCCCTCTCCTGGGTGTACCTGAAGCTAGGTCGGCCTTCCCAGCCTGCAGGAGGCCCCCTGCCCTGTTTTGGCCCAGCTCCTGGTGGGGGAGGAAAGTTTGCCATCCTGCTGAAGCTGGTTCCTTCTTCCCTCTCTCTGTCGGATCCCCTGCCTCAAATGCCTGCTACCTGCGTTTCTTTGTCAGAGAGTCAGACTGTTGGCGTTCAAATCCCTAATCAACCAAATGCCAACTGTCTGAACCAGGACAAATTGCTTAATTGTTCTAAACCTCAGTTTCCTCATCCTCTTGGCCTAGTGCAGAGTTCCAAAAGGCATGCCAGGCAACACTGGTCCCGTGAACTTGTTTCATGGTCAAGTAAATTTAGGAGATGATGCTCATCAAAGCCCCCCTTACAGACAGGGGTGCATCTTAGTATTTTAAAGGCTCTGAGAGGTCCTGTAGTGGAGGAACCTGTTTACTTTGTCCAGCTCAGCTTTGTCAGACTTAATGAGTATTTGCTGAATACATTTGACTTTCGCAGACAGTCCTTTTAACTCCATTGTGTGCTTTGGTCCCCAGCTCAGGAGGAGGTTCAAGTGGCACAGCAATGCTTGGAGACCCTACTGGGAGCGAACAGCCTCTGGCTGCCTAGGGGCCTGTGGGTACCTGCCTGGTGCCTCCATGGAGACAGGAGGCCCTGGGTTGAACAGTATGAAGCCCCAGTCACTGCAGCTGGTGCTGGAGGAGCAGGTGCTGGCGCTGCAGCAGCAGATGGCAGAGAACCAGGCAGCCTCCTGGCGGAAGCTGAAGAGCTCCCAGGAGGCCCAGCAGAGGCAAGCAGTCCTTGTGAGGAAGCTGCAGGCCAAGGTGAGGCAGCTGCCCTCTCAGGGAGGGGTAAAGAGGAGCACACCTCTTAGAGCTGGGTGCTGAGGTGGGATAAGGGTTGCAGGAGACAGAACCATGTGGTGGGAATGCCCCAGACAGCCTCTCTTTTAAGGCTCCCAATACTCCATGAGATATATGTTATCTCCTTTTTAAAGATGGTGTTCGCAAGGGTTAAACTATTTGCCTAGCTCTGCTCCCCTAGTCTAGAGCTAGGACCCACCATGGGGTTTCTGGTTCCAAAGCCCGTGATCTTGCCCATAATACAAGAGATGTAGAGAAAGTGTTATTTCACTGCCCACAGAGAAGCTATACAACGTCTGGCCTTACCTCAATATCATCACCCAGTCACCTGTTCACGGCAGGTTTGCCCAGGATTTCCGGGGCCTTTGGTTCGGGCAGTTTGTACCAGCTCTGCCCACTGTTCACATCCCCCTCTGTTTGCTTCAGGTGCTGCAGTACCGGGGCTGGTGCCAAGAGCTGGAGAAGCGGCTGGAAGCCACTGGGGTGAGTGAGGCTGTTCTGCGCTCCCCCCAGCCCTGAGGCCTCAGTGAATACACTTGCTAGGCTTCGCCTGCTGAGAGGGGCGAGCTGGGTGCGGGCTGGGTGCGATAAGGCAGTGTTTGGTAGAAGCCTCTCTTTCTTCAGCCCCCTAGAGCTTTATCACACAGGTGCTCTCATCGGACCTAGCTAGTCTTAGCCTGTCGGATTCCAACCCTTGGCCCTCTAAGGACAAAGTGCAGCTTCAGGAGACTTAATCAGATGGGCGGGGTGATGGAATCAGAGGGAAGAAATGCGTTTTTCCTCCAGAAGGTGTCAGTGTTTATCTGTTGCAGAGAGATGTGCCCTTGCAGGCCTGAAAAACATGTTTGTGCTGTTGGCTTGGGTAGAACTGGCTTTGAAAGACTCATTTGCCTTTGTTCCAGCTCCCTCTCAGCACCTTCTCACATTCCCCGCGGAGAAGTTCTCTCAGAGGAAGGAAAGACCCGAAACTTACTGAGTACTGGTCTCTGTGGGCCAGGCACCATTAGGCATTGTCATATAATTATGGTCACTTAATCTGCAAAGCAGCTTTCTGAGGGGAATGATATCACCTTCATTTTTTAGGTGAAGATTTTGTGGTTCAAAGTGAAGTAACTTCCCAGGGTCCAAAAATTAGGGTGGTAGAAGTCAAGGCCATCAGTTCAAGATATGTCTCATGCTTTTTAGGTTGAAAGTTCTTTTCGCTACCAAATGCCACCTTTCAGTAGAAGCCACGGGTTCACTTTTGGAGAGAGGGGACGCAGTGGACTTACTTTCAGGACTCAGTGATTGAGAATAGAAGCATAATGTTAACAAAGGGCAGAAACAATTTTTAAAAGGCAGCATCTATAGGAGGGAGCATGAGGGGATTGGTCTGAGTGATGTTCTCTTTGGAGGTGAACATGGCTTGTCTCTGTCTGGCTAAGGGACCGATCCCCCAGAGGTGGGAAAATGTGGAGGAGCCAAACCTGGAACAGCTGCTAATCCGATTGGAGGAGGAGCAACAGAGGTGATGGACCCCAGATTCACTGGCCCGGGTGCTTGGCCAGTGGGTGGAGAAGGCTGATGGGAAACCTCCCTCCCCAGGGCTAACACGGATTGCAACCACGGGCTCTCAGCCTTAGCCCTCTAATCCCGGCAATGGAAAATTCCAGGGGTTGTCATCTGACTCCGAGAAGTCCACGGCTGGACCAGACCTTTATTTTGCACTTGTTCCTACGCCTCCCCAGCGCAGGTGTGAGAGTCTAGCAGAGGTGAACACCCAGCTTCGGCTGCACATGGAAAAAGCTGACGTGGTCAACAAAGCCCTTCGGGAAGATGTGGACAAATTGACAGTAGATTGGAGCCGGGCCCGGGATGAGTTAATGAGGAAGGAGAGCCAGTGGCGGATGGAGCAGGAGGTAGGAGGGCCAGGGCCAGGGGGCGGGGCCTCTGCACACTACCCTAGTCAGTGTTGGGAGGGGTTTTCTTTAGGACTTGAGTGGAAGCCGGGCAGTCATCGGGAAGTCTCTGACCACCCTACCACCCATGCGGGCAGCTGCCCTGCTTGGGCCGTCAGCTTAGTTCTGCCCTCACCTGCTTAGTGGAGGTTTTGCTGGCAGATACGTGAAACTCAAAGCAACTCTGTTCCTGAGGAAGTGACTAGCTTAGGTTTTAGTTGGATCTGACAGCTTACAGGCTGCTGTCTGCAGGTCTGCATATGTAGATGTAGATAAGGAGGTGGCTGTTGGGATTGAAGGGGGAAGAAAGGTCAGATGTGGGCTGTAGGGAATTTTCAGATCTCAGATAAAGGGTACTAATGTTTTCTGAGCCTTTGCTCTTTATGCTAGGTATTATGCTAGGTGATTTACATATGTTGTGTCATTTAATCCTTATTGTCAGTCTGGTAATAGTGGTAATAGATCCCATTTGTTGAGCAGCTACTGTTTATCCTTTTCTAATGTAGCTCAGAGGAAGGCAGGCCGTAAATCCAGGCCACATACCCCAGGCCCTTGGACCTCTTGAATCCCCCTGCTAGCTGTATTAAGCTCTTCAGCACAACTTGAGTATAGACACCCACTTATAAGCTATCTCCTGTGAGTTCCTCCTTCCCTCCCCCCAGTAGACAGCAGGAATCCAAGCCTCCTATGTTGACAAAAGATAGCCCTCTGCCCTTTGGTGTGACCTGGGTTTCTGGACACACAGTTCTTCAAGGGCTACCTGAAAGGGGAGCATGGTCGCCTTCTCGGTCTATGGCGGGAGGTGGTGACCTTCCGACGCCACTTCCTGGAAATGAAGTCAGCCACTGACAGGTTAGTGGGGCATTAAGAAGGGAGGTTTGCCTCTTTCATTCTGGATTCAGGAGGGTGGGCTGCTGTTGAAGGGGGTCAGATAACAGAGGGCCGGGGTTGTGGGAGGGGGGAGTAGGTGGGTTGATGGGGAGGAATGGTGTTACTGGATTCAGATGACTTCTCCCAGACCCACTTCTCCCGGGACCCGACCTCCACGCTCCTTTCCCTGGTCCCTATTGGAGTCTGCTCTTTCCTTGCCTGCACTCAGAGACCTGATGGAGCTCAAGGCTGAACATGTGAGGCTCTCAGGATCCCTACTGACCTGTTGTCTGCGCTTGACTGTGGGAACACAGCCTCGGGAATCTGATGGACCTGTGAGACTGGATGGGAGTGAGCCAGCCCAGCTGCTGCTGCTCCTAGCCAAGACCCAGGAGCTGGAGAAGGAGGCTCATGAGAGGAGCCAGGAGCTGATGCAGCTGAGGAGTCAAGGTGACCTGGAGAAGGCTGAGCTTCAGGACCGGTGAGATGGGTGGGGTCCTGGCAGGGGGTCACTGAGGGAGAGTTGACTCCTGCAGCATGTTAGAGATAGGTGGAGGAGGTGTGAAGGGCATTCCTCCCATGAAAGGGGAAGGAGGTGTGCCTGAAGGAGTCCAGTTTGAAACACAGTGGCGGCCATGTCACTGCCCTCCGCTCCCTCTGAGTGTCTTGCAGCCGGGTTTCTTGCCTGTTGACTTACAGAGCTAACTATGTCTCTGTCCTCTGCCAGCACCAGACTATTTGCCGTTCCCACACCAGCCAAGCTCTTCCATGCTGCGCTGCCATGGTACATGCTGACCTTAGCCTGCAGTACCTTCTTCCCTTCTCTCTCTGCCTTATCCTTTAAGAGATAGTTCAAGTGTCACCTCTTCTGTGAAGCCTTCTCTGACCTCAGTGGCATGGTAAATTACTATGCCCGGATGTGGTGTTTTGACCTGCTACAGCCTTGATACAGCCTTGTATCAAAGATACTCATTGTATCTTGTTGATTATTTAGTTTTATTTTTTGGTTAGGCATTTTTATTTTTTGGATTATAATAAAATAGATGTTTTTTAAATGATGATAAGGATAGAGACATAAACCAAGAGCCCATTTGAATCTCCAGGCAAAGTTCAGTTTATACACCATGGCCAGGGTTATATCACCACCTGCTGGTGGGGTCCATAAATTGCAGTTTGTTTTGCTTGTGGAGGCACCGGGAAGTAGGACAGAGACTGTCTTAGTAAGTTGTGTCTCTAGTGCTTTGCACTTCATCTGCCGTATAGTAGACAATAAATGTTTGTTGAATGATGTAATAATTAAATGAATGACCATGCAGTGAGTTAAGGCGCTTAGAGTTGGTACAGAATAAATTATTAAGATCTTGAAAAAAATTTAGACTCATTACTTCGAGAAATATTTACTTAGCTACCCATGTAACACCAGGTGCTGAGCTCCAGGGCATAGTGTTACAGTGATAAACGTATGGCGATTTTCCTGATCTTGGAAATTAATATCAGGGTGGTTGACCATGACCTCCCCCAAGTTAGTTGCCCCTCCTTTTTCCCTATCCGAGTGAAAACTATGGGCTGGAGGGACCTTGGGACTATCCCATGTGGCAATTCTGGTGTTCTCATTGACTTCAGGGTGCTTGACTTCAAGATCAAGCGGGGCCTGGAAGGGCCTGGGCCAGGGCTAACCTTCAGCTCTCAGGCCCCCAGACACGTGCTCCAGCCCTGAGATGTGGTAAACCCCTGCATGTGTCCGAGTGGCTTTGGGCTTCCCCCCAGTTGACAACGGTAGTGCCCTGCGGTGTTCAGGGAGCGCAGGGGCTGGGGGCACCCGGGACTCTGGGGGCGCTGCAGTGGGGGTGTCTGTGTTGGGGATGGTGTGTGCTGCACAGGGCTCTGTCCCCGTTAGTGGGCTGCCCAGGTGACAACGCCGTGCTCTTCTCCTCAGGGTGACCGAGCTCTCCGCGCTTCTGTCTCAGTCTCAGAAGCAAAATGAAGATCATGAAAAGATGGTAAAGGCTCTGAGAGAGACGATGGAGATCCTGGTACGTGACCCTCTGTTCTGGAAAGGAGCTGGGCGGGGGCCTGTAGACGCCTTGTCCTTCACGGGCAGGTGGTGCAGGGTACCAGTTAAATCTTCCTCAATGAAATCCCTAGAGCTAAAAAGTAAATTTTGGCTGACTCTGAAAATTAATTAAGCTCATTCATTTATTCACTCAAGAAATAGTAACTGTCTACTATCCCTCCTGTGTTCCCGAGGAGACTGCACTGGTAAATGCAGGCAGCGTGTCCCTAGTGGAGAGAGCGGGACGCACACTAAGAGGCACCCCGGCAAACCGAGAAGCGGGTGTGTGGAGAAATTCAAACCTAGTCACAAGGGGTGTGGCGAGGTTCGCCCGGAGGGAGGGGCTTGAGGAAGCCACGATGCTGCGTTCATGTGTCTGAAGGACTGACACTGGGGAAAGAGTTGACTTGTTTAAGGTCCTCCAGATGGGTACAAGCCACGTCAATGACTGGGAGTAACAGGGCAGTAGGGCTTGGCCAACAGCTAGAGCTGCCCAGGCGTTGAACGGTGTGTCTTCGGAAGGAGTGAGGTTTGTGACATCGGCTTAACCTCTGCCAGGGCTGTTACCGGAGGGATTCTCTCAGGCCGGGTGTGAGAATCTCTGGCTTGGGCCCGCATGCCCTTTTTTCTCTAAGAATGTTCCAATCTCTGGTTTTAAGCAGATCCTGAACTCACATCCACATGCACATGCCTAGTCTTCTCATCTGAGCTGGGATCAGCTGGGGGCTGCACGTGTGTGTGCCTTTTTCGTTCCTGTTTGTTAGGAATTCGCAAATTTCCAAGTGTCCGCAGGGCCCAGATGAGGTAAATGAGTGAAGAATCCTGGTTTCTCCAGTGCTGGCATATTTAGTTTTCAGTGTAGGGGACTCTTGGTCTCAATATTAAGGAAACAAGGAGGAGTAGCAGGAACCGCAGGACCCTGAAGAATACGCGTCTCATCTGGAAGAGGGATCCATTGCCCAGCTTCAGTAAATTGTTGCCATGTAGGAATGAGGGCTGTTGTGGCCCATTTGTTAACTTTTTGAGAAGCCAGAGATTCAGATCTCAATTCATAAAATCTCTCAGTTTTGTGAATGTTGGTTCAACAAAACGTCACTGCAAGTCGGTGTCTTTAGGTAGGCCTTCACCAACACCATACGCTGGGGGGCTTGAGGGGAGAGGAAGCCTTGAGTCTTCCGGTCTGTTGCTAGCTTTGGGGCTAGAGGTTTCTCTGGTTTAACCTTACGCCTTCAGAGACAGCAGCCGTCCTCCAATGACAGCTCACGTTTATTGAGTGTCCGGCTGTTCGGCTCTGTTGTGTTCCCCGTTCAGGAGACAAACCACGCGGAGTTAATGGAACACGAGGCATCTCTCAGCAGGAACGCCCGAGAGGAGAAGCTGTCTCTACAGCAGATGATCAAGGATATAACCCAGGTACTGGTAAGCCTCCTGCTCGAGGTCACCAGGTTGTGCCTCGCTCCCCCCCAGGCCTCCAGGCGCTCTCAGTGGTGCCTAGATTTCCACTCTCTGAGGTGCTCAGACTTGGGGTCTTGTGGGGGCGATTTCCCTGAGCGTATCTGAAGCCTGGAACCCACTGGGTAGCTAAGCCTTCACGTGTTCACAGTGCCTGCTGGAACAGGCCCTCTTTCTTATCGCCAGCTGTAATTCTCAGGCCAGTGGCTGGATTCTGGGCTACATTGCCTCAAATGCCTCTTCTTCACTTCTCCATTTGTTGTTACGTCAGAGGGTGCTCTGGTCTTGTTGCTACTCCTAGGTTTGGGTGACAAGGTGAAGGGTTGAAGGAGCCACCTTTTTTTTGCCCTTAGATACCCTCCTCCCACTCCCCAGGGAGAGGACCCAGGAAGGAAAACATGGGGTTTGTCCCGGCTGTAGTGTTCATCCCCTGTACGGACTCCAGGCCTAGGGTGGTGACCCCGCTGTGTTGGGTTTCAGGTCATGGTGGAAGAGGGGGACAGTCTGTCCCAAGGCTCTGGGCATGAGAGCACCTTGGAGTTGGGCTCCAGTGACTTCTCCCAGTTTGACTCCCGGGACCCAGACAAGGCTGTCACTCTGGTGCGTTCCGTGATGACTCGGCAACGCCAGGCGGTGCAGGTGAGAACCCCAGCGTTCCCTCAGGCACAGGGGTGGTATCGAAAGTGACTTGTGTCCAGGGACCCTCCTAGCCTGGACATCCCCTTTCACTATGTTGACCAGTCATGAGGTGTTTTTGTGAACCCCCCAAAGTGCCCAGTAGAACCTCTATGTCTGCCCAGCTGTACTTGTGGGTGACAGACACATTCTCTGTGCCAGTGAATGCACAGATTGGCAGTGGGAGCCCTGGAGGGTATAGGTGAGTGTTCCCCGATTCTAAGGGTTTCCCCCCACACTGTACATTTGAAGAGGACGACCTCTGAGACCCTGGGAGCCACAGAAACCCAGTAACCTCTGGTCTTCTGTCTTCTCGACTGGTCGCATCCCTTCGTAGCTTACCCGTGTTGCAGCAGCCCCCACCCCCTTGCCCAGCCCTACGCTGAGGCCTCTGACATCCCTCCTTTCCCTGCCCTCCTGTTCACATCTCCCTGCTGTTACTCTCCCTCCACAGGACCTGAGGCAGCAGCTTTCGGGCTGTCAGGAAGCTGTGAGCTTCTTGCAGCAGCAGCACAATCAGTGGGAGGAAGAGGGCGAGGCCTTGAGACAGCGGTTACAGAAGCTCACTGGGGAGCGGGACACTCTGGCAGGACAGACCGTGGATCTCCAGGGAGAGGTGGACTCGCTCAGCAAGTGAGCAGGGGGTCGCTCATTCCACCCTTCCTCCCCAGGCTTGTCCTCACCTGGCCGTTCACCCTCTCCCATCATGTTGCTGGTTGGCCGACCCTGCTGTCCCTGAAGCCCAGGGCTGCTCAGGGCTGCCTTGCTTTGTGCTCTGCTTATTCCTGCTCACTCGGTTTTGGGTTCTTGCGATGATTTAAAAAAAAAAAGTTTCCTGCTCTAAAGGGAAGGTGAGATGTTTAAAGGAAACAGATGTCTTTGTCCTTCAGTCCTGTGATGTCTGTTTCCAGGAAGGACTCGAGGTTCCAAGGTCTCTGCTCATCTTTGGTCTCCTTCTTCCAGGGAGCGAGAGCTCCTGCAGAAGACCAGGGAAGAGCTGCAGCAGCAGCTGGAGGTGCTGGAGCAGGAGGCATGGCGCCTGCGAAGGACGAACATGGAGCTTCAGCTGCAGGGGGACTCTGCTCAGGGCGAGAAGGAGGAGCAGCAGGAGGTGCTGCACCTGGCTGTCCGTGAGAGGGAGCGCCTGTGAGTGTGAGATGTCCCCTCCTTGCTGGGTCTCGATCTTCCTGTCCATCCCACACCCTTCTCCACCCACTGCCCTCTCTCAGACAGTTGAAGAAATTGAACTTAAAGGTTGAAACCTGGTCTGCATTAGGTTCAGATTAGCTTACTGCTCCTTCCTTTGCAGAAGAAGGAATACAGAAAGTTCATCCAGGCTTTGCCCGGCACCCGTAAGGGATGAGGCACTGTGGGAGGTACAGAAGTAAATAAGACTCAGGCCCTAATCTCAAGCAGTTTGCAGTCTGAAAGGGAGGACAAAGAACTGACTGTGGCATGAGGCCAGATGGAGTATGAGCCAAGTAGAGTTTCAGGCCGGGTCCTTCGGGAGCATCGGAGTAACAATTAATTATTGAAAGCTTTGTGGAGGAGAGGGTAGCCTTTGGGCTGGGCCTGGCTATACTTTGATTTCTAAAGAGTGAGCGAAGGGCTAAAGGAACAGATGAGCAAGGAAAAGGAGGCAGGGAGGCTCATGGCCTGTTCAGAGTAGCCTGGGCTGGCCAAAAGGTAGGACTTAGCCTGGGAAGGGATAGGAAATGAGCTGGTCAGGAAAGGGAATTTCAGAGTAAAGGGACCCGGCTAATCTGTAAAAAGCAAGGCCTTTCAGGCTGGGCAAAAGCTTGGTTTAAGTTATGGCCCAGCCACTTGGACAGATTACTTTGTTTGTAAAATGGGGGTGATAATAGTTAACCTTGGTCATTCGGTAGATTAGAGAAGTATTTTGCAAAACGCCAACGTAGAGCCTGGTAGATGGTAGGTTTTGAGTAGCTGGTGGCAGAGCCCGTACCTTCCTCCCCCGTGCCCTGCCTCCTTGCACCTGGTAGGCACAAACAGGGGAATCTTGAAGGGTTGCTATAAGGATCATGACTTGTGCAAGGAGTGGGTCTTCCTGTACCAAGGAGAAGAACTAACAATTCACAAAAACAAGTACATATTTTTAAGTTTAATTTGTTAGAATTGATAATACTTTTATCAATATTTATGTGACTTAAAAGCCAAAACTATTTAAAAAGACATACACAGAGAAAGTCTTACTCCCCTCTGCTTCATTCATCCATCCCATTTCCCTTC
>CM052547.1:75764164-75802115 GCA_028533065.1 Trachops cirrhosus
AATCACTCAGTGAACTGATCACTCTTCGGGAAGCCCTGGAGTCCAGTCGCCTGGAAGGAGAGCTGCTGAGGCAAGAGCAGAGAGAAGTGGCCGCAGCGCTGGCGAGGGTGCGTAGGCCTCCCCCTCACCTGCTGGGTGGGGTGGGCCGCTTCGGAAGTTGTGTTTCTAGGAAAAGGTTATGCAGCCTGGCTCAGTCTTTACCTGCCAGCCATGACCCTTTATATTTCTGGCCTCATTTATTAGTCTCTGCTTTTGGGTTCTTTCCCTCCCAACATACTCTCTATATTGAAATTAGAATGGTTTTCTGAAGTAGAAGTCGGTCATGTCAGTCTCTTTTCTAAAACCATTTAGAGGCTTCCTGGCTCCTTGGAGCTGCATTGAAAGCCCTTCGCCCTCTGCCCCAAGCAGTTTCTAGTCTCCCCTTCATTCCACGTCCCCGTCCTAACTCCTCAGGTGCCTTTACTCCCGCCACAGAGCGCTGATTGCAGTCCATTCCGCCGTGTTCTTCACGACGCTGCTACTTGGCATGCGTTAGACTCTTCCTCTTGCCCTGACTGCTTCTTTCCTCCCCTTTATCCGCAAACCGTTCCTCGCCTCGCAAGTAGCCAACTTAACTGTCAGCTCTTCTACCCTTTCTGACTCTCCCAGTCGGAGTCAGTGCTTTCTCTGAGATCCCAGAGCCTCTGTGCGTACGTGGTCTGCAGTGTCGTTACCGCTGCGCTTGTTGGCACATCCCCACGTCTGTGCCCCTGTACTGTGAGCTCCTGTCTCACTCCTCAGTCAATGAGGAAACGCGTAAAGTCCCCGAACGGTTTTAGAAGAGACCAACACACTCGATTTAGACTTCAGAAAACCATTTTAATTCCAATACAGAGAGAGCATATTGGGAGGAAGAATGAATGAAGGGGAATCTTGTTCAGAATGTGAGGGAGGGAAGGAGTGTTAACTGATCTCCACACGAGGAAGGCAGCAGGGGTCGGAGGTGTGTGAGCGAGGAGCTGCTGCAGGAAAACTTCGAGGAAGAAACCTTTAACTCTCTTCGTTTTTAGGCAGAACAGTCCATTGTGGAGCTGTCAGGTTCTGAGAACAGCCTGAAGGCTGAGGTGGCTGACCTTCGGGCTGCAGCTGCCAAGCTCAGTGCCTTAAATGAGGCTTTGGCCTTAGACAAAGTTGAGCTGAGCCAGCAGCTTCTCCAGGTGAGCAAAGATTTTTCTGATGCACAGGGTAGGGTGGGGCCCTGACTGAGGGCCAGCCAGTGACAGATGAAGCTGAGGCCTATGAGGAGAAAGAGTCCTTAAAATAAATCAGCCCAAGACAGATCAGCTCCCAAGCCTGGTCCTGAAACGAGCAGAAGGAGCATTTACAGTGCAGAGAGCAGACTACACGGACTGGGCTTAGCCAGGGGGCGATTTTCAATCGTCCCTTCCCATTCCTACAGCAGAACCACCTTTGGGCTTTAGGGTGAAATCAGCAGGGCTAGGAAGGAGGCCCACGCCCTTAGGAAGAAGACTCGGTTTTTATTTTATTTATTTTTTTAGAGGGAGGGGAGGGAGGGAGAGAGGGAGAGAAAAATCGATGTGAGAGAGAAACGTCGATCAGTTGCCTCTAGTACACCCCCGACCAGGGACTGACCCCGCAACCCAGCCACGCGCCCTGACTGAGAATCAAACCAGCGACTTGCCGCTTTGCAGAGCAGTGTCCAGCCAACTGAGCTATACTGGTCAAGGGCTAGGTTTTTATTTTTTAAATTTATTTTTTCAGCATAACAATTTATTAGCAAACAAATGACACCTCTATGTCCCAGCACACACGGGATCTTATGTAATAAACATCACAAACATAGGAAGACTAGGTTTTTAACCTGTTGCACGAGATACCAGCAATCCTCAGAACAGGATCTGCTGAAGCACCTAAGTCTCGGAGAGTCTTCTCTAGAGCTTGCAAATTTAACATCTCTTCGATCCCCATTCCCTGGAGCCCCAGAAATCTTCAGTTTCCTTATTGTGGATTTTTTGAGAGCAGGATTTTGCCTTTTTTATCTCTGTCCCAAGCCTCAGTCCATCCAGTACCTGGAACATAGGCGCTACACCAAATGAATGCACGGTCCCCCTGTTGTAAGCACTCCTGTGCCCTTGTTTGGAGAACAGGTTCATATGGCTCGCGGATTTCTGCCTCCGCACTTGATCTCTAACCTGTAACCCTGTGTCTTTGGTGCCCTTCTCTTGCTGGTCAGTAGTTAGAGCAGGAGAACCAGTCTGTGTGCTGCAGGATGGAGGCCGCGGAGCAGGCGAGAAACGCTTTGCAGGCGGGCCTGGCGGAGGCGGAGCGGAGCAGGGAAGTCCTGTGGGAGAAGAACACGCACCTGGAGGCTCAGCTGCAGAAGGCGGAGGAGGCCGGGGCTGAGCTGCAGGCAGATCTCAGGGCCATCCAAGGAGAGAAGGAAGAACTTCAAGAGAAACTAAGCGAGGTAAAGCAAAATGCAGACCATCGTGTTAAGGGTTAATACAGGCTCATTGTAAAACACTACAGAAGTGATTCAGAAGGTGACAAAGTCTTTCTTCCTAGAAATGACCAGTGTTGCTAGTTTGGGGTATATCCTCCCATTTAAAAAAAAATTCCTATAGAAATCCTTCAGTGATTCCCCACTACTCCATACCCTCCAATTTGATTTACAAGCTCTTACGCACATTTCAACCACCACACCCTTCGTACTGTATCATAATTATCTGTTTACACACCTGCATCATTAGATGAAAAGCTCCTTGAAGGCGAAGCTATGTGTTATTTGTTTCTGGTCTCCAGCTTTTAGTACAGTGTCTACCACAGAGCAGGGGCTCAGTAAGTTTTTCTGAACCAATGACCAGGCTCAAAGGTCAGCTTTCTCCTCCACCAAACGTCTCATTACCCTAAGAATTACACATGGTCTCCCTTCTCAGAGTCCCTTTAGAAGAGACCAACACACTCGATTTAGACTTCAGAAAACCATTTTAATTCCAATACAGAGAGAGCATATTGGGAGGAAGAATGAATGAAGGGGAATCTTGTTCAGAATGTGAGGGAGGGAAGGAGTGTTACCTGTAACACTATCGCTTAGGGCACTGATCACTTGCCTTCTGGTAGAGGTAGGTGCCCTAGCACAGGGTCTTGCTCAAAGGAGAGCATGCTTCCTGGGCTGGGGGCTCTATGGGTTGGTCGGGACACACATAAATGCCACTTGGTGTGAGTGGGCAATGCCCAGGGCTCACAGAGCTGGGTCCAGAATCTCTGAGCCGCCATCGGCCCCAACCCACGGTAGCAACTCTGGGGGGGATCCCCACCCCTGCTCTCCGTCTCACCAATTTCTTCCCCTCAGGCCCGTCACCAGCAGGAGGCCGCCTCGGCTCAGCTGGAGCAGCTGCACCTGGAGACAAAGCGACAGGAGGAAGTGCTGGCCCGGGAAGTCCAGGAGAAGGAGGCCCTAGTACGGGAGAGGGCGGCTCTAGAGGTGCGGCTGCAGGCTGTGGAGAGGGACCGGCAGGACCTCTCTGATCAACTGCTGGGGCTCAGGTAGGGCCCAGGCCCAGTTCAGCCAAGGGCAGAGAGCCAAGGGCAAGGCAAAGGGTAACAAAGCAAGGTTCTCTGCCCAAACTGTATGGGTTCTACACAAGTTATGAATTTGTCATTGCCCCCCTAACTTCTCCAGGTAGCCAGTACTTAGAACCCAACTCCTCTTAAGGAAGGGTAAGGGGCTTGATGGGTAAGAACTCTTCCTGATTCCTGCACCTGACAGCTCAGCCAAGGAGCTACTGGAGAGCAGTCTGTTCGAGGCCCAGCAACAAAATTCTCTGATAGAGGTCACCAAGGGGCAGCTGGAGGTCCAGATTCAAACCGTCACTCAAGCCAAGGAAGTAATCCAAGGTGAGAACCCAAATGGGATGGGCACGCCCCATTCCATGGGGATGTTGACAGCCAGGAAGGCAGTGGGAAGCTATTAGAGGGCCTTCTCCCGCCAGGCCCAGGGCCTCTGAGATGGGAGTTGCTCACGAGGTCTGGAGAGAGGAGTAAAAGGAGGAGGGAAGAGGCTCAGAGGCCAGATCCTGTCCCTGGCATCTTAGGGGAAGTGAGGTGCTTGAAGCTGGAGCTGGACACTGAACGGAGCCAGGCAGAGCAGGAGCGGGAAACAGCAGCCAGACAGCTGGCCCGGGCTGAGCAAGAGGGGCAGACTGCCCTGCAGCAGCAGAAGTCAGCCCATGAGGAGGAGGTGAAGCGGCTCCAGGAGAAATGGGTAGGTGGTGGGTGTGGCCGGGGGGTGGGAGAGGCAGACCTGGCCTCCCTTCACCGAGTGCGCCTGCTGCTGGCTCTTGGTCCAGATGTTACCACTCATAAGAGAGAAATCTGAACAGGACTAGCCTCGTTACCAAGGGGAAGTCTCCAGCTTCTAGGAGAAGTGGAAACTAGAAATAAAATTTTCCAGTTACAGTTTACATGCAGTATTATCTGTGTTAGTTTCAGGTGTGTAGTGGTTAGATGATCATATATTCTACAGAGTCCCCCCCGTACTTCCAGTACCCACCTGGCACCACACACAGTTATCACGGTGTTAGTGACTGTGCTGGACTTTACATCCCCATGACTGTTTTGTAACTGCACATTTGTACTTCTTAATCCTTTCCTCCTTTTTACCCGGACCCCCAAACTCCCTCCCCTTTTGCAATCATCAGCGTGTTCTCTGTATCTATGATTCTGTTTCTGTTTTCTTTGTTTGTTAATTTTGTTCTTTAGATTCCACATATAAGTGAAATCATATGGTGTTCGTCTTTCTCTGACTAATTTATGCACTTAGCATAGTACCCTCTAGGTTTATCCATATTCTCACAGATGGTAAGATTTCATTCTTTTTATGGCTGAGTAATAGTTCATTGTATATATTTACCACCACTTTTTTTATTCACTTGTCTGTTTTGGGGCACTTGGGTTGATTCCATATTGTAAATACCACTGCAGTGAACATGGGAGTGCGTATATCCTTTTGAGTTAGTGTTTTGGGTTTCTTTGGCCCAGTATTTCTTAAATAAGATAATATGTGGAAAACACTAAGGAGGGTTTCTAGCATATGTTGAGCTCTGTATTTGTGTTTGCTGTTACTGTTGTTTGGGTATGTACAGAGAATTGAGAGTGGATCCTGGGATTTTTTTTTAAGATTTTATTTGTTTTTAGAGAGAGGGGAAGAAAGGGAGAGAAACATCAATGTGTGGTTGCCTCTTACACACCCCGTACTGGGGACCTGGCCTGCGACCCAGGCCTGTGCCCTGACTGGGTATCGAACCAGTGACTCTTTGGTTCACAGGCCAGTGCTCAATCCACTTAACTACACCACCTGGGGGCTGAGCCTGGGATTTAGAATTGTTAAGCTGGTCCCAGGATGGCAAGGGAGCAGAGGAATGCCTTGGACCCATTCTTGCCAATTCAGAACTGTGTTTCTTTTGTCTTTTAATAGCATCATTTAGTCCGTTTTCTTTTACTGTAGTTATAGGTATATTTGGATTTATTTCCACCACCTCATGCTGTTCTTACTGCCTTTTTATGTCTCTTTGCGGGGGGTGGGGGGGCGAGAATCACCTTCCTTAACTTCTTTTAGAAGGTTAGATTGGGTGATTGAGTTGTAGTCTTTTCTCACCTCTTTTTTCTCTCTACTGCTGTGGATGATACATTCTCTATTTTTTATTGTTAGTTGTTTCCTTTAATATTTTAAAATATATGCTGAAAATGTCAAGGAGGATCAGACGTGTGGCAACAGAAGGAACGGGGCTTTGAGTGGTGAGCACGCAGTAGAGTGCGCAGATGACCTGTTGTGATGCCGCACGCCTGAAATTTGCGTGAGGTTATCGACCGGTGTTCCCCAGTACATTCATTCTTTTTTTAAAGCCTTAAGTTAATCAGTACATTCACTGTTCTCCTAGATGACACAGGATCATTCAGAATATTTTTCCTGCATTTACTCCTCTCGACCTAGACACAACTTTTTACTCGTGATGATGGTGGTGATGATAGATAGTAAATTCCGGATTCTTTCTGCATGCTGTGCACCATTTAAAGTGCTTTGCGTGACTTATCTTAATGCTCAAAACAACCCTAGGAGGGCACTGTTGTTACCCCCATTTTTCTAGACAGGGACACTGAGGCAGGGAGATGTGATTGAAATTCCTCACTAGTGTAAGCGAGGTCACACTGGCAGTGCTGTACTGAAGGTCGCAGCGGCCTGGCTGCAGAGCCCGTCACCACTATCCTGAGAACCTAATAGCGGGTGCTGGGTTAGCCTGGGAGGTCTGGGAGAGCTGTGGTCACTGGTGGACCTCTGAGGGGACCAGGATGCCGCATCTGGATGCTCTTGTACCGTTTGACTGGGGACGTCCTCACTGGGCTCCACCTGGCTTTTCCGAAGGCTGCCTCCGCCCCCTGAGCAGGGAGAGTGGGCAACAGGGCGAGTCTGCCGCCCCAGTTCACTGCTAACCGCCGTCAGCCTTGACGTGGTTGCTCTAACATAGCGGGTACTCAAAGCTTGTAGAAGGGACAGCTGCAGTTTAGAAAGCACTTTCATGTGTGATGTTGTTTGACTTTTTATAAATCTCTTGATTCTCATAAAGTTTGGTGAGAAGGGTAAGGCAGGGATTATTAGCCTCACTTTACAGATGGGGTACAGGCCTAGAGCGGCACCAAGATCACACCCCTGGGGAGCAGTGGGCTTGTTTTCCTCCTCCAAGTCTCCTTCGGCCTCCTCTCCTCACCCATTTGGTTGTAACAGTGTTTCCTTTGTATGACCAGGAGAAAGAGTGCTCCCGGCACCAGCAGGAACTGGATAAGGCTCTGGAGTGCCTAGAGAGGGAGAAAATGGAGCTAGAAATGAGGCTGAGGGAGCAGCAGGCAGAAACCGAGGCTCTCCGGACCCAGAGGGAAGAAGAACAGGCCGAGGCCAAGAGCACCCTGTGCCAGGTGGGGGCTGACAGCCAACCTGTGGTTCCCCTACCGTCGATCACTTCCGTTCCCCCCCAAGAGCAGTGCCGCTGGGGCTCCTAGAACAGAATGCAGCTACTCACTACCAGTGAGCTGGGTGATCGGCAGCCTTAGCTGCAGGGCCAGCAATGTGTCATACTTCCTGAGGGAGGGCTGACGCTTACCGCATCCTGTGAGCTTGAAAACCAGTGACAATCTTTGCACTTCCTGGTTCTCCGCCAGTAGGTCCAGACCTTCCTCTGCCCTCGGCCCCCGCCCCGTTCACCGGGAGAGCCGCAGAGCTGCTGGAATGTGCTGGTGGCCTCGACCCAGCAAGCCCTTGCCCTCCTGCGCCCCCACAGATGCAGGTGGAAACAGAGAAGGAGAGGGTGTCCCTCCTGGAGACACTGCTGCAGACCCAGAAGGAGCTGGCCGATGCCAGCCAGCAACTGGAAAGGCTGAGGCAGGACATGAAGGCTCAGAAGCTGAAGGAGCAGGTATGGAGGGTGGTCCCGAGCAGGGAAGGAGAGGGAACTTTGGTTTACTCACTCAGCCCTGGCACTTCTGTGGGCCAGGCCCTGCCCGGGTGCCGACGCATGGCAAGCGTAGGTGCAGCTCGCAGTGAACGTGACAGACGTGGTCCCTGCCCTCAAGGAGCTTGCTTACGTTCTAGTGACAGAGACAGGCAGAGATGGTCAGACACAAAAGAGTGAGATAATCACAGGTTGTAGTAGGTGCTGTCGAATAAGGGGACATAATAGAGAGAGATTCAAAGGTGGTCGCTTTGGACAGGTGGTCAGGGAGGCCCCCAGTGGACAAGGAACGTTTGAGCTGAGACAGGAGGTTTAAAAAGAGCCAGCCCCATGGAACGATAGGGATATGAAGCTTGAAAACATTATGCTAAGTGAAAGAGGCTGGTCACAAGAAGCCGTACAGGGTACGATTCCATTGATAGGAAATGTGCAGACAGTCTGCAGAGACGGGGAGCAAAGGAGTCGGGGGGTGGGGAGTAAGAGATGGGGACGGTGCAGGGTTTCTGTCTGCGCTGATGAAGGTGTCCTAAAATGTATTGTGGTGATAGTCACAAATCTCTGTGAATAGAATACACTGAAAAACATTGAATTTTATGCTTTAAATGAGTGGCTTCTATGGCATGTGACCTACATCTTAATAAAACTGTTAGAAAGCAGAGAAGCCAGCCATTTGAGGAACAGTGTAGGCAGCAGAAACAGGCATCATAGGGGCCCCGGGACAGACAGCAGAGGGCCTGGGGAGCCCAAGGACAGAAAGGACGTGGCGTGGCTCCAGCGCGATAAACTCAGGAGTGAGTGGAGAGACAGGCAGAAGACCCGTGTCAGCCCTGGTAGGAGCCTGGATTTTGTTCTGCGGGCGGTGGGGAACTGTTGGATGGTATTTAAAAAGCAGAGAAGGACGTGCTTTGGTATATATGTTTAAAAACACTTTATCGTTGAATGGAGAATTGTGTGTTTATGCCTGTGTGTGCGTGCGTGTGTGTTGGGGGTGCAGTGTGAAGGAGAAGCAGGGCTGTGCAACAGGAGTCTGCTGCGATGGCCCGGGGAGGGACTGCTGCCAACCCAGGGACCCCGACCGAGGAACCCTGGGCGAGCCGGCGTGCTTTGGGAGGGAGGAGAGGGATAGGAGATGAGGAGATGGGGCGGCAGGGCATGACAGAAACAAGGTGGATTGCTGGGTCCTGCCTCAGCTGTTGCTAATCGAACTAAAAAAATCAGTATTTATACAACATGGGTTTCTACAACATGAACTCTAGGCCCAGACACCCTGTGAAAGCTTCCTCTCCTCACAGCCATCTCCCCGCTTTGCAGGAGACCACCAGGAAGCTGCAGACCCAGCTCTGGGAGGCTCAGCGGGAGCTGGAGCGGGCAGCCCAGCAGCACAGAGATGACCTCACTGCCCTCCGACAAGAGGGCAGCTCCCTCCTGCAGGATAAGATAAACCTGCAGAAGCAGGTCCCTCTTCCTCTCTCCCAGCTCCACAGCCTTTCCCCAGCAGAGCCAGGCTGTCCCGCTCCCTCCTGCAGGACAAGGGAACCTTGGGAGCTTGGGAGGGGAAGGGCAGGCCCCGGTACTGAGTGGAAGGGTGAAGGATGCTCAGAGCTGAGCACGTGCCCCTTGAGCCCGGGGTAGCAATCCGTCTGTGGTGACCACAGAACTCAGATTTTCTCGGGCAGCCCCGGTGTCGGTTGTTCTTCTCGTCCTCCCCATAGATAAACGTTTTTACACAGATTGCTTTTTATTCTGATTGCTTTTCCTTCTCAGAACCCTGTATCAGATGGTGTTCTGATTGTTCATTTAAAAAAATACAGTCGCTATACCCTTGCCCACCACTTTGCCTTTGGGTGTAGTTATATTCAGCCAAGATTTTTATGCGTGCCTGCCTTTATCCAGCGTATGTGAGGCTGGGAGGCAGATGCCTAAGCTGGATGGTACTTGGGGAGGGGCTGGTTAAGAAGAGTGTGGATGGGTTGATCGGCGGTAAGGTTTACTGTGGCAAACCCTGAAGGACCACGAAGCCCAGGGTGAGAAGCATCCTCCCACGGGCCCCCTGCCCTTGGTTCTCATACCCTGAATTTTCCAGGTGGAAGACTTGAAGTCTCAGCTGGTTTCCAAGGATGACTCCTGGAGGCTGGTGGAGCAGGAGGTTCAGGAGAAGCTGAGAGAGGCCCAGGAGTGCGGCCGAATTCAGAAGGAGCTGGAGAGAGACAAAGCCAGGTGGGTCAGACAAGCCGTGGAGTTGGGTCACTGAGGTTGACAGTTCTTAGCTCAGGTCATGTCTTTTTTTTTTTAACTGACATTGGTTAATAAAATTATATAGTTTTCAGGGGTACAATTCTGTAATAATACATCATCTGTGTGTTGTATTGTGTGTTAGCTCATCTCGCCTTTCATGTCTCCAGCTGTGGGCTGTACTGGTAGCCAGGTGGGCAGGACGCTGTCCCTGTCTTCAAATCCACACTTTACTTACTTAGTAAATAATTAGTCACGTGCATCCTGCACCAGCCACTCTGCCAGGGGTTGGATACAGTGGTAAGCAAGACAGTACGGTACCTGTCTCAACAGAATGTAGAGTTTTGTGGGGAAGACATCCATCAAGTGATCCCCCAAATAATGCAGATTATGTTACATGGTGAGGAGGAAAGAGATAGAAGGCTGAACTAGAAATGGGGGCAGGTGGGGGGCGGAGATCTACTTTAGATGTTAGGGAAGACCTTGCTCAGGAGGTCGCTTTGAAACTGATCCCTGAAGGATGAGATGGAGCCCCCACACCAAGGGGGACAGAAATCACATGCAGTGGCTGTGGGGCAGATCGGAGCTTGGGGAGTTCCGTGAGCCTGAAGGTGTGGCGTGATCGGAGCCTGGTGACTGAGGAGAGAGTGACCTGAGCGGGACAGGTCCATGGCATCAGGATTTTCTAGGTCACAGGGAGGAGTTTGTAGTTATCTTAGGTTTGGTAGGAAACCATCGCAGGGTTTTAGGTAGGCAACTCGACACAGTCCAATCTATGATGTGTTGCAAGGGAGCGAAACATCAGGAATGAGGCAAGATCGCCCAGAATGAAAAGCAGCATGCGTCCTCAGGCCTGCGGGCGTTTGGGGCGGGACACATCCTTTTGTTGATGAGATCAGAGGCAGGAAGACAGGCTAGGAGACCATGCAATTATCTAGACAAGAGACACTAAAGCTGAAGCAGGGTAGGGGAGTGAGGCGGGTGGGAGGGAAGGGGTCTGTGGGACGTTAAGGAAATTGGAATCAGTTACTTGTCATACATTGGGTTTAGGAGGGGCGAAGGGGGAGCTCTGTGATGTGATCGAGGCTTCTTAGACGGGGTTCACTGAGCTTGGGAACATATTAGGGGTGATTGGGAGCAGAGGAGGTGCAGAGGGGACTGAAAGAACAGACATGTTAGATTCGAGGTATGGTATGAATATTTCTGGAATTTCCCAGAGAAGAATAAACTATGAAGTTATAATGAGGTATCCTATGCAAGAAGTATCTAGGAGCACTCAATAAATAGAAACCTTTGTTGTTACACTGTAATCGTTATCATTACCCTTTCACTTTGATCGTCAATGCTATGTTTAGTGCAGTCAGTTGAGAAGGTAGTTGTTCATTCCCTGAGAGAATGGCCTGGCCCTCCGACCCTTCTCCTTTTAGCCTGGCTCTGTCTCTGGTGGAGAAGGAACAGAGACTCCTTGTCTTAGAAGAAGCTGACTCTGTTCGGCAACAGGAGCTGAGCTCCCTGCGCCAGGACATGCAGGAGGCCCAGGAAGGGCAGAAGGAGCTCAGTGCCCAGGTACACCCCCCGCCCCCGGTGATGGGTCCTGTTCCTCGGTGGAAGCCTGCTCCTGGAGTTGGGGGTGGTTGCTCAGAGTCATTTCATGAAAAGGACCTTCCTCTTTTTCCTCACTACAAGGTTGCTGGGACTTCAGCAGCCCTGGCAGGACCGGGAGGCCAGGACTGAGCAGGGTGGGTTTGGGAACCAGACCCAGACTTGAGAGCAGCTCCCGTGAGGAACCTGATGGCCCAGAATTTAGTGCCCAAAGGGGCAGAGGTCACGCAGGCCTAGTTCAAGCATGGCCACTTCCCAGTGTGCTTGGTCTGCTTGGCAAGACACGGCAGGGGAATAAGTACTACTCCAGATTAGGTAGGTAGAGGCAAGGGACTTCCGGGGACTCAGTCTGCTCACAGGAGGACCCCAGTGCTTGGGTACAGAGGAAAGATGGCATTGGGAGGGGATGGGTGAGGGGGTAAGAAATAGGCAGTAAACCACAGCAGGTAAGGATCCAGACCCAGAGTTTGACCTCCAGCTCTACTGCTTCCGGGTGTGAGCATCAGTTTCTTCATCTCTGAAACCAGGATGGTGACTTTTAACCATTACAGGTATATGTGAAGTGTCATGTACACAGTGAGCATTCAGTAAATGGTAGCCATTCTTATTGTGACTGATCTCCTTAGCCTCAGTGTCAGGGTTTCAGGCAGAGTTCTAATCATAGCAGGGAATTGGCATAGTTGCCAGGGAGCCAGGGCCAAAGCCCATTTGCGTAGCCTACACCCACGTGTCAGGAGTGAGTGGGCAGCTGTGAAGGTCAGATCTTGGGTAGCACTCGTTGCAGGGAGCAGGCTCTCCCTGTCTGCTGGGGAGCTGAGCCTCCAGCCCTGATCAAGGTTTGCTCAGGGTCTGAGTAGGGTTGGGCCTAGGCCGGAAGCGGGGCACGACCTGAGGAGCAGGTATCCTCTCTGTGCTCAGAGTAACTATACTTCCTCCCTGCAGGTGGAATTACTGAAGCAGGAGGTGAAGGAAAAAGAGGCTGATTTTCTGGCCCAGGAAGCCCAGCTGCTGGAGGAGCTAGAGGCATCTCGAGTCGCAGAGCAGCAGCTGCAAGCTTCCTTATGGGCCCAGGAAGCCAAGGCAGCCCAGCTGCAGCTGCGACTGCGCAGCACGGAGAGCCAGCTGGAGGCGCTGGCTGCAGAACAGCAGCCTGGGCACCATGCTCAGGCGCAGCTAGCCACCCTCTACTCTGTCCTGCAGCAGGCTCTGGGGTCTGTTTGTGAGAGCAGGCCTGAGCTGAGTGGCGGGGGAGACTCCGCTCCCTCCCTCTGGGGCCCTGAGCCAGGTGAGACAGCCACCCAAGAACTCAGTCCTTTGGGCCAAAGCCAGGCCTAGCTCCCAGGGAAGAGGGTAGGGGAATGCAGTTCCTTATCAAGCATCAAGGCTAAGGCCACAGACTCTGGAATGTATCCAGTCAGCTCTGGAACCCCCAGCTCTGCCATTTGCTAGATTGTGTGTCCTTGGGCAAGTCGCCTGTCCTCTCTGAACTTGATGTTTTCAACTATAAAATGAAGGTGTTAAATGTACCTACCTCTCAGGATTTTTTTTCTAAGGAGTTAATCAGATTACAGAGGTAAAATAGCTCACGCAGTTCCTGGCACTTATTAAATGCCTAACAAATGACAGCTAGCGTTACCTAGTGCCCACCGCAGTGCCTGGCACCTAGGCATGCAGAAAGTGCATGATGAATGAGCTACTTAGAAGGGCTTCCTTGAGAGGAGGGATCAGTGGGAAGGCCAAGGCCACGTCTGGGGAGGTGTGGCTGTTCCCTTCCACAGTGCAGCCCAGTCAGGAGGCGTTTCCTCATTTGTTCAGACCAGAATGGGGCGAGGATCCTCTGTAAGAGAGGGCCCCTCCTGACGGCTCTCTCAGCTGAGGCGGTGGCATCTGCCCTCCACAAGCTCCACCAAGACCTGTGGAAGACTCAGCAGGCCCGGGTATGTCTCCCCGCTCTCCTCCCTGGACCCCTTCACCTCCCCAGACAAGACTCGTGCAGCAGGTTGACCGGTTTGCTCCCTGAGATCAGGTTGGGATGAGTTCCACCTTGGCCACTTACTCCCCGGCAACCAGGAAGCAAGCATTTGGTTTCCTGGGCCTTGGTTTCAGCAGTAAAAGGGGGCAAATCATGCCTGTGTCACAGGGCTGTGAGCATGAGATCAGCGAGGGAGTTCTGTGAGCCCTGTAAACGCAGAAACCCTGTGCCGATGTATGGTGTTGTTGTGCATCGTTTTCCTCTCAATCATGAATTATTCTGGGTGCTAAGACCTCAAAGAAAAAACCAACAAATTGAGATCCCTGAGATTTGAGGTTGCCCTCTGTAGGAACATTCTAAGCCTAAGGCTGAACTAAATGTCCTGCAAATTCCACCTCACAGGAAACCTGTATCAGCCAATAAAAATGAGTGCCACTATATGCCAGCCACTGAGCTGGGGACACAAGATGCAGAAAGACCTGATCTCTGCCCTCAAGAAGGCTCATGCCGTGGCTGAGGAGCCAAACTGCATTCTAAGATAGAGCAGAACCGATGGAATGAACTGGATCAGTAACAGATGTATATGATAATAGGAGGAAGGGACAATACATTCTGACTTGAGGAAGGTCAGAAGGAAGAAGTGGCCTCTGGGCTAAGCTCTGAAGTAGGAGTTTAGGGAGAGGAGATGTGACCCCGAGCTCAGACTTTAGCAGGAGTTCTGTTCCAAATGATGTGGACGGGACAGAAGGGAAGTCTAGGCTCCAGTCAGCGGGAGCAGAGCTTATCATCACTTCAGGAAGCCAAGTGCACACGCGTTCAGAGGTAAATAACCCAGGAGTTAGGGAGCAGACCGTGGTGGTGGACCCACCAGGAAGAGGGCTTGGGCCCTGGACTGGGGTAGCTGTGTGGGGAAGGAGGAACTCGAATTTAACCGTGCCCTTTCTTCCCAGGATGACCTGAGGGATCAGGCACGGAAGCTGGAACAGCGTCTCGCTGACAGAGAGGCTGAGAAGAGCCAGGTCCACACAGAGCTGCAGGATCTGCAGAGACAACTCTCCCAGAACCAGGAAGGTGAGAAGCTCAAGGCAGGCAGGGGGCTTTGGAGGGAGCAGAGAGGAAAGGCGGGAAGCTCAAGAGGGGGCGGGGACAGGCCTAGCAGACACTGCTTACCCAGAACTGAGAAGGTACCTAGAGGCATCTCCAAAGGGGTGATGACCCCATAAACTATTTTTTAGCTTTACAAAATAGTAAAGCTACCCTGAGGGCCACCCTGGCCGAAGCGGTTAGGAGAAACAGATTTGGTGAAGTGAGAAGTTGCTGGCTAGGCTCCCGTTTTCTCTGTCTGCAGATTTAAAAACTGGCAGCCCAGGGCCAGGCCTGTGAGGACATTATAAAAGTCTTTATCTTTTGCCATGTATCCATGTTACTTATTTTTGTCATCTTCAACGATGTCCTCAAAAAGTATTAACCTTTGACAGCGGGATTATGGCCTGTTTGGGAGATAGCAGGAGCGGGGATCTGGAGAGAACACACCTGTGCCACAGCCAAGGGCTCGAAGGGGTGATGATTACTTGGGAAGAAAAGCGGAGGGGAGGGTCCTGAGGCTCCAGGCTCTCCTGGGGAAGAGAAGAGGACAACCTGGGCAGTGGGTCTGGGCCTTGAAGTGCCCCAGAGGCTCTCCCTGGGAGCCATCCACATAGAGCTGGGTTCTGGTACCTTTTGCAGAAATGGTGGGGATGAGGGGCAGCCAGCAGAGCAAGCCTGCTGTCTAGGAACCTCGGCAAAATCATAGAGCTGGTGGTTGGCGAGGATCTCCGGTGTCTTAGCTCAGCCCGGTCTGCAATCCAGGGCTGAGGATCTGTGTGATCAGGACGAGGAATTGTTGGGGTGGTGAGTTATGGGGCAGTGCTGGAGCTGGGCAGCAGATACAGACACGAGTCTGGAAGCAGCTAGGAGCCCAGACAAACAGGAGCAGCTGGCAGATGGGTGATGCCTCTGAAACTGGATATAATTCTCTCCTTGGCCTTCTTCCTTTGCTTTTGTTCCCCATTTTCCATCTGCCTCCCTCTTTTCTTCCTCCCACAACCATGGGCCTTGCTCTGCTACCTCCCCTCCTCCCAAAGAGAAATCCAAGTGGGAGGAAAAACAGAAGTCCCTGGAGTCTGAGCTGATGGAGCTGCACGAAACTGTGGCATCCTTACAGAGCCGCCTACGGCGAGCAGAGTTGCAGGGGATGGAAGCCCAGGTATAGTGGCACTGGCTTGGGGGAGGGGTTGCTTCAGGAGTGGTCCCTCAGGCCCCAGGCTCTAGCTCCCAGGCCCATTTTGGTCTGTGGTCCTACCCCATCCATATGCAGTGCCCAACTTCCTTCAGCATCGTCTATTTCTCTGGCTGTCCCAACATCCCTGAGGGCCGTTATCAAGGCCCTGGTGAATCCTCCTTCAATTATTTTTCTGAATTGAGGTTGAAATTTTTGCCCCTTGCCCTCAAAGCCTAGAGTCTGGGATGGCTCCTTTGCCCCAGGCTTTCTCCTCCGGGCATGGTAGAGCCCTGGGACGTGGTTAGGGATGTTCTTTCATTGGCTTAAGTGGAATGCATGAGTTCTTTTGGTCCAAGTCCCTGGCAAGGCTGGTGCTGCAAAGCAAGGAAAGGAAGGGCCCGTATCACAGTGACAGTGTCAGGGAAGTGTTGTCTAAGGTGGCTGTGCATCTTGTTTTCCAGAATGAGCGAGAGTTACTTCAGGCAGCCAAGGAGAACCTGACAGCCCAGCTGCAGCATCTGCAAGCATCTGTCGCAGAAGCCAGGGCTCAGGCGAGTGCTGCCGGGGTCCTGGAAGAGGACCTGCGAACTGCTCGCTCAGCCCTGAAACTGAAAAATGAGGAGGTGGAGAGTGAGCGCGAGAGAGCCCAGGCTCTGCAGGAGCAGGGCGAGCTGAAGGTGGCCCAAGGGAAGGCTCTGCAGGAGAATCTGGCTATCTTGGCCCAGGCCCTCTCTGAAAGAGATGGGGAAGTGGAGGCTTTGCAGGAAAGGATCCAGGAACTGGAGAAGCAGCGGGAAATGCAAAAGGCAGCTTTGGAATTGCTGTCTCTGGACCTAAAGAAGAGGAACCAAGAGGTGGATCTGCAACAGGAACAGATTCAAGAGCTGGAGAGGTGCAGATCTGTTTTGGAGCATCTGCCCATGGCCGTCCAGGAGCGAGAGCAGAAGCTGACTGTGCAGAGGGAACAGATCAGAGAGCTCGAGAAGGATCAAGAGACGCAGAGGAATGTCTTGGAGCATCATCTTCTAGAACTCGAGAAGAAGGACCAACTGATCAAATCCCAGGAAGAACAGATTCAGGATCTGAAGAAGCAGCTGGTTACACTGGAGTGCCTGGCCCTGGAACTAGAGGAAAACCATCACAAAATGGAGTGCCAGCAAAAGGCAATTGAGGAGCTGGAGGGCCAGAGGGAAATGCAGAGGGTGGCTCTGACCCACCTTACCCTGGACCTAGAAGAAAGGAGCCAGGAACTGCAGGTGCACAGCAGCCAGATCCAGGAGCTGGAGAGCCACAGCAGCCTTCTGGCAAGGGAGCTGCAGGAGAAGGACCAGGAGGTGAAGTCCCAGCGAGAACAGATCGAGGAGCTGCAGAGGCAGAAAGAGCATCTGACCCAGGACCTCCAGAGGAGGGACCAGGAGATGGTGCTGCAGAAGGAGAGGATTCAGGTCCTAGAAGATCAGAGGACACTGCAGACCAAGCTCCTCGAGGAGGACCTGGAACAGATCAAGCTGTCCTTGAGAGAGCGAGGCCGGGAGCTGACCTCTCAGAGGCAGCTGATGCAGGAGCGGGCAGAGGAGGGGAAGGGCCAGAATAAAGCACAGCGAGGGAGCCTGGAGCACCTGAAGCTGATCCTGCGTGATAAGGAGAAGGAGGTGGAATGCCAGCAGGAGCGTATCCAGGAACTTCAGGAGCACAAGGGCCAGCTGGAGCAGCAGCTCCAGGGCCTCCACAGGAAGGTGGGTGAGACCAGCCTACTCCTGACCCAGCGAGAGCAGGAGATCGTGGTCTTGCAGCAGCACCTGCAGGAAGCCAGGGAACAGGGGGAGCTGAGAGAGCAGTCACTCCAGGGTCAGCTAGAAGAGGCCCAGAGAGCCCTGGCCCAGAGGAGCCTGGAGCTGGAGGCCCTCCAGCAGCAACAGCGGCAGGCCCAGGGGCAGGAGGAGAGCGTGAAGGAAGAGGCAAGCGCCCTGCAGAGAGCTCTGGAGCAGGCCCACGTGACACTGAAAGAGCGGCAGGGAGAGCTTGAGGACCACAAGGAACATGTGCAAAGGCTCCAGGAAGAGCTGGAAATGGAGGGACGGCAGGTGCAGGCCCTGGAGGAGGTGCTGGGAGACCTGAGGGCAGAGTCTCGGGAGCAGGAGCAGGCTCTGTTGGCCCTGCAGCAGCAGCTTGCGGAGCGGGAGCAGGAACACGAGGCAGAGGCCAGGGCCCTACAGGACAGCTGGCTGCAGGCGAAGGCGATGCTCAAGGAGCAGGACCAGGAGCTGGAGGTCCTGCGGGTGGAGAGCCAGTCCTCCCAGCAGCGGGAGGAGACTGCCCAGGGCCAGGCAGAGGCTCTGCAGGAGGCCCTCAGCAAGGCTCAGGCTGCCCTACAGGAGAAAGAGCAGCATCTCCTCCGGCAGGCAGAACTGAGCCACAGCCTGGAGGCCAGCGCGTCTACCCTGCAGGCTGCCCTGGACTCCTGCCAGGCACAAGCCCGGCAGCTGGAGGAGGTCCTGAGGAAGCGGGAAGGTGAGATCCAGGACCGGGACCTCCGGCACCAGGCGGCCGTGCAGGAGCTGCAGCAGGCACTTGCACGGAGGGACGAAGAACTGAGATGTCACAAGAAGCAGAGGCAGCTACTGGAGAAGTCTCTGGCCCAGAGGCTCCGAGAGGATGTGACCCAAGAGACTCAGAACCTGGGGTCGGAGAGAGAAGAGGAAGAGATGAGGGGCCTTCGTGAGAGCCTCAGGGAGCTCCAGCTGACTCTAGCACAAAGGGAAGAGGAGATCCTGGAGCTGAGGGAGCAAAGGAAGAATCTGGAGGACTCAGCCCACAGCCGCAAAGCCTCGCCAGCGGAAGAGCCCTCCATAAAGTTGGACTCTGCGGGACCCAGGCTGCAGCAGGAGCTGGAGCGACTGCAGACAGCCCTGAGGCAGACGGAGGCCCGGGAGATCGAGTGGAGGGAGAAGGCGCAGGACTTGGCGCTGTCCCTGGCCCAGAGCAAGGCCAGTGTCAGCAGTCTGCAGGAGGTGGCCATGTTCCTCCAAGCCTCTGTGCTGGAGCGGGACTCAGAACAGCAGAGGCTGCAGGTGAGTCACTCAGTGGGTCGTCAGGACCAGTGGGCAGAGCCCTGTGTGGCTGAACTCGGGCTGCCTGCCACCCTGCACTTATGGCCCCTCAGGGTGTGGGAGAGCTGAGATCACGAGCACCTCAATGTGAGTGGAATCCAGGTCACTGTGCCAGTCTGTGGGGATGCAAAGAGAATAGGACACCCATAGTCCCTGCCCTCATAGAGCTTCTGGTCTAGTGGATAAGCAATTAGAACGCAGCGCCTAATTGTAATCAGTGCCTCATTGGGGGACTTTTGTGTGCTCTGAGCATACTAGAGGGACACCCGACTTTTCCTGGGGGTGATCCTGAGCCGCTTCCTGGTAAAGGTGGTGTTTAAGGTTAGATCTGAAGGGACCAGCGAGGAATTAGCCAAGCGCAGGACGGGGAGGCACCTTCTGGATAAGATGAAGAACATAGAGCGTCTGTGTAGGGAATTCAGGCTCCTGGAACAATGAGGAGGAGTTGTCAAGAGAGGACTGCAGGGGCCCAATCATTCAGGGCTTGTAAGTCCAGTTAACAAGGTGGACGACCAGTGGGAAGTGGACGAAGGGTTCAGGGCAGGGGAGGGACGTGATCAGACACACGGTTCAGGAAGGTCACTCAGGCTGCTGTGTGGAGCAGCAGTAGACCTGGGAACACCAACTGGGTGGCTGGGCTAGACAGCAGGGGAGAGGTGGAGACCGCAGGCAGGAAGTGCCGTTGGAGGCACATGGGTGGTGGACCCAGGTGATCATGGGACATCAGATAGGTGATTGGCTAAGAGGCTGGGGAGTAGAGAAAGGACAGAAAGAAATAAGACCCCAGGTTTCTGCTCACTGAGTTGCAGAAAGGCAGGTTTGGGGAAGAGGAGTGGAATGATGGGTTTGGTTTGGAAATGGAGTGAGGTGCCTGTGGGCCATGCAAGGGGAGATGTCCAGTGGGCAGATCTGCGAAGAGCTCTGGAGTTAAAGGATGTGACTGAGTCTAGAGAGGCTTTGGAATCACCAGCAGTTGGGAATAAGTGGGCTCCTCAGTGGAATGATGACTGAGGAAGGAAGTGGACCTGAAGGTGTAACATTTAACCTCAAGGTCAGGGCCATGGCTTAGTCATCTGTGCACCCCTAGCACTGAGCACAAGGCCCGCACAGAGCAGGGAGTCAGGAAAACTGGGCTGGCCGTTGGACCAGGGGAGGCACTGTCTCTCTTGCCAAGAGGAACCAAGCCCATTTTTCCTGGGAGATAAACTCTGCCTCCTTGTGCTGAGCCCAGAGAACCCCTTCATCATCTCACACAGCTCTGCAGGGACTTGGCTTCTGGGAGCCCCCAGTGCTCTGCTCTGGTTAAAGGGCAAAGTTCAGCGAAGGGTTACGTTTATGCACTTTGGACTCAAATTCCTGGGTTTACAATATACAGTTCTGCAGTTTGTTAGCTGTGTGACCCTAGGTAAGTGCCTTCACTTCTCTGACCGTTGGCTTTCTCGTGGATAAAATAGGGAATGATGGTACCAGCCCCAGAGTGCCGTTTTGTGTATGAAATGGGATAGTACGTATGAATCGCATAGGAAGGAAGCATTCAATAAGTGAAACAACTTTCCTATTTCCAGGCCATTCTTATGGGCACAGAAAAAGTAAGGCGTCCAGCTGGGCAGGAGGGCGCTTCCTGCCCACATTGTTGGGTTGTGAGCGGTTTCACTCTGTGTGGCTCCAGTCAGGGTCACCCGCCACACCCCTCAGGACGCCTTTCAGGTGCAGCCCTTCCTCGCAGTGGTGCCATTTTTTATGTCAAGCCTTTTATATGCTGGGCATTGTTACTGTCATGTTCTTCCACAGCAAGCCTGAAGAGTAGGAACTGCTATTATTTTCATTTTATAGTTGAGGAATGACAGTTGAGAGAGGCTGAATAACTCGCCCAAGGTCATACGGCTAGTAAATGGCAGAAGCAGAATTAGATCCAAGCGGTCTTTTTACTGTGACGCTCTTCCTCTCTCCCCGGCAACCTCCCCCCGCACGTACACACTCACCTTGTATCTCTTCGTGCCGTGCCCGTTACCGTTGATGAAACACGGGCCGGGAACAGGTCTGGCACTAGGTTCCGCATTTGTCTAAAGGGGTGGAACTCCAAAGGTTTGATCTCTGCTTCATGGAGCATGTAGTCGTTTGACAAAGGAGGAAACGGGTTTGGAGGGAGCTCACCTCCTGACCGAAGTCATCTAGCCAGTAAGTGATGACGTAGTACCCGGTCTGTGTGGCTCCGGAGTCCAAGCTCTCCCCCCAGCGCTCCACGTTGTCACTTAGCTTGTGGCAGGTCTAAAACGAGACAGGTTCGTCCCTAGCCCACCGTATATCCCTGGGCAGATCCCTCTCTGCTCCTTTGTTTTATCCATCTGTAAAATGAGGTTTCTGCACTGGAAGAGCTCAGAGGCTCCAGGACACAAAAGATTATACCCTGATGAGAGCACTGAACTGAGGAGGGAGGGCGGAATGAACCTGGATGTGAGGTTGCCCTGGCGTGATTTTGTTCCACACCCTGTTGCCCCAGGATGAGCTGCAGCTCACCAGACAGGCTCTGGAGAACGAGCGGCTCCACAGCCCCGGCCCGGCCAGCAGAGCGGAACTGGGGCCCAGAGGAGAGGCGGGTGTACTGCTGGGGGAGGTGAGTGGGGCCCTGGTGGGAACTGATGGACCAAGGGGGAGCTCCTGCCCGGGGGCTTGTCCTCTTCTCTTGGGAACTGCATCTGGAATCCCAGACCTGCTGGTTTGGTCCCTTTACCCCTGTACCTGTTCCCCACCTGGCTATGGGGCTTCCCAGGTGAGGTTCACAGCCCTCTCCCACAGGTCTCAGGAGTGGAGGGTGAGCCTAGCTCTGGGATGGAGGAGAAGCAGCCATGGGGACAAAGGCTCGAGCAGCTGCAGCAGGTGGTGGCGCAGCTGGAGGTGGACCGGGACAGGCTGCAGCGCCACAACGTCCAGCTGCGGACCGCCTTGGAGCAGGTAACTTCCGTCCCCAGCTCCCTCCTTCGGGGTCCAGTGGGCGTGATCCCTGCTTCTGGTGCAGCCCCCAGAGCAAGGGCTGGTAAACTGCACCCCAAGGGCCGAATTCAGCCTGCTGCCTACTTCTGAAAATAAAGTTTTATGGGAACACAGCCATGCCCAATCATTCACGTATTGTCTGCAGCTGCTTGCAAGCCACAGTAATGGAGCTGAGTAGTTGCAACAGAGATCAAGTGGCCCACAAAGCCCAGTACCACAGAAATGTTTGCTGACCCTTGCTCCAAAGGCCTGAGAGGCCGGCCCTGCCTCTCTGGCCCAGGAACACTTCCCCGCACTCAGGGTTGTCCCAGCGTGTGCTCCCCGCAACCAGGAGTTTAGCTTCCCAGGACTGCTGGCCCCTTACACGCAAACCCACACATGCACCGGCCTTCTCTTGAAAAAGGCGGCTCTGCAGCAGCCCAGCGCCAAGCCAAGCCCTGACTTCTCACTTGTATCCTGGCAGGTGGAGCGAGAGCGGAGGAAGCTGAAGAGGGATTTCCTGCGTGCATCGCGGACAGGGGACAGCGAAGCCGCAGCACCGTCGCCCACACCTCAGGTTTACCACTTTTCATTGACTGCAGGGTCAGGAGAGCCCATCCCAGCCACCAGAAACAGCCCTCTACTGTGCATATCCAAGGCTGCCCTTTCGAGGGGCGACAGCTACTTCCGGCAATCCAAAGAGCCTCCTGACCAGGCTCTACCCCAGCCAGCCCTGCTCAGTCTGTCCCGAACCCAGGGAGGAAGCCCAACTTCTGGGGGTGGGGTGGAGTCAAGGCCAGCAGCCCTGCATTCTGAGGAACTCCGCCTTCACCGAGGTCTAATCTTCCTGCTCCCAGAGCCGAGCTTGATAGCAGCTTTGCAGACCACAGACCTCATTGCCCCTTGAAATATTGAATTTGCAAGATTAGTGTCCACGTTATTTCCTGGGGCCAGAGTCCCTTTTGGGGGTAAGGAGTTTGGGCAGGATTTCCCAAAGCGGCATGCTTTTAGCTGAGTTATGCCCATCGGTAGACAGCCCGGCCCCCTGGTGGGCAGAGACTTTCTGGTGGCCGCATCTCCCAGCTTTCCATGCCCCTTCCCTTAATAAGAGCTTCCCAACGGCAGGCACCGGTCTTACTTCCTCTCTGCATCACAGCTCAGAGCAGTGCGTGGTGCGCTCCTGTACATGAAAAGGCGTCTCCCAAACCCACTGCCGTCCACGCCCTTTGGAAGCTCAGTGTCAGGTCCCCGCAGGCATCACCAGTTGGGCTGGTTTGGGCCTCTCCCTGCCCCGGGGCCAGGGTGCCCCATAGCACTCGGTCTGAGTTCAGACACTTCTGACCCACGGCCCTTGCCCTGGGCCCCAGGATGGTGGCGAGCCGGCTGAGGGTGCCCACAGCACCCCCAGGGCGGGAAGGCCTCTTCCAACGGGAATGGCATTTGTCTTCCATAGAATGGAAGAGGACAGAAGGGCTCCTTAGAGGCCAAGCACGTGGCTGAACTGCAGAAAGAGGTATGTTCTAGAAGGATCTGTTTTCTAAGCCCCCTTCCCCTGCCTCACATTCAGGCCACCGGCTTTACGTCCGCCGTGTGCTTGGCCCCTTATGAACCTTCCGCAGGGACAGCGGAAACAGTTCCCACCTCAGAGAACTTCAGTCTGCGTGGGAGACAAAAAGCCCAGTTCTAACTCGCCCTCCCACATGGACAGGGTGGGAGTGGGGAAGAAAGCGTGCTCCAGGCCCCAGACTTCCAGGTTCCTACCCAGGGAGGGAGAGGACAGGGAAGAGGACTAAGGAGCAGAAGAGTCTGGGAGCATAGACTAGAGCAAGCGGGAGTCTGCGGGCCTCCTCTGCCCTCACCTGCACCCGTGCAGGCGGGACCGTGGCCAGCACACCAGGCAGAGCAGCCCGGCCACAGGCCCCGCCGAAGTCCTCAGAGCTCAGGTCTAGCTGCCGTACTCAGAGAAACCGTACAGAACGCCCTCTTGCCTCTGAGGCCTCACTAAAGGGTCCCCTGTCTTTCAAGGCCCGGGAATAAAAAGAAATGTGGAATGTTTACTTCCGAGCCTGTTTTAGAAATCTGTAGTCACTCCTGGCAGTGCCTGACTATACAGCTAGACATAAGCCATTCCTTTGAATTCATACAGGACAGTCTCTGAGACAGGGCCCGGATTAGGATGAGGTGAGAGAGGCACCTTGGGAGCCCCTAGCTGTCGCCCTGGAGTGCCTCCTTAAATTCTGCACCCTAGGAGCCTCTCTTGCCCCACCCTGGTCCCGTGTGCGCCCTGAGCTCCCAGTACTTCACCTCCTGGCAGTCTCAGTGTACCCGTCTGAGAGATGGAGGGCAGGTTAGTCAGGGGTTCTCAACCCTGGCCGCACGTCAGAGCCACCTCGGGGGCTTTGAAAAAAACGCTGGTGCCCAGGCTTTGCCCCCATCTAACAAAGTCAGAATATTCTCAAAAGCTTCCAAAAAGGACGCGAGGGAACTTTCTGCAGTGATTAAAAGATTCTGTATCTTGAGTGGGATAGCAGTTATATCAATACGTGGGTATGTACCATACATTGTCGAATTCATCAAGACGTGCACGCAAAACCTGGGCATTTTTACATGTGACTTATCCCCCAGTAAAGGTGAGGAATAGTTTTGTTGTTCAAGCTCCCTACTTGAGTCTCCTGTGCAGCCAGGGTTGACGATCTCTGGATTCTGTGATTCCCAGGGGCCCCTCCCCAAAACGCTGTAAAGTCTGATCCCGAGGCGCATAGACGTGATAAAGTTGGTTCCAATGCTGGTCTGGCAGCCACAGGAGCAGAGCAGGAAGAGTTGGGGCAGCTTCAAGACCCTCACCTGCTCTCTCTCTCGGTTTTCCTGCCCACCAGGTGGCCCTGCTGAGAGCCCAGCTGGCCTTGGAGCGGAAGCAGAAGCAGGACTATATCGCTCGCTCGGTCCAGACCAGCCGCGAGCTAGTGGGCCTGCACCACAGCCTCTCCCACTCCCTTCTCGCCGTGGCCCAGGCCCCTGAGGCCACTGTCTTGGAGGCTGAGACCCGCAAGCTGGACGAATCTCTGACTCAAAGTCTGACATCCCCGGGGCCAGTCCTGCTGTGCCCCAGCCCCAGCGCTTCACAGGCCACCTCCAGGTAGCAGCCTCAGCCAGGGCAGGATGCAGGCCAGCCTGGGGGCAGACAGACGGATAGATGGCTGTGGAGTGGGTCAAGGCTGCTCCACACAGCTGCAGGTTTGCCAAAGGAAAGGTCCAGCTCTGCCATCCAACCTGGGAGCCCCAGGTCGGCTGGCGTTCCCGGGATGAGCGGAGGGAACCTGCAAGGCTGCGGGAAGGCCCCAACGAGCGTGGGCATGAGGCACAGAACTCCTGCCCGCCAGCCTACAGAGTCACCCAGAGGGGTGCCTAGCCTGGCCAAGGGGCATGTACTGCTTGTCGTCTAGAATGTGTTATCCCAGCCCTTCACCCTCTTTTTCACCTTCCCTTCGACAATAAACCTTGGATCTTTGCATCTGCTCTCTGTGGCTGTCTCCACCTGTGTCGCTGGGCGGTAGCGGCACCAAGGGCATGTGAAGGAAGACTTTGCCAAAGATTCCTGTCAGGTGGCATGCATTTGTCGTCTGCCTGCATTCTGGTAGAGAAGGGTTCCAGAAGATGCACAGGAAAGCCCCTGTCTGCAGGGAGCTGGAATCCAGCTGCCAAGGACGGACCGGCATCATCATCGAGTCAGACAGTTCTGTGTGCAGGTGAGAAGTGGTGTAGGAATTCCAGGCACTGAGGAAGGCGGGCCTGAGCTGGAGAGGTGTTGGGAGGGGCGCCCAGTGCACTGGTGAGAAGGCTGGTCTGCCGTGTAGAGTCCTGGGGCAGAGGTCAGTGGGCCGGGAGGGAGGTTAGGGAGGGCCTTGGGAGCTAGATCTGGACTCACGGATAAGGAGGAGCCCTTGTGTGTCCTCGGCTTAAGACATATCCTGGGGCTTCAAAGACACTGAGTTGACCTGTAGCTAAAGTCAGTCTCTGAAATTCAGAAGGTCGGTCTGGTCTCATTCCCCACCTGCTCTGGGTGAACGTCCATGGGGTGTCCCTTCCTGGGCATATCAACTGGAACTGACTCCGGTCCCCTGTAGTCCAACCAGGTATCACGCTGGTAAGGAGCATAGGCAGGGACAGCACCTGTCACTTACAGAGGGCCCCGGTGGAGGCAGCCTGGACTGACGTCTGCAGTGCACAGGCTTAAGACTCATCGTTGGCAACTTCCTCAAAACCTAAAAGAGAGCGGTTTTCTTTAAAGAAGCAGGGCATGACCTTCCTCAGGCGTTCCAACCAATCAGGCATTCCTCTTACCCAAGTCCCAGGATGGAGCCAAGGCCCAGCTAAGAATGTGGGGTGGAGAGCAGCACCCCCAGACCTCCTTACTTAGGGCTGAGGCCCCATCGTGTCCCGTTGCACCACGCAGAGTGGGATTGGAGCTGTTCACAGCTGCTGGAGTTTTGTTCCCCAAACCCACGCATGAGACTGAGCCCCAGACACTTAGTGAAAAGATAGTTCAGAACCCCCCAGAGCTAGGTGTGGGGCCCCGGAGATGCTGACCTGGTTCCTGCCTCTAGTCAGATTCTCTGTGGCTTAAAACCCTCACCCGGCCTTTTCTATGCTAGGACTTCTCAGGGACAGACAGGACTCCTGGTTCCTTCTTTGACCTTCTCTGGCTTTGTAGCTTCAAGGTTGACTGAGGAACACTGTTTTTCACCTTGGAGTTTCTTCTCAGAACTGTTATTGATAGGTCATAAGCCAAGGCCTTAAGCCTCTCATACCTAGTGGGAGCAAGGGAAATGAAAGGTATTTTAGAGGGAGGGTCTGCGACTCGGAGCCCAGGACCTCTGGAGACAGGGGGTCCCCAACTCCATCAGGAGCTCAGCGCCCACCCGGGAGCTCCGGTCAAACCAGGTAGACACCCGGTGGAGGCAGGCTCTGCAGAGGTGCCTGGTAAGCAGCCTCAGAGCCTCTAGCTCTGGGGCCAGCAGCAGAGCCTCCAAAGGTACCCATGGAGGTGGGGATAATGTTCACAAAAACACCAAGGCAATGTTCAGTTCAACGTTCACCAAGACTTTGCATGCAGGTGTCATCTCAGCCCGTGGGACAGGTCCCTTATCAGGCAGCCGGTTGGTTTAGTTTGGTCTTAGGACAGATGACACTTCCAGCTGCGCTCCCTCCCTCCCCACACACAATACCTCACCTCCTACCTTTGGACCTGTTAACCACCTACTTGCTCCCAGAGCTGAGGAAAGGAATAGCTGAGCTCTCTGCAAACACGTGGGTCTGAAGAGCAGGGCAATGGTGGGCTGGGGCAGGGAGGAGGTGGAAGCAGGGGCTGTCGGTGTGCTCCAAGCAATGATATCCCTCTGCGGATGCGGGCATAATGGGACGGGGGCGGGCCTGGCTCTGCTCACCAAGCTTGGAAGTGGGCAAGGGAGGAGGAAGAACAAGAACATGGGGTCTCCGGGCCCCCGGGCCCTGGGGCCTTGGAATGTACTCCGTCTACCCTACTGGGGCCGGAGTTTGCCTAGACCCTGAAGGAAGTGCGAATGGGAAGTGAGGCTTCTCCAGAGAAGAAAGGACCGCACTCCTTGGCCCCACTGATCTCACTCAGTTCATTTATGTCAGCAGCCTTTGTTACCAATGCCACCAGCTCTTTAGATGCCTTCGTAGGGCCTGAAGCTCGACACCGGTGGGAGGAGGGCTTGGAGGTAAAAAGTTGAGTGGGGCCGGGGTCAGCAGAGGGAGGCGAGGCCCTGCCAAGGCCCGATGGTGCCACTCTGAGCGCAGGTGCTCACCGTTCCCAGCACTGGTCATTGGTGTGAGGCAGGGAGAGGGATGAGATAATTCTCAGATTGTGTTCAGTTTGGGTTCTTTAATTACTGGTAGTTGTGGAGGTGAGGGAGCAGGAGGCCCTTATTCAGTGCCTGCTAATCTGCACATTGCTCCTACCCCTCCTGTCTTCTTGTCATCATCTCTCCAGTGCCTGAATATGCCAGCCCTGTCGGTCAGATCCAAGAGTCTAAGGCTTATTGCTGGCCAAGAGTAGTCTCCCATTCGAGCTGGCTGCTTTTCTCACCTTTTACTATTGCATTGGGACTCCACGAGTCATGCCTTTGGATGCCACTGTCTCCCCTGAGTGAGGGCCCAGCAGCTTACCCCCCACCCCAAATAGCAAAGCCTTGTGGATGAGATAGGATGGGCTAGTTGCTGCCCCCTGCCCCTAATCCAGCTTTTCATTAATTCGGCAAATACTCATTAAACCTGTGTGTCATGAAGCCCCACAATAGTCACTGAAAGGGGTAGTTCATCTTTAGGGGAGACAGAGCCTGGACTCAGGCACCAGCAGAATGCCCTGAATGTCCAAGAGGAGACGCACTGCACTCAGGATGAGGCCAGGGAAAGCATCACAGAACATCTTAGAGGAAGAGGGGGCTTGAGGGCCCTTTCAAAGTGTTTGTCCAGCCAATTGGATGTCCTGGGTGTATGGAGTCCAGGGTGCACCTGCAGGTCGTGGGAGCAACAGCAGGCTCTTGGAGTTGTACCAGCTAGCATCGTTCACGTTAGACCTTTCTGACCAAAGAGCCGAAACATCGGGCACAGGCGAGCATCGAGGCCGTTCACAACCTAAAACCCCTCATTATGGCTCCGTTCCTGTCCTAAGGGCACGTGGCAGGCTGACTGAAGCACCGAGCGCTGGGGAAAGTAGGAAGCTGCAACCACAGACTCCACCGCCTCTCACGGCCCTGGGAGCCTCCTCACCTCTCAGCCCTCCTCACCACTCCTCCTTCCAATACTCCTGCTGCGCCGCACAGGGTGCTCTGCTGGGGAGGCTGAGAGGAGGGAGGGGAGGGGTGCGTCTGGTTTGTCCTGTGACCTCCCTGGAGAAAGGGTAGATGCCCAATGGGGTCCTTCATGCCAGCCCCATTATATCAGGGACCCCGCCCCACAAGTCACAGTGTGAGTTCCTGTATGTCGGCTTTGTGGATTAGGCCGCCTTCACCTTGGCGTTCAGCCCAGAGTCCAGCTGGTAAGGGAGGGCTTGGAAATCAAGTGTAATGGAGACAAGAATGAAAGGGGCAAGAATATGTGCAAGGCTGATGTGGCGGCTTTGCAAGGAGTGCCATCTAGTCCCAATGCAGGGCTGTTGAGCACGAAGCAGAGAGGGGAAAGGAAGAGCCTTCGGTCCCTCTTGAGAAAAGAATCTACACGAAAACTTTGTAACATGGTTGAAAGTAAATATCTACGCAACCAAACTTTTTTGGCCGATTTTCTTTTTATTTATTTCAAATAAAACAATTGCATTCACATGGTTTAAAAATTAAATAGAAAAGAAGGCAGCAATTTCCCACCCCATTCTTTTCCAACCTCTCTCCAGGGCCAACCAATTTTTTAACTGTCTTTATAGTGGCTAACTTCATGCCTCTGAATAACGTGTGTATAAAGCCAGAATGGGTTCAGCGTCTGGGACAAGGTGGTGCCGGGTAGCTTCACGGCCACACGTCTGGGGCTTCTTGGAATCCGGCTCCTAGCCCCACAGCAAGTGCACCTTCGTGCCCCTGGGGAGGTGGTAAATGTGCTCTCGGTTGTAAGAGGGATGTTTGCATTTGTTAGGTTGTATGTGTTTGTTGGATTAGTAGATATTTGTTTGGATATAATTAACTGTGGCTATTTGGTTATCTTGACCTACTGTTTCTACCAAGAAGGCAGGGTGAATGCTCCCCTTCCAGCTGATGTACTAAGTCTCCTCCAGTGAGTTGTTTTTATTTCTCTTTGAGTATCATTATGGTATCAAAGATTTTTGTATATTCACTGATTCTATCATGACAATTGATACTTGTGATTCTCAAAATGTCCCATGTTTCATGTTCAAGTTGGTGTTGTATTTTTCTTGTCCAGACCTGGAATCTTTTTTTTAACTTTTATTTTTTATTTTGATCAATTTGAGAGCGAGAGAGAAACACTGGTTTGTCGTTCCACTTATTGATGCATTCATTGGTTGATTCTCTCATGTGCCCTGACCAAGGATTGAACCCACAATCTTGGCATATCAGGACAATGTTCTAACCAACTGAGCCACCTGGCCAGGGCCAGACCTGGAATCTTTTAGTGGAAAAAAAAATTTAAAAAATAAAATCTGAGTTCCAGGATTGATCATTGTTACTGAGATTTTATGATGTTTAGACTATTTAGATGACAGAACAGAAAGTATTCTATGAAAATTGTAAGTTCAAGGTGGTGATGGTTGCACAACTGTATGAATGCACTTAATGCTACAGAACTATGCCATTTAAAATGGTTCAAATGGGTAGAGCAACTCACCCTGACTGGTGTGGCTCAGTGAACTGAATGCCGGCCTGCGAACCAAAGGGTCACTGGTTCAATTCCCAGTTAGGGCACATACCTAGACTGTGGGCCAGGCCCCCAGTAGGGGGCACATGAGAAGCAACCACACATTGATGTTTCTCTCCCTCTCTCCTTCCCTTCCCTTATGTCTAAAAATAAATAAAATCTTAAAAATGGCTAGAGCAACTCATCTGAAAATTTATATGAAACCACAAAAGATCCCAAATAGCCAAAGAAATCTTGAAAATGGGAGATATCCTATATCCTGATTTCAAACTATACCACAAAGCTATTATAATCAAAACAGTATGGTAATGGCATAAAAACATATATAGATCACTGGGATAAATAGAAGGCCCAGAAATAAATCTTCACTTATATGGTCAATTAATCTTCAATAAAGGAGAAAAGAATATACAATAGGACACCCTTTTCAATAAGTGGTGTTGGGAAAATTGGACAGATACATGAAAGAAAGAAAGAAAGACCATAGTTTTACAGTTTTATTAAACTATATATCAAAAAAAACCCTCCAAATAGATTAAAGACTTAAAGTCAGACCTGAAACCATAAAACTCCTAAAAGAAAACATAAGCAGTAAATTCTTTTACATCGGTCTTAGTAATATCTTTTTTGGTTATGTCTCTTTGGGCAATAGCAACAAAATAATGGGACTGTATCAGACTGAAAGTTTTTATACAGCAAGGGAAACCACCAACAAAACAAAAAGACAACTACTGAATGGGAAAAGATATCTGATAAGGGATTAATATCCAAAATATATAAGGATATATAACGCCTTATACCAAAAAAACAAATGATCCAGTTTAAAAATGGGCAGAAGACCTGAATAAACATTTCTCTTTTTTTTAAAGATTTTTAAAAAGATTTTATTTATTTATTTTTAGAGAAAGGGGAAGGGAGGGAGAAAGAGCGTGAGAGAAACATCAATTGGTTGCCTCTCACATACCCCCAGCTGGGCAAACCGGGCATGTGTCCTGATTGGGAATTGGACCCACAACCTTCTGGTTTTCAGGCTGGCACTCAATCCACTGAGCCACACCAGCTAGGACCAAATAAACATTTCTTAAAGAAAACATAGAGATGGCAATAGGCATATGAAAAGGTGTTCGACATCTCTAATTATCAGAGAAATACAAGTCTAAACCACAATATTACCTCACACATGTCAGGCAATCATCAAAAAATCAAATAAGTGCTGATGAGGAGAAAAGGGAACACTCGTACACTGTTGGTGGGATTGCAAATTGGTGCAGCCACTGTGGAAAACTGTATGGAGATTCCTCAAAAAGTTAAAAATAGATCTGCCATATGACCCAGTGATACCAGACGGGGTACTCGTCTGTAGAAAACAAAAACACTAATTCAAAAAGATATATGTATCCCTATGTTCACTGAAGCATTACTTACAGTAGCCAAGATATGGAAGCAACCTAAGTGTCCATCAACAGATGAGTGGATAGAAAAGATGTGATGTGTATGTAATGGAGTACTACTTAGCAATGAAAAAGAAGGAAATCTTCCCTTTGTGAAAACGTGGATGGAATGGACCTAGAAGTTATTAGGTTATGTGAAATAGATCAGACTGAGAAAGACAAATGCATGATTTCACTTATATGTGGAGTCTAAAAATAAATAAACAAAACAGACAGACCCACCGACAGTAAGCTGATGAATGCCAAAGGGGAGGGGGAGGGAAAGATGGGTTACAAATAACTAAAATGGTTAAAATGGTCAATTTTATGTATACTTTACCACAGTAAGAATATTTTTGAAGTTGAGTTAATACTGATATTTCCAGCTTGAAGTTACTGTCACAGGGTTGTTACGGCACCTATTTGTGTATTTGGTTCCTCATGGTATTAGTGTAGTTACTTATTTACTTTATTTCATGATGTGTATTATGTAGTTGCAAAAATAATACCAATACTATAAAAAATCTACTGAGTGACATTAAAAATTTCTTAATAGTTCTTTCTGCCCACAGAATTATCCCCTACAAAGGGTACACAGCATACTGAGTTCTAAGAGAACTCGACATCGTTTTCTCTCTGGTGGTTATGCTATCAGTCTGATACACTGTTGGGTCCATTTGATTTGTCTTTAGCCTTCGGGTTTGCTTCCTCCCCTTGTTCATCTAATTTTGTTTTGTGATATGGTCAATGTATACGCGGATCGCATGGTGATATGTCTGCTGGTGAGAAGCTGGAACAGAATGCGCCCTCTAAGGCCACGGGAATCCGATGGGAGAAAGAAGCTAGGGTTTTATTTGGTAGCAGAGTGGTCTCCACCCAGGGTCCTCTTGAAGCCCCGGTGCCTCTCCGGCGCTCCAAGGCCCCTGTGACTGCCCGTCAGCCTCCCGAAGCCTCCAGTGGCCCAGGCTAGGAACCAGTTCAGTTGTAGATAATAACCTTCCCCTCGCACTGCAGGTTCAAGATGATCTCCTTCTCACTTCCGAAACTGTGCATGTCGCTTGTGAACTGGTATTTATCATCCCAGTAATGGGACCACTTCAGGAAGTTGTCTGTTCCAAAACCAAACAAAGACACCTGGGAGATAGGATAAGACAGGAGAGGGCCATGGATGGCAGGCTAGCTCCGGTCCCGCATCCATGCCCACCTACCTTTCTTTCCGCAAATGCTCACTGAACAGCGAGTGTGACAGGCATCTTCTTGGAGCTGGGGGGAAAACAGAGCTCCCCTTCTCCAGGGAAGACAGACTCTGAACACACAGAGGGACCCCAGAGCCCAGAAAAGCGAGCATCAAGTAGCAGCTCCTCCTCATATTGGAGGGAGACAGAGGATTCCCCAGGGAGACAAGAGAAGGGCATTCCGGGCAGTGGGAACAGTGAGCCAGAAGGCACAGGCAGCTGGTGTGCTGGGGGGATGCCAACGAGCCCAGCGTGTGAGCCTGGGGGAGCAGAGGGCAGAGGAAGGGTCAGATCATGCAGGGTCTTGAAAACCAGGCAGAAAACTTTAGACTTAACCTAAAGTCCCTAAGAAAAATAGTCACTAGTAATTTTTTTTAGTGGCAGAAGGATGAAAGTCTGTGAGTTGCCCAAGACAGCTTACCTGGTCACAGGTGTGCAAGGCATAAAACAAGGCCACGAACCCCAAAGATGGAAAATAGTCCTTTCCTCCCAATGGCTGTAAGTTCAGCCAACGTTCTTGCACGTACTTGAGGAAGGTGAGGCTGATGATGGAGACCTGGGCAAAATGGAGGAATGCCGACCTGCAGTCCTCCTTATGGCTACCTGCAGCCACAGTGTCCTCCTACTGCTTCCCTTCTCCCTTCTGGGTCCCTCACCTTGTCTTCGCTCTGACCACTTCCACTGGGGAGCTGGGGTATTTGAAATCTAAAAAAGCATTGGGAGGGGTAGTTTCAGAGTAATTGACACAGCAGTCCCGTGCTTACATTACCCCTGGGGCTGCCCAAGTATCTATCCAGCAAGGGTCTCTCTGGAGTCCCCACTGTCCCCCCCTACAAGGCCCCCCTTGCCGCCACACCCGGGGTTCCTCGGCTTCCAGATGAAATCCTGATTCTCCAGCGCTTTCTTGAACCAGTCCAGCCCAGACGCATTTAAAGGGAGCAGCAGCAGTTGGGCGCCAGGATCCCGAGTGCTGGCTATGTCGGGGTACATGATGCGTACGGTGGTCACGTTCCCCACGTCCGTCTCAAAGCCTTGGACAGGGGCTTGGTTCATCCTGGGGAGGAGGGCAGGAGGGACTTTGGGGGAGGAGGAGGATTAGGCCCGACTGTCCTGGTCCCCTCCTCCTCCCCTCACTGACCTGAGGACCACGTCGTGCTGGTTAATCCTGGAGCCAAGGCCAGAGCCCCGAAGGAATCTTGAGTTTCCCACCACTGCACAGGTCAGGCAGCTGGACCCCCCACGGCCCAGGGAGGGGCTGGGAGACATTTTAATCGGCCGCTGCTTCTGATTCTCAGACTCCTTCTTTGACTTCATGCCCTGAAGTTCATACATAGCATAGGAGGGAGGAATTTAAGGGCTCGTTCTAGATTCCCACTACCTGTGAAAGAAGGTTCGAGCCTGGGCCACGAAGGGAGGGACGGCCAGGGCCTGGGGTCGGAGGCAGGGGTTGGACCGAGACCAAGATCCTGCACTGACCAGCCACAGTATCAGAGCATCGGAGGACATGGGCTCTTCTGACAGCAGGGGCTCAACGGCCCTTTCGAAGCGACTGTCAAACCAGGCAGAGTCTCCAGCAGTGTGGAGGCAGGCAGAGCACTTGCGGGTCTCAGATAAACACATACACTTTCTGAAAGTGTCGCTCGGGCATTCGCAGGTCCTTGGGCGTACTCGGGCCCTTTCACTGAGGTCATTCTGACTAGATTCCCAGCCCAGGAAGAAGGCCATCAGGCACAACGTAAGCACACAGGCAGCTACCAGACTCAGCCTCCTGTGCTGAACCTTCATCTCTGGTGCCGGCGGTGGGACCTTAGGAGACAGTAGATTGGTTCTGAAACCTGGTTGGGAAGGAAGAGGGGCTGGGGTCAACAGACAGCCCCAGCGGCCCCGTCCTGTGGCTCCCCTCCCTCCCCCAGCCCTTCACCCCACACCTCCCCCGTGACATCACACCTCCCCCGTGACATCTCACCTCTCGCCTCCCCAGCCACCTGCCAACCACTAACAGAAACTCTGCCAAGGTCTGAGGCCTGAGGCTGAAAGAACAGGAGAGGTGACACTTGTGTCCTGTGGTCTCCCAGGGGAGACTGAGGCCCAGAGAGGTCTTTCACGCCAGCCCAGTTACGTCGGGGACCTCATCACAGAGACCACATTGTGACCTCCTCTGCGCGGGCTATTGGCACGGCAGCCTCCACTCTGGCATTCAGCCCTGAGCCAGCCAACAGGGGAGGCTTGGAAGTCGCTGTCAAGGGGGCAGGAGGGCGAGGAGGGAGCCACTGCGGGCCAGTCTGGTGTGGATGCGCGGGAGACATCGCGGGGAAGCCAAGGGCTGCCTGGAACCTCTTGGGTCAGAGAGAACTTACCATGTTGGTGTATTCAGCCCTTAGAACCTCTAAGGTTGAATTTCTTTTCTTTTTGAAAATTATGACCAAGGTAAATACATGAAAATAGTTCCCCCCCCCAAAAAAACCATATTGTCTGGAAATGTTTTTAATGAGGAGCAGCGGCCTGCTCTCCTTCACTCCTCCTTCCCTAAGGCGTCTCTCCACGGGCCTCCCCTTCCAGCCCTTCTTGCTGGCATTTGCTTCCATAGCTCTGAGCACTTACACCACTATCTCATGATGCTGTATATAGACTACCTGCCCTATATGGTCGTTACGCTTAGTAACAGTCACTCGGTCACTTTGTGGACACCAACCTGTATTTTCCAGCTTGTCACTTCAAGACAAAGTATCTTTTTCTTTTTTTTCAGTCCTCACCTGAGGACATATTCACTGATTCATCGATGTGAGACAAACATCGACTGGTGGCCTCCAGCACGTGCCCTAACCTAGGGGCGTGCCCTGACCGGGGATCAAACCCTGAACCTTTTTGGTGTATGGGACGATGCTCTAACCAAGTGGGCCACCCAGCCAGGGCAAGACAAGGTTTCTTGAAGCCCTTTCTCTAAAATGAGGGTATTGTGTCTTACACTTCTATTTGTCAATTGTTTCCTCTTCACAGTTCCCACTGTTGGTATTTTGAACTTCGATGTCAAGGATAACATTTACATTCCGTGATGAAGGCATCCGGTTGCATGAAGTGTTCAGGTGCCCAATAAGATAATAAGTGAGTCTCTGTCATCTTCAGCACAGTATGGCTAGATTTTCATGGGTATCAGCACATAGAAGGGTGTCGGGAGGGGGAAAAAAGAATTGGAAATATTGAGACCAGGCATGGTCTAAATATTGAGTGCAAATAAATTACATGGCCATACCTAACCATAAGACAACCTGAAAAATGTTGTGTTTTCTCGGGGGAAAAAAGATGGGTTTGCTTACCATCCAGCCAGCCTCTGCTCTGTTACCCTCCCTGCTTCCACACTAGCCGTATTCTAAGTCTATTCTCAACCTAAATTCTTGTTTAAAATAGATCAAACTTGCTAGCTGGTGACTTCTGAGTATTTCTCCAAGATGTATTTGTTTTTAACTTCCAATTGAGTTAGTGTCAACATGTAATAAACTTTTTGACAAATGAGGATATTGTTATATTTTTCTGCAAAATGAACCATTCTAATGGGTTGGGTTGGGTTTTTTTTTTCCAGTCTCTTAATATAATTCATTCCCTGGTTTCCCCTCAAAAACATTAGGTTACTTTTTAAAATCGTACCGCTTGTCTATAAAATTAAAACAGCCTTGCACAGTCCTGACTGGTGTGGCTGGTGTGTTGGTTGGGGGTCATCCTGCAAAGCAAAAGTCTGTGAGTCTGACTCCTGGTCAGGCAGGCCTGGTCTCAGGTTGGGAGAGTTCAAGAGGCAACTGATGTTCCTCTCCCTCTTTTTCTCCTTCCCTCCCCCTTTTTCTAAAAACAAGTAAATAACTTTTTTTATTAAAAATAAAAATTAAAGTAAAAAATGCTCGATATATGAATATATTCTACTTTTTCTCAATGACATTTTCGTTTTGTTGAGATGCAATTTTCATATAACATTGTATTAGTGTAATTATGCACAACTTAACAATTTGATATGTCTATGTTGTGAAATAATCACCACAATAAGTTTAGTTAACATCCATCAGTTCACAAAGTTACAAATTTTTCTTCTGATGAGAACTTGTAAGATTACTTTCTCAGCAACTTTTATTTATTTTTTTAAAGATTTTTATTTCTTTATTTTTAGAGAGGGGAAGGGAGGAAGAAAGAGAGGGAGAGAAACATCAATGTATGGTTGCCTCTTGCACACCCCCTACTGGGACCTGGCCCACAACCCAGGCGTGTGCCCAGACTGGGAATTGAACCAGCGACCCTTTGGTTCACAGGCTGGTGTTCAATCCACTGAGCCACACCAGTCAGGGCCCTCTCTCAGTAACTTTTGAATATATACACAGTACACTATTGTGAACTATAGTCACTGCACTGAACATCACATCCCCAAGACTTATAACTGGAAGTTTGTGCCTTCTGATCACCTTCACCCTTTTCCCCAACCCCTTACCTCTGCCAGCCACCAATCTGTTTGGTTTCTATGAGTTTGTTTTTTTAGATTCCACATATAAGATCATATGATATTTGTCTTTCTCCTCTGACTTATGTCACTTAGCAGAATGCCCTCACATCCACCCATGTTGTTGCAAACGACAGGATTTCCTTCTTATGGCAGAATAATATTCGTATATAGGATGTGTGTGTGTGTGTATCTGACATTTTCTTTATCCATTCGTCCATGGTGGACACTGCGTTTGCTTCCGTGTTTTGGCTATTGTAAAAACACTGCAATAAACATGGAAGTGCAGACACACAGGGACTATTTCCTTCAGATGTCTAGCCAGAAGTGGAATTGCTGGGTCATGGGGTAAATGACATGGTAGCTCTACGTTTAATGTTCTGAGAAATCTCCCTACTGTTTTCCACGGCGGCTGCACCAATTCACAACCGTGCTCCAGAGTTCCCTTTTCCCCACATCCTCACCAGCGCTTGTTGTCTCTTGCCTTTTGGGTAATAGCCATTCTAACTGGTGTGAGGCGATTAGTGATGTTGAGCGCCTTCTTGTGTTCTTGTTGGCACTTACACGGTTCCTTTGGGGAAATGCCTCTAGTTTCTCTGCTAATTTTTAAATCTAATTGTTCATTTTTTTCTATTGACTTGTATGAGTTCCTTAAATATTTTGTATATTAACCCCTTATCATATAATTTGTAAGTATATTCTCCCATTCCATAGTTGCCTTTTCATTTTTGTTGATGGTTTCCTTTGCTGTGCATAAGCTTTTTAGTTTGATGCTGTCC
>CM052547.1:75802615-75891184 GCA_028533065.1 Trachops cirrhosus
GCACTAGTCCAAGAGGCGCCCGCCCCGTGGGAAGAGGGGCCAGGACTCTCTCTCTCACCTGATTGGCTGCCAAGGCTTGATGTCAACTGGGGGTGGTGCAGGCACATCTGGGGGGGAAGATGTCAATCCACATGTGAAGAGATTCCTGGGGACACATGTGAGGCGGCAGCAGGTTACAGGGCCTTGCTGGCGTCTCCACCTCTCCTAACAGCCCTGTGGCCAGAGGCTGTGCCTTGCCCGGGGGCGGGGGCGGGGGAGAACTGGGATCGAGAGGGCGTGGCTGGGCTGACTGTGGGTAATGAGGATGAAGGTGGGGTCTGAAGTGGATGAGCCAAGGCTGAGGTTAGGTTAGGGGATCAAGGATGAGGCCCCAGGAGTGGAAGGTCCGGAGTCTAAGTAAGGTCTGGTGCCCTCGAGGTCCAGATCCTAGGACCTGGGGTCAGGTTGGGAGTGCCAAGTATGAATGAGCCTTGGTGGCCCAGGGGTGGGAATCCTGCAGGACCAGAGTCTGGGGTGGGGGTAGGAGGTCCAAGACTATTCTGGAGACCAGGATCGGGGGCCAAAGTCGGAAGCAGCAATGCAGTGCCCAGGTGGAGGTCTTGGGGAACAGGCATCCTGGGGGCCCAGGGTCCAGCACTGGCTCAGAGCCCTGGGGTTCCGGGGTTGGGTGCTGAGCCCTCCCTCACCTGCAGCAGCCCCGGGCTGCGGGGATGGTAGAGGGGCCGCGTTTCTACGTGCTCAGGTACCAGCTGAATCCCAAGACCCGGCATCTCCTGCCAGCGCCGCAGCACGAGCAATGCCTGGGCCTCCTTGGAGACCTCACTTGCCACCTTGGGACCCCCACTACCTGCAACAAGAGGGATGTGATCCCGGTTCCATCCAGCTCCCAACTCTCCCCCCTTCTTCCCCTCACCCTTCAGCAGAAGCTCTAAGCTGAGGCAGCTGCTGTGGTGGACCAAGTCCATGGGCTGGGAGGGCAAGTTCACAAAACACAGAGTGGGGGCATGCTGCTGTAATGACTTCTGCCCATGAAAAGCCAGCAGTCGGGGGACAGTGGGGTTGAAGGGGCTGTAGCCTTTCACAGACACTGTTTAGACACAGACCACCAGCCATTTATGAGACCGGGACTCAGTTCCACAAGCACGTTCTGTTGTATGGGACCCGCTATGGGCCACTCTGTGTTCCGGAAACATGATTAACTATGGGTCTGAGGAGTCCACTTTGGCTCTTTGGGGATCTCACGCTCACCAACACAGACCATTTTCTCCCCACCATCCAAGAACCTTGTCCTTACTCAGCCAAACTTGCCTCCTCTGTTTGCAGAAAAAGGCAGGCTCTCTGGGAAGCACACCAGACTGGGCACCAGGGGCCCCCGTACCTTGTTCTACCGTCTTGCTCCCTATGGGCTGCCCGGCAGAAAGGGGCTGGTACCTGGGAGCAGGGTGTCAGGCGGTGTCAGAAAGACCTTGCTGCCCACCTTGACGGCTCCGGCTCGGTATTCAGGGGCGGGCAGGCCACAGCGCTGGCACAGCCCCGCCAGGATCTGAGAAGGCCGGAACGCATCACGCCAGGCATTGTACCCCTCCCTGCAGGCAGAAAGGGAATATGCCTCATGGGGCCGGTGATGGACACAGCTGGACACAGGGGCAGAGATGGGGACCCTTGAAGACATGGGATCCAGGTTCGTAACCCTGATGGAAGACAGCTCACTTATGGTAACTGTGGAAGTAAAAAAATGTACACTAGGTGCTCCTAGGAAGGAGATACTGATACAGTTACCTCCATTTTGCAAGTGAGGAGACTGAGGCTTAGCGAGAAAAAGTGACTCATCAGTTATAGGATCCCAATTCCCAAGTCCAGGTCTGGACCACTAAGCTCTAACATCCTGGTCACGGGAGGCCCCCCGTCTACAAAATCAAGGGATCTGCAGGCACCAATGGAGACGTGCTCTTGGATGTCTTCGTAAGCCCAAGAACAGCTCCCGAGGGCCCTGTCCGACTCACGTGTCATACTGGGAGGCCAGCCCACAGTTCGCACGGTGGTGGCTGTAGAATCGGTTTTCCAGGTCGATGTGGGTCTCCCCGATGAGGTCGACAGAACCCACGAGGTCGTGATCAAACACGGCCACGGTCAGCTCTGGCTCAGCAGCAGAGAGACGCTGAGCTCCAGGACCCTGGCCGGGAGGGAGGATGGCTGAGGACACCTCCGTGCCCCAGGAGGTGGTCTTACGTGGACAGGGGCTCCAGGGGTCTCAGAAGCCTCTGTCCATTGCCCCACCACCAGCACATAAGCTGCCTGAGCATGAGCTGGACCACAGGGCCGAATGGCAAAGGTGCTTCCAAAACCCCGGGCCCAGCCTCACTCTCCAAAGATGGGGTTCAGCTGCTTCGGGATGTAGCGCTCCTTGGTGTCCTGCTGCTCCCAGCCAGCGCTCACCATCACGTAGGGGTCCGCTTTGCCATTGGGGTCCGCAGGAGCCAGGTTGGTAGCCTAGGGGAACAGCATGGGTGGAACTGAGAGAAATGTCATTGTCATAACCCAAGGTTACTAGCCTTGCTGAACCTAATCTTCGATTGAGGGTAAGCAGGAAGTTACCAAGGAGAGCGCGCCCACCACCAGGAGTTACCTAGAGGTTGTACCAAATGACTTTTATTCTCTTTGAAATTAATTATGAAATAGCTAAGACATATACATCAATATAACAAAAATATAATGAAACAAAATATGTGGGAAAATGTTTAAGGGCTTATTATTCAATTTATAACTTTCCATTTTGTTTGACTGACTTTTATTTTTTACAAGGAGCATAGTTCATTTTTAAAATTAAGAATTTTAACTAAATAAAGGAATAATACAATGAGCATATGTGCCCAGCTTAATCAATAAGACACTACCGACAAGTGGAAGCCCCCTGAATAACCTCACCTGGCTTAATTCCCTTTGCATCACTGGTGTAGCCAGAGCCCTTCACTGGGGGTTTGCCACTCACACACACACAAAAAATAGTAAAAATACTTTTACTACAAACACATGGATTCCTAAGCACTAGGTAACACCGTATGGTGTATTTTTAAGCTGTATGTATTACACTAACTTTTACTGTTTTGATAATTACATAATTTAGTAAATGCATAACATGCATAAAGTATTGGAGTATAATTTACATGACAATATATTTTCAGTGGTTTTTACACTCCTACCTGCAGTGTATGGGAGTTCCAGATGCTCCACATTTTTACCAACACTTGGTATTGTCAACCCATTTTATTTTAGCCGTTGCAGTGCATGTGAAATTGTAGCTCATTGTGGTTTTCATTGCATTTCCCTGCTGACAAAGCATGTTGAGTATCTTTACATGTGCTTCCTGGCCTTCCGCAGGTTTTCTTTTGTGAAGTAACTGTTCACATCTTTTGCTCTACCACCGAGTTTTTCGTTTTAAATATTACTCTTTTAGTTTCTAAAAATTCTATCTGACCTTTCAAATTTATTGTTTATTTTTAATAGTCTCTTGTTCCTTGTTCATTTTCAATTCATTCTTTTATTTCTTTAAACATTTCATGTACAGTTAGTTTCTCTTCTCTGTCTAGTTACTCCAATATCAAGGACCCTGGGGATCTGAATCTATTGTGATTTTTGCTATTCTTATTCAGGGCGGCTTGTTTCTTTGTCGTCTGGCACTTTCGATCCCGACTCAGTTTGGCTGGACTCTTCCTGAACTGCAGGTGCGGTCTGCAGAGAGCGCCTTGCTTTCACTTCTGCCAGTTTCCTAAGCAAACTACCAACTTGCACCACGTTAAGCCAAACCCTCCAGCTGAGGTTTTGGGGACCACTCAGATGGTGGGAACTCAGGCCCAGAACTGCACTAGAGCCAGCGTGTGGACATCAGTGCTTACTGGAGGTTTTTTGCCCTCTCACCGGTGCCAAGGTTAAGCCAGGCAAGTTTCCTTCGTATCCCACCTGCCTTACAGGTTCCTGTTTTTGTTCGTCCTTATGCTGAGGCTATAGCTTTTGGGACTCCACTTCACATGAAGCCTTTCTCCCCGTGGAACCCCCAGCTTTATCCTCTGTCCTCACTATCTGTCAACCTTCTACAAGGGAGCTGCGGTCCCCAGGGTCAACAGCCAGTTACTGTTGAGTGAAAGCCAGCTTGAGTGCTCACTTATCTCCCTAGGTTCCTGTATTAACTATATTCTTATTTTATGTATTCTCGATGCACCAGTATCTGGGGTCTTACTGACCCTGGGGATGGTGCCCCTCCCAGGGCTAGCTAATTTCTAGAGTTAGCAAACAAGTCACCTGCCAGATCACCTTTTACCTGCATGCTAACCAATCCAGAACCCGTCCTCCGACCCGCCTCTTTTATCTGGTTCTTATACTCCGGGAAGTAATGATATCCCTCCACTCTCCTCATCATTTCTTGAGCCAGGCACCAGACAACCAGAGACAGCCCCTCCACCCCAGAACCTGCAGGGACTATTGAAACTAGCCAGTCCTAAAGCTGCTTACAAACTACCTTGCCTTTCCCGCGGAAGCCACCATAAAGACTCCGGCCTTGGCATTCCCCTCTGGACTGACCCCGGTGCTTCCCGCGGTGGCCCTGGTGATGCAGCACAGCCCCCTCCCCCACCCTGAGAACTGAGACAAACAGATTCTTCTCAAAGGCAAACCACCTCCCGGTCCCTCGGCCTCCCCATACACGGATAAAAGCAAAATCTTGGGTAGATTTTAAAACAGTTCCTGGCTTTTACTTTGAGGGTTTTTTTTTTGCTCTGAAATCCCTTACTTTCTTAGAAGCTCAGCACTGCATTTTTAGCAATGCTTTCAAAGTTTCATCCAGCATTTTTAGCTTTCAGTGAGCGCTGAGGGCTTTAACCCTCAGGAGCGCCCTTCCCCTCGGAGAACAGACTCTGCTGCCCGAGTGATGCCCGCCCCCATCCCCCGGCGCACAGGACTGTGTCTGCGCAGCCCCCGGAAGCTCTTCCAGCCTTGCTGGTGGTTTGCAGTTTTAACGAGCATCCTGATTTCACCATCACTGAAAGCTGGGTTTTTTGTTTGTTCTCTTTGTTTTGGGATGATCTTCGAGAAGACAAAGGGGAAATGCCCCACTGGTGCCACGTTCCACAAGCTGGCAATCATCCCACTTGCTTACTGCTTTCAAATTCATGCTGGGAGATTTATCCTCATTGATACATGTTACTGTAGGTAGTTCAATTGAACTGTAGTATTTGAACGGACTTGACAGGCCTAATTAACTTGTTCCTCTGAGCCCCTACTCTCAGGACTGCAGAGATTACTAAAAGCATCCTCCGTGCAGATGTTTTAGGAACTTAAACAAACAGGACATACCAGACTGGAGCGCCTGGACCCTGAATCCAAAGATAAATCTCATCAAAACAAACTGAAGCCTGTACTATCAGCCAGAAACCTCCTGATTTACAACTAATCGCCATGATTACCCAGCTGCACCCCCTCCCCCTGTTAGGGGTGTGAGAGGCAACCACACATTGATGTTTCCTCCCTCCCTTCCCCTCTCTCTAAAAATAAATAAACTGAAGAAGGTCCCCACTTCATTCCTTCTTCAAATCTTTTTTTAAAAGGTTTTATTTTTAATACTCTTCCATTTTTCTTTTTTTTTAAAGATTTTATTTATTTATTTTTAGAGAGATGGGAAGGGAAGGAGAGAGGGAGAGAAACATCAATGTGTGGCTGCCTCTCAGGCACCCCCAAATGGGGACCTGGCCTGCAACCCAGGCATGTGCCCTGACTGGGAACCAAACCAGCAACTCTTTGGTTCACAGGCCCATGCTCAATCCACTGAACTACACCAGCCAGGGCATATTTTTAATAGTCTTCCATTTTTAGAAATTTTATTTTATTATTTTCAAGACTTTCAAGTCAGTTTCGATAGCCTCTTGTTCCCTGCTAGTGAAATATTTTAAACCGCTGTTTTACGTTTCTAATATTTGAAACTTCTAACAGCAAAGCCCTTAGAGGTTTATTTCTCCTTTGTGGGTTTTTTTTTCTGACAATTTTTCCTAATAGATTGTTTTCTTATATACTTTATAATTCGGGACTTTGTAAATTTGGTTATCCCAATCTATGGAACATGTGAGGCCTGATTTGGAACCAGTTAAGCCAATCTCTCAGCTTTGAGTTTTCTGCACTAAATAGATAATATTGATTCAAGTCTTAAATCAATGTGAGGACAAAACTCAAACAATACATTCTCAGGGAAGGCACTTTCCTCCATCTCCCTCAGCTGGAACGGAGGCTGGGACAGACCTTACAGGCTCTTCTCCCAGTGAGTGGGCCTCCCAGCGCCCACCTTCACTGAGAGCGGAGCCCTTCCTGCGAGGGTCCTGGCTGTGGCTCCCACCTTGGGTAGGCTATGAGAACCCACGGCTTGGGGTCCGGGTGTGGACAAAACCTCTCGAGACAAACTGGGCTTCAAGGCTTGCAATCCTGTGGCCTCTTCATCTAGGGCCCATGGAGAATTCCCTTTCTTACGAGATTCGCGTTTACTTAAAAGACTGTTGATCTAGCACTTCCCGGTGTGTTATAGCGGAAAGTCATCTCGGACCACCTCGCCTGCAGGAAGCAGAAGGTCAGGATGACTCCCAGTATGTCTTTACGCACTAAGATTCTTCGACTTTGGTAGAACAGCGCCACAGGACATGTTTTAAGATCACATCTGAGTCAGAATCCCTATATTTAAACCAGATAAAAGTACAGCATCTGTTCTGGCGCTGGGAGTGAAGGGGCAGAGCAAACCCCCTCTTTCCTCTCATTCCCTGAGATGCTTCAGGGCCCTGCTGGGTGCTGCGTGGGGACTGCAGCAGCGGAAGGCCCTGTACAAAGGCATGTGTGGACAAGCCATCACGAAGTGTGGAATTCAGGGCCATGCTCTTCCTGGAATTCTACACCCCATTCTACGGGACTGGAACTATGAACAAGGAGGCAGGGGACCTCAGCTCTAATGTCTGGTGCTGCCCTGAGCAAGCTTTGTGACCCTGGGGAGTCTCTTAACTTTGTGCCTAAGATTCCTCACCTGAAAATGAAGAAGGTGGGCCCTGATCCCTGAGGCTTCCTCCCCATCCTTCCGGTCTGTAGGTTTCATGTATGTTCCCTTTGCTGGAGGTGTGCCGGGCTGATGGATACTCACCTTTACCACATACACTCTGACCAAGAGCTTGATGGGCCGGTTTTGTGGGATCCCCCTGGAGATTTGGGGCTCAGAGAATGACACTGCCTCTGATTCGGGGTAAAGGAGGAAGGAGCCCTAGAGTGGAGGAAGGAGAGAAGGCCCTGGTAAGAGAATCTGCCTCCCACATCCCCACCTGTGCTCCCTGCTCCCCACTTCGTTCCTTCTTCAAACACACCTTAAACTTGCCCACCAGGTGCCCAGACCCTTCTTCCTCTCCATCTGCATCCTGACCACCTTGCCCTCGATACAGGGGAAACACATTCAGCCAGTCTTCAAAGTGGTTAAACTCTTCCTCCAGGGAGCTGTTGTAGATCTGAAAGGCAAGGACCTCGGTGACGGCCCAACGTCCAGAATCCAAGCAGAATCCCCTCTCCCCAACACCCGGTTACCTTCAGAGTGGCAATTGCTTTTTTCAGGGACATGGAGCCTTTGACTTCAGCCCTGCCCTGGTCTTGGGCTTCCCCCTCCGCGGAAGTGAGGTTGACCCCATCTGGGAACATAGAATGCCCCAGTTAGAAATACTGGGGCGGGGGGGGGGCAGGGAGACAGAGAGAACAAGAGCAAGAAAGCCAGATTTCTTTTTTTTAATATATTTTATTGATTATGCTGTTACAGTTGTCCCATTTCCCCCCTTTATTCCCCTCCGTCCTGCACACCCCCTCCCACCTACATTCCCCCCATTTAGTTCATGTCCATGGGTCATACATATAAGTTCTTAGAGAGCCAGATTTCTTACCTAAATCCCCAGGATCATCCATTTCATCCTCATCAAAGTTGGGCTGAAATCAAAGGCCAGGTCAGAAATTCTTCCCCAACCCTCACCTTCTTAATCTACCCTTTTCCACGATAGGCAGTTGGGAAACTTTAGTTCAGGTTCCAGCTGGGTGAGCTACTTGCATTTTCGAGGCTTTAGTTTAGCACCGAGTCCTGTGCTGGCTGAGACAGTGCCCCCCAGCTACCTGTGCCCACGGAACAACTCGAAATGGGGCTACTAGTCCAAACCGAGACGTGCTATCAATGTGAAATGCACACCCTACAGTTGAACTACCTACAGTAACATATATTTAAAGGCTTTGTATGGAACAATAATGTAAACTTTCTCATCATTAATTTTTATAATAGTTACTTCTCAAAATGATTTTTTACATATATTAGGTTAAATAAAATATGATATTAGAATTCATTTCACCTGCTTCCTTTTATTTTGTTTAAGGCGGCTCCTAGAAAAGTGAAAACCACACGTGTGGCTCACATGAGATTTCTGTCGGACAGCACAGCTCTACCTAATGGAGCTGACACTCCCAGGACTCCAGAACCGAAGCTAAGAAAAGACGGCCCTGATGAAGAGCTGTGAGCCCCACATTCGAAGAGACCTTTCCTCTTGCCCTTTGCCCTCCTCTGCCTCCAGCCCCCGCCCGGGACCCTCTCTGTCTGCACCTGCCCCTGGAGCTCCCGCAGTGACGCGTAGTACTTGGACCACCAGTCGAGCTCTTCAGGATCTGGGACGTCCTCCTCCAGCTCTGGGCCTTGGTCCAGAAGGCCTCTCAGCGGGAGCTTCTTCAGAGGAGCCTGAGGAAGAGAGAGTTCAGCACTCCTAACCCAGTGTCATCCCAGCCCTGCCAAGCTCTCCTCCACCCACCTCCCATAACCCGTCACCTTCAGGAGCTGTCTGGACATCCCCGCTTCAACCAAGGAGGGATCCAGGGACTTCCTTCCTGGGAGAGCGGAAATGAGACCAGGAGGGCAGGTGAATAGAAGTCAGACTCCATGTCACACCGGAGGGTCTCCAGGAGCCATCTCAGCCTGGAACCGGAGGGGCTCTGGTCTGGTAGCCCCTGAGAGAAAGGCCCTTACTTTCAAGTTCCTTGGGCACCAAGTCCCCTGTCTCCTCTTCTCCTTCCTCCTCGGGGGTATCCTCCTGACCCCGGAGTGTAAATCGCATCATGTGGGGGACAACGTGGGAACCCACGAGCACTGTGCGGCCAAAGGCCCGGCGCTCAATTACTAGGATGCTGAGTGGGGGCTGCAGGTAAGGCTGCTCTGGCAAGTCCTGGGGGTGGAGAGAGAGGACCTGTGTCTCCGAAGACCTGGGGAAGTGGGAGAGGCAGCGGCAGAGACAGACGCAAAACCCTATATTTAAACCTGCATTCTTAGCCCAGCTCTGCCACAGCCTCATTGCATCAGCTGGTAAGTCATTGCCTTCTCAGCCTGTTTCCCCGCTAAAAAAGAGACACGATCCTGGAGTTGAAAGACTGTTGTATCAAATGACATAAGGGATACAGAAGGATTTTGGAACCTACAAAGTGCTATCAAAAACATAAGGTGCTTGTTGTTATGTTATTATGTAAAAAACCAATGTTCCATAAAAAAAGAACCAATGCTCAATTTGCTAATATAAATTTAGAACCCTAAAAATATGTATCCCCTTTAGCCCACGAATTCCATATCTATCAAGGAATCATAAGGGAGAGAGAAACAATAGTCATAACACTGTATTGCTGGGCTTATTTTACATATATGTGACAATTATAGCATGAAGGAGGGTGGAAGGAATGGAGTTATAATGGAGAAAAGTTTCTATATTTTACTGTACCTAAATTAATATTAATCTTAAGTATACTGTAAAAAGTCAGTATGCATATTGTAATCCCCAGAGCAACTACTAAGTAAAAAGTCAACAAAGGAGTTAGAGTAGTATACTAATAACCATCTACTTAATACCAAAGAAGGTAGCAAAGGAGGAAAACACCATGAGACAAATAGAAAACAAATTGCAAAATGGTAGATGTAAACCCAACCATCTAAAAAATAACATCAGAAGTGACTGTATTAAACACTTCGATCACAGGGCAAGGATTGTCAACTGGATTTTTTTAGATGCAGGTTACATGCTGTCCACGAGACGTTCTTTAGAAAGACACATGTAGGCTGAAAGGAAAAGGGTGGGAAAGCTACGGCATGCAGACGGCGGCCACAGAGAGCTGGAGGAGCTGCACTAGCAGACAACACGGATATTTAGAGAAGAAAATTTTACTGGAGAAAAAGAGGGACATTATAATGATAAACAGGTTAATTCAACAGGAAAGTAACAACTATAAACGTATACGCACCTAACAACAGAACCCTAACATACAAGAAGTAAAAAGTGACCAAAATAATTCAACAGTAATAGTTGGAGACCCCAGTGCCACTCTCAATAGTGGGCAGAACAACTGGACAGAAAACCAGCAGGAAGGCTCACACAACCCCACCCGCCAGCTCGACCTCGTTGACCTCTGCAGAGCCCTCCACTCAACAGAAGGAAGCACCTCTTTTTCAAGTACACAGCGGGGCAAGGGGTGCCCTAGGAGATGGGAAAGGAGAGGAAACGGCCCCTGGAAGCTCAGTGAGCAAAGTGCTTTCAGTTTCATCATCTCATCGTGCAATGAAGCTTTCAAACTGAAAACTCTGCTTGTGGAACAGAATCAGGAAACTGTGTTGGGCTTTTTGTTGTTGTTAGTGTTGCCTCCTTACCACTGTGCTTGTCCTGGTCACACAGCAACCCGCCCCCCCCCCCCCGCCCGCCCCGCGACACACACGTGCGCATGCGCGCGCACACACACACACACACACACACACACACACACACAGTCTCAGCACTGCTCAGCTTCCGAAGCCCTTTCACCAACATCCTGTCTCTCACCGGCTTCTAGCAGCACTCCTGCAAAGAAGGCATTTGGTGTTTTCTCCAACCTTTTTCCTTTTGTACCTGCTACTCCCTTTTATAAATGAACAAAATGCTGGAAGCTCAGATAAGACAAGTGATTTAACAAGCTCCTAAGTGACATTGCTAGAAATGGACTCCAAAGTTCATATTATAGTAATTATAAATTGCACAAAGAATGTGCTTTTCTCAGGCTGTCTCAGAGACTAGATAGATTCCTTCAGACTCACACTTCCTGACACCTGGCTAATCAACTCATTCCGTACAGCCAAGGGAGCACCACCAGTTCATGGATTTATCCAGGAATCAGCAAACTGTAGCCTGTAGGCCAAATCTGGCTCAGTTTTTGTAAATAAAGTTTTATTGGAACACAGTCATATTCATTCATTTACTTGTTGTCTATGAGTGTTTGCATGATACAATGACAGAGGTGAGTACCTGCAAACTTTAAAACTATGTGGCAAGCCCTGGCTGCTGTGGTTCAGTGGACTGAGTGCCAGCCTATAAACCAAAGGGTTGCCTGTTCGATTCCCGGTCAGAGCATATGCCTGGTTTGCGGGCCAGGTCCCCAGTTGGGGGCATGGGACGGGCAACCAATCATGTATCTCTTGCACATCGGTGTTTCTCTCCCTCTCTTTCTCCCTCCCCTCTCTCTAAAAATAAATAAAATCTTTTTAAAAAATAGTAAAACTATGTGGCTCACAGAGCCTAAAATATTTACTAGCCAGTTGACCCTTTATAGCCAGATTGGTGACCCCTGGATGAATCCAAGATAACCAGCCTGGAATTCACCGTCCCGCTGTCCTCTCTCACTTCCCAGCCCAGCACTCTTGCTTGCCCCCAGGCCCTCACCACTGTCAGATGCCTGACGAGCTCGGTGAAATTGGGGCTGTCACCGTAACTGGCCAGGACCTCAGACTCCACACGCCGCCCAGCCACCTCCAGCACAACCTGGGGCTGCTCCACATCAAACAGACGCACGGCCAAGGCCCCTCAGGCCCCAGAACAGCACCTAGGGTTGAGAAGTGGGAGACTCAGACGCCGCCCTGACAGAGGGGCACCCAGGTGTGGGGGAAGGAGGGAGAGGTGAGTGCCTGGTGCTACCTCCACTCGGAACTCCCTGAGCACCGGGCGCACATGGGGCAGCAGGGATAGGCGTTTGGAGAGAGGCTCAACCAGGGGTGTCAGGTCCTGGGGCTCCACGTCACCGGGCACTGAGGGCTGCAGGGGGCAAGAGGTCAGAGGTCAAAGAAGAATCAGGCCAGAGGAGGGAAATCCAGGGCTCTGGAAAGAAAAATAAAGAGTTGCAGGTGAAATATAAATCCAGAGGGCCTGGGCAAGGCTGGGTTAGTGGGGCGGGGGGGTTGTCTAGGAAACAGCCACGTACAGGAACGATGGGTGGGTGTCTGAGGCCTGAGGATCGACCCACAGTCTGGGTTCTTTGGGGCTGGAGGCCTGACAAGGCGAACCTACGGTATGTCTACTTTTAGTGTTCCCTGGAGTCAGGAGGTCCAATGAGGCGACCCCAGGACAGATCTGCAGCCCGCATTCTCTTGGGGCAAGGGACTCGGGTAACCCTGGTACGTGTCCATGTTCTATATTCCCCGGGGCTGGACAGCCTGAGAGAATAACAAGAGGAATCCACAGCTCGTGCCAGCTAGGCCACGGCACTCTGACCTCAAGCCGGCCACTGTAGTCCAGTTCAATGAGCTCAAAGGTGGCGATGAGCTCTCCGGCTGCCCGGGGCCCCTTCCTCACGGGGAAGAACTGTAGCTCAGGGCGCTGGTAAGGGTCCTCCAGCAGCTTCACCCTCGGGGCAGCCAGCGCCCTGCCCAGGAACACGGGGGGACCCTGCAGGGAGCAGGCCAGTGAGGACAAAAGTGGAAGAGGCTCAGGAGCTAGGGGAGAGGGCATCAAGACAAGGAGTGGGGGTGCCCAGGCCACACTCACAAACTTGTTGTGGTCGAAGACATTGATGATCACTAATGGCGGCTCCTGATGCAGGTGCTCCCTCCTCCCGTCCACGATCAGCTGATCGAACACCAGGAGCTTGTCCCACAGGGGGCTCAGCGTCTGCTCCAGGACCTGGGGGCCACGCGGGGAAGGAGGCAGTGGTAGGCGTCAGAGAAGGCTCCCAACACACACCCCAGGTGAGCACAGCTGTGCCAAAGTAGCACTTCAAGTAACTGTTTATCACAAAAGGTTGAGAATGTGAGGAAGGTGAAAGCAACCTTCAGACTGGTGTGGACCCTGCCCTTCCAGCCCTGGTCTCTCCTTACGAATCTGCCACCTGCAGAGCTTGTCTTAAAGTCCACTCCAGAAAACCGCTCCTCACCCCTAGGGCCCTCCAGTTCTACACCACCCTCTAAATCAGGGCAGCCCAGTCCAATATTCTGGCCTGGAAACCCAGGACAGGAAGACAGATTTAGGGCCTGGGGAAGAAAGCTCATCACCCACGGACCTTGTCTCCCAACGCCCCTCCCCCACACCCTCGGCCCAGGCCTCACCCGTGTGGTCTGGCACTGGGTAGAAATGAGGACTCGAGCAAAGGGGTCCGAGAGCCCGCTGTCATCTGCTGCCAACACACCTCGAGCCTGGTACAAGTGAGCTGAAGTCTGGGGTGGGGGGAGGGAAAGGGCTGTGTTTGCTCAAGGGACCACTGGAGTCCCTGACCCAGGCCCCACTGAAACCGGATGGAGCATCTAGCCCCACACCTGGGCCCACCGGTCACCCCCAGCACCCACCATCCTGGAGCAGGCTGCGGGGCAGCCCGATGGAGGGCTCAGGCAGCAGCTCCGGGGGCAGCTCTGAGGTGCAGGCCTTGGCTTGCTTGCCCAGCCCCAGCCACAGGAAGAGCTCCAACTTGGCACAGCCCTCACCAGCTGTCCCAGGTGCCTGTTGTGGAGAAGGGGCATGTTAGGGCCCAGTTCTTATTACCCCAGTGAGACCAACAGCCCTGTTCCCCCCGGGGAGTGCCCCAGTCTCTATACCGCCAAGCTGCACCCCAGCACCCTGATCCAAAAAGCATTCCCTGTGCCTTACCCTTAGACCCCACTTTATGCCCTCTCCTCAATACCTCATTACCCCAATACTCCCTATTGCTCCTGGCCCAACACTGTTGCTCCCTCCGCCCCAAACCCCATTGCACAAAACTACACTCTGAGCTCTGCCCTCCCACACCCCACACTCACCCTCTGTCCTCTCTCCCCCAACACATAGATTCTCTGTCCCTTATCTCCTCACCACTAGCGATCCCTGTGTTATCTTTTCCAGGGACACCTCCTCTAGAAATACTTTGCCCCAAGCCAGCTGTACTTTCAAGGAACTAATTAATCACTCTCCCATTTTCATTGCCCTGCCCACCTATCAGGGCCTCTCAGTGAAAGGGCCAGTGCGGGCCCAGAGCTGACAAAGGTTGGTGTTTATTTCACGTCAAAGCTGGCCTGGGTAAAGCACAATATCTTTTTGGCTTTTGGATAATTGAAAAGAGTTTGGGTATACTTTTTAAAATAATTAAAAATTGTAAAAAATTAAAATGTTTGAATTTTTTTTAAGTTAAAATAAATACAACCTCCCCCCACTCCAGACCCAGCACCCTCGCCCCCGGCTCCACTCACGGTGAGCAGCAAACTCTGGATCTTGCCACAGTGCTGGCCTCGCTCTTCCTCAACCGCAGACCAAAGCACATCCTGGGCTGGAATCCGGGCCCAGGCCACCTGGCGCCGCCCACTGAGCATCCAGACCAGCACGTCCGGGAGGGGTGGCTGGGGCTGCAGGCAGAGGACCGGGTCACCAAGGTGGATGCAGAGCCGAGACCACCTGTTCCCACAGCTTCCACTGATGGACAGACCAACGATGCCACCTCCAGCTGAAATTACCCATCTTTTAACTCTGTGTCCTTTTCCTGTTAGCCTTTTGTGCCTTGGAGGTGGCGAAGTTTTCTCACACAGGCAGCAGAAAGCAATAAACATGAAAGAAAAGTTATGTGATACTTGACCCAAACTTTCTGGAAATATATATTATTTCAGCCTCTCCTCTTCTTTTATACAAAAAATCCAGGCATATAATAAAAATTTATAAAACATAGGAAAAGAAGAAAATCTGACCCATGGTCAAGAGAGGAAATAATCATTAGGAATGGGCCCCATACGTAACCCAAATGTTGGACTTATTGGACAGGGATGTTAAAAGAATTGTGATACAAACGCTAAAGGATTTGGTGGGAAATGTACACGGAGTTACAAGAAAATCTCAGCAAACGTATGAAAACTGGAGCCGAACAGACATCTGGAAAGCGCAGGGGAAAGCGCATTTGGGGAGGAGAGATTGGCGGGTGAGGCGTCACCTCTTGGGCCAGGAAGCGCAGTTTTGCCAGCAGCTTCTTGGCCAACACCACCTTCTCCTGCACGTTGCCCTGTCTCAGGCCCCGTAGAAGGTGCAGTCCTTGCTTTGCCCATAGGCTCTGGAAGGGCAGGAAGGGGCTGTGAGCGGAGGGCCCCTGCTGAGTGCCCGAGACCCCCCTTCCCAGAGGCCCCGTACCAGGCTATGCACCAGCAGTTTCCCTCGGCACCTGTCCAGGATGTTGGGCCGGGTCATCGTTCGGCGCTCAGCACTGTGGCAAAACTGTCTGCAGTGAGTAGGAGGGGACGTGACAGTTGGGAGTCAAACGAGGGGACACTGACCCTTAGGGCCACTTCCCTCAGGGCTCGCGTCCCACACCCAGATTCCACACAGCCCCTCTCAGACTTGGTCTCAAAGAGGGGCTCTTCCTCAGCCAAGGAGGGCTTCTGTGTTTGGACCATTCCCAAATTCTTTGAGGTCTGCCTCACCCTCCAGCCCCAGAACTCTTTAGTATTAAACCATCTACTACCCTGGCTACGGAAAGTGTGGCCCAGGACCAAGAGCAAGGTATCACCTAGTTAGAGATGCAGGATAGGATCTCAGCCTACCACATACTTCTGCCATAATCCGCGTGTTTACGCCCCGTGGGATCCACACGCACATTAAAAGCTCAGATGGGTTGGGTTTGACATTTCCAACAAATGGACCCAAGATAGCTCAGCTGTTACCTGCCCGAGTCAAGTGCAAGAGTTCCAATGACTATGCCCCCCATTAAAAAATCCTGCTTTAGTACGGAGAATAAGTAGCATAGATGGTAGATAGAAAATAGACAGGGGGAGGACAAGAATAGGATGGGAAATGGAGAAGCTAAAGAACTTATGACACATGGACATGAACTAAAGGGGGCAATGTGGGTGGGAGAGGGTGTGCAGGGTAGAGGGGAGTGAAGGGGGGGTAATGGGACAACTGTAATAGCATAATCAATAAAATATATTTTTAAAAATCCTGGTTTACTCCAAAACTTCAGAGTCATTCTTTATTGCTCTTTCTTTCTCTCACATTCCACATCAGTCCATCAGCCCACAATTTAGGCTCTGCCTTCAAATATATCTGGAATCCGACCACTTTTCTCCTGTTCCAGGACCGCTGGAGTCCAAGCCACCACCCTTTCTCGCGTAGGATCATGGCAGCAAACTCCCGGCTCCCACTACTTGCACTCTCGCCCCCTCTCCTGCGGAATATTCTCGTACAGCAACCACAGTGATCTTTTCAATGCTCTCCAGGCCATTTCACTCCTCTCCAGGGGTTCCTCATCTCAGAAGAAAAAACAAAGTTTTTTAAGTGGCCTCTGCATGAGCTGACTTTATCTCCCTGGCCGCATCAAATACTACTCTCCCCTCACGCACATGCCCACTGGCCTTTTTACTCCTCTGTGAATACACCAAGCCCATTACCACCTTAGGGGCTTTGGTTTTTGTTTTTGTTTTTAATTTAAATATTTTATTTTCAGAGAGGGGAAGGAGGGAGAAAGAGAGGGAAAGAAACATTGATGTGTGAGAGAAACATCGATTGGCTGCCTCTCACACGCCCCCAGTTGGGGACCCGGCCCACACGCCAAGCCACGTGCCCTGACTGGGAGTCCAACAGCAGCCTTTTGGTCCACAGGCTGGTGCTCAGTCCACTGAGCCACACCAGCCAGGGCAGCCTTAGGTATTTTGTATTAGCAGCTCCATCTGCTAGAACATTCTGCCCTTAGATCTTTGCATGCTCACTGCCCTTCTTCACTCAGGTCTCTGTTCTAACGTTACCCCCTCACAGGCCTTCCCCGGTCATCTAGTCTAAAAAGCCCCTCCACTCTCTCTGCCCTCATACTCTGCCTCACCTGTCTCTCTAAACAGAAAGTAAGGCAGGGCGGCGACTTCACTTTGATCTCCACTGTATCCCCAGGTCCTGCTTCCTAACAGATGCTCAAAATTTTTTGTTGGGTAAAGTAAAATGATTTTGGAGATGTGACATTTTGGGCCTTTTTTTTTTTTATTCCCAATGATTTAAGACTTTATTATAAAAATTTCCAAAAATATATAAAATAAATGACTCCAAGGATTTTTTTCTCTGAGAGCAAAAAGGAATCTAGAAACCTACAAACACTTGCTATTGATTGAAAATTGGCAGAAGAATCAACTCCTCTTAACAAGATTCGGATCCACAAAATTGGATTCAGAGAAATTGGGTTTGATAGAAATAATAGCCACAAAAGGAAACCACATTAGTCAAAGCTATAAATAGTGAAATATGATAGGGACAAATCTTTCACTGAGATTTCCCTACCCAAGAATAATTTCTGTAATAAAATAACTTCAGTAAAATACAAGTGGAAATAATTTAGTTGCACTGTATAGAGAATCAAGCAAGGAATTAAACTGGGTTTGGAGATATAGAGGATGGAGACAGAGAAGAGAACCTTACAATAAAGCCCTGGGATATACAAGGCAAGGTCTGTCCAGAAAAAGTCCAGCCATTGTTAATACAATGAGAATGGTTTGTGCAACATCATGTAAACCGGCAGCCAAGGAGAGTGGACTGGAATGCGCATGTGTGAACAACGATGACTCCATTGTACTAGTCAGTGGGGGTGGTAGATGCTGTTGAGTGAGCATGTGTACTGTGTGGCCATCACATTCAAAAGGACTGAGTGAGTAGAGCAACAAACCTGCATCAAATTTTGTGTTAAGCACTGGCTGGTGTGGCTCAGTGGATTGAGCACCAGCCTGCAAACTGAAAGGTCACCGGTTTGATTCCAGGCAGGGAATATGCCTTGGTTGCAGGCTAGGTTCCCAGTTGGGGGTATGCGAGAGGCTACTGTTTGATGTATCTCTCACACATTGATGTCTCTCTCCCTATCTCCCTCCCTTCCTATCTCTCTAAAAATAAACAAATAAATCTTAAAAAAAAAAAAAAAAAAAAAAACTTAGCCATGGCTGGTGTGGTTCAGTGGATTGAATGCCAGCCTATGAACCAAAGGGTCACCGGTTCGATTCCTAGGCACAGGCCTGGGTTGCGGGCCAGGGCTCCTGTGCGGGATGCATGAGAGGCAACCACACATTGATGTTTCACTCCCTCTTCTTCTGCCTCCCCTCTCCTCTCTGTACAAATAAGTAAGTAAGTAAATAAATAAATCTTTAAAAATAAAAAGAACTTAGATTTTTTTTAAATTGCATTAAGCATGAATATTCCTCCACAGAAACTATTCAGGTGATTCAAAAGGCCACACCTATGGGCAATTGGTGATTGGCAGCTTCATCACGACAGTGTACCCACAGCTTCATCACGATAATGCACCCACTCATGCATTACATCTCGTGCAGTTTTTTTGTGAAACATCAAATCACCCAGGTGACTCAGCCCCCCTACAACCCAGATTTGGCACCCTGTGACTTCTGGCTTTTCCCCAAACTAAAATCACCTTTGAAAGGAAAGAGATTTCACAGCATCAATGAGATTCAGAAAAATGCAATGGGGCAGCTAACTGTGATTGGCAGAACTGTGTGAGGCCCGAAGGTGCCTGCTTTGAAGGGGACTGAGGCGTCACTGTCCCATGTACAATGTTTCTTGTATCTTGTGTCTTCTTCAATAAATGCCTCTATTTTTCATAGCACATGGATATTTTCTGGACACACCTTGTCATATACGTGGACACTTGGAACACTTAGAGGTCAAGAAGAGAGGGATCCAGCAAAACTGGTGGAAAGAAATGGCCAGGGAAGCAGAAGGAAAACCAGGGGCGTGAAAACAACAGTGGAGATTTCCAAGAAAGAGGGTGGGATCAACTGTGTCCATTGACACTGAAAGATTAAGTTGAGGACAGAAAAGTGACCACCTATGACCAGGTCCTTGGCTGAGTCTTCCTCTTCCACACTTCCTCTAAATGCTGGAGCCCTCCAGGTCCTCAAATCTTTCTTTTCTCTGCTCCCTAGATGATCTTAATCCAGTTCCATCTACGTATTTATAACTCCCAATGTTTCATTTCCAGCCTGGAATTCTCCACAGAACTCAACTCATATGGCTAACTGCCTAGCAGACACGTCCACTTATAAGTCCATTTACCGTAAGGTTAACGTGTCCAAAAGTGAGCTTCTGATATCCCCTTCAATCCAGTCAGGGCTTCTCTTATTTTCCATAGCTCAGTAAATAGCACCATCTACATAGCTGTGCAAGCCAACATCTGGGTAGTCACTTATGACTCTTCTTTGCACGTTTTCCTCACCCCCTGCCAGTCAGAAAGTCCTAACGTGTCACCTCCAAAGTCTAAAATTGCTCTTGAACCCATTCATGTCACTCTATGTCCACTGCAACCATCCTAGATACAATTCATCATCGGTCGCCTGGATTTTTGCAGTGCCCTCTTTAATAATCTCTCGGCTTCCTCTCTCACATCATCCCTCCCCCACTGATCCTTTTTAAGGATAAGTTAGAGCATATCCCTTCTCTCTTTAAAACCTTTTGTGGCTCTCTCTCTCACTCAGAGAAGAACCTAGGTCATCACAATGGCCTATGAGGCTTCCCCATCCATGCCTGTCCCATGAGCATCCTCCACACCATGCCCCCCGCCCCCCACGCCATGCACCCTCCAGCCTCATCTGCTCACTTTGCGGCAGTCCCACTGGTGCTCACTCGTCCTCAAGCACACCAGGCGTGCTTCCTCTCAGGGCCTCAGCACACGCTGTCCCTTCAGCCTGGGGCCGCCTTACTCACATGGTTTGCTCCTCCATCTTCATGTCAACTCCACAGTGGCCACGCATCACCACCCTTTTTTAAATTTCAGCACTTCTTTCAATACTTCCTTCCTTTATTATCTCCCTAACATGTATCCTTATCATACCTCTTCAATTGCTACCATTTTGTTTGCATGTTTTTTTATTTGTGTCCCCACCCAGCCTCCACCTCCCCACCAAAATAATAAATTCCAGAAATTTTCGTGGGTAAGAATGCCTTTCACTGCTATTCTTGTGCCTAAAACAGTGTCTAACAGCAAGCGTGAAAGGATTTATTAAAGAAATGGGAAGAGGGTCAGAAAAACACTGAAATACCTGCAGCAGGTTATGGAACTGCGGTCAGTGAAGGTCAAAGACAGAAATGACTAGGACGAGCTTATGTGGTTGCATAATGGCCTGGTCACTAGGGACCACTTGAATAATTCCTCCAGTAGGGGAGAGATGAACTCAAGGTCACAGCTGTGGCTGTGGAAGCAAGGGCACTTCCCGCACTGTAGCAGCAAGGAAATATAACAGATGGTGCAGAAACTGGCAAAGGTAATGGACTGGATGGAGGTAGGTGAAGCTTCTATTTTGTCTATGAAGCAGGAGAAGAGGTCATTAGCTGGAAAAATAATGGAAGAAAGGAGCAGGGGATGTTTAGAGGAGAGTGGGAAAGGCCCAAGATTCTAGGAGCACCCCAAACGGAGTTTATTGGAGGGGACTGGCCCAACACCCAATGATTTCCATCAAGCTCCCTCCATACGGACAACCATCTCCTTCTCATTCTTCTGTAAAGGACAACCATCTCCTTCTCATTCTTCTGTAAAGCTACGTAAAGGCAGTTTCCATCCGTCCTTGGGCCCAAACAGCCACCCCTATGGAGTTGGCACAGAGACAGGCTCTCAGCTCACCTGCTCCCATCCACCAGCTCCTCCAACGCCTGCTTGAGTGGTGCGCAGGCACCGGGCCCTGGCCTGCGCTGCAGACTCTCAACCTCCTGGAGCCCCTGGTCCTGCATAACGGAGCGGGAGGGTCAGAGTCATCAGGGGCCCAGACTCCAACCTTGTTTAGGCCACACCCCCACCCAAGGACCCCACCCACCCACACCGCACCTATTGGCCCCTCCCACCTTTGGTTCTAAGGGGTTAGTGGATCCGTTTTTCTAGCGCCCCACTGATTGCACGCCTCTGGGGCCAGAGCCAACCAGTATTTTACCTTTGTTGGCCCCTTTCTGGGTCCAACAATTTTGGATCCCTGTCCTCCCACAATTCTGGCCTCCTCAGCACACCCACAAACTGTGCTCTTTGGCCCTCTGGGCTTGCCCCAAATAGGTGCTGGCTCCCTGGTGCTACCCATTTAGCCCAGCTCCAGAGCTCCCTTTAAAACTGCGGTCTCCTGCATGCCCCAGCGTCCCAGCCCCTCTTTGTGGGCGCCCGCTTCACTCTCACCAGCCTCTCAGCCACTTTCCACACACAGTTACTGCTCCGCAGGCGCCACGTGTGATCTTCCCAGCGGCTCCACACGTGCACGCACGGCTTGTGGTGACGCAGGGGCAGGCAGAAGTGCGGCCTGGGCCGGGCGGAGAAGAGCAGAGGCTGTGTGGGGGCAGTCCTGGGCCCCTGGGGGGTCCCCCAGTATCCTCCCTCTAACCACCAGGAGCACTCACCCGCTGCCGTCCATGGGTTCAGGACGCTGAGCAGGGGTTCCCAGCTCCTCCTCCTCCACCAGCCTGGTTCCCACCTCCGACTCCAGCAGAGGCTGCGCTTCCCCCTCTGAGCCCTCCGTTCCCTCCCCGGTCCTGGACCCTCGGCCCAACTGCTCCTCCTGGCGTCCTGCGTGACCTGCCCAGAGCAGCACGGGTCAGTAGGCGTCAGGCTGAGAGTCTGACCCCTCCCTCTGCCTCCTCCGCCACAATAAAAGTCAGAGTCCCCCTTTGCTGAGGTTAACCATCCCTTCCAGGGACCTTAAGTCTGGAACAAGAGTGACCAGCCTCAACCCCATGGCTCTCAGGAGATGGGCTAGGCCACACACCAATAGAGATCTCGAAGCTGATGGGCTGGGAGGCCAGGGCGGGGTCAATCATGGTGGCCTCGAAGAGTACACCAAAAAGCAGGAAATCTTCACAGGGTGCCAGGGCATTCTGAGAAAGGCAGGTCAGACTGGAGTCAGCCCCTCTCTCCCACGTTACAGCCCAGAAGAGACTGGGCCGAAATGCCTACATTAAGATATTGTGATGGAGGCCCTAGAAGAGTCACTGCGGTATCCTACCTCCCTCTCTGACCCTTGCAGCCCCAACCCACTGGACCAGGTCTCCTTCTCTCTGGCCCACTCTAATAACAAGCCCCCCTTCCTCCACAAGTGTATGTACACAAGAGCACATATGTATGCACACTGTAGTCTCCACCTGGGCCTCTAAACTGAGACACCCCCCCACACACACACACCCCAGTCCTGGGTTTCATGCCTTGGAGCCAGTGACACACACAGGCCAGAGCTGAGGGTGATCCTGCTCCTTTGCTGAACCCCAGCCCCCACCTCTGGCAGCGGCAGCAGCTCCTCCACCTCCACCGCCACCTCCATGGAGCCAGGAATCTCAGGTGCACCAGCGCTGGAGCTGGCATCCAGGTGCTGCTGAATCCCTGTTGGGGTCTGGCCCTGCCTGGTTTTCTTCTTCTTTCCCGTGATCTTGGACAACCTGGACCTGTGTGGGGCCTGGAGAGGCTCAGGTTCAGCCCTCCCTTCCAACACCTCCATGGACACAGCCACCAGCAGGCGGCCGCAGAACCAGATGCCGTGGCCAAGGCTGTCATTGAGACTTTGAAGATCATCCCGGAGTCTTCCATTGGGAGGCGAGCCGTAGAGAGGCACCCAGGCCGGACCGAAGGTGGGGTTGAACCCCGCTGTGGGGGACAAGAACAGTGTTTTGGAGGGAAACGTGGGGCGGGTGGACTCTAAGTCGGTCAGTGCACTACACCCTTATTTCCTGCAAGTTTGGGGTGGGGAGTGAGATTGGGCCTCTGGGAGGGAAGTCTGCGCACAGCTACGGACCACCACCTAGGACTAGGAGCACTCGTAAACCAGCTCAGCTCCGAAGGTGCTGCAGAGAGTTGGTATCTAGGCTTTAGGGGCTGCGGAGCCAAAACTGGAAGGTGGAGTCAGGATGGGGACGGAGCTACGGGTGATCCGTAGGGGGCTGCGGTAAATGCATACTGTGGGTGGGACTTGTTTCTGTATGTGTAAATCTGTAGAGGGCACAGGTCTGGAGTGGTTACTGGATGCCCAGCTGTAGTTAGGATTCTGTGGACAGAGCCAAACCGAGGGTGGGCTTTGTACTCTGGGAGAGATAGGTGAGTCTCCGAAGGGAGGAGCAAAATTTGTCCTGTGGGGTGGATCTGGCTTTCTAAGCAGAGGATGGGGTTTGCCGTCAGGGGTGGAACCAGGTCAGACAAGTTCCAGGTGAAGGCACCCGTCGGCCAGAGGGGCTCACCCACGCAGCCCGGGTGTGAGATCTGCCGCAGGTCCAGCATGTGCGTGGCGAGGGCCATACCGACCAGGGGAGCGTCATCCCTCAGCTGCAAACGAAGGCTGCATGTCAGTGGCAGGAAGAGCTCCACGAAGCTCAGCTGTTCATTCCACTCGGGCTCCTCCGCTTCTTCACGCACCGACGTCTCGCCCTGAGCGTGGAGACGAGGACAGACGGAGAGGGGTCACGGTGGGACCAGGGCCCGAGCCTCGGCCAAGTGAGGACAGGAGAAACTTGCCTGCTGGCCCAGGAAAGACACACGCACATAGGGATCCACGAGGACGCGCTGGTCGTGCAGGGCGCGGGCGAGACTGCCCAGCAGCCCCGGGCGCAGCGCGGGCAGCCCCTCCGCGCGGTACACGCGCACGCGCGGCCGCGCCCACGGCCTCTCCGCCGGGACCCGGCGGGGCAGGAGCAGGTTCCTAGGGGAGGTGGGCAATGAGGGGCTGAGAAGCCGGAATCTCAGCCCCTCCGCCTCTTTGCGTCCTGGAGGTCATACCCCGTCTTACTCTCCCCTCCCCACATCACCCCTGCTCACTTCTCGATGTCTGAACTCTGCCCTGGGCCCGGCGGTGGCAGCGGTGGGGACAGATCCCCGCGCGCCCTCACAGACAAAGTGACCTTGACGAAGCCTTTGGTCCCAGCGCGGGTGTCCCGGGGGTCGTGCAGCGGAGCCCATTTCTGGTAGAAGTGGCCATCTGAGGGCGGAGGGATGGGCTACGGGTCAGAAGAGACCAGCGAGATGCTAGGGCGTTTATCCAAATAACGGGGTTCATGACCGGCTCAATAGGGAGGGGCAAGAGTGCGTGGAGGTCAGCCTTCTGAAGCGATTGCCATCTGACAAGGATCAGTGCCCAGAGGGTTAGCTTCCCTTGTCCTTGCCGATGAGTCTCCATGAGGGACGGGATCAGTACCTGGATGGTCGAAGATAATGCCCAGGTCCATCCTGAAGGTGCCGATCCGGGTGGCCATAAAGGGGAGGGTCTGGGAATGGAAAGCCTGGGGGAAGTGGCATTAGCCCTGGAGCTTCAGCATGCCCCTTGCCCAACAGCAACCTCTCACCCCAGTCCCCCTCACCGTAATCTCCAGCAGCAAATCTTGGAGGTGAAGTCGGGTCTCATGAAATTCGAACAAGAAGTACTGGATTGAAGTGGGGAAACAAGAAAGGTGAGAGAAGGTTACATGTGAAGGATTCACACCAGCTGGGCTCTGCCTCTTGAAAGAAAATGCCCTACCTAACCACCCCACACCCTGTGGCGCCTCTTTGCACCCTTTCCCTCCAAGAGCCCATTAGACTTCAGGCCTGGCACTTGGCTCAAGTCCACCTAGGCCACGCTACCTCTGTAGACAGTTCTGTATTATGAGTCCCACCTGTTCTCTTAGGCCTGCCTCCATCTTGGTGACGCCCACCTCGTTGTAGAAAGGGCAGTTGGTCCCGCGCTGTGTGGCGGTGACGCGGCGCTGCTCCCCAACACACACAACCACATAGGGGTTAATGTTGACTCCCACAAGCTTCTGGGCCTCCAGCACCGTGACCCCCCACCTGAAGGGTGTGGAAGGAAGAAAAAAGGAAGCCAAGCCTGCCAAGGGGTAGGGGGATAACATTCTGTGGTGGAGGGCAGGTGGTATTCTCCCAGGGTCAAGGCCTGGAGAGAGAGGGGTACCTGGAAGTCCTGGGCTCTGGGCACCTGGAAGTGATCCCTTCGGGCTAGGCCCCGGGCTCGGCTGTGGGAAGGGTTAAGGTCAGGGATCACTTCACTTCCTTCCCACACCACACCTACGGTCTTGCTTAATGCTTGACATGTGACCTCCTCTCCTCTGAACTTTTAGATTCTGAGTCCTTCTGGTCTTGTCATACCCCCATCTCATCCTACACCCAGAATGTGACGCATTCCTGGAGGCCTAAAATCATTCATTCAGTCAACAAAGATTTCTTGAACACCTACTATGTGCCAACACTCTTTTAGGCACTGAAGTGACCAAAAGAAACAAAACTCCTTGCCCTCATCAGGTTTTCATCACCTGCCTGGGTTCCATAGGTGGTGTGTGAGCCAGTGCAGCCGCCTGTGTGTCTGTGTGGCAGTGTCTATGCCTAGGGGTGAGTGGCCATTGACCCCAGGGTATCCACCCTTCACCCATGTCCTGGGGCCATGCGTGTGTGAGGGTGGATGTGCATTGGACCTGCCGGTATGGACGAGTGAGGGTGGCGCACTGGTGGGGTGTGGGAGCAGGTGTGCAGTGCACACAAGTTACCTCCTGAGGGGGCTGAACACGACGCCAGAAAGCTCCACATCAGGCTCATCTTCCAGCTCCAGCTCCAGCTCCAGCTCCAGCTCCAGCTCCAGTTCATTGTCTTCGTCATCCTGCTGAGCCAGGCCTCCAGCGAGCCTGCGTCCCAATGCCGTGGCCCGCTGCTCCAGCCGGGCCTCCGCAGGCCTGATAGGAAACGCCCTCAAGGGACATGTCTGGGACCTGTCACCCATCTCTGGGTACCCCTTGATGTCCCTGACCCTAGAACTGACCTCTGACCCTGGGATACCTATAATTCCAGAATTGACTCTTGATTCTGGGACTGGCTTCTAACCCTGAAATTGATCCAGTATTGATCCCAGATTCTGGAACTGACCCACATCACTGGTTCTTAATCTAAAGACTGAGCTGGTGGCTCCAGGTCATCCCCACATACTTACTGCAGCTCCTGGAAGCCCAGATTGGGGATGACCAGCTCCGAGCTGAGAGGAAGAAAAATGAAAGAAATGAAAGGGCCAGGCCCGACTATAGAGCTGCCAGCTGGGCAGCATGGGTGCAAAGGTCACCATATCCAGCAGATCCAGAGTAGAACTGGGTACCACTTCTACCTTTCCTACCTACCTTGACGGGGACCACCAGTCCTTACCTAGGTTTGGGGGAAGATGGTTTACCTGTCCAGGATGGGTGCCCCAAAGTCCTCTGCCCAGGCTCCACTAGCGCCCTCTGGGGGCTGGTACTTTAGGTCAAGCTCCAGCTGGATCTGAAACCAGATATGCAGTGTGCCCTAGAGCCCCTCTCACTGCCACAGGGCAAAGAGAAGTTCAAGGACAATGCTTTTACTCCACCTGTGACAGAGATCTCCTCCTGACCTGCTTCTAGGGTGACGTGTGATGCCTCTTTGATCATTACTAATATTAACTACTCACAAACTACTAAGAACTTAGCATGTGCAAGTTACCTCTTGAAGAGTCCAAACAGGACTCCAGAATTCTCTCATTGTTCTTAGAAATTGATTACCGTGGCCTTCACAGCTCTGCATGGTCTGGTCCATGCCAACCTTTCCCGCCCCATCTCTTAGGGGATCTGCTCCTGCCCTGCACCCCACTTAGGCTTTCTCAGTGCACTGGGCTTTTGCCTTTGCCAGTTCTTCTGCTCAGAACAGTCTCCCTCCTACTAACTTAACTCCTATTATCCTTCGTTTCCAAGTTCAAGCACTACTTACTCAGGGAACCTATCCTGACTCCCAAATAGACCACATAACTCTGTTATACACTCTTCAAGCCCCCTACCAGCCCTTTGGTAAGACCAGTCAGTGGCAATTTCACATTTATTTGTGTGAACATTTGTTAATGTTTGCCTCTCTCTTTCGATATGGAGCTCTAGGAGGGAAAATCCTTATCTGGTTTTGCTTACCACTCAGCCCTCATTGCTCAGCATAGCACTTAGCTTATGATGAGGGTTCAACACATAATGACAGACTGAATGAAAAGCTCATCTGATAATGACTCCACACAATGTAAATGAGGAAATAGCTAAGAGAAACTAAATAACTTGTCCACATTCTCAGCTGGGACATGGTGGATCTGAGGCTTGAACCCACCAGGTCTGTTTCTACCAGGCTCTAGTGACCCCTCATGACACATCAGGAAAATCCAGCCAGGTTTATCTTTGAACGTCTCACAAGAATCGAGCCTGGGGCAGGGTCACAGAGCAGCACAGGACTCTTTACCTTTCCCCACCGCCACACCCCGGGGCCCTCAGAGGTGAACCTGGTCCTTGTCCCACGTGGGGCTTCAGCAGGGGCTGCTGAAGGAACCTGGGCTGGGGGGCCCTGTTACCACTCCCGTCTAGGTCTAGGTTTTCCCCTCTGAGAAATCTAACCTTCTATTCAGAGGGACTCTCAAGCTCGGGAGTGGCAGGCTGGGGGCTGGTGGAACTCACCGGGGACACTTGCAGATTCTTATCCACTAGGGCCTCACGCAGCACCAGACACCCAATGCTCTGTAGCTGCTGCAAGGAGATCACCAGGTCCCCAGAGACCTAGGGGTGTTGCATGGAGCAGAAAGAAGAGCGACCTGGGGAATGGCCCCAAGCCACCCCCAGCCCCACGTGCATCCTTGGCTCGCCCAGGCCTACTCACCTGGGGCTGAACACATGGCTGCAGTTAACCACCTGCACCGACAGACACTCCCCAGCCAGGGGGGCCCCATAGTACGGCCAACGGAACAGCTGGGGATAGAAGGAACTTTGTGACCCCAGGTCCAGAGCCTGTTCCCAAGCCTGAAACAGGAGCCAACCATCCAAACTTGGAGCTAACCTTATGACTGATCTTTCAAACCTGGACCACCCCCCCACCCCACACACAAGGTTGATGCCAAATTAGGGCTGATCTGGGATAATGACCAAAATCAAGAACTACCAATCATAATCCCCCGTTTTGATTCTGACTTGTCTTAAATTGGGTCAGACCTCTCAAGCCTGAGACTGACCTCACCTCCTGGGACTATATCTCTCAAAAGCCGGGAATGAGCCCCGCTACCCCAGGATGAACTTAGATGGGGCACAGATCAGCTTCTCCCCAGCCAGGATCCAACCCCACTGACCTCACCAATATCTGCTTCTTGGCCACAGTGATTTCTCCTTGTTTTCTGAGTGAAACCTGCTCAGAATTGAATCTAGCATTTATCAGTCCTTTCCCATGCAAAAACTCCTCCCCGCCCCCCCCCAATCCTCAGTCCAGAGTCCAGTCCCCCTGGACTCACCTTAAAGAAAGGTAGAAGATGGGGAGGGAAGGAGGCAGAGAATTGGAGATATTTGGCTGGGGGATAAGGGAACAAGCTGTAGAGATACTTAGATATAGGGTTGGGGGCCTTGGGAATGTACGAAACAAAGCCCCTTAGCTCCAAAAGTCCTTAGAGCACCCCTGCAAGCCTCACCCCGAAAGCTGAGCCTCACTTGTCGGTCATGGGTGCCCGGCAGCCCTGTCAGTCGCCGCACACCCGTGGTCAGAGCCATTGTCCCAGGGCCACTGGCTCTGCCTCTGCCCGCCTGCCCTCCTGCCCACCTGCCCGCACATCTGAACGGCCTCTGAGTCACGGGGCTCACCCAGCAGGTTCGGCAATCCCTGCCCTTTAGTCAAACACACAGACAGCAGGTCTGGGAGTTATAGGTGGGGAAGGAGTTAGAGGACTAAGAGATGGGTGTAAGGTCCCTGTGGTCAGCTCAGTCTTCCCTGCCTGCACCACTTTCAGCCTTCGTCCTGCACATCCTGCATTCTTGTGGGAGCTGGGATCTGGTGGGGGCGGAGGCAAGGATTGAGGATAGCATCTCAGTTTGGTCCAGCCGGCCTATGAGGACTTGAGGGCATGGGCCTCCTTGGGTTCCTTGTTCACCATTTCTGTCCTCAATGCCCAGCTCAGGGTCTGGTTACATTGTAGACCCTTATAACATTAGCTGAGTAAATGGGTGGATTAATAAATGAATCCCATAGCCCCCAGCATTGGTACTGTGGGCACTCAACACATTTAGATCGAAGATGTCCCTAACTTGTACATAACAAGTGTTCAAACTAACTTCTTTTTTTAAAAGACAAGATTTTATTTATTTGTTTTTAGAGAGAGAGGAAGGGGAGAGGGAAATGAGAGGAAAACAACGATGTGTGGTTGCCTCTTATGTGCCCCCTACTGGGGACCTGGCCCACAACCCAGGCATGTGCCCTGACTGGGAATTGAACTGGTGACTGTTTGGTTCACAGGCCAGCACTCAATCCACTGAGGTACACCAGCCAGAGCCCAAACTAATTTCTTAACCAGAAGCCAGAGGTTCTTACCTTGGGATTAATAATGGGACCATAGATGGTCTCAAGGGAATCAGCAAACCCTTAAAATTCTTTGCAAAATATTGAGCACATGTGCATTTTCCTGGACAGAGAACTCCTAGCTTAGGTTAATAATCCTTTAACAGATGTGTAGTACTTTCACTGAATGTATGAAGGAAGGGATGTATTTTGTAGTCTGAACCCATGGGTGATAATAGCTACATGCTGAGTGTACTTCATGGCCATCCGCAGAATCATCCTATTTAACGGCACCTCCTACATGCAGGACTTGTGCTGTGACACCCTGAGGGGAAGGGGTTGCAGCCAGAGATGAGCCAGACATGTCCTCTGTCTTTCAGCACCTTCGTGGACTCCAACATCAAACGAAGCCTAGAAAGACTGCAGTCGCCATCAGAACAGACACGAGTCAGGCTGGGTTCCTTGGAGGATGGAGTCCAGAAGGACATTTAGAATGAACTCAGTGAATTGAGTGCCGCCCTGCAAGCCAAAAAGTTGCCAGTTCGATTCCTGGTTAGGACACATGCCTTGATTGTGAGCCGGGGTTGTGCGAGGGACAACAGATCAATGTTTCTCTTGCACGTTAATGTTTCTCTTCCTCTCTTTCTTCCTCACTTCCCCCATCTCTAAAAAAAATAAATAAAATCTTTAATAAAATAAAATACGTTTTGGGCACAAGAGTTGAGCAGAGGTGGAAATTCAGGCAGTGGGGAGGAATTCAGGGTGTGTTCCTGAACCTGTGATTTGTTCGGTTTGGCCCGTGTGTAGGGAATGTATCAGACCGTTGCAGCAGGTAAGATTAGGCGGTCAGAGGAGCTGGGGCCTCGCTGTGTGGCACTGAGTCAGTCATGATCCCTTCTCGGGCCTCAGCTTCTTCTCAATAGTGGGATTAGTCAGAAAGAAAGAAGGAGCTCCTACTCTTTGCAACAGCATGGATGGAGCTGGAAAGCATTATGCTAAGTGAAATAAACCAGGCAGTGAAAGACAAATACCATATGATCTCACCTTTAACAGGAACCTAATCAACAAAACAAATAAACAAGCAAAATATAACCTAAGACACTGAAACAGAGAACAGGCTGACAGTGACCAGAGGGGAGAAGGGAGGGAATTTCAGGGGAATTTCAGGGGGAAAGGGGAAGGGTTTACAGGAACAAGTATAAAGGACACATGGACAAAAACTAGGGGGGTGGAAATGGGAGGGAGGTGGAGAGGGATGGGTGGGTGGGCTGAGATGGGAGTAAAGGACAGAAAACTGTACTTGAACAACAATTAAAATAAAATTAAAAAGAAAAAAAATAGTGGGATTAGAAAGCCTTGTTCTACTTATTCCCCAGGTATTAGGTACTCAAATGTGTTTTTGGGTCCCAGTTATGTGGTATGGATTGTCCCATTTCTAAACAAGTTCCAAGTTGGACCTCAAGGCCCCCAAATGTTGGGGGAGGACTTCACCTTCCCATTTGAGAGATGGGGACACTGAGACCCAAAGGAAGGCAGAGGGGGGACCGGAATTCTCCACTTGCTGTGCCTTGGCCTTTCCCTTTCTTCCTTTCCTGAGTTCTGTGGCATCTAATCAAGCAAAGGATAGATGCCACTCCTTTGGAACCTAATGTAGGCACCTCCCCTCTGGGCTGGAACCCAGCCTGGCAGGTTCTCCCTAGACTTCAACCCCCTCTAAGAACAGTCACTTTTGCTTTCTGACATTCCAGAGAAGATGGGATGTGGCAGAAAAATACCGGGTTTTGGAATCCTAATCTTTGACGCCCATTGTGTGGTTTTAGAAACACCCTTTCCCCGCTCTGCACCTGTTTGCCTAGCTGTTCAATGTGCACAGGATGCAATGAATAGCTCTTCAAAGTGTAGTCCTTAATCAGGATTATACAATGTGGTTGTTAAAAATGCACATTTCTGCACCCACTCCAGAAATGCTGAAGTAGAATTGCAAGGTATGCCTGGGAACCTGAATTTCTATCCGCTGCACTGGTATGCTGTCACCCAGGAGTCTGTGCACCTCTGGTCTCTTGGCTGTCAACATCTGTGAGTCCCTATTCTATTCTTGAAGACTCAGGTGATTGGTTTGACTGTGGGTATGAGCAGTTGGTGGGCACTGAATTCTCACCCCCCAGACCCCTGGTGAATATAGATCTGAGACAGGGATCCACAGATCTTGATGTCAGAGTTCTCAGGACTGATGACTAGGATAAGAGGAGGCCAGTGATGGGTTTGCAAAGCAAGAGACCAAATGTTTTCTGTGGTGACCTGTTGCCTGCACCCCCCTTTTTAAATCTTCACCCAAGGACATGTTTATTGATTTTAGAGAGAGGGGGAGGGAAAGAGAGAGAAGTGAGAAACATCGATGTGAGAGAGAAATGACCGGGACTGCACCTACAACCCGGGCACATGCCCTGACTTGGAACCAAATCCCCGACCTTTCAGTTTACAGGACGACCCTCCAACCTACTGAACCACACCGTCCAGGGGAACTTGCTCCTCCTTAACACATTCATTCACAAATATTTGAGAACCTAGTACATGCTAGGCCTAACTAAGGTGCCAGAGGACGTAGAGGGATAGGAATTCTTTTTAGCAGAGTGCAGTTTTAAATAGGGTATTCAGGAAAAGTGCTGTGATGTCATTGCTTGCTTTAACATGAGAAAGAAGGAGACGGCCATGTCTCGCAGTAATGTCACGACTAGTTCTATGACCCTCGGTCAGAGCGTTCCGCGGATACCGTGGTCTCCTCTATGACGTCAGCAGCAGGGTTCAGAAACAGAAGAGAGGGCCGGGCCCAGCCGTGGGGCCCGCCGGCTACACGCAGGCTCGTGGGGTCCCGGCGGCGCGCTCCGGCTGAAGGAAGGCCGAGGGTCTTGACGGCTGCTGCGGCGGAGACTTTGGCGTCCGTGAGGAGCCAGCCCAGAGTCAGGATGCGGCGGAGCCCCCGCCCAGGCTCGGCCGCGTCCCCGCACAAGCACGCGTCCAACTTCTACAGTGACAACAGCAACAGCTCAGTGAGCACTACCTCGGGGGACACCAGCGGCCACCGGTCAGGTGGGCCGGGGCCCGGGGAGCCCGAGGGCAGAAGAGCCGAGGGCTCGAGCTACAGTGAGCCCGTCTTGAGCTCAGGAGTGCCCGGAGGAACCGCATGGGATGGAAGCTCTCGGCAGAAGCCGGCGCAGCGGAGCCACAAAGTGCCGACCACCGGTGGCGCGGCTACCGTGAGGGGCGGGGCCTCGGGTGCGGGCGGGGTCGAACCTGGGTAAGCCGAGGGAGGGGGCGGGCATAGGGACTGGGCTGGGCGAGGAGCCGGGATAAAACGGAATCTGGGCTCTTCCTAAGGGGCGGGGCCTATGGAGTGAAGAGGGGAGGCACTAAATAAGATGCTGTGATAGACGAACTGGGGAGAAAATCCTGTGATTGGGCACCACTGAAGGGGCGTGGCCTCGGTGTTAGCAGGAGTGGCTACCTGGGACCAGGGCCCAACCAACCAGGACCTAAGACTGGGGGCGGGGCTTCCGTTGGGCGGTGGGACCAAAATCTTAAGTGAGCATCCCTGAGGGACGGGGCCTCCGAGTGCGCTGAGACCTGGGATCGGGGGATGCGGTGGGACCAAAGCCTGTGAGAGGCTGCCCTGCTTCTGGGCTGGAGAACGTGAGGCCTGGTCCCGGGGAAAGGGGGGGGTCTGCGCTGCGCAAGGCCACAATGGAGCCCTTGGGCTCCCGCAGAACCCGCTGGCTCTCCCGTTGTCTCTGAGGAGCAGTTCGACCTTCTCTCGGCCCTGAATCTGAGGCAGGAGATGCAGTCCCAGCGAGTATTCAAGAGCTTCCTGAGTATGGGCCAGGCTAGACCAGATCCCCTCTAACTCTCCAGCTTCTCTTCCCGAATTCAGTCTCATCTCTGAGACCCTCGGTTCTCAGCCCCCCGCCCCGTGCCTGAGACCACAGTCCCTTCTCTGAGCCCAGTCCACCTTCCCTGAACCTAAACTCGCTCTCTTTGCCCCACCTAATTCTCTTGGCCCACCCCTCTTCATCTCTACCCCTCTTTAAACTGTAGTCCTGTCTCTGAGCCCCTTCTCCTCTCCTCAGGCCTATTTTTCCAGGTGCTGAGCGTGTTTTTATCCCTGCTAGGAGACATGCTGGTCAGTGTGTACAGGTCAGAGGGAGGAAAGGGGGAGCCCCAGGGGCTGCTCTTTGGAGGCGGTGGGGAGCAGGGCCTGACCCTGCTGAGGCTTGAACCGATTCACACCTAGCTGAGTCGTGTTCACAGGAGCTGCTGGGTCTAGGAGCCTGGGGTGGGGCTATGGAGTTCACTAGGATCCCTGGGCCTCAGCCTCCCTCCGATTTTTTAGAGAGGTCTGTTCCATCCGCTTCCTGCTCACGGCTGTGTCCTTGCTGAGCCTCTTTCTGACAGGTGAGAGGGTGGTGAATTCCTGAGTGCTTTGGAGCCAAACCAGGCACATTTCCTCCTATACCCCTCAGCCCACTCTGCCCCTTCAGCTCTCCGCAGTCCCCTTTGGAGCCCTGTAGTCCCCTCTCAAACTCAAATCCCTCAAGACTATTTTCCTTCACTGTCCGTTATGCCAGGAAATCCTCTTCCACTCCCTTCCCCTGAGACCACCCCCTTCTTTCTCCAGCACTCTGGTGGGGTCTCCTGTACCTGGTCCCTCCTTTGGAGAACGTGAGTCTGGGAGTCTGTGTCCGGGGTGGGTGGTTGGCAGGCTATGAAACTGGAGCTTGTAGGGTGTCCCCTGTGGGCTGTTGGGAGGAGGAAGCAGTGCTCGAAGGACTGGATATAAATAGGTTTCTGAGAGCTTGTATCCAGAGGTGCTGGAGGGCCTCGGAGGGTCCTGGAAGGTCAGGAGAGAGGGTGGCAGTCCTCAAAAGGAAGGCCCTTTGAGTCTGCCTGCTCTCAGGCTCAAGTGGGACAAGGGAGGGGGGTGGGGACTGAGCAGCGCTGTATTTTGTCCTTTCCTCCCTCCAATAGGAACCTGAGATGCTGACCCTAAGGTGAAAGATGGCATCTAGGGGGTGGAATTGGGGGACTCACAGGTGCTCCCATGGAGGGGATTACGGGAAGCGTCCGGGGAACAGGGCGCTAAGCACACTGTGCCAACCTCCTGCCTGCAGCAAGTACCAGGAGCGCGTGCGCACCCAGGGGCAGCAGCTGCAGCAGCTCCAGGCTGAGCTGGATAAACTCCACAAGGAGATGTCCAGCGTTCGCGCAGCCAACAGTGAGGTGAGCCCCGCCGCATCCCGCTCTCACGAATTCTGTTCTCACAGCCCGGCCTCAGGGGTGTCCACGGGGCTCTGCCCACTGCACAGTCCTTGCGCTTGGAAACCCCTTTCGAAGCCCCGCTCCTCGGGTCCTGCGTCTTAAAGCCCTGCCCCAAAGCCTCAACTTCGGGATTTCTTTCCAGGCCACAAAGCCCATCCCCAGACAAGTATGCCCCCCTTTAAAACCAGCCCACAAGCCCAGTCCCCCTCCTTTTCAGAGAGTGGCCAAGCTCGTATTCCAGAGGTTGAACGAGGACTTTGTGCGAAAACCTGACTACGCGCTGAGCTCTGTGGGTAAGACCCACAGACACTGAGAGACTGAGACACTGACACACGGAAAGAGACGCAGACATTGATACGGACAGCCCTATACACACGACCGACCCACGGAGTCCGACCTCAGACCCTGATGCAGCTGTCGGCCAGGTCTAGGAGTCCCTGAGCGGTGACTTCTCCCCTGTTCCAGGAGCCTCCATTGATCTAGAGAAGACATCCCGTGACTACGAGGACGCGAACACTGCCTACTTCTGGAATCGCTTCAGCTTCTGGAACTACGCGCGGCCACCCACGGTTATCCTGGAGGTGGGCCTGGAACCGGATCAGAGGGGCCAGGGGAGGGACTCTGGGGAAAGACCCAAATTGCTCGCCGGAGGTGGGACCTAACTGAGCTGAGGGCGTGATGCCAGGCAGGTCCCTGCTGGGCAGGAACACACCTACTGGAGGCGGGACCTGGTTTGGCTGGACTGAGGCTCGTGTTGCTGGAGAAACCTGGCCGTTCTAGGGACTGGGGTCTCGGGAGGGATCTGTCTAGGCAGGGGCCCTGGCTGGAGGTGGAGGACTGAACCTAGCAAAACGGGGTCGAGCTGAAAGGAAGTTGGCCGGGCAGGGGTGTGAGCGGGGGCTGACGGGGCGCAATGTGAACCCGTGCCCAGGCTGGAGAAGGGCAAAGTCGCTCGACCCGTGGGTTCTGATCGACTCTTGGTCCGCTTGCAGCCGGATGTGTTCCCTGGGAATTGCTGGGCTTTTGAGGGCGACCAGGGCCAGGTGGTGATTCGGCTGCCAGGTCGAGTGCAGCTGAGTGACATCACCCTGCAGCATCCACCTCCCAGCGTGGCGCACACCGACGGAGCCAACAGCGCTCCCCGCGACTTCTCAGTCTATGTGAGTGGGATTGAGGCCAAGGAGGTGGGGGATTTTGCTTAGAAAGCACCAGGCACTCATGAAAACTGGTGCCACTGAGTCTTCGCTTGTGCATCTATAAAATGGAGCTATCACCACTTGTCTGTCAGAGCTGCCATAGGTTATAATTAGAACCACATCCAAATATTAGTTACAGATTATTGAGCGCCATCTCTGTACTGAATACTTTACATGGATTATTTCCTTGCATTCACACAACGTAGTACTACTCCCCTTCACAGATGAGGAAAGTAATGTTCAGAAAGGGGCCCTTACTTGCCCAAGGTCACACAGCTAACAACTGGCCAGACTAAAATGTGCAGCCTGGTTTCTTTGAGCCCACATTGCACACAACACTTTCCTAACACCAAAAAAGCAAATGAACTGTGGCTGACGTGGCTCAGGGCACATGCCTGGGTTGCAGACCAGCTCCCTAGTTAGGTGCATGCAAGAGGCAACTGATAGATATGCTTCTCTCCCTTTCATTCTCCTTCCTGTCCCTTCTCTCTAAAAAATGTTTTAGAAATCGAAAAACAAATGAGAGCATGCATACAGCTACTGAACACATACATAGTAGGTCCTCAACAAAACTGCTTTCTCCCTTCTCCACCTGTGCCTCACTGTTCCTCAATTCACTCTTCACCTACCAGGGCCTCCAGGTTGATGACGAAACTGAAGTTTTCTTGGGAAAATTCACCTTCGACGTGGAGAAATCTGAGATTCAGACTTTCCACCTACAGGTGTGTTTGTCTCTGGGGATGAGAGTGCTAAGGGAGTGGGACAATGAGAGAAGATTGGGGAGAAAGGCAGCCCTTGGCATGATCCATTGGTCTCTCCAGAATGACCCCCCAGCTGCCTTTCCCAAGGTGAAGATCCAGATTCTAAGCAACTGGGGCCACCCCCATTACACGTGTTTGTATCGCGTCCGAGCCCATGGCATGAGAATCTCAGAGGAAGCAGGGGACAGTGGCACAGAGGGGCCCAATTAAACATGCTGATTGTTAAAACAGAGTGGAGGTCTGTGCTGAAAGAAGCTGATCAGTGCTGGAGCATCTGTTGGGGGCTCTGGTTGCCTTTGGTATATGAGTACGGTTAGGGCATTACCTCCCAATGTACCCTCTTTTCTTGGAGAAGTCCAGATCAATACAGAAGCAGAGCTCATAGCATGGAGGGTTTCCATGTGGAAGAGATGGTACTCTGGACATTACACACGGTACCTAAGTAATCTCACCATCACAGGGAGGGAAACCACTCAGATCAGGAAACTTGCTCAAGGTCATGTTGCTAGTGGGTAAGAGTCAGGGCCCAAGCCCACCTTTTTAATGCCGGAGGCCACCCTTTTAACTGCAGAGCTGCCAGTCCGTGGGAAGCCATGCTTGTGAACCTAAATTCCCACTTCCAGCCCCTGGGAGAGCCCCTTTTCATGAGGCGAACACTCAGTAACTGAGACTTGGGAAACCCTAGGAAGCCTTTGAGCCAGAACTGAGGCAGGCCTGGGAGCCCCTACTCGGGCTGTCTTCTGTGAGACCGCAGTGCCCAACTCTATGCCGGGCACAGTACAGATGGCTCACCAGCCTCTGCCCCCAAGGGGCCTGGTAGGAAAGAGGATGCTTCAGGAAACAGGGCAATTCATTTACTGATCCAATAATTCTTCACTAAGAAAGCAGAATTGGAGGAGTAAAAGATGGAAGAGACAGTCATTAAGGGATTAATGCATTCTACCTGGGCAGAGGGTAGAAAAGGGGACCAGAATAAGCAAAGACACAGGCAACATCTTGGCTGTTAAGATCCTTCCCAGTGTGTTCACATTTTGGAAGAATATACACACTATCAACAGTGGTTACACCTTTAGGAAGTGGAATGCTGAGTATGTGTGGGAATAGAGCACAAATCCATCTGTTAAATTTTGTGGGTTTTACTTTTGTAATTTGAAGTCAAAGGACAAAGGTCCTCTCAAGTGGTCTCGAAGCCTAAAGTTAGAAACAGGGACTCTAACACCGCTTCTGGAGGGCAATTTCACACCAGGAACCAAAAGCCTTAAAATCTGTATACTCTTTAATCATTCCATCCTAAGAATGGATCCGAAGGATATGTAGATGTAATCAAAGTTAACACTTTAAGAACATTCATCACACTGTTGTTTCTAAAGGAAACACTGAATCCCTGACCTATGTGTCTCAGTGGTTGGGCGTCATTACCTTGAGTGAAAGGTGCCGGTTCCATTCCCAGTCAGGGCACATACCTGCGTTGCGGGTTCAGTTCCCAGCAGGGGAGAGCCTACCAGAGGCACTGATCAGTGTTTCTCTCCCTCCCTTTCTCCTTCCCTTCCCCTCTCTCTAAAAAAACATAAGTAAAGCCTTTTTTGAAAAAGAAAAATCTGAAAATAGTATTTAAGAAGAAAAATTATGCTACAAAAATTACGCAGCCAATAGAAATGGTAGTATAAGGGAAGGTTTAATGTTATGGAAAGTAATTAATGTTAAAATATGGCTAATTTCTTTAAAAGCAAGCTAGACTGGTATACATAAAAAGTATAAACTTCCATATGAAAATAGTTCTAAAGACCAAAAGACACTGTAAATGCAAAGATAGTGTCCTGGAAGGAAATATTTTCAACATGTGTAAGAAAGGACTGAATAATTATAACAAAATAAAGGCTATAAAAACCTATAAATAGGCTATTTGTAAGAAATAAAATTCAAGGCCCTGGCTGGGTCACTCAGTTAGAACGTCGTCCAGATATGCCGAGGTTGTGGGTTCAACACCTGATTGGTCACAGACAAGAAGCGACCAATGATGCATGAATAAGTGAAACAAATCAGTATTTCTTTCTCCCTTCCTCTAAAATAAATTCTAAAAATTTAAATAAAATTCACAAAAACATGTGAAGTAACTAGCCTTCATAATTAAATAAATTCAAACAAAAAATTTTATTTTTTTTCTTGCCTTGCAGATTAACAAAAGGGGTAAAAACTATTTCTGTGGTGGGCAATTTACAATATTAAAATTTTAAAATTTGTATTGATTTAACATTTCTACTTCAAGGAACAAATCCTTCAGAAACATTCCTGTAAATGCACAGATAAATGTACGAGGATATTCATGACAGCACTGTTTGTCATAGAATAAAACTGCAAAGGACCCGAATCTCAGTAAGTAATGAATTGGCTAAATAAGGTACACCTAGACAGTTAACACACAGAACAATATACAGGTAGTAAAAAGAATGAGGTCAGCAATTAAGTTCTGATGGGTTAAAACACCCAAAATATAGTAAAAGCAAGGTGCGAACAGTATGTATAATATGTTATTTAGAAACCTTGTCAGGCCTAGGAAAGACAGGGGCCGTCATTTACTCCATTACCTAGTTTGAAGTATGCTAAAACAGTATGTATAATATGATCCCATTTTTAACAAATAAAAAACATGTATTGACTATAAATACGAAACAAACAGTATGTATAATATGATCCCATTTTTTTTAAAGATTTTATTTATTTATCTTCAGAGGGGAAGGGAAGGAGAGAGGGAGAGAAACATCAATGTATGGTTGCCTCCTGTGCACTCCCTGCTGGGAACTGGCCTGCAACCCAGGCATGTGCCCTGACTGGGAATCGAACCGTGATCTCTGGGTTCACAGGCCCGCGCTTAATCCACTAAGCTACACCAGCCAGGGCTGATCCCATTTTTAACAAATAAAAAACATGTATTGACTATAAATACTATGGAGAAAGGACTAAAAATATGCACCAAATATTTTGTTGGGACAGAGGAGTTTAGGTGTTATTTTTTTCTGTATTTTTTTCTACAACAAATATACATATTTTCTAGTAAGAAAAAAAAAAACCGCTGTTAAAAAATTCAGGCTTGTAGCCTGTTTTTAGGACTAAAACCACCACTGTTCCCTCCCCGGTAGGTCTAGCATAGCCCTTGCTCCATCTTAAAGCCCACCCTCCCCTAACGCTCTCCACCTTGTCCTGTGTTCCCAGCTCAGCTCTGCTCTGAGGCAGGGCAGGCTGGGTGTCTGATTTACAGTCAATCTTTGTATTTCAAAAATAGAGTTAGTGTCTCTAGAAACCCGGCCAGGAATACGCAATTTTTTTGAGTCAGGCTATTATGTCAAAGGCAACAAAGAGGCTCAGACAGAAGTATACATGGCTAATAGAAGATTCCCACCGCAAAACACACTGGTGACAAAGCAGTGGCCATCACTGATCTTTATTGAATGAGGGGCTCCAGGGGCAGGAAGGTGGGATCAAGAGCAGCACAGCAGGAGTAAGTACAAAAGTATAAAATATAAAGTGCTAAGCACTGAGGAGTGTGCACAGGGGTGAGCACTAGTGCATATGGACCTTGAGGACACAGCTGAGGACTGGCCGCAACCTGCCCTCCAAGGGAATCTAGGCCTGAGGGGCCTGTGCAGGGGCCTGTTCAGGGCCCTTGGCTGGAAGCGGAAGCGGCTTCAGTGGGGCAAAACCTTGGGCCTTGAAGTAGGAGACCAGTTGCCCAGGTACTTCTGCAAGCACAGTCTGCGCCAATGCCTCCCGAGGGGCCTGCCAGGAGAGAGGGGCAGGTCAGTGGGGGCCCATACCAGCTTCCCAAGGCCTACATTTTACACCCAAGAAGGGATACAGAAGTCAATACCAAACCCTGCCCTAGACGTAGAGGAATGGGCATCTCCACTCATATCAGGGAAAGGTGGAACAGGAAACTCCCAGATCTGGTCTGCCCCAAGCTTGCCCCACTCACACTCTGGAAGCGGCGGTAGGGCACAAACTGCACTATGTCGCGGGCAGCGCCCTCCCCGGAGCGTGTGCGCAGGGGCCCGCCATCAGCATCCAGCTGCTCCATGGCCTCGAAGTCAGCACCGCCCACACCCACGATGATCACGGACATGGGCAGGTGAGAGGCGCGAACTACAGCCTCACGTGTGGCCTCCACATCTGTCACAGCACCGTCAGTCAGCAGCAACAGCACGAAGTATTGCTGGGGACGAGGACATTCATATACTGAAGCAGACCTTTTAAACACCCCAGCCGCACATTCCCGCGCTGACAAGAAGTCCCTTGTTACGCAGCCCCAAGGGACCCAATGACCGGGGCCATCCCGCCACCACCACTCTCTCCCACAACCCTCACCGAGGCAGTCCTCTGATGTGCAGCCTGGGCTGCAAACCTGGCCACATGGTTGATGATGGGTGCAAAATTGGTGGGGCCATAGAGGCGCACTTGGGGCAGGGCCTGACGGTAGGCATCCACAATGCCCTGGATACCTAGAGAAGGGCAAAGGGAAAAAACACTGTAAGATACTGGGCCGCTCAGGGCTGAGTCGATCCTGACATCACCCCATCTTGGGTGAGGAGATTTGGGAACCTGGGTGCATTTCATTCCATCACCCCAGTAACCCAGGGTACTTAACCTTATCCTACAGATGCAGCAATGAAGGCCAAAGACAGGAAGGACACTTGCCCTAAATCACAGCTTGAATTAAAACCCAGATTATGCCCTGACTGGTATAGCTCAGTGGACTGAGTGTGGGCTGAGAACCAAGAGGTCGCCAGTTTGATTCCCAGTTAGGGCACATGCCTAGGTTGCGGGCCAGGTCCCCAGATGAGGTACTTGAGAGGCAACCACACACTGATATTTAAAAAAAAAAAACAAAAGAAAAAAAAAACCAGATTAGGAGAATGCCCTGACAAATCTAAGGTAGTTGAGCACCAGATTATAACCCACTTAATAAGGCAATGGGTCATAATCCATTTAATAAGACCCACCGAGATATTAAATAATGGAAGAGAAGGCTCCCAATAAACATAGGAGGAATTATAAAATTATTTGATAATCGGGCAGTCTACAAATTATCTGGCCTGAAATCTTGAACAATGTCAGTATCATTAAAGACACGAACTCTGTAAGACAACTCTGTAAATGCAACATGGGACCTGAGATTTGCCTTTGCTGTAAAAGGACAATTGGAGGAGTTTGAATAAATTCTACAGAATGGATAACAGTATCGTACTGAAGTTAATTTCCTGACTTTGAGAACTGTGCTGTGGTTATGTAAGAGCGTGTCTTTGAGTTTAGGCAACTCACACCAAAGCCTTTAGGGACACAGGCCCATGCGAATGACGACAGGTGCAAAGTTGGTGGGGACACAGGGGCAAACCTGGGGTAGGGCTTATTCCCTACAATCCCCAAACATCTCAGAAAAGACAGAACTTGAGTGAGGGTGTAACAAAGGCATGGGGTGAAATGTTCATGTTTGGGGAATCCGGGTAAAGGTGAACAACGGCCCCTGTGACCCAGGCCCTAACCCCTAAGCTCCAATGATGTGAACCCCTATAACTATTCTTATAATTTTTCTCTAAATTTGAGCTCATGTCAAAATAAAAACCCAGGTCAGATTAGGTCAAGTTTTCCACTTTGGCTTGTTGCCCATGTAGAGGTGGCTGGGGAGCCACAAGGTTTGGTCCACTCTAGACAAGAGAGCTGGGGCAAAAAGTACCCTGAAAAGAGCTGATGCCCCCAAAATGACCTATGAGCTTCCAGGCAAAGATGATACTCTACGATGCTGTGATCCTACCGCACACACAAGCCAAGCAACTGGCCCCAAGTCACAAGGTTAGCAAGTGGCAGGATGAAGATTTGCCTCCAGAGGTCTGGATCTAAAATCCACTTTTCTGGACAATGGAGTCATTAGCCCTTGCCAACGTAGGCTCACAACCTAGGTGTGAACAGATATGCCTGATGCTGGAGGACAGGGGACTTACCTGTACAGTAGGGGTTACTGGGGTTGAAGTTCAAGGCAAATTCATGGGAGACCTGAAGGCAAGAATGAAAATGAGATTCTTCCCCCACGAGCACCTTTGTACTCAGAAAAGGGCACCATGGTATGTACCAAGCACCAAACAGGAGCTTTTCAGTCTTGAGCACTTGCTGTACACACGCCCACAGGGATGCATCTGTGCATCTCCCCACAAACCTGGGTGCCAGGGAGTAAGTTCACTGCACCCCCCAAAATCAGGACCCTGAAACTAAAAACATCAATGTGATAGGGGAAGAGAATGCTCACCTGCCAGTCAGGGGGCACCTGGGCCCCAAATCCAAAAGCTGGGAACAGCTTGTCCCTGTAGGAGGACAGTGAATTGGGGAAGAGGCAGTGAGGCAGTGAGAGGAATGAGAGCCCAGAGGCTGGAGCATCTGAAGGGAGTGGGGATAGGCAAGAGAAGTTACTCACGAGTCATAGTCCTGGACCACACTGCCCACGCTCCACAGTGCTGACAGGTACTCATTGACCCCTGTTGGGTTCAGGTAGTGCAGGGAGTCCGGTGAGGAGGGGTCTCCATTGGAGCCTGTGAAGTCCACACCTACCTAGAAAGATAGTAGGAGAGGAGCTGAAGGCCACCTTGAGCCCCAGATCTGTCCTCTTGCCCCTGGTAAAGCAACTTACAGTAAAGTTGATTTGGCAGCCTCCCATCACATAGTCCAGGAATGAATACTCTGTTTCTACCTGCAGACGAAACCAGGTCGTGGCTGAGGTTAGGAACTGGGGCTATGGAGCTCAGCGGTCAGAGCCTGGGTCACGTGGGCTACTGTCTCACCTGGCAAATCTTGACACGGATAGTTCCAGAGTTCTTGTAGCTCTTCTTTTTCTGCTGCTTCTCAGGGTGGATACATTCAAACTCAGCCTGGTGAGGAAAGAAAAATTAGAGTAGGAAACCCTGGGAGCACCAGCCAGGACCGGAGTGGAGCTGCCCTGCCCTCCTCCTCTCTAGGCCACAGCCCTCTAGCCCCACTGCCACCTTGAGCAGGGCAGGCACTCACCGGGGCTGCTTGCAGCTGGCCCAGGCTGGTGTGGAAGGCGCCAATGAGATCGTGTGAACCGTCACTGTCATAGTCTGAGCATCGCACCTGGGGGGGAGGTGTATATGTATACAAAGACCAGGAGGGAGGCGGCGGGTGAGAATAAATCCCTCCCCAGCCTCTCTGCCCCCATCCAGTCCACTCAGGAGACAAGCGCCTCACCTGGATGGGTGTGCTGGGATCTCCTCCACAGAAATGCTGAAGGGGAACAGAGAAGCGCTTCCACGCAGGGTTCAGGTTGTTCTTGATTACCTGAAGGGGAAGGCAGGGCCTCCGGTGAGCTCTGGGCGGGTGCGCTGCCAGGTGCCGCCCTTTCTCTACCCGTACGGAGTCTCCCCCTCCCTGTGTTCTAAACCTTGGGGGTCATACGCCCCAGGGGGTTCTCTCCTACCTCACCCCACCCAATTCCAGCGTCTCACACCTCAGATCGGTACGTCAGGTGCCATTTCCCATCACCCTGGCGGAAGAACTCCAAGAATGGATCCGACTTTCCCAGGAAGTCCTGTCAATGCCACAGAGAACTGTTACAAGACTCAGGGAGAAACACCCACTACGTCAGTCCTCTGTCCCCTCCTCTGCCCCCCATCACACCATTCCAGTCCCCTTAATTCTCGGGGTAGGAGAGACCCCCAGGGTCTCCTTCCACACACCTTCTTATCTAGGTTTCTGGCTTCCACCTCCATGGTCACGACACGACTATCCTTCAGCTCCTGAGCTGAGACCTAGGCAAGGGAGGCAGGGGACGGTTTCACCGCAGGAATTCCTCATTCAGGTCAAGTCCCTGACCCCACCCCACAGAGTTCGTTCTTACCGTGATGGTGCCCCTCCCAGCAGGTTTTCCAGGCTTCAGCATCAAGGGTAGAGTCAATATCTGGCTGGACACAATCTGGGGCACAGTAGGGAGGAGGGGGTGGTCAAGCTCTCAGGCAGGGTGAGGTCCTGCTCGGCCCCCACCCTTCAAGTTCCAGGCAGGCTGGATTGTCTGACAGGGCTCTTACCAAACTGTGCCTGGAGGACTCTAATCTCTGGCCCTACATACCTGTCCTAGGGAACACTCAGCCCCTCCTAGGAAGTCATCATCCCCCAGCGCAGGTGTCTTGTTGTCTATGTCATAGACGCCAAATCGGAGCTTCTGGACCGTTTCAAAGTGGTACTCAAGCCGCAGAGTCTTGGAGAACTCAGGGCTCGAGCTGTTCAATATTCGCTCAGTCCGGCCAAGCTGTGGGCAGAGGTCAGTAAGCATCACAGACCCACACCCTCCACCCTGAAACAATCCTAGGTTCCCTCCACAACCCTAACCCCCCACCTCCTTCTCACCTCAGCCCAATTGCCCCCTCCCACATCCTGTAAAAGGACGCAGAGTGGATCAGACTTGGAGCCGATGTCCTTGTCGATGAGGTGGTCACAGGAAATGGACAGCTGAACCAAGGTCACGCAGTTGGCCATCTAGGGAAAAAGGGCTTGAGTCAAGCAACAAGGTGCTTCTCCACCTTCCCTGACTCTATGTCCCAGCTTGGGAAGGCAAACAGGCTTTACCAGGCAGGACTGAACCTGCATCCACCCCCATGACACCCAAGGAAGAGAAGGCCCTATAGCCTCCATACTCCTTCAATCTCCTTGCATGAACTCAACGGGACAGGAGGTGGTAGTTACTACCAACCCTTGTCTAAGAGTATGATGGGAAGGTGCAGAAAAAGGGCACTGGCCTCCGTCAACAACTTCAACACCAAACTAGTCCTTACCCTAAAATTGGTCCTAATCCTAATAACGTTCCCCAGACCTGGACTCTAACCCTGATCTTCTCCAACACCAATGACCCCAAATCAGACCCTAATCCAAGTTCCAACCCCAACATTGCCCCAAACACAACCATGATCCAGAAACCGCTCCCCAAAAGGTCTCTTTCTCCAATGGTTTCCCACTAACCCTGGGGCCCTGCATATTGAGGTTGAGTTTTGATCCCTTCCACTGATTCTCCTAGCCTCTCATCAGCAGCTCACGGCTAAGTCCTCACTACCCAGTCCAAGCCACCATCACTTCTCACCAGGCTTACATTAGCCTCTTTAACTGGTCTCCCTCATCCTATGCCATCCTCCATTCCTCCATCCGCACACCAATGAATCATTCTCAATAGAGCAACCAGGCTCATTCTGTTAAAACATAGGCCGGGTCATGCCACACCCCTGCCCGACCCTCCAATGACTTCCCACCCTACCAAGGCTTACCCTACAAGGTCTTGAAAGATCCAGACTTCTCTAACCTCATCTCCTAACTCCTCCGCTCTGGCCCACTACATTCTGGCCGCACAGGCCTGCTTGCTTGCCATTCGTCAAAGAAGCCTGTTTCTGTTTCTGCCTCAAAGTGTGGAATGTTCTTCCCTCATATCTGCATGGCTTGCTGTTCCCTCATACCTCCAGGTTTTTGTTCAAAGTCATCTTCATTATAAAGGAAAAGGCTCTTTTTTCTAGATACTCTATAATTTTAACCCTGCCACTGGCACATTGCTCAGCCCTTTCTTGCATTTGCTCTTTGGTATTTATCACTCTCCAATATCTGTATCTATATATACACATATATAGATATTTTTATATAATCTGTCTTCCCCACTAGAATGCAAACTCCGTAAAGGAAGGGATATTTGTGTGTTCTGTTCATTGCTTTATCCTAAACATCTAGACAATGAATATTTACTAAATGAAATCCAAAACACCACTTCCAGCCTCAACTACTCCCAGCCCAGCCATCCCCAAACTGGCAATCAAGTGTCACCAAACTTCTCCAACTCGCTTCCTCTTCTGGAAACACTATCTTCTTGCATGGATCACCGAGACTCCCATGTAACCCCTCCTCTCACAGTGACCCTAACAATTACCCTCAGACCCCCCACTATCCCTGTGCTCCCCCTGACACAAACACCTGCAGACCACCAGGAGTGCAACTGAAGTCAGATCTCTCATCCAGCTTCACAGCCAGCGTTCCAGTTTTCCCAGCACTATACCCCAGGATGCTTCCAGCCTCGGCCTCCCTTAAACTACCCTCAGGCGATCCTTCCCCAACCCATCCCAGTCCGTGCAGTTCCCATCATGGTGTTCCGTGGTCACCATCTGGAATGCCATCAACCAAAGTTGGAATCATTCTCATGAGTTCAACTTGCTTCACATACTGCCCCTTCACAGCACTTCAGCCTTGGCTTGAACGCATCCACTGACGGAAGAGCCACCTCTTACAATCCATTCACCAGAAAGTCCTGCTCCACAAAGTCCTATCCAAACCAACCCGAGTGGGTTGATTTCTTACTTCACATTAGCCCCACTTCTCCTCCAGTCTGAAACTCCACGGAAAGCCTTATTCCGTCTCACTCTGAGAACCCACTGACACCAGGAAGCAGTGAAATCCCCAGCTAGCCCCAGATCTTTTCAATATCACTCCCAGAATGTGGCTTGCAGATTTCTGACCGGCCTGACCATCCCTGTGAAGGTTCCCCAAGGACAGATCCAGAGCGGAACACATACTCCTGATGGAGCAGAACCACAACTGCCCCCGAGTCACAATCTGACTCCAGCTTCTCACCTTGCACGTCCCCTGAGGTAGTGTTTGCACAGTACAGAGACAAATGAACAACACTCATTTCACTGCTGCTGAAAACAGTGAAAAAACCTGAGACAGCTTGAAGGTCACTCAGTTGGGTGGTGACTAAATTATGGTACAGTCAAACAATAGAATCCGAGTAGCAGCTCAAAACAACTAAAGCAGAACTCTATTATATTGGTATTATGTGAAAAAAAAAAAGTTACCAAAAATGGTAAGAAGGGTATGACTCCATTTTAAACTTCACTTGTGTGTGTGTGTGTAATAGAATTGAATACATACATAAACTCGGAAAAATGGAAGAGACACCAGATAAATGCAACTTTCATATACACCTCAGAGGAGTGGAATGAGGGTAAGACTTCTATGTACTCTATATATTTCTGTATCGTTTCAATATTTTAAGATGTTTATTTTGTATTTTTAAAGGGCCTCATTAGCATTTTTCCACACCTGAAGTCCTCCTGGCTGACCATTCTAAGCCCAAAGCCTCTACCTTCAAAGCAACCACCCCTACCTAAGTTCAGGTCTCCTTGTCTCTTGCCTCCTCCCTGGTTTCTCCTCCTCAGCACCGCCCCACCTAGTCATCCTTGATGCCAGCTGCCTATGACCCTTAGGTTCAGGGCCAAATGCCCTACCAGGGCCAGCTGGGGCACAACTCCAGAGGACACATCTACATAGAACTCAGTAGTCGTATAAGGCGGTGACTCTGCATCCCTAATTCAACTTTCAAAGCCCTTCCCAGTCTGCTCTATCTTTTACCATCCCACTACCCACCCAACTAGTCACCCAAAGCTATTGGGTTGGCCAAGAAGTCTGTAACGCATTTTTCTGTAAAATAAAAGACACATTTTTCATTTTCACCAATAACTTTATTAATTTGGGTATTTTGAGTATGCCAGCTACCCCTCACTATAGGCTTCCAGTGGGTACAGGCCAGGGGTGCTGCTAAACATCTTCCAATGCATCAGACAGCACCAGAGCAAAGAATTATTTGGCCAAAATGTCAATAATACCAAGAAACTTTGTAAACCACTGTTGACATGTTCGATCAGTCATAGCCCCTTCTCCACAGACTACACAAATCTTTTTTAGCATTTCAGTTGCGTTTTACCTTTCTTGAAATAATAAAGCATAATACACTGAAAATATTGCTTATCTCCTTCCATCTTCAATATTAAAATGGCTGAACAAAAATTCACCAATTTTGATAAGTTTCTTAAAAAATACACACTGACACCCGGCTGGTGTAGCTCAGTGGGTTGAGCACTGGTCTGTGAACCAAAGGGTCACTGGTTCGATTCCTAGTCAGGACACATGCCTGAGCTGAAGGCCAGGTCAACTGGTCAATGTATCTCTTGTACATCGACGTTTCTCTCCCTTTCTCCCTCCCTTCCCATCTTTCTAAAAATAAATAAATAAAATCTTTTTTAAAAAATGCATGCTGACATGACAGCTATCAATACAACCAAACAAAATTGTTTCAAATGAAGTTAAAGACAACTAAGCACTACTAGAACTATCACACCGAAAAAACATAATGGACTTTTTGGCCAACCCAATATTTCTGGTTCCTCAAGCACACATACATGCTGATACCTTTGACTTTCCTGCCTTGCAAGTGCTGTTATCATCCAAGGTTCCGCTGTAACTTTATTCCTTTATGAAGCCCTGCTGACCTTCTCCAGGTAGGATGTAGTCTCTCCCCTCTGGATGACCACAAGGTTTCCTCATTAGTCTCTCTCCACACACACACCCCTCTATTTATTAACCAAACAGAAACCTGGCTATACCATTTCTTTGCTTAAAACCCTTGAATGGCTTCCAAAAATTCAAAATAAAATCCAAAGTTCTTACCATGGTCTACAAGGCCCTGCAAGACCTGACTCTTGCCTAACTAATCTAGTCCCACAAGTACGTTCCAGCCAGGTTTCATTTCTGATCTACACGCACACAATATCAATCTCATGGCCTCCGGACTGTCTTCTCCCATATACACTCCAGAAAATAAGCTTTATTAGAGCATGAACCATATCTGGTTTGCTTATCTCTATTCTCCAGGATCTACAATGTTACCTACCCTATAGTAGGTACTCAATAAAAATATTTTTAATATATTTTTACAAAGTTACATCACTACATCAAAAGAAACTACTTAAAAAAGAAACCATTTAAAAAGAAACCACATCAAAATTTTTATTTTTGTCTTTCTACCCTTGTAAACTATGGGCTCTTTGGAAGCAGGGTTCAGTATTATTTCAGTATTCCTAATTCTAGTGCTCAGCGCATAGTTGATATTAATAACCATTTGCAAAATAAATGGTAAATGTGCTTTTGCTCAACTCAAATCTTCAGGCCTTTTCCATTTAAAATAATGTCCAGCACTAAATCTTTCTTATCATGATCTTGTACAGCTGAGTTTTAAATTTAATTGCAGGGCTCCTGGAACTCAATATTAAATGACAGTCAATTTAAAAATGAGCAAGAAATGTTAGCTACTTCCTAAAGAAAAATACATGGATTGGAAATAAGCAAAGGAAGAAGTGATCAACAGCACTTAGCCATCAGGGAAATGCAAATTAAAACCACAGCGACATATTATTACATACCCATCACAATGGCTAAAAATAAAACCAACAGTGCCAAACGTTGACAAGGTACATGGAACTCGCATTCACTGTTAGTGACAGAGTTATATATACCACATTGGAGTCTGGTGGCTTATTGAAAAACCAGACAGTTGAGGACAACCAGCCAAGATCAAGGTGTAAGTAGATATACTTTGCTTCCTCACACAACCAAAGGAGGACAACAAATCTAAAAACAAACAAAAAACCCACCCCAGAACTGCCAGAAAATCAAACTGTATGGAAGTCCGACGACCTAGGAGTTAAAGAAGAAACATTCATCCCGACTGGTAGGAGGTGTGGAAATGGGCAGCGGGGGCGGAGAGGACCTGCAGCAAGGCAGCAGCTGGAGGACCAGGTGGTCACACACTCGCCTGCAGATAAACCTGGAGGAAAAACTGGAGAGCAAGACAGACCGCACAACCCAGGGTTCCAGTGCAGGAAAATGAAGCCTCAAAACCTCTACCAGTAAAAACCTGTGGGCGTTGCAGAGGCATGAGAAACTCCCAGCCTCACAGGAGAGTTCACTGGAGAGACCTACAGGGTCCTAGAACGTACACAAGCCCACCCGCCCAGGAATCAGCCCCAGAAGAACCCAATTTGTTTGTGGGTAGCAGGGGAAGTTACTGAAAGACTCGGAGAACTGAGCAAGCGGCATTGTTCCCTCTCAGACCCCTCCCCAACATACAGTGCCACAACACAGTGACCTGGGTTGCCCCACCCTGGTGAATAGCTAAGGCTCCACCCCTTACAATGTTACAGGTGCTCTGAGACAAAGAAATATGGCCCAAATGAAAGAACAGATCAAAACTCCAGAAAAAGAACTAAGCAACACAGAGACAGCCAACCTATCAAATGCAGAGTTCAAAACACTGGTAATCAAGATGCTCACAGAAATGGTTGAGTACATATGCAAAATAGAGGAAGAAGTGAAGGCTATGCAAAGTGAAGTAAAGAAAAATATACAGGGAACCAGCAGTGAAGGGAAGGAAACTGAAACTCAAATCAATGATTTGGAACAGAAGACATAAACATTCAACCAGAACAAAGAAACAAGAATTCAAAAAAATGAGGAGAGGCTTAGGAACCTCTGAGACAACTTTAAATATTCCAACATCTGAATCATAGGGGTGCCAGAAGGAGGAGAGGAAGAGCAAGAAATTGAAAACTTATTTAAAAACATAATGAAGGGAAAACTTCCCCAATCTGGTGAAGAAAATAGACTTCTATGAAGTCTAAGAGTCTCAGAGAGTCCCAAAGAAATTGGAACCAAGGAGGAACACACCAAGATACATCATAATTACATTACCAGAGATTAAAGGAGAGAAGTGAAGGGGGGAAAATGGGACAACTGTAATAGCATAATCAATAAAGTATATTTTTAAAAAAGATAAGGAGAGAATCTTAGAAGCAGCAAAGAAAAGGAGATTTCTTTATAAAGGAGTTCCCATAACACTATCAGCTGATTTCTCAAAAGAAACCTTGCAGGCATGAAAGGGCTGGAAAGAAGTTTTCAAAGTCATGAAAGGCAAGGACCTACATCCAAGATCACTCTATCCAGCAACACTATCTTTTAGAATAGAAGGGCAGATAAAGAACTTCCCAGGTAAGGTCAAGTTAAAGGAGTTCATCATCACTAAGCCCTTATTATATGAAATGTTAAAGGGACTGACTTGTCTAAGAAAAAGAAGATAAAAAATATGAACAGTGAAATGATAACAAATTCACACTATCAATAACTGAACCTAAAAACACAAACAAAAACACACTAAGCTAACAACTAAAACAGGAACAGAATCACAGAAACAGAGATCATATGGAGGGTTATCAGCAGGGAGGGGGAGGAGAGAGTATGGGGGAAAAGGTACAGGGAAGCCTAAGAAGCACAATTGGTAGGAACAAAGTGGACAGGCAGAGGTTAAGAATAGTATAGGAAATGGAGAAGTCAAAGAATTTATATGTATAACCCATTGACATGAACTAAGCAGAGGTGGAGTGGGGGATACTGGTGGGAGGGGGCTACAGGGCAGAGGAGGAGAAAGGGGAAGAAAAAATGGGACAACTGTAATAGCATAATTAATAAAATATACTTAAAAGAACCCAAACATACACCTATTCCAGAGCAATGCCATTCCTAGAGTTTTACCCCAAATGTAAACATTATGTCCACAAAAGGATCTGTACACGAATGTTCACAGTAGCTTTATTCATAATAGCCCAAAATTTGAAACAGCCCAGGTGCCCATCAATATGAGAATGGATAAACAAACCATAATATATATGTAGCAGAAAATCACTCAGCAACAAAAAGAAATTATTAATATCTGCAACATGAATTTGAAGCACAAATACATAAATTACACTTAGAAAGTTTCAGAATAGGCGAAACTAATCTATGGTGAAAAATTCACAATAGTGCTCATCTTCCCTTGTTCCACAAGAGAGGGGCAGGTATTAACTGAGAAGAGGCAGGAGGGAATTCTAGAGGGAATAAAGAAGTTCTTTGTCTTCACAGGAATGTTGAATCACAGGTGCACTTGTCATTTTTATCTAATGGTACACTTAAGATGTATACATCTTATTGTATGTAAATGTTACCACCCTCCGCAAAAATACTGAACTCAAGTTCAAGCACTTGGAAATGTTTATGGATGAGGTGGGCTGATGGATGCAACTTCTTTGAAATGCACCAAAAAATAAAATGGTTTGTTGAATGGATAGAATGGATTTGTAAAACAAACATAGGAAAAAATTTAAATCATAAAATCCAAATAGTGGATATATGGGTATTCACTGTACAATTTTTTCAACTTTTCTGTATGTTGGAAGCTTTCCCAAGGAAATATTGGGAGAAAATTTAAAGGGCGGACGACAGGTTTACCCGATAGACTTCTGTTGTGAAGTACGAAAGCATTAGCAGTAATCACCTGTGGTGGTGAGATTACAGGCAACCGGAGCTGCTGCCTTTTCCTTCCCTCACTCCATGTCTTTTCTCAAAGGTCCCAGACAGAGAGGCTGTTGGTCTGGGCCAAAGGCAGTGGGCCAATTTTTTCTTGTGCTAGGCCTCAATTCCTGATGGACCAGAGCATTCTTTTCTATTACCATTTGACTTCTATTACTATTTCCACCACTATCTCCACAGCCAGTCCAATTCTATCCTTTTTCAGTTCTTCTCTGACCAGACTAGAACCACAACCAGAATGCTGTGGGCCCGCCTGTGCCTCCGTAGCACCCGGGGCTGGGTTTCCATTCTGCGAGATTAGAACTACTTGTACCGTCAGTTTTGTTTTTTTCACAGAACTGCCCCCTTTGCTTTCTCACTGGAATTAGCAACTCTTTATTTATAAGCAAATCTTTGAAATGTGCAGTTTATCCCTTGAATCAAGTTCCCTTTCAACTATATAATGCATGGGATCATTAATGTCTCCCAAACACTGTTTATCTCCTTTACAATTCTACCTCCAAGCCTAGATGTTTGGAAATCTTCTATAATTAAAACTCCTAGTTCATGTCACTCTTCTGTCCTGTACCTCTTGAAAGCTACATACTTTAAACCAGACGTGCTTACTTTCATCTAGCCCTGGTATAATTAATATCAAGGGACTTTCAACCTCCTTTATAGAACTGGAATTTTACAAAACCATACTAAGTACCACAATTAATTGAGCCAAAAAAAGAGAAGTCTCCGAAACTTTCTCATTTATTTTTGTAAGAGAGGTTTAATCCTCGCCAGGTCTTTGTGCCATCTCTTCTGAACCAGCGTACCTCACCTGGTTACGTGTAAGTCTGCTAGCTGGTCTCCCCATTTCCACTCTATCCCTTTAGATCTGTTCTCCATGATGAAGTCAGAAATCTTCCCTGACTCCAACCCAGCAAAACCCAGCTGAAGCCGTCAATCTGAAGCCATGAAGGGAGAAGTGAACTTGTTTTTGTTTTTTTTTTGTAAAGATTTTATTTATTTTTAGAGATGGAAAGGGAAGAAGGGACAGAAACATCAATGTGTGAGAGACACATTTCCTGGTTGTCCCTTGCAACCCCCAACCGGGGACCTGACCCACAACTCAGGCATGTGCCCTGATCAGGAATTAAACCAGTGACCTTTTGGTTTGCAGGCCAGCACTCAATCCCAAGCCACACCAGCCAAGGCAAGAAGTGAACTTTCTAGGAAAACCCAATACAAAAGACTAGCTTTGTTATCTTTGTCCCCAACACCCACCTTTCCATTTGATGCTAGTTAGGAACTACAAGTAGAAACATCTAAATACATAGCACCAACTTTTTCTGCCTTTATTTTCTACCACTTGGAGTCTTATTAGTGATACTTTCCACACCCCCTTGTAGGTGCTTTTCTCTGTTCACCCCCATCACCAACCTGACAGGGCACTTTCCTTCACTACTCCTTAAGAAGCCACACTCATTCTCATTTTTGTAACTTAAAATAACACAAAATGTCAGAAATAAAAAAGAACTGAGTGACCATCTAACCCAAGTCCTTCAATTTCAGGCACAGAGGGAAGATGTGATGTGGTTAAGGCCACACACATGGTTAAGTAAAATGAGGACTAGAACTCAAATGTGACTCCCACCTAGTCTGAAACTTTGGACTGTGGTGATACCCTTCTTCTCTCCTGAAAGAACATTTCTTCCTATAATCAGCAATCTGATGTAGCGGGCGAGAATACGGATTCTAGAGTGAAGTGACTAGGCTGGCTCCAAATCCCGGCCCCTCACTCCTTCCTGGTCGCAATGAGATACTGCCACACACCTACCAGAATGATGTCTTACCTATGTAACTTGGGCAAAATACTCTCTAAGCCTCGAGATTCTCAGGTGTGAAGTGAGTGATACTATCTACTTCTGAAGATTCATGTAAATAATGTATGCAAGATGCTTAGTACAGAGTCTAGTACTATTATTACCAATAAGTTTTAACTATTACGATCCTCAAAGCCTTGCTCTCACACGCCCTTACCACGATCTCACCAGCACTACGCGTATCACTCTGGACTACTATACTCAATCCACACCACAGTTGTATTGTCAATGTTTCCAGTTCCTGGCCTGTCAATGGAATGAACTTTAGCTGCTGCTTCAGCATCTACTATGTCACGCGGCACAAACCTGTGCACATAATGGAAATTCAAAACATCTCAGGGAGTGTGCTAAAGCAAGCTTTATGGTTTGCAAGAGACAACTGTTCAATATTAAGAAATTTTGTAAGTAGATGGCCTTGGTAATTTTAAACCATAGAAAATGGATGAATGATAAAAAAATCAGGGCTTCTCTTCACCCAGCTAGCCTGTTTACCAGCATAACGTTGTTGATAGGGAATCCCACTCTGCCAATAGGGAGCAATCTGCCCTTCTTATTCTCCCCTGCCTTGGGAGATTCTAATTCTGCTCTTCATAAATCCAAGATTAGATCTTTTCTCCTGGATTCAATTTAGTGCCCGTTGAGGTGAAATTCATCAGTAGTTTATGCTAAGGAGTCACACTGCCCTCTTATATTCCCAAAAACCTAACAAGAAAAGACACGCCAGTTGTCAATCCCACTTCCAGGCTTCGAGGAGGAAGAGCCCCAGTGTCTGGGTGGCAGGAGCACTCCTTCAACAAACCAGAGCCGTGCTCACACTCCTGTTGCCTACCTTGACAGGCCAGCGCAGGTAAGATGCTGGATCAAGTCTTGAAAGCCGCTCAGGAAATTCTCCATAGGTTCACACTGGGCAGAACACCACCCATGAAATACTCTTTTCCCCATAAGACTGAAAAGAAAAATTGTGCCCGCCACCACCATTCTTCCTTCCTGCTCTGCCTCCTCAAGGGACATGGAGAAGGTAGACAAATTTTTTTGCAGTTGTCCCTCCCTCTATAACTCAGGGATTCCCCAAATTTAATCAGTAGCCCTCATTGGTCACAAACTAACAGTCTTAAGTCACAAACTGAACCAAATATGCAAATCGTTACTATAAAATGACACATTCTTTATTCACACATGACGGCTATTAAAATTTTATTTCTAAATGAAAAATTTAAGCAATACTTTGGTTTCACTCCATATAATACTAAAAATTCCAGGTGCCATGCAGTATTTGGCAATACCATAAAGCTTAAAATGTGCATGTTCACACAAAAAGTGAAAAGTGAGGGAATATGACAAACTGTCACAGGATTTCCCACCCTGTTATATTTTGTGGTCAGAAAGTTAGAAACCACTGATCCAACTCCAATGTCCCCATAAGACACATCCAAGGTTGAACTACAGAACCTAGCTTGAGCAGAGAATTGGATATGCGGAAGGAAGCAAACCGAGGAGGAACACGTGGCCTTCAAACAAGAGGGATGTACTGGAATGGGAGTTTCTCTCTGCCCTATGACTCAATATGCTACACAAAACCTCCACCTGCCTACTTCAGAATAAACCTTGGAACACTAGAACAAGGCTGGAATCCCTTCCCAGCAGGGTCAAGACCCCTGACACAGAAGTGCTGCCAGTGGCCTCCTGCATCTTTCCCCCAAGTCAGGGGGAGGCAGGGAACAGTTGAAGGAGGGGCTCTGCCTACAGAATAACCGACAGGCAAGCAGCCTTTGACGGAATGATCTCTGTTCACCCCTTGCTATCATCGAGACCTTGGGCAAATTACTTTGCTACTCTTTGCCTGGATTTCCCCATCTGTAAAGCAGGGATGATAATAATAATAATGCCAATTCTATGTTGTGAGGATTAAATGAGCCCAACCATGAAAAGTACGCCATCTGACACAAGGTGGCCCAATGTGTGTTAACTGCTACACTTCGTGCTTATGAATGGATCCTTCTGCCCTGGCCAGTGTGGCTGTTAGCTGGAGCACCATACTGTAACTGAAAGGCTGCAGGTTCAATTCCTGATCAGGGCACATACTTATTAGGTTGCAGTTTTGATTCCCGGTCTGGGCACGTATGATCCCTGGTCTGAGGGGTGCTATTAGGAGGCAACCAATTGATACTTCTCTCTTACATCCATGTTTCTCTCCGTTCCTCTCTAAAAGCAGTATAAAAATATATCCTCAGGTAAGTATTTAAAAAGGATCCTTTTGCAGTATCATTATCTACTTTTGGTTCATGGGACACCCAGGAGGAATGCCTCTGGTCTGCCTGCTTGAAGAAATGAAGACCCTTTTCTGTCCTCTAATGAAATTCTCAAACTGCACTGTAGGACTGCTATTACACTCAGAAAGAGCAGTAAAGCAAGTAGCAAGACCCAAATTTTTAGTTCCAATGACCTCTCTTCAGTTTAAGGTTCAAACTCAGTAATTTCCATAAAGAAACAGAACGGTTGAGTTCATAGAATCACATCTTAAAACTGGATAGAACAAGCCTATCTAATTTAATCTCATTTTGTAGAAGACTTCGGCCAAAGGAAATGACTAGTCCTGTGACACACAGTAACCGATGAACTACAACCTGATTCCCTGAGAACGAGATCTCTACACCCACCCATTTTAACAACAGCTCACACCTCGTAATCCAGTCCAATCTGAAGTCCACCTGGCCACTAAAGAGCAATGAGGCTCATGTGGCCTCTTCCGATGTCATGTAACTAGCCTTGCATACAGACGGAAAATGCTTCTGCATCCACCACACTTTCTCCCTATTTGACCACTAGGGCAGGAATGGAGGAGTTGCTGGACTCCAGAAATACAGGACTTTATCAAAGGAATGAACTTTAAAAAGCACGAATACTGCAAATAAAGTAGTATTCACCTCAGGAAAATGTGATTTACACCAAAAATTTCAAAGAACATCTACCGGGCAGCCAATTCTGCCTCCATCCTGCCCTGCTGGGATCTACATTCAGACTACCTTCTTTTAACAAGACCCCGTCTCTCCGTTGCTTAGAGTGTCTAAGACAATAGTACTAGACCACCTTCCCGAGCATCTACTTCCAGGGCAAGGGGATCAACAAGAACTTGTGTCTTCAGTGTGCAGTATGACCTATGGCACAAAAGGAGCCGAGTGAATGAACAAAAGCAGCAGATCAGAGCCCTTGGAAAATAAACCTACCTACTGTTCATGCCAGCCCTTTTCACCTGAATAAATCCACTTGGGATACATGGAAGTTCTTAACATGGGTTACTCTTCAGAATGTGTAGGTAAGGGAAGCTGAGAAATAAAAAAGGAAGGATTTCAACATTAGGGAAACTACACTGCAGACACATTTGCCCATTTGCCACTGTGGATGGGGTAGATTCTAGTTCCGCTGCTTCTAGTGCAGGATTAGCTTTAAAAAAACCTCTCCCCTAGTAAACTGCCAATGTGGACCGTGAGAAAAGTAACTGAGACAAGTTCTCCAAAAATACTACAAACACAGCAGGAAGGGGAAATATTAGGAGAAATGCAATAAAATTCGAATACATAAAAAACAGCTGAAAAGAGGCAGAAGAAATAAGAGAGACATGACAGGGAGTAACTTTGTAAATATAAATGCATGCGGTCCAAAAGAGTGTATCTCCTAGCCACATCTGAGTATTGAGCACTTGAAATATACTTAGTTCAAACCACAATGTGGTGTTAAATACATGTTGTATTTTGAAAAGTTAATACCAATAAAGTATATACACTACTTCAATTATTTTATATTATGTATTGAAAAGGTAACATTTCAGATCCACTGAATTAAATGTACTATTAAAATTAATTCCACTCTTGTTTTTGACATTTTTAATGTGACTACTAGAAAAATTTAACTGACATCAAGTGACTCATTTCTATTGGACAGCGCTGCCTAACAAAAAACCCCAAAGATCCGACATGGAGAATTTTGTTGCTGTTCAATACAGTAGCTACTCACCACATGTGGCTATTTAAATTTAACAGTAGCTACTGTGGCCAATAATTACCATATTAGTGCATATGATGCACTTTTTTGAAAGGAATAGATACTTCCATTGGAGAAAATCCTATTGGACAGCACTGGTCTAGACAAGGACCAAGATACTGACACGCCATACAGAAAAACTAAAAACTCTGTATCAAGCTGATCCAAAACTAGAGAGGAACTCCAGGTAGTCAACTTTGCATATGAGATTAAATTGATGGGGAAATTCACTTAATTATGGAGTATTTATGAATGTCTTAGAGCATTTATAAAAAGTGGTATCTGGCAGCTAGTCAAAAGGTTAATAAAGAGATGAAAGGTTCTGCCCCTCTGCTAGGCCAGGACGCCCCTAGAACCAACATTTTCCTGCTGCCTACCCCAATGCCCCAGACTCTGGGGACCTCAAGCCACACCATTAAACAGGACAACTTCAGGAGCTTCCAGGACAAGCACCATTCTAGAGGGTGCACTGAGTTCCCTCACACTATTAATCACTTCACTTTATTGCCTCCCCGAGAACCTCGGGTAGGCATCATACCTTCCCTCAGGTTGCAAACAACGCTCCCATTACACTTGTTTCTGTCTGACCTTTTAGCAATTGGCCAGGGAAGCCTTTATATAGTTCCTGTGAGACACTAAGTGTATCTCACACATATACAAGTACAACTGCACATCCACTTATGTAATTGAAGACATTCAAGCCTTTAAAAACAGGTATCTTATTTTGCTTCCTTTTCCACCACAGTGTGTAAGTGCTAGGTGTACAACACGGCTCAAAAAACAGTTAACAAGGGTTACAGCTATGGCTGACCTGTATATCCACATAAATTATCTTAAAAGCTTGGAGGCAATAGATGTTTCCAATCCCAACCTGTCAATTCAATGGTCATAGAAGCAAAGGCAATTGGCAGAATCTGCTCCAGCAGGACAAGGTTCATCAGTTTTTCCACTTTAGTCAGACCCATAGCAGAGACCCTGTTGGTCCCACAGACCCGAACACAGAAGGGAGTTTATGTATAAAGGACATGATCCTCTGTATTGCAACCCAATGTGTGAGGGAGTGTAGTTGAGGGTGGCATTAACTCACTTCCCAGTGGAAAAGGAAAATGAGAAAATCAGCAACTGCACCAGCTGGTATGACTTAAAACCCCCTCAAGCAGCAATTTAAGTTTTTCCCATCTGTGGGGACTAACAGGTGACTTGTGGTAGCCCAATGTGGTTGTTACATTTGGTAAGTAGCACAAACGCCTAAGTGACAAATATTCACTAATCAAGAGTCGTGACTGAATTCATGCCTCCTTCACCCCAATTAGGAAGTGAGAGCTACAGAGATAGCAGGCTAGGGGCTTCAGTCTAAGTAAAACTCATATCCTGGTTACCAGCAGAATTACTATAAAGCAGGTAAAAAGGGGAAACTGGTATTAGAATGGAGAGGGAATGAACACCTGTTGTTAATATAGCAGAGCTCACTTTGGGGATATTATGCTTATTCAACACCTTTGACTCTGTTCTATGCTGATCATGGCTCTATTTTCCCCAAATAGTCACCTCCTCCTTCTCTCAACACGAAACAGCAAGCCTCAGTTACCCATCAGGAAGAATGACTTAAAACTACTGGATTTCTAAAGTCAATCCAGATGTCCGGAACAGCTCGGGTGGAAACTCCGATGCTTGGCCGTGCCATTTAACCACTTCCCTACAACTGGCGTTTGCTTAGTCTCTATGACCTGTGAACACTTTCACTGGGAGGTGGTCCCTGGGCCTCTTGACAAAATTCAAGGAATATATTTAATGAGATTTCCCAAGCACTATTTCCTACCCCCAGATTCTAGAGTGCTGCCTTCTTTCCCTTGGGCTGGAATGCTTACATCTGGTATTTTTTTTTTTTGCTCCTTCTGGACTCTTTAGTAGTACAGCAGTATGTAGAAAAGCAGTGCCATCTTACTTGCTTGTTGCTAGTTATGTCGATCCAGAAAAAGTCAATTCTAGGATGCTTATGAGTCCTCTGGCACAAAGTAGCTCAAGGCACCAAGAATAAATCCAAGAACAGCAAAGAATTAACATTTACCTGAGCAGGGCACCAGTAAGAGCTGAACCTGCTTATGTTGGTGAACAGGTTTTTCCCCAAAAAGTCACTAGATCATCAGAGGATACCACCAGAGAACCTTTTCCAGAACATTTTACAGTAAGTTAACTGATCAGATTTCATGTTAAAAAGATGACACTGAAGTCCATTTTTTAATTAAAAAGAATATCCTTAAGTTTTCATTCTACCATATCCCATAAAAGCCCTGCTTTTGAGAAGAATGGTGACAATGCATATAATTGATAAACTATTTCTGCTTTAAGATGAAAAATGAACAATGAGTAACACAAGGTAGTAACCTCTTCTGAGCAAGAAAAGGACTTACTAGCACACAGTTCACCCCTTTAAAATGGTCAAGATCATCCTGGATGTCTGTAGGCAGCTGATCTCACTCTGCGACTTTGCAAGTGCTTAGTTGAACCTTCATGATTTTAAAACATCTCAGCAACTACCTGAAATTAAGTGTCTAGTCTAAACCCATCTAATACAAGCTGAGTGTTGAAACTCAAATACAGGCTAAAATTCTGACATGATAAAGATAAAAATTATAATAAATGTTTTTCAAAGCTTTGGTTAAAAGGAATAGCTCACGAATTTCTCTGCAAATCCAATCCAGATTTTTTAAAAGAACCCCGTGGAGTTCATGAAAATTTTTCATTTTTTTTTCAGTAGAAGTTGAACAAATGTGGAAGGAACAAAACCAGAACATCAATGCCAGAAAGCAGCAATATTTTTGATTCCTCTTTCCTCTTCCCCACCTCAAAAACACTAATGCAAAAACCAATATACAAAAAAGAAAAACAAAGCTTTAGAGGTATGTGCAATTAACAGTGTATTCTGAAGACTTCTTTTCCCATTTCCTAAAATAATCAGGTTTTTTTTCCCCCCAAAGAATTCACAGCCCCCTTTAAGACTCTTGGGAAAAGGAGCATCTGGTTTCCAGTTGAGTCCACATAATGAACTGGGCTTGTTAACAAAACACATAAAGTCTTAAAGGGTGAATACCACAGATTTGACCTAGAATCAAGTTTCCTCCCTGCTGTTCCGGGTATCCTCTTCTTTCCACACTTCTGCATTAGTGGACAAGGATAAACAACAATTGTTACCTCCAAGATCACCAAATCCCCCTTTCCAAAGGCACAAAATTATTTTCAGTGTTTAAAAAAAAAACCTGATAGTATAGCTCATTAGAGTACTGTTGTGCAGTTAAAGCATTAAAAGCATCAGGCTGTTTTATTTTGTGACAAGTTTATTGAACAGTATCCAAGACTTCATCTTTATAAACAAAAACTTCTACTGAATGATGCCAAGGCAGTATTTGCTGGCAGGTTTTGGCCATATTGGCAACAAGGAATTTTATTGTGTTTGGTTTCTAAAGTATGGAGCACTATAGAACTGTCAGTAAAATAATTTAAATGTGGTAATTTTGCAAGAGCGGTAATAATTTTAAAAGTGATCACTGCAAGAAATTCTTTCCAGAAGATTTGACTAGCAGCAATTTTATATTTTCTTTACTTGTTTTTTAAGTGTTCTTGAAATTGATGAGTGGATTTATTTTTAAATGCTTGACCTGAACCTGCACACAATGAAGAATCCAATAAAAGGGACTATGAGTTTGATTAAGAATTTTATGCATCCTTATTTTTATCCAAGGTATTTCCCACTCAAAACGTGTTTGCTTACTTCCATACACAGCCCTAGATTTTCATCCAGTGGCTTAATTAAAACTGACACAATTATGCTAAATATTACTCTCCGAAATTTTGAATAAAAAGTTCCTAATGGAAATATAAAGCAATTTCACTGCCATTACTTTGACAACTTGGAGCATAAAGCTAGGAACTACATTTCACTTAACAGTGCTGCATTAAAAAAAAAAAAAAAAAAAAGCCACTAGTAACTGTACATCCAAACTACAGTGTAAACACAAAACACTTCTCCAAATTTTGCTTATGAACGATGTTTCACTATAGTTCAGAAAAAGTTCACAATTTTGTTTGCTTATAAAATACATTTTGTGGATTTATCTAACCCTTTAAACTAAAAAATAAAAATAAAAATAAAAAGCAAAAAGCGAAAACCCTCAGCCAGAGCCGTGGGGGGAATGAGAATTAAACCTAATGGAAAATATTCTCTTCCATTAATATCAACCACCAAAACAGACAATAAAATGTACACATAAAATTGTAAGTATGATAGTGTTTACAAATGCACACAACTTTGAGCAAAGCTTTACAAATCCTTCACACTGTACAAAGCAAATAAGGAAATGTAAATTCATGATCACCCAAAACCTAGTCCGTATGAGAAAAAGTGCAAAAAATAGGTATGAATAGTTTCACAGAATATATTTTAAGAACTTTTAAAAAACTCAAACTCAATGCCCAGCACAAGATAAACAGTATGCTTAGCAGTTAGCACTAGGTAATATGTAGTAAGTCTCAAATACACAAAAATCAAGTTCCAAAGGGCAAAGCATTTAATTACATTTCACAACAAGAAAAGCACTGTTGTGAGTCAACCAAATATGAAACAGTTCTCTCCAATGTCTACACAACCACTATTTTCTTAATTTATTTAATTTGATAAACAAAATCAAGTTTTCCTTTTCAGCATTTATCTAAGATGTAGAAATAACAAAATAGTTGCAATAAAAGTATACGAAATATTTAATAAGAATGTACGAACATATAACCAAAATAAATTGTGAAAAAAGACAGAGGACTTTCATCTCCACACAACCCAGTTTTCTAAAATAAAAAGTCAGCTTTCCAATGGGGAAAATAATCTGCAGTTGAAATAAAACTTCTAAACAGTGCTGAAGTTTTTTGTATTCTGTCCTTGGAATAAGAAATGATTACTTAACAGAAAACTTAAATTGAACATCATATACAGACATCATATCACTTTTTTTTTAGTTGAGGAGGCAATATCTAGTGATCTGTCAAAGCAAATTTGTATTCGTGAATTTTCAAGACCCACAACACAGCCATGTTTTTTTCAAAGTCTAGCCAGTCCTTTCCCTAAACAAAAATCCTACACTGTCAATCCTCTAGGATTGTTGTGATGAAAAGGCTTTCCAAATCGTATCGCACAAATGAAACTGCTGCCAGTTAACTCTAATTACACGATGCTGTACTTCAGTGTTCCACTGACTTGCAACACAAAAAAGCACCCCCCCCCGAAATATTTCTTTTAAAAGGCTGATCCCTTCATAAGTACACTGATTTGTAAGAAATGTTGGGGATGTTTCAAACCAAGAAAGACGCCCATGTAAAAGACAAAATTTGCTTTTCATGATATGTCACGAATCTCCTATTCCATGTTTATGATATGATATACCTCTTTAGAGCATTTTAACTAAGGAAAGTAACTGTAAGTAGAGCCTTTGTGGCAGTTAGCAGGATGTTGTAAGGCCAATGTTCTCATGACAAGGACATTTACCAACCAGAACCCATATGGCCCTCCTGCCTTAGTGTCCTGAATGCCAAAGACAAAAGTATGAAAAGGGTAGGAAGTCTCAATTCTTTCCTCTCTGGCTGCTGCACTTATACTCTGAAGATTTTTTGTAAACAGGCTCCTGATCAAACAACTAGACCAAAAGCCTCCAAGTAACAGGATTCAGTGCATACCAATCTACAAACCAGCTTATAGATTTTTTTATTCTGTAACACAGCTAACAATTTCAACTTCAGATTTAAAAATCTAGTTATAACAATGTTCTTTCTTATAAATGGACTCTGTTTAGTTATAGGCCAAAATGTCACATAAACTTGAGACAGAAGAAAATTGCCAGAACATTAGTCCATCAGACAGGACTTTAAATCAGGAATTTTAAACAATGATTATTAAAAGTAGTTTCTAGTTTTTTATGTCATCCAAACAACATGAACTTTTTAAAAACTGACTGAACTAAAAGTTGGTGGTCAAACCAAAAAGGCTCTGGTAGATAGAGAACTCCATTATTTTATTTTTGTGGCAAAGTCTTATTCCACACAGTTTTATGTGTGACATTAGAAATCAAAGTTCAAGGTTATAGCATAAACCAAGTGTGGAGTTATATATTAAAAAAACAACAAAACAGTTCTACTCATTTACAAATGAGTCAATTAGGCAAACAAAGCAGCAACTTCAGAAGCAGGACTGTCTATACAGCAAGAACCCTCAAAAAGCAATAAAGGTACATACAGTGAATCTGTATACAGAGATTTTATTTAAAGAAAATGAGGACTTTAGACAAAGCTTTGACCCTATAACAAAGCAAATCTGTCCAGCTTTAAACCAAATTCCAAGAGCAGCCAACTTCTATTTTTTTATCAGCTGGCAAGAACACCCTTCATGAGCTCTATTGACAATTCTATTTTCTTCATCCCATATGTAATACAAAACAAAACCAATCTAGACTCCTTGATAAACTTTATGCTATCATTTGAATTTTACAAATTGTTTCTCTAATGGTACGCCAAAATCATTTTTTGTTCTCTCCAGACAGTTTTACTTTAACATACAGCAATGTTTATCCTGGTAGTGAGTCTTCTGTAAACAGTCAACCAATGCTCTATGTTATGGAAACCGATCTATATGCAATTGAAACAATCCACAGGCTCTATCCTGGAAATACTAGGAAAACAATCTGGATGCATTAATCACAGCACTATGAATATCTACCCTACAAAGAACTGATGTGAACAGCTATCCTAAGACAAGTTTTACTTTCCTTGAACCTATAGGTCTGTCATTTAAGTCAATGACAGCAGCTGTGGCTTCATCCCGAGATTCAAAGGCCACCATGGCTTCACCTGTGGGCATACCTTTCTCATTGTATTTTAAGCAAACTGAGCCTGGGATCACTTGATAACCATAAAAGAAATCTAAAATCTCATCAATAGACACAGTGAAGGGCATGTTCTGCACTTTAATTACTGTTGGTCCTGGTTTTCCAGAACTAGATCCAAAGCCAGGGGGACCACCAATGTGGATTGGGCCAGGCCCCGGCCCCGGCCCTGGCCCAAAGGCTGGTGGCCCAGTCAAATGGCCAGGAGCATTTCCAAGACCAGGAGGGCCACTTCCAAAGCCAGGGGGGCCACCTAAGCTACCAGGGCCATTTCCAAAATTCTGAGGGCCCCCTCCAAATCCTGGCCCACTTAAATTATTTGGTCCACCTCCAAAACCTGGAACATCCAGTCCCAGACCAGGCAAACCACTATTTGCAACTGAAGGCATACCAGGCCTAACATCACCAAAGGCCCCTCCTAATCCTGGAGGAGGCAGTGGTGGCCCAAAGGCATTTGGCCCACCAAAATTACCAGGAAAATTAAATGGAGGCCCATTATTGGCCTCCTTAGATCCTACAGTCAGAAAGGCATGCTCTTCACCTCCTGCACTAGGCATTCCTGCACTCGGCATTCCTGCATTGGGCATTCCAACGTTGGGCATTCCCGTATTGGGCATTCCGGCACTAGCCATTCCCGCATTGGGCATTCCGGCATTGGGCATTCCGGCACTGGGCATTCCCGCATTGGGCATTCCGGCATTGGGCATTCCGGCATTAGGCATTCCGGCACTGGGCATTCCAGCACTGGGGATTGCAGCACTGGGGATTGTAGCATTGGGCATTCCTGGAACTGCAGGATTACCTGGTACAGGTATCTTTAACCCCTTTTTTCCTTGGGCAGGGGGGTTTTTCTCAATCTCTCTCATATCTTCTAGAGTAACTATATGAACAAAAGCTTCTCGCCCATTAAGTTTTTTACGATGTAAGCGTTCAGACTTACGTGCATCATCTTCATTTTTAAACTGAACCAATGCCTGTCCTAAACCTTGCCCATTGTTATCAACAAGAACATGGACAGCATTTTCATCCACTGGGATTCCTTCTAGGAACTGAAGAACATCCATCTTGGTAATGCTGAATGGAATATTTGTTATGTGAGCACAGACTTTGGTAGAGCTGACATCCCCCTCCGGATTTAACATCATTTCTCTCTGGTCATAGTTGAAGTTCTGTAGTCTTTTTCTAATCATATCTATCTTTTCTAGCATACCTTTCTTAGTAATTGGATGAACCTGAATAAAGCGATTGCCCATGTACTGTTTATGACGACACAGAGCAGCCTTATAGTCAGCCTCATTCCTGAACTCCACAAAGCCTTCACCAGTTGCTTTCCCATTGGGTCCATAAGCGATATAAATACTATCTTCCACAATATCCAACTTTTTAAAAAAATCAATGACATGTTTGTTTTCAGCTTCAAATGGTAGACCTTTCAAGTAAACACAAAAACCGGCCTCATGTGGTGATCTTGACCTTGACCTTTTCTGCCCACTGGGTGATTTTGACCTGGGTAGTGTCTGTGGAGGGGGATGGGTTTGTCCAGAGGGTCCTATACTTTGCTTAAAAGTGATATGGCCTCCTGCAGCCACCCACTGTCTCTCTGTCGCAGGACTAACTTCCACATAGCGTTGTATCATCAGCATTCTGTTTCGCTTCAAGGCTTCAAATGTATCTTGAGGGGAGAGAAACTTAACCAGTCCATTCCCATTATTTCGACCTACATGATCTTTCAACAAATGCACTGCATCAACACGAAGCCCATGGAAAAAATCTCTGACATCATTTTCCATTGCTGAAAAGGGCATTCCATGCACACTGACATACAGATCATCAGGGTTGATGGGAAGTGGTTTCACACTGCTTTGAGAATTCACCTGGATAGGGTTAACAGGATTCAGTGGACCCAGAAACACAGGGTTCAAGTTATTGTTCAGATTCATAGGTGCTCCAGAACCATTCATTCCAGCAGGTAGAGGTGCCACAGGTGGTGGGTTCAAGGGCGGCATGCCCGACATGGGTGGCAGTGGGGTCATGGGCGGCACTGAAGGGACTGGGGGGATTGGGGGCACAGGAGGCACAGGAGGCAATGTAGGTACCGGAGGAGGAACTGGTATCGGGGGAATAGACGGCATTGGTGGCAAAGATGGCATCGCTGGGATTGGAGGAATTGGTGGTGGTGGGACCGTGTTCATTGGAGAGGCTGTGCTTGAAATGGTTGAGCTAAACGTTGGGCTCCCAAACGAAGTTCCCATATTTGGAGGAGCCGTTCCTATACTGGCTGTGGAAAATGTCTGTATGTTTTTGTTGCTTTCATGAACAGAAGTAGTGGCAGTAACTACACTGGGTGAAGGGTTATTAAAGTTGGGTACTGTTGTAGGCAAGTTAACCCTGCCACTCATTCCTGAGCTAGGTGGTGGTCCTGATCTACTAGCATTTGCTGGTGGTATATCTAAGTTGGCAGTTTCAAAACGTCTACGACTCAGTTCAATCATATTCTGCATTTCCGTTTTACTACTCAACAATAGTGTTACTTTTGACCCTTTAATTGTACCACCTGTGCGCATCATACCAAGCCTTGCATCTTCATCAGTGGCAAAAACGATGAAAGCCTCACCCAGTTCACCCCCTACAATATGCACGCCCCCATCAGGAATGGTCAATCCAGAGAAGAAGTGGCGAATGTCCATGGTCCCCGCCACAATTGGGAGACCTTGCAAACGGATGACCACAGCCATGCTGCGCTGAAACCACACACACCTGCAGATGAGAAAAGGCAACGGCCAGGTCAGACTCCTGTTTATCACACCAAGTTTTTAGCTACAAGAATGACCAGCTACCACATTAGGCCCTCGAACAGTCCCTCAAACTATCACAAGCAATGTCGGTTTTTAAATTTGGATATTCTAAAAACTGAGTATCATGTGCCATTTACAATGTAAAACCTTGACAATTTCAACTTCAAAAAGGAATTGATTTTGGAAACAATTAGAAGTTCAGTCCCAAGACTCAAGTTTCAGGAAAAAAACCACCACAGGTCAGTAAATCACCAATTACATCCTTCAGACCACGATTCAGTAAGATTTAAGATTTAAAAGAAATGTGTGAGTCAAATCAGGAAACAAAGTTAACAATCTATAGGGGAAAAATGTGGAAAGGATGCATTAAAGTTAGTGTTTAAACTGGCTTAGCATCTTCCTGATAAACCTGACAACTTCACAGAATTATCACTGTCATTTTATATGGCCCAATCTAAAATCCAACAGAACAGAAAACTAATTAATTACAAATAATCAACATAAAAGTAGATTCAAATCTCAAATGAAAACTAACTCCATATTTCACCCTAAAATTCTTAAATCTGCCTTACCACTTCATTTATTAAAGAAAACAATACAAAATTATTTATTACAGCCCTGGTAGGGTAGCTCAGTTGGTTAGAGCACTGTCCTGATACACCAAGGTTGCGGGTTTGATCCTCGGTCAGGGCACATACAAGAATCAACCAATGAATGCATAAATAAGTGAGACAACAAATCAGTATTTTTTCCTCTCTCAAATCAATTAAAAATTCTTTTAAATTATTTTACAGCCCTGGCTGGTATGGCTCAGTGGACTGAGTGCCAACCTGTGAACCAAAAGGTTGCCAGTTCAATTCCCAGTCAGGGAACACGCTTGGGTTGTAGGCCAGGTCCCCAGTAGGGGGCGTGGGAGAGGCAACTGATCAATGTATCTCTCACACACGGATGTTGCTCTCCCTCTCTTTCTCCCTCTATTCCCCTCTCTCTAAAACTAAATTAATTTAAAAGATTATTTTACAAACAAGGCTAATAGCTGCTAAGAATCCAAAAGAAATACTAAATAAAATAGCCAAAATCTTAGTTACCTATTTTCAAAAAGTAGAATTTGGTGCCATTCACCATGACTATTTTAATTAAAATTCAGGTCCAAAGACTCATTCCCAAATCCTCCATTAAAAAAAGTCTTGTTCGCCCTGGCTGGTGTGGCTCAGTGGATTGAGTGCAGGCCTGTGAACCAAAGGATCGAGGTTCGATTCCCAGTCAGGGCACATGCCTGGGTTGCAGGCCAGTTCCCAGCAGGGGACGCATGAGAAGCAACCACACATTGATATTTCTCTCCCTCTCTCCTTCCCTTCGCCTCTAAAGATAAATAAATAAAAATTTTTAAAAAAAGTCTTGTTTTTCCCATAGGGAAGGGGTGATAATAAAAAAGAGGTAGTATTTTTTGGTTTTGCTTTTTGTTTTAGAACTAGGGGATGAACTTTATTCAGTGATTGCTATAGTTTCTGGCCCAACATAACTCCTATGGAATTTCTGGGTGCACACTGATCTCCTTAGTGTCCATTTTGATCTAATAAAAAGAAAAGTTTCTCCTAAGATTTAAGTAAAATTTTAGTATTTCAGTTCTTACGGCATCTGAAAGTAAATACCAATGACAGGCCTTTGTAAAGCAATACAAAACAAATTCTTGGCACTAGAAAAAAATATTAATTTGAACTTTATGTGGCCAACAACATAAGGTGTTGCCCAAGCCATCTTAAAAATTAACCTTTAAATAAAAACCTGTTAAACTGGCTCTGTGACCTTAGGGGAATTATAAAGTATTTAAACTGGTTTTATCTTCTCAAATGAGAACGCTGGAAGAGCAAAGTTTCCTGTTGCAAGCTCTAACTCTATAAATCTATGAAAGCAGTCTTTCAAAGTTAAATATTATACAAATACTAATTCAACGCAAAAAGCCTATAATTATGGCTCAATGTTATGATTGCTGTACAGAAAAGATATGTTGTTCGACTCTGACAGTTTTCTCACACACTCACACACACCACCTTCAAACTTAATCCTGAAAGATGGAGACTGGCAAACAGAAAATGCTCTTTATGAGACCATTATAAAACACCAGAAACTGGGCAGAGGGAGGAAGTTTTTATAATTGGTCTGCAAGAGTCAACAAGAAATATACTAAAAAACAATTACACCAACAGACTTTTTTCTCCTTATTTTACTATTTAGCAGTCTATCAGGAAGTTCATTAAGAAGCTTCCAAATCATTAAATCAAATTCTCATTCCTTACTGACTCTAGAATATTGGCTATATGTGAGCAAAACTGAGACAGCATTCCTGTTCAATTAAAAAAAATGCTTAATCATTTCATCACTATATACAGGGGGGGGAAACATCATGGGTACTCTAGGTACCCACAACAACTTGAGAGAAAGACTAGTCTGCATTGAGACAATAAAAATAGGGATTTGATATGGTCCCAAGAACACAAAAACTGAACATAGGTCTAAAGTGACATACACAGTAAATCTTCAAACCATTTGCTGCTAAGAAAAGGGATTTAGTGAAAGTCTGTAGAAGGTACACATGAAAATATGATATTCAAAATCTGCCCAGATTACCAGTTAGAAAAGAGCTGAGGATTAAAACCAAAACAGCACAAGATTTATTCATAAAGCGATCTGAAAAGGAAACGTTTTTAGGTTCTGAAAAATATGAAGATCTGCTATTCTGCTTACTAAGTACCTGTTTGAATCATTTCAACCTGTTTGGAGCCTACCTTAATTATTTAATAAGAGGGTTAGATTCCAATCACTGAGGTTCCATTAAAGCCAAATTTTGTATTCTAAAACATATCACTCATTATCTATACCTATACTCCTAAGGAATATTAAAAACCACGCCAATAACAAGCACCTGTATTTGTAATTAGTCTAAAGGCTACTGAGGAAAGAAACAGCTACTTATTGTCTAGTAATCAGGAAGTCAGGAGAAATGCATCCGTATAAAACTGACCCCCAAAGGAACAACGACTGTTCCTCCACCATGGTACCCAATCTATCCCACCCCCATCCCTCAGATGAGCTTGTTTAAAAAAAACAAACAAACAAAACACACACAACAAAAAACCCACAATTTAGTTACTACACATACTTTCATGTTACTTAATAAGCTGGCTATCTCATTTTATTCAGTATAAAAACAAACCCTCTATTCAAAATCTCTTACCTGATAAAACAAGAGATGTATTTTCTTAACAAGAAGTAGAGGCCAAGTCAATCCTGTGGGCAACCAATTAAAACCAACTTTTAGACTGCAATAGAGAATAAACGGAGGCAAAAATCAATGCAGGAAACACAAAACACACACAGGCCACACTGAACTGTACATTACCAAGGCGAGTCTGAAACCAGAGTATTTCATTAGAATGTATACAAAAAATTGAAGAAGAAAAAGACATGTACCAAAATCCTATACCTGCTTATTATTCGGTATTGCTTTCAGATTTGAGTATCTCTCAAAACATTACAAATTTACATACATCAAGAATGTGTCACAAATTAGTCCAAAAATGAATAGATAAAAAACTAACACAGTCATAAAACTCTCAGCTTCTCAGCTGGTAATTGCTTTTATCACTTGATTAAACCAGTACTGAAAATTCTGAAACACAAGTCAAACTATGACTTATTTTCTCAGGTTCCCAACAATTTTTGATGAAAAAGCACAATAACAAGTTTGTACAATACCACTTCCTGGACAAATTAATTAATCAATTCAAGGGTACTCAAGGAAATTACTGCAATTAACCTTTCAATATATTTTTCCTTTGCACCAAAATAGCATCAAACACCAAAAAACATAAACAAAGAGACAGATCTGACAAAAAGGACTAATTCCTAGTTAAAACCACTGGAGTTCAAAACATTATGGAAAAGTGCTTCTTCTTCGAACACCATACCAGTCCCAAGAAACTTACTTTTTTAAACTCTCTAAAAACAGCTGCCATATTAACAGTACTTCCCAAAGTAAAAACAGATCATCTTTCACTGGAATTTGTCCCAAACTGGTGAAGTTAAGCAATTCATAAGCAATATAAGTGACCAAGTAATTAGACAACTATACTGAAAAGGTCATTTTTTAATTCAGAGAAAACAAAGTAGAAGAAAATTTGTTACTTTTAGGCATGAAAATTATCAACAGAATACTATTAGAATGAAGCTCATTTTTAACTACTGTCTTTCAAGATCAAGAACCATCAGTGAGCTTAATATCATCACAAAAAATAAAACATTAAAAACAAATTTTAGTGTTACTCCAAAGTTACCTAAAGGACAAGCTAAACATCTTCTAAACAACTATTCAAATTATCCAACAGTGAGATTGTTTTGCAAAAAAAGCTATGCAAATATCTTATAACGATGCTTTCAAAAACCCAGAGCATTGTATTAATCTTTTTATGTTGTACAAACCGATCCTGATGAAGTCTAAAGAGTTTTCAAATTCATCATTTAAATGGGCCACAGAGGGAAATGTGAAACACAAAAAAAGCTTGCTTTAAGGCTATAAGCTAATAAAGAACCAGGGTAATTTTCTAGATAAGCACTTGTGATAAACAGATGATCCCCTACTTGAGATTCCAATTCAAAAGATCTGGTGTGGGGTCAGGACTTGTGTCCTATAGGTGAGAGAAACAAGTTCCTTAACCTCTTCCCTTCCAGACCCAAGAAAGCACCTTATGTCCATCTGGAAAGAAACTGTCTATTCCCATAAGTTTCTACAGGTTTGCCAGAAATAACTGTAACAAGGAGGAAACATCTCGTTCCACAAGGAAAAGTTGAGAGGCCCAGCTGAACTTATCAAATGCCTAGTTCAAGGTTTATGTATTCAATTTACAGTACAAAATCAATCTAAAAGATAAAATGAAAATAATAAAATCAATCTAGATATAAATTAGTGAATTTCTATTTAGCATAGGGGAAAGTTCATCTTACCCCATACCAAAGAAAAGTACACAGAAAGTTCAAGGTAGAAACCAGAACTTCACTACTCTTGCTGCTATACCTCCACCTTCAAATAGGCAAGGTATATAAACTGAGAACTACTTTTGTTTTCAACACCTCACTTTATGAAGAACACAATAATTTAATAAAGGTACCACTATTTTCCAGGAAACCTACTCGTTCCTGTGTTCTAAATGTCAGCTAGCAACTAAATGCCGGATACCAAAATGAAAAATCTACTTAAATCAATCATCTTAAACTTTGGTGAATTTTAACTGAAACATTTCTATGTAAATATATGTTTTACCTATGCACAGAGCATAAGGGTAGGAAAGGAGAAACTGGGCCTCATCTGCCATTAAGTCCACTGATACATATTTCAGAAGATCTAAAGAAGCTTGCTTTAGTAAATTCTTGCACTTTGTTAGGAATTAGTCCTAACACAGTGGTCTTGCTTCAGCGTTTCAAATACTAACTATATGCATGTACGTGCAAATTACAAATATCTGTTATAAAAACTATTGACAGGACAGATTTTCTTATTTACTGGCCATTCCAATTACTTGGAATTTCAGAATAAAATGTCTAACAATCATCTTTTATCAGGAAGCCAAGGCACAAACCAGAACTCAACCATTTCCACTCTTCATCTAGTAATAAACATCCAATGGTGAATTTTAACTTTGTTCAATAATCAGTCTTTAATCAGCAAGAACCAGGATACAGCAGAGTTAAGTTCTTCATATTTAAAAGAAACAAAAACCAGTACCCCTCAAATGTTCACCGTAGAAGGACATAACACTATAAACAGCATAATCAAATTATGGTAGGCATTACAAAAACAAAGACACACAGGTTTATCCACTTGATTTTGTTCCCATCCCCAAATGGATCACATTTCAGATTCTGGGATCATGCTTAATGAAACAATTCTGACACTCAGGGAGATGTACCCTGTGATAAGACATTACTCAATGTTCCCAGTCAGTACTCAAAGGCAGCAAAAGACATTTCTAAATAAGATATTTATTCCTCCTGCCAAAAAAACTGTAATATTATTTTTCAATCCCCACAAATGCCAACAAAAATGTTCATTATCTTACTTGATTTACACTTCAAAGTAACAATATTACTTCTAACCTCGCAGACCACATTAACCCTCGCTATTGGTCTTAAGACTTAAAACCTGGCTATAAATTTAATGAACTAAACTCTGAAAACCAAAAGGTATATGGTGGTGGTAGTAAAAGCTGATAAAACTATAAATTAGGTTAAGTTATTTTTCTGCTTACCTAAAACATTTAACAATATTCATTTATTCCATAAACATTTACTAAGTACTTGTGGGCCAGGCAAGAGATACAGAATTGTACAACAGTCCCTGCATTTGGGGATCGGATATCTAAAAACATCTTTTGTGCAACCATTACTGACACTTAAAAGTTCTTCCTGTAACAGCTGCAAAAAATATTCATCTCAACTAAATGTATGAAATTGTCACTGGATTTCAGCACCTAGAACATACTGGCCCACAAAATCAAGTTTCACATCTAAAAATTGTACCAACAGCCCCCAAACTCTCAATATGCAACAATCAAAACATTTGGCATGTCCAAGAAAGTGAAAAAGCCTGAAGTATACTGGTATTAGCACATAACATGTCCCAAGTAACTACCACAATAGTTTCTAAAATTTCACATTTTTCACCTAACAGATATGAACATAAAAATGGAAATATGCATTACAATTCATAAAATAATAAAATATTTGATCGAGCATGTAAGGTGATAAAAAAATGTACTGTTTCGTTAAAAAAAATTTCCAGCAATACAATCCTCAGCTTTTATGTAAACACGCTAAACATTTCATTTTCTTCAAAAATTACCATAAAGTTATTTTAACCACCTGTATAACAGTTCTTCCCAACTTTTTAATATTCTTGGAAAATACCCGAACACAATTACTTTCCACAAATCCAGAAATCTTCCATTCTATCAAAGCTACCAAATTTCAAAACAAGTACAACCAGTCTTGTATTAGATTTCTGTAATTAAAAAACCGAAACAAGATAGGCCTATATGTCCAGGCTTGTAGAATTTTTCTCAACTGTAAACACTCTACAACGTATTAACAATATAAACTAGACAACAAGGTTCAAAGCAATTCACGTTGCTAATACTGCATCTTACAAAAACGACACCATTTTTAAACCAGTCAAGCAAGTGCTGAGAAAAACTCCCATCAAGTCTCGCCAACAAACCTTCAGTTGCAAACACATTTTTTTTCAGTTATACTAAATGGCATCACCCTAATCTTTAACACAGAACGGTTCCTGCCAGCTACCCCAATTTACATCAGGTGATCTCTGGGAATCCAGGAGCCAAAGGAGGATTTTTAGGGTCTAGAAATCTCTCCTGACGAGCCTGCAACTCTCAGTACACAAATCCCAGAATACGGTTTAGCGCTGAATAACCCGGAATAACCCTTCAACCAAGTCACTCACATTTTTCACTATAAAGCGCACACTGGTGGCACACATAGATCCCACACACTTACCATCGGCAACTAAGCCTCTCTGCACTAGAGTCCATCCCGTCACTAACCTGTAGATCCTAAAAGCTCCTCCCACCCATTTCACGTGGCTTCAAACTAGCACGTCCAGCCTTTACTAGAGAAACTCAAATTCACTCTCCATCAAAAGCACCCCCAGACCACATCCCATTGGACTTCCTTCTCCTTCAGCGCTGGAGGCTGTCCGCCAAGGGGTACCCTCGAGGGTAACCCCTGCCCCAGCGCTGGGCCTTGAAGTCACTTCAACTACAACCCTCTCCACCTTCAGGCCATGAATTCGACCAGTTAAGACTTCCTCCCTAGACTTACAGGGCTGTACCGACTACAGCTTCCTCCCCACAGGTGTGTCCTAGTTATACGGTTTTCTGGTAAGCCACAGGGCCTCCTTCCCACTTCGGGTGGAGGGAGTATCCTCACTGCGATCTCCTCACTTTGGAGCAGAGATGTAGTTATAATCTCGGCCCCCTTTGGGGTCATAGAAAATCTTGCTCACTCGGAATACAGGTGTGATCTCACTGCAGTCCCCGTTAGTTCGCAGGCCGCTGGGCCACCCAGCTCTGGCCTCCTCCCTCTCAAACCACGGGGGCGTCCTCGCTATAGCCTTGTCCCCACTTCGGTAAGCAGGCTCATCCTCTCTTGCGTCCTTCTTGCACACTCTCAGGCCTCAGAGGCGCAAGTGGCGCCCCAAAGCCCCCGCAGCCGTGCCCGACCCTTTTGTGTGGGGCGCTCGCTGCCGCGGGCTCGGAGGCCTCCGAAGGCCCCGCCCCGGGCCACCAAGGGGCGGCTCGAGCCCCGCACAGCCCCGCCCGTTCCGGGGCTGCGGGAGTCTTACCGGGGAGTGCTGCGCGGCACCCGAACCCAGACCCGAGTTACCCCCCGCGCGAGTGCCTCCGCCCCGCGGCCGACAGCCCCTGCGCGAACGGCTTTCCGGAGCCTACAGCAGCCCAGCCACCACCACCTTTGCCGCTTCACAAAATGGCCGCCAGCCCGCTCCGCAGGTCCGCGTTCCAGAAGGGGCGTGGTGAGGTGGCTGACGTCACGGACAAGACGGCGCAAGCGCACTGAGGGTTTCGGGCAACGTCCCGGAAGTTACCGGTGTTTGTGAGAAGAGCTTTGAGTCAGTTTGTGCGGCTTTTGCGCTCTAGCCAGACTTTGGGAGAGGGACGCTAGTTGTGGGTTGGGTATAGTATCTGTATCCGCCCCTTATTGCGGGACTCTGTGCAAATTGCTTCACTTCTTTAAGCCTTTGCGAAAAAAGGGAAATATACTGTACCTACCTTGCATGGTTATTCTGAGAATTAAAAGAACCATAAAGTGATGTCTAGTTTTATTGATTCCGACAGAAGAACCAAAACCTTGTTTTTTCCATTTAAAAATTTCAATCAGGGCCGACCTGTGTGGCTCAGGTGATTGGGCGTCGTCCTGCAGAGCCAAGGGACGCTGCTTGAAGGTCAGGTCACATGCCTGGGTTGCAGTTCCATATGGTAGCGGCTTGTGCCAGAGGTAACTAATCCATGTTTCTCACATTATGTTTCCCTCTCTCCCTCCCTTTCCCTCTTTCCAAAAATAAAATCTTTTTAAAAAATTTCAGTCAGGGGAGCCTTATCCACCAGTCTTCATTAACCCATCTACAGATGTTTTTCAATTTATTTTACTATAGAAAAAATTATACTGATGCTGCTTTGGTGCAGGCCTCCCAGACTCCACTGGCCCTGTGTCTACCCTATATCTTCATGAATGTCATGGTAATTGAACTAATCTTCTAAGACAGAAAGTGAGGAGTCAACTAAAAAATTCAGGAACCAAGCCCAAGGTTGTGGGTTCCTTCCCCAGTGAGGGCACATACAAGAATCAACCAATGAATGCACAAATGAGTGGAATAGCAAAAGGATGTTTCTCTTCGCGCTTCTCTAAAATAAATAAATTAATAAATTTTTAAAAAATCAGGGGCCCTGCCCTGGCTAATGTGGCTCAGTGGATTGAGCACCTGGGCACTGGCCTTCGAACCAAAAGATCACTGATTCAGGGCACATGTCTGGGATTTGGCCCAGGTCCCCAGTTAGGGGTGTGCAGGAGGCAACAGATGGATGTGTGTCTCACACACTGATGTTTCTCTCCCTTTCTCCCTCCCTTCCCCTCTTTCTAAAAGTAAATAAATAAAGTCTTTTAAAGAAAAACTGTAAAAAAAGTCAGGGGCCCTGATCAGTATAGCTCAGTTGTTTGGGTCCCACTTGGATTCACCATGAAGGCCCGTGCCTGGGTTGAGCTTTGGCCCTGATGGGGCGGTGTGAGAAGCAACCAATCGATGCTGCTCTCTCACGTCACAGTTTCTCTCCCTCTCATTCTCCCTTCCTTACTCTCTAAAAATTAATGAGTGAGTTAATTAATTAAAAAATGTCAGGGACCAAATTCCCACAACTCTAACAAACTTTTGGGAAGATTTGTTTGGCAGACTTTCCTGGTGCTAGCCCAGTATGCCAAAACCAGCAAAGTAAAAAACCAGGCCACACATTGTTTTTTTAATCCTCAGCCAAGGACATGTTTTTTATCAATTTTAGAGAGAAAGGAAGTGAGGCGGGCAGAGAGAGAAATCAGTGTGAGAGAGTAACATCAATGGTTGCCTCCTGTACACACCCCGACCAGGAACACAACCCAAACTCTAGGTATACACCCTGACTGAGAATCAAGCCCACTACCTTTGGATGTAGGGGAGGATGCTCCAACCAACCAAGACACTCGGCCAGGGTGGGGGCCACACTTTTAAACCAATTCTTTATTTTATTATATATACTCTTTGTAGGTATAATATAGTACATTAAAAAAACCCCTACTAAATGCAATGTAGTATCTTAGTTGGATCCTGGAACAGAGAAAGGACATTAGTGGGAAAACCTTTGAAATCTGAATAAAATCTGAGGTTTGTACAGATGTTAACCTCTTAGTTTTAACAAATGTACCAAAGATGTTAAGTGAGAGGAAGTTGGGTGATGGATATCTAACTCTGTACTATCTTTGTAACCTTTTGCTAAATCTAAAATTATTTAAAATACAGGCCTGACAGGGTAGTTCAGTTGGTTATAGTGTCATCCATAGCAAAGTTGCAGGTTTGATCTCTGGTCAGATCACATACAAGAAGCAACCAATGACTGCATAAATGAGTGGAAGAACAAATTGATGTTCTTCTTTCTCTCATTGATAAATTAAAAAAATAAATACATAGCCCTGACTGGTGTGGCTCAGTGGATTGTGTATCAGCCTGTGAACTGAAAGGTCACCGGTTTGATTCCCATTCAGGGCACATACCTGGGTTGTGAACCAGGTCCCCAGCTGGGGGTGTGAGAGAGGCAACCAATCTATATTATCTCTCACACATCAGTGTTTCTCTCCCTGTCTTTCTCCCTTTCAGTCTCTCTAAAAATAAATAAATAAGCCCTGGTTGGTGTGGCTCAGTAGATTTGAGTGCCAGCCTGCGAATCAAAGGGTCACCAGTTTGATTCCCAGTCAGGGCACATGCCTGGGCTGTGGGCCAGGTCCCTGGTAAGGGGGCGTGAGAGAGGCAACCACACATTGATGTTTCTCCCCCTCTCTTTCTCCTTCCCTTCCCCTCTGTCTAAAAATAAATAAATAAAATCCTTTAAAAAATAAAAATAAAAAATAAAATCTTTTAAAATAAATAAATCAAATTATTCAAAATTTAAATTTTATTTTAAAAACTTCTATAATTTCATCTCTTTCTCCTATCCATCTGCATTCACCATACTTTAGCTTAGTGGCTCTCAAACTTTTGACCATGACTCACATAAGAAATACATTTCCAACTTGGTACCTGCATGCAAATATGTAACTATAAAATACTTAATATATGTGTGATGGAGTCTAATTTATTTCGCTCTCACTTGTATGTGTGCTGGTAGCTACCCACCTGTGGTTGCAGATCCATAAATGGAAAACTCTACCCTGGCTGCACTGGCCTCCTACTGGTTTCTCAAACATGCCGTGCTTCTTTATACCTCAGGCCCTTTGCTTTTGCTGCTGTTTCTCAGCCCTCACTCATTCCTAGCTCTATCCATGACTGGAAATCACATTTTTGCTTAACTAACACCTCCTCAGAAAAACTCTCATGGTATCCCCAGCGTAGTAGTTTCTCCCCACTATTTCCTTTTACCACTCCAACTCTGTCAAAGCACTCATCACAACCTATAATAGCCTTATTTATTTACTCCTTATTTTCTGTCTTTCCACAAGAATGAGGGCAAGGTCCTTTTTGGTCCTGTTCACCAGTGTCCAAAACAATATCAGGTTCCTGACAGGCACTCATATAATTGCTGAAAGAAGAGATATGGAAATCAAATGTAGTAGTAGTCTGCTCCACAATTCCCAAGCACATATTGAAATTTTCCCTGGGCTTCTCATAAAGTCACAGAGTAAATAGAGGAATGTGATTTTATTTCTTCAATCTGCAAATTAACAAACTTTTAAAAAGAAACAAATTTTCAGAATAATAGGTAGAATCATACAGACATTTCTCACTCCACTAGGTCAAAAGAAAAGTACACAGGGACGGAAAGACACACTTTGTAAGATCTGTTCAGTCTACAATCAATATGAAGAGGTGGCCTCTGGAGTCACAAAAAAGATTAAATCTAGTTGATTACACTTGTTCCTGAAGGAATCAGTCTTGCTAGTAGCTGTACGCAACAACTCAAGTGTCCACGTACAGCACTAGGGTCCCTGAACAAAGAGCCTTCTTTCAGTTCTGGCTCTCTCCACCAAGGATACAGACATGTCCAGCAGCAATAGCGTAACAAATGTCCCTCCTGTTTCAGGGTGAGATATACACTCACATCAGAGCAGAGAAGGACTCCTGAGAAATGGGGAGTGTTCCCCCGCAAAGAAACTGAGACCCCAGAAAGATAGTATTCCTGTGTTTCTCTCTTGGAGATGAGCTGATGCGGAAGTCAACTGAGTTATATCAATTCTGGTTTGGACATGAAACACCCACTGGGTTTCACACCTGCTGGGCTGTGCGTAGGTTGATGAGGCAGGAGCAGCCAGGTCAGCACACAGTCAGAGGCCTTCTCCTCTAGTGTTGGGTCCACTTGATGCTCTTAAGGTCAATGCCATCCTGCACCATCTCCCAGAGAGGGCTGCCAAAGAGAAGAGGTATTGGATGAGTGATGGCTTAACAGAAGAAGTTGCCAACATTGGCTCCTAGGCCAAGAATCCTGTATTAATGGGAGTTTTCCTACACTTAATCTACAAGTCACTAATTTTGTATTGATATCGCTACAATGACAACTATTAATATTATCAGTAACAATAATGAAAAACATCTAAATGTATGTACTACTTTCGTTTATAAAAACATTTTTTCAGCCTTGGCTGGTGTGACTCAGTGGACTGAGAGCTGGCCTGCGAACCAAAGGGTTGCCGGTTTGATTCCTGGTCAGGGCACATGCCTGGGTTGTGGGGTCAGGTCCCTAGTAGTGGGTGTGCAGGAGGCAACCACACATTGATACTTCTCTCCCTCTTTCTCCCTCCCTTCCCTGATCTAAAAATAAATAAATCTTAAAAAAAAATTTTCCCTATTCTGAAAACTAGTAGCTGAGGAGATCCAGTTTCTTGCTTTGTGGAACTCCTAAAACCTAAAATCCAAGTAACTTTGGTTTCCAGGTGTGTGCACTCAAGAGCATGAAGAGCAAGAGCATGAGGACTGCTAATACAGTCCTCAGCACTGCAATCTCTTGCAAAGGGTCTCTGGTGCCACAGTGCAGACCTCATCTCTCGAAGACGCTTCACGTGGTGAATGCACTTTTCAGCTGTGTAGTCCACTTCCTCCTCTGTAGTGAAACGGCCAATGCCAAACCTGAAAAAGGCGCAAGAGAAGAGCATTACATCAGAGCTCTGGCATGGAGGTCATTTCATTCAGCAAATACTCAGTGAAGCTCTACTCCACAAAGAACCTGGAGAGAATATGGCCCTGCCCCTGTAGATCAGAGGTCCTCAGCGTTTCTATGGTTTGTGGACCAGCTACACCAGAATCACCTGAGAGGTTTCCTACTCCTTCAGACCTAGTGAATCAGAATCTCTGAGTGTGGGACTCAGAAATCTTCATCTCACACAAACTTCCCGGGTGATATTCAATGATATCTGAAAATCACTGCTCTAGAAACTTTCATGAAGAATTAAGAAAGAATAAGGAGCCCTCGATGGTGTAGCTAAATGGATTGAGTGCAGGCCTGCAAACCAAAGAGTTGCCGGTTCAATTCCCAGTCAGGGCACATCCCTGGGTTGCAGGCCAGGCCCGCAGTAGGGAACATGTGAGAGGCAACCACACATTGATGTTTCTCTCCCTCTCTCCCTTCCTTCCCCTCTGTCTAAATATAAATAAATAAATTCTTAAAAGAAAGAAAGAATAAGGAAAACTAGATTGAGGAACACTATGACAGGTGAAATATACAAAAGAAGATGCACCTCAACGGACTGACCTGACAGAAGAGTGAGCTAAATCCTCATCAGTGCCAATGGCTCGAAGGACATACGAGGGCTCCAGGGATGCAGAGGTGCAGGCACTGAGGAGAAAGACACAGAGCCTTGCTCAGTTCATCATCAACGTCTGCTTTTAGCCCCGAACCTCAGGCTTGCTCCCACCCCTCAGGTCCCTGAAGTTGTGCCATGGAGACACAAGAGATATTCTCATTTGTTGGAGCTAAAGGGCCTGATGCTACCTGCACCTTCTGGGATATGAATCTAGCTCACCTAGCCCAGAGGAAGGATAAACGCCTTGAACAAGGATACTGCCGAAGCATGACACTGCACGGGCTGGTCTGACAGCAAGAGGCAGCAGAACATATGCCCACTCCCCTGTGACTGCATACACCATATTGTACCAGCCTAAAGGACAGCTAAACCCTTGGTGGCCTTTGAAGCATACTTCAAATCTAGAAGGCCTGCCACAGCGCTGCTAATACAATATTAGAACAGATACATGCAACCTCTGGGTCAACAAAAGGCACAAAATTCTACCCCAGGAAGCTCTCCTCGAGTGGCAAATTGCAGCCTGTGCCCAGCTGGCTAAAAAAACCAGACACTTACAAAACGACCTTTACTCTTAAGCAACAGCTCCTGTGCCTGTCAGCTCTACACTAGGAAGCTTGACAATTTGCTATAACACTTAGAAGCCAGGCTAATCAGTCCTGCCACAGTCGCTGTCTATCTGTTCCAACTTACCTCCCCGAAGATAAGGCAACATCCTTGAGTGCCATCAGTAGACTCTCCCCTTCCACGTAAGCGAAGGAGAGGTTGATACAGCCTGGAAGAAAGAACCACTAAGAGAGGAGTCTCAGGCTCTTCCAGAATGGGAATAGAAAGGGCTTGTTCAGACCTGGGTAATGGTGCTCAGGGTCCCCATTCATCACCACATCTGGAAGGCTCTTCATTATCTTCTGTGTCAGCCGCTCTGCTAACTTGGAAATTCGCTTGTGGTCATACTGAGGAACACGCAAGGGAGAACTAAGCATAGTGACCATCGACAGCACAGAAATACACAGGATGAGGAGCCCTTCTTCTCCTGTGCCCGAAGTGACCCTGCATCAGACCCACCTCTCGTCCTGTGTTACTCATGGAGAATACTGTATCCCCAGCAAAATAACTGGACACATGGTTCTAATGACCCCCAAATAAATGTGCTGATAACTACTGAAAAGGCCTGGATTTGGGAGTCCATAACATCTCTCCAGAACAAGATGCCAGCAGCACCGGGACGAGGACGGTTTTCTTAAACCTCCTCTTCAGGTAGAGATCTGGCTCCGTCATGCCAAGAAGCCTCTAACAGGAGACCCAGCACAGGGGAAGAAGCTGTGAGAGGGAACTGCTCTCTCCATACCTCCATCTCTTGCTGTGCCACTTCACACGCAGCCCCCAGCCCCACCACCAACGGTGTGGGCACTGTACCAGACCGCATACCCCGCTCCTGCCCCCCTCCACTCTGCAGGGCCTCTACACGCACACGGGGCCGGCGGCGAATGTAGATGGCACCAACCCCTGAGAAACAAAGTTTGTTACAAAAAAGAGAGAAAGAAAAGTGCAGATGAAATAAAATATCATTTTCCAAAGGGGTCAAAATATTCTTTTAACTTTTATGTAAGTTTGAAATTTTTTTAAATAAAAAAAGTTGGGGGAAAAAGAAAAAACAGAAGTAAAAGGATACGCAATACTTATCAAAATTATTTAACATCAGGAAGGTAACTACCAGGAGTAAAGGCTCATTTTAAATTTAAAGTAACTCCTTGCCCTGGCAGGGTAGCTCAGTTGGCTAGAATTGTCCCATACACCAAAAAGGCTGTGAGTTCGATCCCTGGTCAAGGCACATACAAGAAACAAGCAATGAATGCATAAGTAAGTGGAACAACAAATAAATGTTTCTCTCTCTCTCCCCTCCTCCCTTTCTCTCTGTAAAATTAATAAATTTAAAAAATTTTAAAGATAAAAATAAAGTAGCTTCTGCCCTGGCCAGGTGCCTCCATTGGTTGGAGTGTCATCCCATATACCAAAAGGTTGTGGGTTCGATCCCCAGTCAGGGCACAACCTACATTGTGGGTTTGATCTCCAGCTGGGAGCACACACATATATAGATCTATCTTCAATTAAAGACAATAAAGGCAACACTTTAGTTAAAGACAGAATGACAGTTGTGCTCTTTAAAATTATAGCAAAAATACTCTTTGAGACCTCTGGGAACCTTTATAAGGAGTCATCTTACATGCTTCCAGGAGCTATCACACCCTTCCCACAGGGTGTACACTCAGATGACACACCCTGCAGACACAGAGCATGTACTGGCATTATGAACCCCCTCAGGACCTCACCCCAGAGACAGAGGAGGAGCTGTTTTTTATGGCTACCCCCATAAAATAGCAGGCGATAGTATCTTCACAAAGTTGGGGTGAAGAGGCAGAATTCTAATTAGAAAACATCCCTAGGCCAAAAGCACATGGAATAGACAAGTATTCTTGAGAGACATAACAAGAGTACACAGACCACTAAGTCCAGGAACAAACATCGAGAGATGCACAACCCACACAATCTTCCTCTAGGCTAAAGCAAGACGCAGGGGAATGAAGGACTCAAAGAATATTGCTCTGCATAGAGGGGAGACAAGGTCTTAACAAGGACTTAACCTCTGTTCTTCAACCAAATGGATGCCTACATGCTGTCTAAGGATTTTCTAAAGAGAACAGGGAAGGATGGTCTACTGCACTGCAACTATGAAGTTTACAAACAGGCGAGTGTTCTTGGCTATTGCTCAACGACACTTGCAGAGGGCTCTCCCTCTTGGCAGCACCCCTCCATGCCTTTCCCACCCCCTCTTCTTCCTCCAAAGCCCGTTACCTTCGCCTTTCCCTCTCCTAAGCCTTGTCCAAGGGCCCTTTTGCCTCTGTAACTTGTTTGTCGAGCCTACGCAGCCCAGCTGGCCCACTTCTACTACTTCTATAACTTTCTAAGTAAACTTTCTTATAATTTGAAAAATAGACGTATACATGTAGATAAATAACTGACACTTGCATTCTGCAAGGCACTCTGAATTTATAACTTCTGAGAGCAATGGACATCCCGAATGAGTCCAAGGAACACCTGTGAACGGGCTTACTGGGAAGTGCAGAGCAGAGAAACTGGAGGAGGGGATGATACCTTTGGGACCATAGATTTTGTGGCCACTGATGCTCATGAGATCAATTTTCATGTCGTTGACATCAAGAGGGATTTTTCCAACAGCCTGGGCTGCATCGGTATGGAAATAGACCTTTCTGGAACTGCAAATCCGCCCTGAGGAAACGACAGAGGGGAAGAACCATAGCGCAATGTTGGGAAGTCACCTGGCAGGGGTCTCACAATGTACCCTGAGTTCTAGGGCAAAACTGCACCAGGCATTAGCCTCTAGCCATAGAAATCATTCATTCTCTCTCTCTCTCTCTCTCTCTCTCTCTCTCTCTCTTTCTCTCTGTTCAACACTGATCTTTCAATATATCAGATTAACTTTCATATTCTTTTTGATTTTAAAAGAGGCAGAGATTAACAGATAGATTTGCTAATGTGACTAAGAGGTTACAGGGCGAGTCTCTGGCTCTAAGTGAGCATAATAAAGAGATAAAAGTGAAAAAGGTCAAAGAGGAAGAGAAAAAAGAATAAAGGGCTGCTTTGTTTGTTTTTTGTTTACTATGCCAACTGCAGAAAAATGAAAAGAACATAAAAAGTACTAGACCTGGATTCAAATACTGGCTATGCTATTTACAGTGTCTCTTTCCCCAGATTTTCTCACTGCACTCTATGAAGTGTTACAGAAGCCAGCCCACTCCCACTCCTCAGGTGAATCTCAGTGGTGGGTGAGCATGAGGTGAGTATCCAGGATACTCACCTATTTCTACAATGGGCTGCTTCACTCCAATCTCATTGTTCACAGCCATGACTGAGACCAGGCTGGTATCAGGCTGGATGGCAGCTTCTAGGTCCTAAGAATATCAGGAGTAAGGAGACTATATACAATACCACCACCAAGTAGTCCTCCCCAACTCAGAATGCAGGCAAGCTTAGTCTTAGTCTTGGAAAGGAGCCTTTGCTACACACCTGTCAGAATGGTTTAAATAAGAATAAGGACAATACAAAAATGCTGGCGAGGATGCAAATAAACTCGATCACTCATACACTATTTGTCGGAATATAAAATGGTACAGCCACACAGAAAAACACTTTGGCAGTTTCAGTTCTTTATAAAAGTTGTGAACAAAAAGGGGTGCTGTGATAAATCAATGACCAGAAGTAACTTCACATGGTGATCTAGTTGAAAATTCCTAACTGGACCCTGGCCGGGTAGCTCAGTTGACTAGAGTATCATCCTGATATGCTAAGGTGACGAATTCCATCTCCAGTCAGGGCACTTACAGGAGACAACCAATGAACGCACAGATAAGTGGAACAACAAATTGATGTTTCTCTCTCTTCCCTGTTCTCTCTCTAAAAAATCAATTTAAAAAATTGTTTTAAGTCAGGGACCTGGGGAAACAAAATGGATTACTGGGTACCTATTTGTAAAAAAAAAAAAAAAAAAAAGTCCTAACTGAACTGGTATGGTGGGTACTCATGCCCCAGGCCTATAACTTTTTTAGTAAAGGGTTTATCTTGGCCTTAAGCAAACCCTGTCCATTGTTCTTGGCCATCTAGGTTAACACACCTTTGAAAAGCCAGAGTAATCCTCTTTTCCATACCTCTCAGAGGTGTAACCACCCTCAAAGGAGCATATAATCTTGTTAATTATCCTGTAAACCAATCCTAGAAATTTCCTCGTCTTGTAGTCTTCTACCTTCATGTAATTGTGCTTATGTTTCCACCTTAATTCCAAATGTACACGACAGGGTCCTGTCTACAAACTATATCTTAGGATTTATCTAGGGATGCTGGTATCCAAAACCTGGTGGACTAGATGCTTGGACTCACTAGCCAAAATGGACACATAAGGACATGGGGCAAAAAGGGAAACATTCATCTAAAAAACTGCCCTTCCTCTTTAGAGTGATAAGAGCCATCAGTGTAAGGGAGGAAGAGGCCAGAGCTTCGCCATGGTGTGAGCCCCTGGCACCCAGGCATACATGTCCAGTGGCTCCCACACAAACAGGAAGCACCAACAAAACTGAGTAATACATCCTGGGAGAAAAGGAAGATGGTAGAACAGATGAAAGGGGAATACTAAAAGGATAAAGTCTGAATTATTTGCTATTGTGGTGCCATTTGCTGAGCAGGCCTGTGCCCTTGTTAAACATGACTGCCATTTTACTCTTCTGAGCTTACGTCCTCAGAACTGGAAATTACTGGAAAGCAAGAACAGAACATGACTAATGGCCCATCCCCCTCCCCCAGAGCCGCAGGCAAAAGATAACACTGGAGCAAACTGCAGCTTATTCAAAACCAATGGAACCTTCCTTGTGTTACAAAGCCACAAAGAGCCCAGAGGCCACACAATAGCAACCCCGCCCACCCTGTTTAATCCAATAAAAACTCAAAGCCCCCACCCCTCAGTGCTGTTGTATCTCTCCAGGCCATGCCCCTCTCCTCTCCTGGAGAGTGAGTAAAAACTTTACTCTCTGGGACTTCCGGCCAAGATGGAGGCATAGGTAGACGTACTGTGCCTCCTCGCACAACCAAGATAGGGACAACAAAGATATAGAAACAAAATAACAACCAGAACTGACAGAAAATTGAAGTTTATGGAAGTCGGACAACCAAGGATTTAA
>CM052547.1:75891684-75934102 GCA_028533065.1 Trachops cirrhosus
TGGGAGGAGGAGAGTGGGGGAAAGATACGAAGAATAAGTAGCAATGAAGGTAGATAGAAAATAGACAGGGGAGGGCAAGAATAGTATGGGAAATGTAGAAGCAAAGAACTTATGACACATGGACTGAAGTAAAGCGGGGTGATGTGGGTGGGAGAGGGTATTCAGGGTGGAGGGGAATGAAGGGGGATAATAGGACAACCGTAATAGCATAACCAATAAAATATATTTAAAAAAAATAAATAAAAAAAAATAAAATATCAAAACTTTACTCTCTGCCAGGGGTGTCCAACCTGCAGTCCTAGGGCCACATGCAGCCCAGGATGGCTATGAATGCAGCCCAACACAAAATTGTAAATTTACTTAAAATCTTTTTTTGCTCATCGGTTTTTTTGTGTTTTTGTATTTAATGTGTAGCCCAAGATAGCTCTTCTTCCAGTGTGGCCCAGAGACACCAAAAGGTTGGATTCCTCTGCCTACACTCCCTTCTCTTTGTGAAGTCATTCACAGCCCACGTCACTGGCCACCCTACCAAATTACTCACAGGTTCCTGGCCAGGCCTACATCTCTAAGCCCCATCCACATCCTTAGCTCTAGTCCTTCCTTCCAGCTTGAGCTGAGGCAGAAGAGGGAGGTTTATAGGCTGAAGCCACGCTCCTCCAAATTTTCCCCTCTAGCCACGAGCCACTCCTACCTTCAGGTCAATGATCCCACTCTTCTTCACTGGGAGGTAGGTGACCTGAAAGCCCTCAGCTTCCAGTGAACGGCAAGAGTCCAGGACGCATTTGTGTTCTGTCTGTGTGGTGATCAAGTGCTTTTTCCGTGACCGATAAAACCTGGCCACCCCCTATACATTGGTGGTGGTGGAAGGAAGGAGAATATACTCAGAGAGACAGCAATGACTTTAATCCCATTTGTAAAGGGAGAGTGGGCAAGGGTGGTGAAAGGTTAAAGCCAGCCCCATTTGCTATGGTGGCACCTTTTGCCTTGCAGACCTATGACTTCATTAAACACAACTGCCATTTTATTCTTCTAAGCTTAGGTCCCCAGGACTGGAAATTACTGGAAAGCAAGAACAGAACTAACCACTCCCAACAGCCACAGGAGGAAGAAAGCATTGGAACAAACTGCAGCCTCCTGTTACAATGCCCCAACTGCCCAGGGACCACAGGACAGCAACCCCCCAGCCTTTTTAAATCCAGTTACAATCCAATAAAAGCTCAAAGCCCTAACCCCCTGGGGCAGGAGTATCTCTCCACACCATGCCCCTCTTCTTTCTTGCACAGTGAATAAGAACTTTACTCTCTATACTTTCTTCTCTTTGTGAATTCTTTCACAGCCCGCGTCACCAACCACCCAAACAGGTGGTATGCTCCAACATCAATTCCCTGACACTGACTGGTGTCCTACAAATCAGTTTAATCCTGATGATAACACCCAGAGTTCATGCAAATCCCAAAGGTTAAGGGGTCAGTCCCAGAAGACTGCTCCCACTCCAAATGCGAGCCACTAGTCCTGCGTGTCACAAACACCACCCGCACTTCTGCGCAGCTGGCTCCAAATTCAGGGCTTCCCACAGCCCTCTGAAGTTCAATAATTCACTAGAATGACTCACAGAACTCATTAAATGATTATGATTATTTATATGCTTATGATTAGGGCTTTATTATAAAAGAATACAACTCAGGAACAGCCAAATGGAAGAGATGCATAGGGTGAGGTCTGGAGTAGGGAGGGGCACAGGCTTCTGCGCTTTCTCCTTGTGGAATCTAGGCATGCCACCTTCTCAGCACACCCTGGAGTTCACCAATCTGGAAGCTCCTCCAAGCCTCGAAGTCCAGAGTTTTTATGGGGGTTTCATTATATTGGCATGATGATTAAATCTTTGACCACAGGACTGAACTCAATCTCCAGCCCCACTATTCTCCTTAGTGGAGAGTAGAGCTGGAAGTTCCAATCCTCTAATCACATTTTTGATCATGCTAGAGTGACCAGCCTGTCCCTTGAAACTAGGACCCATTGCCCTGGCTGGGTAGCTCAGTTGTTTAGAGAATTGTCCCCAATACCCCAAGGTTGTGGGTTCACTCCCCTGTCAGCACATACAAGAATCAACCAATAAGCCCTGGCTGGTGTGGCTCAGTGGATTGAGTACTGGATTGTGAAGCAAGGGGGTTGCTGGTTCGATTCCCAGTCAGGGCACATGCCTGGGTTGTAGGCCAGGCCCCCAGCATGGGGTGCACAGGAAGAAACCACACATTGATGTTTCTCTCCTTCTTTCTCCCTCCCTTCCCCTCTCTCTAAAAATAAATAAAATCTAAAAAATAAATAAATAAAAGAATCAACCAATGAATGCATAAATGAATGGAACAGCAAATTGATATCTCTCCCTTTATGCTCCCCCATTCTCTCTCTTTCTAAATTCAATTTTAAAAAAATAAAAAGAAAAAGAAAGAAACTAAGGGCCCACCACGAATCACTTCATTACCATAAACCCAGATATGGTTCAGAGGGGCTTGTTGTGAATAAGAAATGACAATCTTATCATTCAGGAAACTCCAAAGGTTTCTGAAGCTCTGTACCAGGAACAGAGAAAAAGACCAAATATATTCACAGGTGGAAAATAGGGAACACACCTATCCTTTCTCCCCAAGCAAAAGCCTCTCTCTTTTATTTCTATTTAAATAGCAAAACATGCAAATATGGCGATACTGATACCCAAAGCTGTCAGTGTAGAAGTGAAACTCACACTTACTGCATATGGCAGTATTTATGCTATAACTCTTCAGAGAACTATGTAGAAAGATGTCTTAAAAGCTATATTCACATTCTGTAACTGTGATCCCTCTTTTGGGAGTTTACCTTAGGGAAATATTGCAAAAGATAAATGAAGCCATAGACAGAAAATATGCTTTAGTAATACTTACAGTCTTCAAGAAACATAGAAACAAGAGAAGTAGTAATAAAATAAATACTAAGTTGGAAAAATACAACTCCATAAACGAGAATGTAGTTATATTAAAAATAAAGGAGTTGAAAATGGAAGAACCTAGGACATGTTATTAATAGCTACAGAAGAATAAATATGACATGCTACAATTGGTGAAAATATTAAAAGCAAATTTGTATATATGTAGAGTTTTTTTCTGGTACAACACTACAAAGAACTAGTTTAGAATTAACAGAATTAACTTCACAGACCAGGACTTGTGATAAGAATAGGGGAGAAAGACTTACACTTTATGTGAAACTTTTCTATGGAATTAAAAAATTTTACCACAAATGCATGAGTTATTTTCTAAAAATTAAAAAAAAAAAATGAAACCCCATTCTTCCAGAGCTTATAATAGAACACTACTTTAAAAGCAGAATATAAAACCAATTAGGCTAAATTTATTTATTTATTATTATTTATAAAGATTTTATTTATTTTTAGACAGAGGGGAAGGATGGGAGAAAGAGAGGGAGAGAAACATCAATGTGTGGTTGCCTCTTGTGCAACTGGGGACCTGGCCCGCAACCCAGGCATGTGCCCTGACTGGGAATTGAACCAGTGACCTTTTAGTTCGCAGGCTGTCACTCAATCCACTGGGCCACAGCAGCCAGGGCCCAATTAGGCTAAATTTACAACAATATAAAAACATATGTTCTTAAAGACAAGGAATATAAAAAGAAAAACATTGAAAAGTTCCCTTACTCTTATCCCACTTACTCATAGTGTAGAATGCTCTAATAGCAGATATGTATTTACTCTATGTGTCCAGGAGGCTAAGGGGAATGCTGTCACAACTATTCTTAGCAATACTTAATCTAGGTTTGGGATCTGTGGAACCTTTCAAAACAAACATTTTCAAAGTTTGGAAACCATCCTCATTTCTTGGAGGGACCTGGCTCTGTGGTCTCTGCAGTCCAAAGAAAGGACGATTTCCTGCTAACAGGATCAGACAGAATGCTGATGATTCTGGAGCCTGTCCCAGGCCTCCTATGCTGAGGACAGGTAAAAAAAAAAAAAGAAATACTGGAAGCAAAGTTGAGAGACAACAGTAAGAGGGGATGAAGCTAGAGTTGAACTAACAACAGCCCACGATTTGTCAGAACCAAGGCATTTACACAAGTGATCCTAGTAACCAGGCTCAATCAAAGCTGGTTATGTTCTAGGAAACACATGACTACTGACAGTGGAATTTTACTTTTGTAAGTACCAGATATCTGTATGTCCCAAGGACAGAGTGACTTCTCCCAGCATGGGTGACCGAATGAATGCCACAGAAACCAATACCTGAAAATGGGGGCATCTAAGAAACGGGAGGAGCCCTGGCTGGTGTGGCTTGGTGGAGTGTGTGCTGGCCTGAGAGCTGAGGGGGTGCCGGTTTGATTCCCAGTCAGGGCATGTGCCTGGGTTATGGGCCAGGTCCCCAGTTGGGGGCGAGTGAGAGGCAACTGATCGATCTATCTTTCTCCCACATCGATGATTATCTCCTCCCTCTTTCTCCCTCCCTTCCCCCTCTCTAAAAATAAAGAAATAAACTCTTTTAAACAAAATAAAGAAATGGGAGAAACTTGTTGCAAACAGATCGGATTAGAAAGAAAAGGGGAAGGTGGAAAGGAGGGCAGCTCTGAAATCATATATATAGGAGTGAAGCTGAGAAACATGCCCACTTACAAATGCATTCTGGATTTCACTGTGACTAAATCACTTCATCTCTGAAGTAGCTGCTATCCCCAAAAATCAAGTGGTTAATGGTCCAAGAACCACTTCCTTTTCTATCCAAGTACCTTACTAAATTCAGTTCAATAGGAACAAAGAGTTGAAGGAAACAAAAAAATCAGAGTTTGTGTTTGTGTCCTTTCTTTTCAATAGGGTGGGAGTAGGTACCTGGGAAACACATGCATAAGCCCAGATGACAGAAGGATACCATCTCCCAAGTAAAGAAACCAAATATGCCCTTTGGTTCCCTTTTCTTACCTTAATTGCTATATTATTGGATTCAGTAGCACCACTAGTGAAAATGATCTCACGAGGATCTGCCCCAATGAGAGATGCTACTTGCTGCAAACCAAGAAACAGAGATAAGTAACATCAGTTCCCCAGGAAGGTAATTAGTTATAGGATACGGCTAGGACAGAGCTCTGGATCAAGAAAAGCTCCACTGCATTCTACCAACTGCCCAAGAAGAAGTTCTGTGCCCAGTAGGGTCAGGCAAGGACAAATTCAGTTACATCCCAGATCCCAGGCTCTTTTTCGGCCCAATACAAAATAATAATAATAACAACAGTGGTGTTTTTAAGAAATCATTATTGATATCTATTTTTTTGGGGGGAGAGGGTTAATAGACACATTATGGTCAGCATTGTCTCATTTAATTCACCCAATAACCCTAGGAAGTAGGAACTATTACAATCTTATCTGCAATGTAAGGAAACTTAGGCTTGGAGAAATTAGATAAGAAAATATGGGAACTAATCAAATGCCTTCAGAGGGACTCCAAGGCCTCCTCTCTGAATCTCTTTCTGAAAGAGCCCCAAACCATTTCTACCTCCACCCACACGTACCAAGAAGGAAATGCCTCCCACAGGCCACTGAATCTTGCCATCAGTACCTCCTAGACTCATCTGTACTAACCTGGCGAGCACGTTCCATGGCTGCCTCACTCTCCCAGCCATAAGCATGTGTCCGGGAGTGTGGGTTCCCATAGTAGTTGACAAGGTAAGGGAGCATGGCATCAAGCACCCGAGGGTCCTGGGCACAACAGAATAGATCAGTCTTTTTGAGCCCATAGTTAACTCAGGTCCCACTCCATTTCCTCAGACCTCTCCCAGCACACTCCCAAACCTTCAGACACTGTTTAGATTAGGCTGCATTCATTCTTATAGCCCCTCAGATACTAAATGAACATCAACCTAATACGCTCCCACTCCATCTTAAATCAGGCTATTCTACCTTCTCCCAGGGTAATCTACAAACATTGTTTTGTCCTGACAGCCATTTCTGCAGGTGTTTCCATTCCTACCAGGAAATGTGATCTACAGGCAGCCAGGACATGACTGAGTCCATATGTTGGCAAAATCTTGCATTAATATTCAAGTGATTATCATGTGCCAAGCTGCTAAAGGCTGATTCATGTCCTTTCATCCATTTACTATTTGCCCAAATTCAGTTACTAAGTAGCAGTCCTGCTAATTTCAAAGCCCATGCTTTTAACTAGTATTATAGTGCCTGCACTGAAGTGATTTGAACAAGGTCAATAGCTTGGAAGTGGCTGAGCCATTTCTAGTGGACTATAACTTAAACCTCCTAATTCCTGGCTCACTGCTTTTCCCAGCACACACTCATCAATGGCTCTTAGTTCTACAAAGATCCAGCCATTTCTGTACATTGTCACGTCTACAATATGATTCCTATAAACAGCATTGGGAAGAGCTGCCCCTCCATCCTTACCAGAGGAGTTGTAGCTTGCACATCCATATACAGAGGTCGCAGCACTGACTTCACCTCCGGAGCAGAGGCTGTATCTGAGGGAACAGCAGACTGGGAAGCATGGTCTAAAACCGACAAAAATATGGAACCCAGGGGCCAAGTGAGAAAGGATGCAACTATGGACACAGAGTGTTCAAGACAGCAGAAGGCAAAAGCCGGATGGAGATAAGTTTAAGGAATGTTGGGGTTGAATCTTAATGAAAAAGAAAACATGATTTGAGCAAACTGTGAAAGAAGGTAAGGGACAGAGACAGGGTTCTTAGAAGGGGATGCTGGCACAATATTCAAATTACATTGTTGGGAGTGGGGATGGGTCTGAAAGGGCAAGGCCATTTAGAAGGAATGTGGAGACACAGGTAAAATCTCCTTTAAAGGTCACTGGCTAAACGACTAGCATCTCTAAAAGTTGGCCAGAAGTCTGAAGGCCAAGCCTAGGGCTCTGAGGGTCTGCGGGACAGGATCTGAGGGCGTCGCGGCGAAGTCACTAAGAAAGCAAGCCTGAGAAAATTAGAGGGGTGCAGCCAAGGGGAAGGATCAGAGCGTCTGGGTAGCAGACAAGAGGGAGGCCACGGAATATTTCGGATGCGTCAAAGGGCAGAGGAGGCAGGTCCGCTCCTTCTGGGAGAGTGGCAGCGAGAGGGACACGGGGGCGTACCGCGCAGGCGCAGACCCCGAGTGGGTGCCTCGGGCCCCGGGCCCGGAACTGGGGGCACCGCCGCAGCCACCCGCCTCCAAGCAGTTCGCAGCAGCATCGTCCCGAAGGCACAGCCCCTAGCCCCAAGCGGTTTGCAGTCTTTAGCTGCGGACTCCCGGAAGTACTGTTCAGCGCCCCGGAAGCATTCTTCGGGCCACGAGTGCGCTCCACCCCCGCGTTCCGAGTGAGACGTAGACCTGAGCTACTGAGGCTGCGAGCGAGGTGAGGTGCGGGATGGGGGATCCGAAGGCTAAAAGGATGATCGAGTTGGATTCCTCTCTGATTTTCCTTCCCGAACTTCCTCGAACCCTTATGCACGCTCCCCACCCCTTTTCCTCCGGCCCCCGCCCCGGCTCTCAGGATGGCGGTCAGGCCTGCATTTTCCTAATCTTCAAATCCCGCAGATGCCGGTGGCCGTGGGTCCCTATGGACAGTCCCAGCCAAGTTGCTTCGACCGCGTGAAGATGGGCTTTGTGATGGGTTGCGCCGTGGGCATGGCGGCCGGGGCGCTCTTCGGTACCTTTTCCTGTCTCAGGTGAGGGGCGCGGGTGGTGACCTCTGGGCGGGACTACCGGACCTTCCCGCCCCATTCCTGCAGCCTGAGTAGAGCCTCAACTCGTTCCAATCTCCTGGCTGTCCTCTGAGCGAGACCGATTTCCTAGCCACTTTAAGTCTGGAAGGACAGGTTGGAACCCTCGGTGCCTGAGAATATGAGCTCTGACTCAATCTCCTCTGCGGCGCCTACTCGTTCTGTAACCTTAGGCAAGCTGAGCCTGCGTTTCCTCACGTACACAATGAGGTCCGTAACACCTACGTCATAGAGCTGGAAAGACCAAGTCAGAGCACATGTAGCACAGAGTCGGGCACATATTAAGTGCTCAGTAAATGGTTTTTACTGCCGTTACTTCCAGTTGCAAGTCGCGAAAGAGACTTGTTGTTAAGCAGTTTTACTGTACTGTAAACAGGATGGTAGAGATGAAGCAGATAAACCCTACACCCTAAATGTCACTTGTAGATGTAGTAGACTGTTATTCCCATTTTCCCAGATTGTAAATTACCATTTACTGAGAACTACAGTGTCACTGTGCCAAGTGCTGCGGTGCTATCACAACAATTGTGTTGTTTTACATTTTATACTTGACACAGCTTATAAAATGAATCCACAAGCACTTTAAATCACCAGGGAACATTAAGGATCATACATACATAGAGGTAAAACCACAGAAAAATGGTTTCCGTGTATTTGACACTGCATTTGCTGACTCCCAGAAGCTAAAGGCAGTCTCAGATCCCAGGTGGGAGGGCATGTCCTGTCAGACTTCTGGAAAGCTCTATTCATCACTAAAAACACACTCTGGAAAAGGGCAGTTAACTCTGTACAGTATTTTTGTTTCCATTGGCCCCATCTTGGTTTCCTCCTCTCTCAGGATTGGAATGCGGGGTCGGGAGCTGATGGGCGGCATCGGGAAAACCATGATGCAGAGTGGCGGCACCTTTGGCACATTCATGGCTATCGGAATGGGCATCCGATGCTAATCAAGGCAGTGGTTGCCCGCTTCCACCCCGTCCCATCAGTCCCAACCCATGTACTATAATAAAAAGACTTTGAGTAGTCTTGGTGTGTTGGAGGCATTTTCTTCTCATTCTCAGCCTGTTACACAGCTTGGTTTTGAGATTTTGAGGCAGACTAAATTTGTCCTTTTCACTAGACCTGAATCTGATAAATCCAGTTAGAAAAATTTTCCATCCTGGAACCTTCCAGATTCTAGTAAACCCGTATTTTCCATCTTTTAACGTTGATGAATGATACTATCACTGTTTTAAACGTAGAAAACAACTTGAAGCTACAAGTATATTCTACTTCAAGGTCACAATGCAGAAGTGGGTTGTTTTTAATGACATGCTCATCCAAAAATTTGGCCAGACAGCTGCTGGCTTGATCAGAAAATTATCCACTGTGAAACAAAACCAAGCCATCAGACACTTTTGTAGCTTCTCAACTAAATCAATCCCAGATTTTTTAAAGTTTTTAGAAATGAGAAGGGGAAACATCAGTTGGTTGCTTTTCGTGTGTGCCCCCAACCCAGGCATGTGCCCCAACCTGAAATCAAAACCTGCTACCTAACGCTTTGCATGAGGTGCTTGAGTCTATACCCATCAGGGCTATCCCAGATGATCCTGTATAAACTGATTCCCATCCCCCCCACAAAGTCCTAATTGACTTGATAGGTAGGGTCTTAGTAATGAGTCAAATGCCCCTCCTACTCAGGCCAGAGACCTTCACAGATTTGGTTACAAAATGCATTACCCACTGTTACCAAATTCTAAGGAAATTGTAATGTTTTAAGAAACTTAAATGTTTGAGGAACACAGAACACTTCAGATGCGGCCAAACTCAGGAACACTTCCAGAATAGCAATAGCAGCTACAGATTTTCCAAAGCAGATACTGTCTCATCAATTACCAGGATTTAACTCAGAACAGCAATTGGAACTACTTGTTTTTTCTCCCTTCCCCTCTAAAAATAAATATTAAACACAAAATTCAAATTTTATTCTGTGGTAGTGAGCTATTTTTTGTCACCTTATATTAGTAAGTTACCAATGGCATTCTGGCCAGGTAACAGGCCCAGTTGATTCATTTTCCCAGTACACCAAAAGGTTGCCAGTTCTATCCCTGTGGGGGTGAGTGGAATGGGAGGCGACCAAATGATTTTTGTGTCTCCCTTAACTCTAAAAGCAGTGAACATACATATGGACACCTTTGCTGTCCCTGGAAAGGATGGCAGAACTTGACAGAACCAAGACTTAAAAAATATTTAACTATGCATAATTTGGAAAGAAAAAATTGGTAGTGTAAGTCAGCCCAAGAAACATTGCTGCCCAGTGTTCAAAAAATAGTTAAGTTTGCAGAACTTCTTCAGGTTAAATAACTGAAACAAAGCAAGCAATTTCAGATTATTCAGCAAGAATTTATAGAAAATTGTTGATGCCTCCATATTCAAACTGATTAAGTATCTTGATATCTGAATAAATGTATAAAACTTGTGCCTCAATGCTAGATAAATTCCACAGAAAAAGAAATGAGGTGAGGCCATCATTATGAGCAACACTGCTCATTCCAAGGCTCAACTTAGACAAAGCTTAAAGCAGAGTCCAAGAGTATAAATGATAAAGGATCACTACCCAAGTTAAATACCATAATGAAGTAATAAATGCAATCAAATCAATTTGGGAAATCACTTTGAACTTACACTATTTTTTGTTCAGTATTTACTTTTAAATAGTAAAGCGTATTTTCATAAAGATGCCCCCAAAAAACCACAGGACACTTAAGGCACTTAATGACTTTGTTCAGTTTTTTGTAAATCCCTGTTTTGATAACATTACCCTAAATAAATAAATAAGCAAAGTGCCAAGATATAGCAACATACAGGAACATACAGACACTTGAAGGCATGACTTTATCCAGACTCTGCTAAGAATTTTCCCGAAGCAAATACCAAGTAACTACAGAACATCAAAAATTATTTTCATGTTTCTATGACTTTAAAACATTTCAAAAATGAAGATTTCTTGTGGCCTTTTAAAGAGAATTTTATTTGAGTGGTTCTTACAAAGATTGTTGCAATATGAAAGTCATTTGTTTGATAGAAATATCAAGCTGTCTTGTCAAACACACTGAAGTAACCCAAAAATATATTTCAGAGCTCACAGAGCTTAAAAAGAGCAAAGATTATATGCAACCAGACAAAACCTATTTCTGCATTTCCTATTTCTTGCTCAGACTGCTTTGCCCTTACCAGACTGTCACTAACATCTTGAGGAAATGCAGGGATCATTTTGTTTGGAACCTTAGACACAACAGAACACATATTTACAAAGAAACTTTTACAGATACATTAATTGAAAAGATACCATTCAAAAATGGAATTTTGAAACCTTTTCTTGCCAATTAATCAGAATGCGAGATGTTAATCCAACAGCCCTTAAGCTGTCTTGAGTTTCCATACACTAAATACGGATTTCAGAAACCTCTGCTAAACCATTAGCTAAAAGTAACATTAGCAAAAATGTGAAATGTAACTGCTGTGTAAAAAGTTAGGCTTCTGAAATGAAACATTAAAAACATCATATCCCTGTCTGCCTTTTTACATTAAGCACATTTGTTCCCCTAGAGCTATTCCTATAGATCTTTAATGTAATTTCCTACATGTACATTTAAAAGGCAGAACAAGAGAACAACAGCTTTGTATACAGTGGGATTTGCTAGTTAGGGAGAATGAGCACACTGAATTCCTGTTAACATTTTTATTTCTTCAGGGTAACAGGAATTGTATACAAATGACAGTAGACCCTTGCTTCTTTATTTTTATCTAAATAAAAGATAACTCAAGATGAACTCTCAAGAAAGAAAAAGAGCTATGTACATAAGGGACTATATCTTCCTTCATCGTCTACTTGGAACCAGTAGTTGTGTTGCTGTCATAGAATCAGGAAATAGGTTGTGATAAGTTGGAAGAGGTACATATGCTGCTGTTATCATTTTACCTGTTGAAGAAAAAAAAACAGACACAGGTAGTTTAACATCTTCACTTTGATTAATTAGAGCCTTAATTATAGTGACTTAGAAGAAAAGATCAAACTCACCAGCAAACCACCTGCCATGCAATGCATTGACAGCAGCAATGGCTGCAGCAATTGATGGGCACTTCACATACACATTGCCCTAAAATATACACACACAAAAAAGGTTAAGGGCACTGCCATAAACAGCATGAAATTTCAATAGGTTTATTCACATTCCCTGCAGAAAACTCAGTGCTCTATAGTAATTGTATAGCTAATATGTAGTACATCTAGAACTTCATTGAAAAATGTTTGTTCTCCCATAGATCTCCTCCTGTACTTTTTTCTATGATTGAAAGCTGCCAAAGAATGAAGATGCCAGGATTTCATGGCAAGATCTCAACACTAAGCAGCAATGCTACTTGTCTAATCTCTATTATTTTGAAAGTGTCTTTATATTGGAGGGTGGGTGTATATTTAGTCAGTATGCTTAAGTTTCCTTTAAGAAAAAACACTCTAAGGAAAAACAACGATCATAATATGACCCAAGTATCTGTGAAGCTAAGGCAAAGAGCAACAACATATTTTTGCTTATTAAAAAGATCAAAATAGCCCCGGCTGGCGTAGCTCAGTGGATTGAGCGCGGGCTGCGAACCAAAGCATCGCAGGTTCGATTCCCAGTCAGGGCACATGCCTGGGTTGCGGGCCAGGTCCCCAGTATGGACCATGTGAGAGGCAACCACACATTGATGTTTCCCTCTCTTTCCTTCTCCCTCCCTTCTCCTCTCTAAAAAGAAATAAATAAAATATTAAAAAAAATAGTAGACTTTATTAAAAAAAAAAAATCAAAATACCTGAGCTGAATTTTTGTCAACATAAATATGAATCACTCCTCCATGTTTATTACATTCTTCAATCACATCATCCTTAATCTCTGTATCCCATCCAACTTCTTCTTCCCTGTAAAAAAGCGTTCAGCTTTATTAGACACTGTTCAAATTCGTAAAGTTACATATATTTTCATTTATACAAAAAATTGATAGTGCCCTGACTGCTGTGGCTTGGCTGGATGAGCATCACCCTGCAAAGCAAAAGGCTGCCAGTTCAATTCCAAGTCAGGGCACATATGCCTGGGTTGGAGGTTCAGTCCCTGGTCAGGGAGCCTGTGAGAGGCAACCATCTGACACTTCTCCCTTTATCCCTCCCTTCTCTCTTTAACAAGTATCTTTTAAAAATCAAAATAAACATTGTTTCTAACCAAGCTTATCCATTTTTAACACCATCATTTAGTTTGACATTTTTCTAATGGTACTTACACCTACAGTTTAACTCCATATCATAGACAAACCTAAGAGCTTCCAAGGCTCTTCCTACGGTAAACTATGAATGAATATAAATGCAAACAACATGTTATAACTATAGTTATTGTATGAAATATGTTTCTTGAAATATAACAGTTGACTAATCAAATTCACTTGGGGGGTGAGGGAACCCCTACATTTTTATTAGATTATTAACATGACTTAAAAAAACAAGATGTGGACTGATTAATAAAAGGCATTCTAATCACTGGGTAAGAAGTAGAAAACAAATATTCCTAAATTGACAGATGGCACTAATAAAAACAAGAAAATTGGAAGATACTTGTCTGCTATTAGACTGAAGCTTAAAATTTCAAAGCCCAGAAACAATAAAAGAGTAAACTGGTGATCAAAATAAATACTGATACAAATTTTACAGAAAACTACTTAGATATATGAATGGAAGATGTAACATTTGTATCGCTTTTAACTGAATTCCAATCTTACAAACATATCCAAAGAAATTAATCAGCAATGGCCCTGGCTGGTGTGATTCAGCGGATTGAGCACTGGCCTGAAAACCCAAAGGTCAGTGGTTAATTCCCAGGTCAGGACACATGCCTGGGTAGCGGGGCGAGGCCCCCAGTGTGGGGGTGTGCAAGAGGTAAGTGATCCATGTATCTCTCACACATCTGTGTTTCTCTCCCTCCCTCACAAAAAAATAAATAAAATCTTTTAAAAAAATTTAAAAACGACCAGAAATATGTATAAAAATTATGCTAGAAGAATCAAAACTGTTACATTTCAACTATAAAAATATACAAAAACATTTTAAGTGTTAATTCAGAAAAGTTAAATGTTAAAGGTTTTACAGCATACCCTTTTGAACCTGACCGAAGTATGTTACTTACGTTTGAGGGTTAAACATGTTAGAGAGTTGAAAACACTGTGTTGCAAGAGGTTGAACAGAGGCAGCCGCCGCTAAAGCTGAAGCTATAAAAAAACAAAAAAAGGGAAATTAGTTTCATAGAAAATGTATCAGAATAAAATTAAATCAAAAACCCCACCAAACCCAGAATATGAAACTAGGATATAGTCAAGCCAGCCACTTCACTAATTTATTTAGTAATGATCTCAAAGTATGTAAGAGTCACCCATTTTAGTTGCTGGAAAACTGAGGCAACATTTGAAGGGCTGATCTTAAGAATATAAAAATTCAGTTATACAAATATAAATACAAATCAATCCAGAAAAGCAAAGAATAAAACTGAACACTGACTTTGTAGGACCACTAGAGTTTATACCCTGAGAAGCAGGGAATAATAAAAATACAGTCTTAAAATGCCAATAAGGCCATGGCCAGGTAGCTCAGTTGGTTAAGAGTGTTGTCCTGGTAAGCCAAGGGTGCTGATTCAATCTCCAGTCAGGGGCACATACAAGAAGCAACCAATCAATGCATAAATAAGGGAAACAATAAATCAATGTTTTCTCTTTCTTTTTGTTAAAGATGATCTTATTTATTTTCAGAGATAAGGGACGGGATAGAGAAAGAGGGAGAGAATCATGTGCTAGAGAAACATCAATTCGTTGCCTCATGCACACATCCAACTAGGTACCTGGCCCCACAACCCATAGATGAGCCCTGACCAGTAATCTAACTACAGACAGAAACCTCTTCTGTTTGCACAGACCACTGACCACACTAGTTAGGGCAAAGATTTCTTTCTCTAAAAATCAATCCATTAGTAAAATGCCACAAAGATCTATATACTTTTGTACTTCTTGGATTTCTACCTATGAATATAGTTATATTTTAAAAAATACATAAATGGGAAATGGGGGACATTTGTAATAGGGTTAACAATAAAAAAATTTAAAAACAAAGTGGGAAGAATTTAAAAATATATAAATATAAAAATATTCAGTTTTAAAAATAAGACACAAAACCATTCAAGCATTTAAGATTTAATACCCTAAGATTATAAATCTTATTAGAAAATCAAACCAGTATTTTAGAAATTAGTAGGTCTGTTTTAGCTCAAGAAACACTAAAAATAATATAGTTAAAAATTTTAAAGAAAGTACTGGACACTAATATTTAGGCTCAACATTTAAAATCTATATTGGTTTAACTTTGAAGTTAAGAGCATTCACCAATATAGCTGCACCATTGTTTTCATGTGATCGATAAAACATTACCAGTAGCTGATATACAACTCACCGTAATCATAACATTTGACCAAATTTCATTCCAATACATAACAAACAAAGCTAAGGATAAAATAGTGCATTAGAAATTATAATAATTAAACGTCCACCAGAGGAAGTATCAGAAATATTCCGCTGAATAAAAATTATACCTGCGCATGAAATACATTTTAAAAAATGATTGTTTGATAAAATTACACAATTTTTGCTTATTTTTTTTTACTTAAAAATAAGCAATTTTAAAAATAAATCTTTACATTAGAATACAAATGCAACTAACAGAAGCCACATTCTATTGGGTCAAGTTAAAGATGCAACTGTGCTTATTACAAGAAATAAAGCCTGCTGTATACCTTATCACAAACAAATGGTAATATGCTTGGAAAAAAACCAGAAGGTCATTTACAAGATTAACCAAGGATTTTATTTTTCCACTTTCTCAAATTAGCTGTATTACAAATACTAAAAAATATTTAGAATAATGTATGATAGAAGTATTACAGCTCAACCTACATGAATGCAGAACACAATAAATTCAGCATAGAAATACTAATAGGAAAACACACTATTTCAACTTTTAAAAATCTGTTAGGATAAAAAAGAATTGAGTAAAACTCTCCCATTTTCTGGTTTATACACTAAATTTCTGACTATCAAGGAACATGGTAAACCTTTCTCATTGAGAATCATTTCCCTAAATAACTTTAAATATGCCCTATGAAAGGATACTTAATTTGCTCAATAGCAAAGGGCTCTATCAAACGGCAGATATTTATGTGGTAATTAAGAACAATGAAAAATAGCCTACTTTATATATCATGACAATCTCTGAAAATCTGCATGTAATTTTGTTCTGGGTCATTTTCTCATTGCTTAGTACTGCATATACAATCACTGGAGTTAGAGCCAGTTTTTCTTGACTTCTATGTAAACTTATTAACAATCTCTACACAAAAATAAGCATAAAAGAGTGAAAATAATGCTAAGCAAGCTAAAGCCCCCAAAAGAATAGACATTTAAATTTTTCATCCATGCAATCGTAGTAATTTGATTAGGTCTTCTGAAACATACGTGACATTAGCAGTAAAGCTTACTGTATATATATACCACCATGTCATTATGACAAAACTAGATCTAAAATAGAGTATGATAATAAATACGATATAATAAATACAAACAGCTATGACTTGCTACATTTACATTTATTTAAAAGACAAATAAAAAGCTCAACTCACCTTCAGTCTGTTGAGAAAGTCTTGTTTGCAAATCTATAACAAAAGAGAATTCTACAGCTCAGTGCAGGAACAATGAAGAGCCTCAACTAACAGGGTAAATGTCAGGAAAGCATTAATAAAAGAGGACTACTGTAGCAGGGTTTATTAAAATGAACTTACAGAAAACCTGGCAGCCAAACCTCCTTCCCCATTCCTCATTGGCAAGGCTTTGGGGCCTCCTTCTTTCCTCCTATCCTAGGAAACTTACTTATGCCTCTCTATTCCTATTCCTAGCAAGTAATCTTCCACATCTCAAATGCATTCCACTACACTACACTGCACACGGGAATAATGGGAAATGGGGAAAGGGAAGCACACCGGTCAGAAAATACATGAAAACCCTGATCTTGAGAATTCAATTCCAAGTACTTGGGATATTGAACTATTTATTGTCCTGTTAGTGGAAATAAGCATTTTAAACTTTCAAAACATTATTTAAAGAAAATAGTAATCCCTGCAATAGTACACATCAAACAACTATAAACACTTTCACTGATCTACCAATTCAGTAGTAAGAATATCATCAGTGGGAAATACCATTCTAACTGTATCTATTACTTTTTAAAAGTGCTTTTTAAAGCTTAAAAAGTCTAACCCTGAAGGTGAATTTTATTTGGATCTGGTTTCATAGACTGGTCTAGACATTTAATGAGGCAAAAATTAAATCTAATTGGGTTTACTATAATCTAAGAAATACAAGAAATTTTAAGCATCTAGTTAGTATTAAAAATAAAGAGAATGGGGATTTTTACCAATGTATTTCCCCATATAATCATTAAGCACACTTCTACATTAAAAGACAGGTTAACAGAAAACTGATAGGATGTGAAAACAGCAGCGAATCTGAATAGGAAAGAAAATGGCCAGTGTTGAAAAGCTATCTTGAAGCTTGCAAGTTACTGAAATAGCCTTGGCTGGTTTGGCTCAGTGGATTCCTGTGAACCAAGGAGTTGCTGGTTCCATTTCCAGTCTAGAACGCAAGCCTGGGTTGCAGGCCAAGTCCCCGGTAGGGGATGCAGGAAAAGTGGCCACATACTGACTGATGTTTCTCTCCCTTTCCCTCCCTTCCTCTCTCTAAAAATAAAATAAATAAATAAATAAGATCTTTTTTTAAAAAAGGTTTTGAAATATACAATACAAAAGCTGTTTATATTCAGTACCCAATTTTTGTTAAGGTAATTCAATTGCAACACTTAATTACCATTTGGATTTCTTGTTGAGTACATGAAAATGATCATAAAACATGGGCAAAATTGAAAAGGAATCTGCAGCCCAAGTTATATTGGGAAATAAGTATACCTGGGTCCTAGGTGCTCAAAATTGGCATCTCAAGGAGTTGAAGAAATATAACTGGTGTATACTGAAGGAACTTGAAGATATGATCATAGGAACATTGTCAATAAACTTTAAATTATAACACAATTTGTCTTTTTTTCCTAAAACGGGAAAAGATGTATAGATATCAGAAATCCATGCTATTTTAAGTATATAAATTCCTATCAAAATTGCAAAAATAAAGGTGACTTTTCATATGCCCTTCTGATCCCAAGATTATGGCCAGAGAGATATCAGTGTCACCAAGAATAATCTGTAGGATGCCAAGAACTTGTTTTGAAGTATTTTTAAGTGACCAAGAATTCTGACACAGAAACAAGAAGATGTGAACATTTAAAATATTTTCTTTTCAGAAAAAATTTTCCAATGATTTCTCAGGTTATTTGTGACAAGTTAGAAAATAAAGCATGGGTTTCACAAAGGTAAGGACCCTGTATTAGATAGAAAGGATCTGTTAAAACTTCCAGAAGAAAAGCATATGGATACAGCCCTGGCCAAGTAACTCAAGTTGGATTAAGGCATTGTCCCAATATAACTGGGTTTGACCCCTGGTCAGGGCACATTCAAGAATCAACCAATGAAATACATAAATAAGTAGAACAACAAATTGATGTCTCTATCTCTCCTTCTTCCTCTCTGTAAAATCAATTTAAAAAAAAAAAGCATGCAGGTATAATGATGACCCACCCTTGGTCTCAAACGGCTTTAAAAGGTTCACAGGGTAAAGGTCTCCAAACACTCAGCAATTTATTTCATTTCAACAAGGAATGTGTAAGGTTTTAATGACTATCTGGAAGAAAACCAGATGTATTATTTACCTATAAATTGAGTTGACTAAGTAGCAATAAAATTTATCAAGTGTACGAAAAATAGAATCAAACTTTAAATCATATCAACAAATACTTAAAAGGGGGACTATAACAAATATATAAGTAACTAAATGGCTATTTTCAGCAACTCACATGGATGTTTAGAATTTTAGTTGATCAGTCAGCCTTAATATAAGCTTCATAGGGAGTGTGGCAAGGGACGTGTAATCATATATCATACATGACAGAAGAATTAACAATGAAGGGTATTTAATAACAATGTCTAACATTAAAAAAAATCTTTGATGAGGCGAAGATACTGTTTATGAGGAAAAAGACCAAACTAACATTTGACACACCATCCGGGACACAACCTAAGATTGTTTAAATAATCAATCATCTGTCACTGCATCAAATCCCTGAAGGCAGGGGACCAATCTTGTTCACTAGCCTTTAGTGAATTACCTAGAATATGGTAAACAAACATATTTTCTAAATTATTGGAAGAATGATCTGAATAATGGGAATAAAAAGAGTTTCAGATTAAATAATTTTCAAACCACAGATTAGGGATTATTACGGAAGTGATGTGTTTCCTTTAGTATCTTCAATTACAGCAAATGACGTCTATGACTACTTGTTCACTGTAAAGAAACTGAATACCTAACATTTATTTTCAAAGTCAAAATAAATCAATACAGTAATGGTTGTGATTTTTCTTCTCATACACCTGGCATGGTTTTGCCAGGAATTTTAGAGAATAACTACCTATTAGATTGTAAAATAAGTCATTCAATTTGACAGACAGCACAGAAAACCTAAAGGCAGGTTTTTTTCTAAAGGTACTCTTATAAACGTTTGGATATTCATTAAAAAAAAAAAAAAGAAAAGTGAAAGGCCCCCCTCCAAATAACGAAGAACAATATATAAAAGTAGAAATGATCCTCTCCATTTCAATTTAAAAGGAAATCAAGTAATCACATGAACCTTTTTGTACAGATTCAGTACCATCCTATTTTGTGTTTCTTTTTCAAATCATTGTTCAATGACAGTTGAAATTCAACATTATACTAGTTTCTGGTGTAGACATCTCATGTTTTTACATATTGTCAGTCTTACTTTGTAGATAAAATTGAAGGACCAATATATAATAGAAACTGCCACACTTTCTTGGGTTAAGTACTTCCTGTCATACAGAGTTCACAATATAAATGGTTCTTTTATGTACTTTTAAAAAGCAAGACTTTAATATTTCAAAATTAATTGTTATCCTAGTTTGTATATGTGGGCCAATATCAAGGTTTACAAAGATATATTCACATCAATTAAATTAAGCAATAAGTGTTTCATAAACCAAACCCCTTGTTACATAATTTTAATAAACTGATGATCTCCTCCCTTCCTGCCATCTCCAGTAACTTCATTCCCTAACTCAACATTTCAAAATATGTACTATTTAGAAAAGCACTTTATTGGGCATTTTTGATATTGCAACCACTTTAACAAAGCTTGATTTAAAGGCCTCTTGGTAGTTTTCTGAATTTTAATATTGCAATATAAACCTGTGGTCTTTAATAAATACATTTTCAAAGGTATGGCTTACAGTAATTTCAACTGAAACTGGTGTACAGGGTTCGGTAGCAATACCCTGACAGCTTATTATGATTAGTGGATAATTCTGTCCTGTGTCTCCACTTTCCTACATGATCATTTGAAATTTATAGACTCTAAGTACTTGATGAATTGAATTCTCAGTAAGTCCTTTTAAATGCAAAAATTTGGCAAATTTTCGAATTAGGTGAAAAAAACAATGATTTCAAATTAGAAAAGATTCAATTCCTACCTGCCACAGCACCAAATGCCAAAGAGCCACTCATTTGCAGAGCTTGCTGTGCTGCTGGTGGGATCTGCAAACCTGTACCTGTAAAAGAATAGCCCTTAAAGTCCTTCATATATTAACATCAGAAACACCCAGTTTTCTGAGTGCTTACTATTAGTCACCTGCCTAGAAAAAGTTACAAGTAGCATATAGTATAAGAGCTACAACTAAGTTTATTTTGAAGCCTGAGGATAACATTTTTATACAAAGCAAAAGAAATCATGTAACATTTGCTGTGGTACTCAAAAATGCACTACCATAGAGTAGATACCATTAGAACATTAATGCAAGAAGTTCATCTATGAAATTACATGCATGTGCTGCCCGAGGATAACATCAATTCCAAAATAAATCACTTTCCATTTATTAGTGTGCATGGTCCCTTTTCTCATTATACTCATAATAAATCATTCACAACACTAAGAAACTTACCCTCTGCAAGTCTTGCCATTAATTGGAGACGACCAGTTGTTCCCAAGTCAATTCCAGTCCTTTCCAGTTCATCACTGTCCAAAAATGAGCTAGCGCTGGAAGCATCAGTACGTTCAGTAACATGACCAACTTTCATTGGCCTTCCAGCTAGCTCAAATCCATTAAGTTGTTCCAAAGCCTTCTTGGCACATTCTGAATCAGAAAACTGTAATTGAGAGAGGTAAAAAAGTTCAGTACATCAATTTACATATATAACCAAGGTAAAAAAAATGCTTACATGTTAAGTCCAGTCTTTTCAATAGTAACTGGGTAAATGATAAAGTACAGTTCTGGGTGGTATGCTTCAGTGGACTGAGCGCTGGCTTGTGAACCAAAGGGCTGCTGGTTCAATTCCCAGTCAGGGAATGTCTGAGCTGCGGGCCAGATCCCCAGTTAGGGGTGTAGAGGCAACCACACACTGATGTTTCTCTCCCTCTCTTCCCCTCTAAAAGTAAATAATAAATAAAATCTTAAAAAAAAAGATAAAGTAGAAACTTGAAGCTATTATGTAACTAACACGAGCAAACCATATTATTGACCTGATGATTTAAAATGACAAGGCACTCTCCTCTAGGGAGCATGCCTGTGCCTCCTGCCCCTGAGGCTTATTACCTTTACCCCTTTTCCCTATGCTTCAAGGGCCCCTTCCTTCGCCTCTGCAACTTGTTTCCTGAGCACATTTCTGCTGCAACTTGCTTCTACCTAGGTGAATTTCTAAATAAACTTTCACACAGTTTGGAAGAAAAATAAAATTCAAAATAATAATAAAATGATAACCAAGTAATGACAACTATCTCAGGAAATAAAGAACCATGGTAACAAAATGTGAAAATTTTTAATTCAAAGCCCTTCTTGCCCTGACTGGTATGGCTCAATCAGTTGGGTATCATTTCACAGACCCAAAGGGCACAGGTTTGCTTCCTGATCAGGGCACATGCCTGGGTTGCTAGCCAAGTCCCTGATTGGGGGATTGAGAATGGCAACCAGTCCATTTTTCTCTTGTACATCCTTGTCTGGCTCTCTCTTTCTTCCTCCGTGTCCACCTCTAAAAATAAAATCTTAAAATAAATACATGCATACAAAAAGGTTTTTGTTTTGTTCTGTTTAAAAAAAATTTTTTTTTAGAAAGCAGAGCATGGATGGAGAAAGAGAGGGAGAGATGCATCAATCGGTACCTCTCCCATGCCCCACAACTCATGCATGTGCCCTGACTGGGAATCGAACCAATGACCTTTCAGTTTGCAGGCCAGCACTCAGTCTACTAAACCACACCAACTAGGGCCATACATAAATTCTTTTAAAAATTCCTTCTTAATGTGCCAGGACAAACTTAAATGGTGCTTTTACCCTCATAAAAGTGAACTACTCAAAAAATTAAAGTTCATTCAGATGTTCTTTTTAATACAAAATTCTGGATCATCATTTCTTGTTAATGAAATCATGAAAGTTCTTAATTCCAGGATGCTAAACACAGTAAAACTCTAATCCACTTTTTCTGGTTTAAATTTAATGGGAGAAAGAAACATATTCCCATAAATCCCATAGTTTAATCTTTCATCATCACGTTTATCATTTAAAATAATTTTTTGTTATCGAGATGGAGGTTTCCTTCAAATAAATGTTCACACACAGCACCATGTAAATTTATGTAATCTAGATTTGTATACAGATCACTGAATCACAGTAATAGTTAATTTCAAAAAACTCATCACTTTCTATTGGGGGAAGGAAAAATACTGGTAACCACACTGATGTTATTACAAACAAAATAAAATGTTGGTGAGTTAACAGTTTCCTAAGTTTTCTCTTTTCCCCAGCACATATTAAATAAAATCCCTGAGACCAATGAAATAGACTCTGTACTATGACTAGTTTAAATTTTATTGTCATTTGGACATGACAATTGTAATTTCTTAACTAAAACTGGTTCCTATTTGTATTTTAATGTAAAAATGTTTCCATCATCTTTCCAAGGCGACAAGATCATATATTTGAAAAAATTCCTACCATGTTAACTGGATTACATTATGAAATAACAGATAAAAAAGTTTACTGTTAAAAAAGCACCTCCATTTACCATTAATTAGTCCAACCTCCTATCATAATCAGGGACTGAGTAGCAATAGTTAGCCAGAAATGTAAGGCATCTCATTATTGTAGAAAGGTGAATATACATAAAAAGAATTTTAAGTAAAATGAAATTTCAAGAGACCTTCATTCACCAGACAATACTGTGTCGATAAGTAAAAAAATTAAAGTAGCCATATAAGGGAATCAGAGACTTCAATTATATGCAGAGTTGCCTGGCTGGTGTGGCTCAGTGGATTGAGTGTTGGCCTGCAAACCCAAGGGTTGTTGTAGGTTTGACTCCCAGTCAGGGCACATGCCTGGGTTGATGGCCCCAGTTGGGGATGTGTGAGGCAACCACACACTGATGTTTCTCTCCCTCTGTTTCTGTCTCCCTTCCCCCTCTCTAAAGATAAATAAAATCTCAAAAAAAAATGTATGAAGAGTTGGCTAAATAAACTCAACATATACAGGATAATATTAAACTGGTTAAATAAATGTTCACATCTGCTGGACACAGGTTGCTAATAAAAAATGGCTATTAATGGCAAACTTATCTAAAACACTTGAAAATGTTAACCATGCCTCCTTCCCCACTATCAAAAACTAATGAAATTTTATTATGCTTCTTAAATCAAAATTGTTTAAGCCATAATGTTAACTGTTTACCGTAATAAATCCATATCCTTTGGATCGACCTGTTTCACTATCCATCATAAGCTGGATACTTTCAATCTAAAAATAAAAACATGATTATTACATAAGTAATGAGGGAACAAAATTTATTCCTTGAAACATGACTGACATTATCTCCCTCTCCCCCCTAAAAAAATAATTGAAAGTATACCACAACCCATATAACTCTCCCAAATCTTCTGAAGGCCTAGAAATTTCCTAAACAAGAAGTCATACATTTAGGAGTAAAAAAAAAAAAAAAAAAAAACCACAAAAAACAAAACACTTTAGTCTTCTGCCTCAAAAACAAATGACAAAAACTTGCCCTGGCTGGCATAGATCAGTGGACTGAGTGCCAGCCTGAGAAGCAAAGGGTCGCTGGTTTGATTCCCAGGCAGGGCACATGCCTGGGTTGTAGGCCAGGTACCCAGTAGGGGGCAAGTGAGAGGCAACCACACAGATGTTTCTGTCCACCTTTCACCCTTCCCTTCCCTTCTCTCTAAAAATGTAATCTTAGTTTTTTTGAAAATGACAAAAACCTAAAGTCCTTTGTAAAATATAATCAAAAGTTAGAAATGAAACCACCACTTAGTTTACATTCCGTTATGCTAAAAACAACAAAAATAATTCTCTATCCATATACAGAAAGAGTGAAAAGTTAAGATACAACACCCATAGTATGTACCTTCATGTTCTGGTGGTTTCTGGAATATACTCATTTTGTAATAATTTGATCCACCCATACAATTATGACTTACATATCATTATTATGTGTGAATTTCCAATAAATAAAGCACTCACAATCTCAAAACCCTAATGTTTACCATTGTTGACTTTTAACAAAAGGGTTCAGTGGGCTAGGAAAAGCAATAAAAAATATATCCAAAAACAATGAACATTACTAGTGGCTAAGATTCAGCAGGAACCACCATTTTTATTCATGGCCACAAAATGAATCTTTTAAGCCAGAGCACAGCCTACTATTAACTTTTATTCTAAAATGTCTATTCTACACAGTGATTGGTGTGGCTTGGTGGATTGAACATCATCCTACAAACCGGAAAGGTGGCCAGCACATGCCTGCACTGTGGGCCAAATCCCTGCTTGGGGGTATGCAAGAAGCAGCCGATCAATGCTTCTCTTGCACATGGACATTTCTCTCCTTCTCTTCCCTTTCTAAATAAATATAGATAAAATGTCTACTCTAATATAAGAACCAACTGGACATTAACAGTCTAATTATTCTTTAATTTAGTAGAGAAGCTGCTCTACATACCCATAAATTTTCAGTAAGAAATCACCCCCCCAAAATCTCTTGCTCCAAATGCATTTTTATTATTCATGTTAATTTTTGAAAAATGACTGATTCTAATACTATGCATTTCACAGTAGCTGAAAACATATTAAGAGTCTTTAACTTCAAATTACATGTACTTTCAAGGACTCTTTTTTAATTGAAGCTCTCACAGAAACCTTACAGAATCACCTTCCCTCATCTTAATGGCAATTTTATAGAAACAAGACAACAAAGCAGATATACAAGAATTATCATAGTTATACTTGGACCAAGAGCTCACTGAAGAAAATGATGCATTCAAGAAATCAGGACTTACCCTTCCAAAAGGCTCAAAGATCCCCCGAAGCATATCTTCAGTTATGTTAAAGTGTAATGAGCCCACGTAAAGCCTCATAGGTCCTGCACTTCCTTTTTGTAGATTGTTTGCCATTGCTGCAGCTCTGTTTTTTTCTGCCTACAAATTAGATAAGTCAAAATGCACATTACACAACACTAAATACAAATAAAATAGTAAATCCCACCCACACATTAGGTTTGCTTAATAACTGATGTCAAAGGTTAGTAAAAAAAATTGCCTTGGCTGGGTAGCTCAGTTGGTTTGAGCATCATCCTGATAGGCCAAGGTCGCAGGTTTCATTCCCAGTCAGGGCTCATACCGGAAATGAACCATCAACAAATGCCTAAGTAAGTGGAACAACAAATCGATGTTTTTCTCCCTCATTCTAACCACGAGGTCACTAGTTTGATTCCTTCCAGGTCAGGGCACATGCCTGGATTGCAGGCCAGGTCCCTGGGTTGGGGGCCTGTGAGAGGCATCCAATGGATGTTTCTCTCCCTCTTTCTCAAAATAAATAAAACCTTTGAAGAAAAGCCAAACTTTTAAATACTGATGCACCCTCTTATCAGGCATGTTAAAGTGGAAAATCAGATTATTTCTTCCAATTGTTAAACACATTCATTATTCATTAAAATGAATATACTCAGTGTCACTTTTACTCATAGTATAGTAAACTAAGATTATCATCAAGGGGCTTGACATAAGTTAGTTAGCTCACTTGGTTAGAACGACTTTTCAGTATGTCAAAATTGCAGGTGTGATCCCCAGCCAGAGCACATACAAGAAGCAACCAGTGAGTGAAACAAATCAATGCTTTTCTCTCTAAAATCAAAATAAAATTTAAAAAGAAGGCTTATGTAAAAAAAATAAATTTAAAAAAGAAAAAAAGAATTATGTCAATATAGATAAAATCAAACCACTGTATTATCAAAATCAAAGGTTCTCAATTTACAACCTAATTCAAACTTTTCTTGTAACAAAATGGCACACCTGTAGTAGTATAGGTCAATAGCAAGTTAAATGAATTCAAAACCTCATTTAATTTGATGCTTTTCAGCCCAGATGTCAAGTCAATCGACACATTAGTTTGTCTTTCTGTTATCAGAGGACATGAACTAACCTACCATTCTTCTATTATTTACTTACAATCAAGTGACAAATACCCAATATTAAGTATTCTTAAAATATTACATAGGATGTTTCACCTTTTAGAGATGCTAGAGCTAGTAAGTAATTTGGTTCCAGTCACATAAACTTGTTAGTAGTGAAACTGGAATTTCAAGTCGGATGTAGTTACCGAGCTTATGTATAACTTTTTTTTTAAATTGAAGAATCAAACTTATTTCTGACCCTTGTTATTTGGCTAATCTTTAAAAAAATATTTATATTTTTAGAGAGAGGTAAGAGAGGGAGAGAAACATTAATGTGAGACAGAAACACTGATCAATTGCCTCTCACAGGTGCCCTGACGAGGGAATCCAATCCGGAAACTCACTGCCCAACACCCAACCAACTGAGCCAGGCAGTCTGATGAAATAACCAGATTACTGAGGAATTATGGAATATTTGTTTCGGTGGTTTAAAAAGCTGCCCTGGATGGTGTGGCTCAGTGGATTGAGTACCAGCCTGCAAAGTAAAGGGTCCCTGAACAGATTCTCAGTCAAGGCACACAACTGGGTTGCAGGCTGGGTCCCCAGTAGGGAGCACACAAAAGGCAACCAAATATTGACGTTTCTCCCCCTCCTTTCCCTTCTCTCTAAAAATAAATAAAAACTTAAAACCAAAGGAAAAAAGAAAAGAAAAGCAACCAATGTGGACTATTCAGGTACTGATGATGAATCCTAGTATGTACTTTCGTATTACATACCCAGTAAAGTGATACATCTGAATGAACTAAAATGTTGATGCCAATTCTGTAGAGAATCAGCAAAGAAGAATTATATCAAAATTTGCATTATCTTAGATGTTCTCAAATGTTTATAAAACATTTACTTTTCAAGAAATATTAGAACTGATAGCTGTTCAAATTACTGTTTTTAAAACTGATTTTTAGAGGGAGCGAGAGGGGAAAGAGGAGTGAGAGACAGAATTACCAACTCGTTCCACTTATTCATGCATTCACTGGTTGATTCTTGTATGTGCCCTGACAGGGGATGGAATCCGCAACCTTAGTGTATTGGAACGACACTCTAACCAACTGAGCTATTTGGCCAGGGCCAAACTAGTCTTTGTTGGCTTTATATAAATATAAAATTTTCTTAAAGTATCAAATTTTCAAATGTTGAAAATCAGCGCATTTTCTCTTCCAGGTGCCTTTCTCTTCCCCCACAGACATGCATCTCCTGAACTCTAAGAGACCCCACAAGACTTGAAACCAGGGGAGCAAAAGGCAGCAGCTCCTTAACCCAGGCTACCCCCTGGACCTCTTTCCAAGGCCCCCTCTTCTGACTGCTCTGTAAGCCAAAGCATACACATGGAGGATTATTTCTTTCCTGTAACATCTCTAGAAAGCCAAAGCAGTCTCTCCTAGGCTCTCTCTTGTTGCTTCTTCAATCCTAAGCCCTTCCCTGTTTCCTATCTCCAGCTTTAACCAATGTACTCCCCCCCTAAAAAAAGATCAAAATCACTCAACTTGAAAGATTGGGAGGGAAAAACATGTTCTTAGATGCTTTATCTCCAACAGATTATCACAAACCAGCAAAATTCTAGACAAAGTCTGAAGTCTTTTTCACGAAATAGGTAATTACAAAAAAACACTATACTAAAGCCGTCCGAGAACCTATGGCCTAAGGTAGCATACTAAGTGGTGATTGCATAAGGCACAGAGAACTACAGCACAACACTGCAAAAAGCAGGTTTCCATTAGTATCAATGATCAAATTCTTAAAAGCAAGAAAAATTACCTGTGATGCCTGTACTATGATTGGCACTCCTAAAACCCGTTGGCCAGTTAATCCTATTGCTAGAGGCACTGAGCTAACATCAACAAATTCTACATAAGCAATTCCTTTGGAACGTCTTGAATTTCTATCAGAAATCATCCTCACATCTCGAACCTGAAAAAAAGAAACCACACACACACAGTTAACAGAAGGTGGTTTGTACAACTATCCCATGTAAACCATTATAGGTAATTTAAAAAAGAGACAAGAGGAACAATACTGATGCAGAAAAGGTATAGCCGTCACAAAAAAACTTAAAAGTTAATTTGTAGGCCTACTGCTATCTTTTGAAGAGTAACATGGTTATATTAATCTAACTCCAACACTTATTAACTTCCAAGTGAGGCAAAATAGGAATGTTACCAAAAATAAATTCTGTAAATATATTCTACTAAATTACAAGATTTGGTGTTCAGATGTGTTATTTTTCTTCCATACCAACAATTATTAAAACGTCTGCAATTGTCACTTAGTTGACCTCCCTAAACAGGCTAAGATTACCTTTCCTACTGTAGAGAAAAACTCTTCCAAATCCCTTGGCCGAATTCTTGCTGCCAACTGCATGCAGAAAACAGTCCTTGCATCTCTTTCCTCAGGAGTTAAATTATCGATAGGTTCCCTAAGAGGAGTAAGAAATACAGAATTTTGAATGTTACTCTCTTTAATGTACATTTTCAGTAAACAGAATAAATTTTCCCGAAACTAGTTTGTCACTATGCCCAAGCCATATTTATATAAAATGTCAACAAATTCAGTGTGACTCAATTCCTTCAACAGAATGACAGTTTACTAAATGTTTCTTTTAACATGGTATTAGGGCAGCAATTTTTCAGCCAGTGTGCGCCACAAGAATTTTTATTTTTTAATCCACACCAGAAGACATTTTTTTTATTGCTTTGAGAGAAAGAGAGAGAAAAAAACACTGATTTTTCTCATTTGTGCCCCAAGTGGGTACTTACTAAACCCGTAACCTAGATTATGTGTCCTGAGAATCGAATCCAAGACCTTTTGGTTACAGGACAACACTCCAACCAACTGAGCCACACCAGTCAGGGCAAGAATTTTTAAGATGTGCAACACCTGACTTTATAGTCACGGGAACTGACCTCTTTTCCCTTAGATTGTTGAATAAAAAAATGACAATATTTAACACAATAGCCACCTGGTGTGAATAAAATTTATTGTCAGATTGGCAAAAAAAAAAAAAAAAGTATTTTTTGGTGGACACAGAATTTTAGGTATTTTACATGTGCCACAAGATGAAAAAGGTTGAAAATCGCTATATTATGACAAAAAAGTCCACTGACCTCTCAATCTTACAAATGGTGTTTTCTCTTGGATAATGCACAGCCAATCAAAAGCCTGAAAGTATACTAACAACAGGATATAACCCCCAACTAGCCACAAATCAGACTGGTCCTAAGACAGCAGGATGATTTGATGATTCCCACAAATCATCAAGTGAAATCAAGTTTGATAATCACAAAAGGTATCCTTGAAAGTAAAATCCCAAATGATAAAAACAATTTGATGCTACAAAATTTATTTTATCTAACAAATTGAAATAGATTGTTGTTTATTAGTCTGGAACCATTTTACTAAGACTGCAAATCAATATCCAAAAAAATGTTTCTTGATGGATATACACACAGAGTAACCATTAAGAAAATAAAAAATAAAAAGCAGGGAATTATCTAGACAAATATCAATAGTGGGATCCAATTTACTCATTATTACAAACAGCCTTATACTTCTATATTTATAGAAGGAACTGAAGTGCCCAAATAAGGAAAAAAGTACTACAGCACAAAAGTGGAAATCTAATTTTATAATTTTCAAGGAAAATAAAAGTATCCATTATTAACATCACCATTATAAAACACCACTACATGGTTAAGATTCTAAGTGAATACTTTATGATATAAGTATAAACATGTTCTTATCCACGTTTTGAATATTCTCAGGAATACTTCTGAAGTACTCCATACAAAATTCTGGTAAATCCCTTGAGAAATCACCAACTGATTTTAAACACATTACCATAAAACTCAGGTACAAAAGCCGAACTAGATCTAGACGACAAGAACTAAAGTGGATTTTCTGACAGAAAAATATTCAAGAACAAAAACCTCAATATCTATCACAGAGTTTTTAAAATTATTAAGGTTTTTACCCAATCCTGGGTTCTTAAGAATACACCAAGTAACAGGATAAACTCAAAGTTAAAATGTGCCCTTAAGGGAAGCCAGAACATCAGTAAAGAGTAATGCTACACTTTAACAAAATGTTGGTTGACCAACATGGTAAACTGGTTAAGCCTTTTTTATTAAAAAAGGAAAATAATTCATAGAAACACTAAAAAAAGACTACTACTTAAAAATCACTCGATTTGGTTAAGACTTTGGAAATAAAATACTTTTGCTCAGGAAAGAACTGATCAAAATTACGATTAACTACTTTCACTGAGGCCATTTCAGTAACTCAAATGCATTAATTCCAGTAAGATCAGTAAGTGAAGTCATTTGAAGGTTTCTATAGGTATCATTAAAAAAATTTAGTCAATATAGCCCTGGCTGGTGTACCTCAGGGGATTAAGTGCCTGCCTGGGAACCAAAGGGTTGCCAGTTTGATTCCCAGTCAGGGCGCATGCTTTGGTTGGGGGCCAGGACTCTGGTGGGGTGTTGGGTGGGAGGAGAGTATGCGAGAGGCGACCACACACTGATGTTTCTCTCCCTCGCTTCCCCTCCTCTAAAAATCAATTTTAAAAATCTTAATTTTTTTAAATTAAGTCAATATAAAAGGGAAATAACATTACATGTAGCACCTGCACATTAAAACCGTAATTATTGCCTAATTTAGTTACATGAAGTTAAAATGAAAGTTAGAAATGCATTAATAGCATGGTATTACGAAAGGAAGTAAATTAGTAAGGCTGAATTTACTTAATGTCATTAAATTTAGAAATAGCATAAATTGCTGAAGCTTTATTTAAGTGAAAAGCTTTAAGGAAAGAAAGAGTGACAACAGCTACCTCACAGGGCTCTTGTCTTTTCTGAATGGACTTTTGCTTCGGGAGCGTCGTCTGCTGCAAAGTTAAAAAGTATCAGAAGTTACCCAAACAAGTACACCACATCAGTTCCTTGAAAAACAATTTAAACAATTCAGAAGTATGTTTAAAAACCTTAATTTGATGCTATGAGGCAACCCAATCTTTCCTCGGATGGCACTGTTAAATTTTGGTCCGGAGCTAAAAAGGAAACACAAAATTACACTAGTTACAGGTTTAGGGTCTTGCTAAGATCACGTTCATGTGCTCTCCAGCAAGTTTAACATTGTTTAGGCTGCTTCTTTTCCACCTCAATTATGAAGAGGAAATAAGACTTTTTCTTTTAACTCTATCCCAGGCAAACTGCTCTTACAGTTATCCATCCTGGACCACTGAGAGGTGCCAAAACCAAAGGTTACAGCCTCAAAATTTTTAAAATTCTGAAAATGCTCACTCTTATTTTCAGTCTATTGTTTTTTAAAAATTACACATGAATACATTCCTGAGGTTATAAACAAGCACATAGAGAAGTGAAAATAAATCATCCTGAACTTCTCTCACACCAGGAATAATTAGTTACCAGTTTGGTGTGCATCTTTGCATATCCTCTCTCAGGAACATACATGTATTTACACTTAAGTACATATAATAATATTATTGTTTTCTTGAGGGACTTTTAAAAAATAAGGAGACTAATTCTTTACATAATCACAAAAACTCCCAAGTTTCCATTTAATAGCAGGTCTCAGGGACTACATAAAAAGCACATTTAGCACATCACACTTCACTTCTCTTTGTGGCAAAATATTCCATTGTAAAGATAAGTTCACTGATTCTTCAAAATTCTTTTTTGAGGACATATTTTTTTAAAAAAGATAAAAAAGGCAAGTATTCTAAGAAAAAATAACAGAATAAAAAATTGTAATGGCAACTATTTTAAAATACAGTTTTATCCTGTATTCTAAATAACTCTAAAAAGGCTCAGCGGTATTTGGGCCTTTTATTTTGAATGACCAAACTAAATTAAAGAGACAGTCAGATGTCCCTTAGTGCTCATCCTGTTATTCTTTCCCAGAAGGGTAGTAAAAATGAAGTAACTAGTGGTCTGTGATCCACCATTTGGATTCGTTTTCATGAACTCTACATGTACTTAACATTCAAGGAGTTTCAATAAATTAACTTTATATTAAATGGATCCTTTGTAATTCAAACTGATAATTAAGAATATACATTTCCTGGGTAAATTTAAGCCCTAATAAGAATGTATTAAAATGTTCTACCCCCATTAACTATTAAAGTCCCCATTTTTGCCTCCATAGTTAAAAATTACCTGAAACCAAATGTGAAAACTAAATCCATTTTTAAGTCAGACCAGAATCACAGGCTGACTTCAAGTATTCATCACTAAACAGAGAAAATAGCATTCAGAATTTATTAAAGTAATCCTCTTCTCTATTTAGTTCATTCTGATAAAAAAATGCAGCAAACTTTGATAAATTGGACAAAAAGCAAAGCATTTTCCTAATAGAGCATTTGGAATCAAAAAGAACATTATGGTCCCTTTAAGCTCTTAAAAAGTTAATGAAATAAGCACCTAGGAAGAACTTAGAAAACAAATAGTTCAATTCTTTCCATTTTCAAGACTTAAGAACAAGAATCAGAACTCAAAGGTGAATGGCTTCAAATACCAAAACATTTCATGAATAGCATTATGGTGAGTGCTTTATTTACATTCTTTTCTCAATGCTCTTTTTTTCTGATAATTGTTACCTTTCTTAAAAGCTGAGAAAACGAAAACTCAGAGGTAACTTGCCCAAGTGTCACAGACAAGACTCTGATTTAGTTATCCGTGAATTCTACTTTCATCCATTCAAATTTTAAAGTTAGAAGTGTTCATTTTAAAAATCCCATAATTCACAACAGTGTGTTTATTAAGAGAAAAGCACTAAGGACTGCCATATTCAATCCTTGCTTAAAAGCTGCAGGTAGGCTCTTTCCAGGTATTAATATAATTTAGAGTTTTTAAAATGACTATAATGAAACTTTATTTGTAACCTAACCACATCCAACTTTCCATAGTAATTTAACCTTCAAAGCACCTGTAGTGCTTTATTTTAAAAACTTTAAATACAATGTGTAATAAGCCCCCCAAATCATTATCCAGGAGCACAGACCAAATTCACAAAGGGTCTGTCAGTTCAGCTGTAAACAGCCACACAGACAACATTGTCAACTAATCACGTATTTGACTTTTAAATAAACTTATGTTCAGTAAATGTTCACAAACCTCGAAGCTTTCAGGTATCCGACCCTACATTTATCAAATCTTAGCACTCTAGTGCTGTAGTCTTGTTTGGACTGGCATACAGTTGTATTATTTTTATATGGAATAAAAAACCTGTATGCCTAGAGTAAAACAAAAGTTATATATTTGTCCAGTTTTTCACTTTACTATTGTTTTCAATGCCAATATCCTTACTTAATACTTTTTAAAATAACCATGTTGAAGAGTAAAATTTCACAGTTCAAATCACTCAGATTAAATTGCTATCTGGACACCCGGCAAATGATTCAAACTATAATCATAATCATAGTTACATACTAAGGACTTCTGTAGCGGCCTCTGAATCTGCGATCTCGACTTCTTGAGCGGCTCCGTCTCCTTTCTTTGCTTCTACTTCGCTTCCTTTCACGGCTTTTGCTCTTTTTCCTTTCTCTATCTCTGCTTCGCTTCCGCTCCTTACTTTTGCTTCTTTTCCGTTCATGACTACGACTTCTGCTCTTGCTTTTTTTCCTCCTAAGGAAAAAAACCCCCACTATTATCTTGCTGGTTTAACAATCTGTCAAAATATACTTCCTTTTGTGGTCAGAATTTTTAAAATCTTTTTGTAAATTTACTCTGCCATTTTCATGATCATACAGTGATACATAATCTTATTTATGAAAAAAGTAACTCCTAGGTAAGGTAAGCAATATCCAACCTTTGCTTCTACTACTGAACATCATCAGTCAGTTGACAAAAAATATTTGAGAGGAGGGCCTGAGAGTCAGCTACAGGTCTAAAAAGGAAAAGACTTTAAATAAAGTTTGACCATTTTATAACTGGCCAAGAAGTACTACTATAATCCACAGGATACAGTAATAAATCAATTATTATAACAATGTTAACATAGAACTATTAGTGCTAAATCATATATAAGAATTGTCATTAAATACATTCATTTCCCAAAGGTCAATTTCGATCCAATTTATTCATGTATTATTTTATCCTTTCACCAGGCCATATAAACATCAAAATTTTGGTTTCCATGATCAAAAAATTACAACTAACAAAAGATAGTAAAAATTCAATAAAATGCATTCTGACACTCATACAGATGTTACTGTTAACCATTTCAGGTATTTTCTTTTGAAAGTTATGAGTATATGGGAAAATGGAGCATGCCACTGTTATGTCAGTTTATACAGCATGTGGGGTGCAATCAAAAAGAACAATCAACATCTATATAAATCTATGCAAAATTTCAAACTCTGAAAGGTAAAAAAGCCCGTCAATCACATCTTTCTGTTCATTTCTGTATTCTTCACAACATACCACCCACTCATTTCAGTTAAATCTTACAATCTGTATCTGTGCTATCACCCAAATGTTAGAGGTGCCTTCAGATATTTCAATATAAATTGAAAGCCATTTTAAAATAAACTTATTCCGCTAAAATGTCAACTTATAGTAGCTAAAAGATGAAACATTTTGACAACTCTACCATCATTTGGAGATTTCATTTAACTGTTTAGTTTTTATCAAAGTAAAGTTAGCACAAGAGCAATTGGAGTCTGCCTCAGAGAACCTGTAAGTAGGCCATCTTAGAGTGCATTGAAAATAGAAAATGAAGACACCCACCTTCTGGAATCTTGAAACCCACACTCCAATCACAAGGAGATGTAGAGCTTTCCAAGGAGGCAGAAACTTTGTCTAAAATTTCAAGATAATCCACCTGACTGTCAGAAATGTATATGCTAGGTAGCACATGACAGAAAATTAGGCTACACTCATCATTTATACGTCATAAAAGTATGCCCAAAGGGCAACAGATAACATTCCAAGTTTGTTACCTGAAAAACCTGACACTCTCTTAAGGAATTCTGTGCAATAGCTATAATCAAAAGCCCTAAACATAATCAATTAGGGGACTAAGTAAAAAGTAACTCCATCTCCCACAAATAAAGACAAGTTTTGCTCTGCTTATAGATGGCCCATAGAAGAGAGGCAGCCAACCTCCCTATTTACCTGTTTTTAGGCCCAAGACTTATTTTAACAAAGGAAAGGACTTGAAATTTAAAGAGCTAATTTCATTTTAAGGTCTTCCTAGAATTTCTTAAATAAATGAGTCCCCACCCACATCTGAAGGCAACCCCAGACAGGTAAAAAGATAGCAACATACTACAACATTGAGAATGTACAATCCTCTGCATAAAAGCCCAGACAAAAATTTAAGGGTGTAAGAAATCAGTCTATAGCTTCAAAGAACATTTATTAAGTTAACTAAAAAGAGATTATATAAATCCATACTAATAGTCAAATCCTGTTACAACTTAAAAGGGACATTCCAAAGTCTTTAGTGGCAGTGGAATTTTGTACTGAACATCATTGAAGTAAATGGTCCACTGGGCTGGGCCTTTGGACTTTTTGGTTATATGGCCTCTGCTGTAAAGGTGTTTTGCTATAACTGGATTTGACCTCTTCCATGTAAGAAGATCTAAATTTTAAATGCAAAGTACTCTGGAAAATAAGAAAAAAATAGAAAAGTCATTTATCCCAAAATTTATAGATAATCCACACCACAGTAGCCAATATATTTCAACTGTGTCATTTTATTGTTACTCTTTTTTGAGTAATTCCTAGAAGAATGTAACTGAATAAATGCTGATTTAGACTTTGTTAAACTGGTTACACTAACAAGTAATATTCCCATGAAGGCAAGCTCCAATACTTCAAAAAGTGTACTTTGATGTCTTGCCAAACTCAGAAGTATATAGTTCTTTAATTGATAATCAATTTGTATTATATTAAACTTAGTTCCTTTTGCTATCGGAATACAACTGAGTGCATGTATAGAGAATCAAAATTATTTCTTAAAACATTTACTGGCCCCTCTCAATTCTTATAATGTATATTTTCTTACTACCTTAAGACTACATCCAACATTTAATGGCTTTTAAGAAAATGAAGTTTTAAGATGAAAATTGCAATGTGGCACCTTTCTTTGGTTGACTTACATCAAAAACTAAAGCACTGAACATTTTGCTTTATATTCTACATATCCCTAAATACAACATTTCTCTCCTGGATAACTTTGAAATTAAATCGAAAGATTAATTCCCTTCAGAAAAATGGGGAAAAGTCCCTGATTGAACAAGGGAGCCATTTATTTAATCAGCTATACGTAATTGGTGAGATGTCTGAAGAGAAATAAATCTGTACATTTAAAAAGATCCTAGCCGGTAGTTGGAATGTTTTGGAAAGTTCCTCCAGTTAGTCAAAGATCCCTATGATCAATTAAAGAAAACTGTCCATTGTATTTAGTCTCATAAGACTATTTACATAAGATAAAGGCCGCTTGCTAAGCATCTATCAGTGTCCTTGTAAAAACTTGGTAGCTTTAATGAACTTAGATGCAAGAAGTACTGTAAAACTGGAAATAATGTTAGCAAGAAAGAATGACATCTAAAAATGGCACAAGGGCCCTGGCTGGTGTGGCTCAGTGGGTTGAGTGCCGGCCTGCGAACTGAGGTGTTGCGGGTTGGATTCCCAGTCAGGCACATGCCTGGGTTGTGGGCTGGCCACCACCACCCCCGCCCAGTAGGGGGCGCACAAGAGGGCAACCACACTTTGATATATCAATATTATATCAAGGTTTCTCTCCCTCCCTTCACCTAAAAATAAAATCTTAAAAAATTAAAAACAAAAAATAAAAATGGTACAAGAGTCTGTACCCCACAGTGCATGTTCTCATCCTTTCCACACTTACAATGAGAGCTTTACCTCACCCATTAGTCCCAACTAGATTATTTCATGATACCTGAATACCCCTTCCTAAATCATCTTTGGATTACAGAACTGTGAATTAGAACCATTAATGAGGAAATAGTTACTTTGGTAAAGGTCTAAAACCAGATACATTAAACCATACAATGATTGGCTGTCTCACAAATAACAATTCAAGACTAAACCCAACCTAATAACCATAACCTGTTGTGATTACTGAGGAACTATAACAGACTCCCACCAGAAAAAAAAGGTAGGATGTTTTATATCATTTTTAATCCATTACTACATTATTTTAGGGAAATTATAATTTAAAATGTAGCAAAGCCTAAATAACTCCATTTACCAATCTTTTCATTTTTATGAAATTATATCAACCTACCTAACAAAGTCGTGAGAATGTATTATTATAAAGCACTCTGAGCTTTTAAGAGGAAAAGAGCCACCCAAAACACAAAGAAACAAAATCCAAGTGAATGGCTATTTACCATCTTTGTGTATTAAAGTCATGAACATGACAAAATGTTTTTAATGACATTCACAAATACAGGCTAATAAAACATTTAATGTGTATATCACCATTTGTTATTAAGAATCATTAATTTTAGAGCTGAAAGGAAACTTCACTAGCATCCGACCTTATAAAATAGATCTAATTTAATTTATACTATTACTTAGAACTTTGTATACTGTATTCTGTTCTAGTCAAAGGACTGAATTATTACTGTTTTGGATTACTAATAATTTAACTCAATTATTAACTTGTATCACTCAATTTTTCAAAACTCCATTTTCACTATTAAGTTTGCTAGAGTTTTAAAAGCTTCAAACAAAAGATACGTTAAGAGGAACGTAGTAAGTACTTAAGTATGCTATATACCATCATGACAAAAAGAGCCTTTAAACAGCAAAAAGCTTGGCTAATTCATAGAATACTTTCCTTGGCCTGATTATTTTGTTACCTTTTCTTCTTCCTAATCCATCTTCAGTGAATTTTAGTTTAATTAATAACATCACTAAACACTAAACCAAAGTTAATAAACTGAAAACAAAAGACAAGCTGTAAGTAACATTCATACAAATTGTCCTGGATGGACTTGGAGGGAAAGGTGTCCAAAAGGTCCCTGAAAGCATATTCTGAAATCTAGGGAAGGAGTCCATAGTTTTATATCCTCAACTAGTTTCTAGTCCCCCAAAAGAACCAGTTTTCTAAAAGAGGCAAAGAAAAGCTTTCAAAGAGAACTTTAGTTTGATGGTTTAGCCACAGGAACACAACTTTACTAAGATCCCAAAGACATTAAGTTCCCCCCGCCCCAGCTCCCTTCTTAAAACTTACTTTTTGCTACGTTCTTCATGGCCATTAGCACTGCTCAACTTGTTCTCATCCTAAGCAAGGTTGATAGAAGAACATCATGAGGACGAAGTGGTAACATTTCAAGTTGTCAAAGGGTAAAGGGAACAGGAATAAGAAAATACAAAACAATTTTAAAACTAATTACTTATCCATAGTTTAACATGGAAGGCTATAAAAAAATTTAGATGGGTATGTGTTTAACCACTTTGTTGCTTACAATTAAGTCATCAAGACACAAAAATAAAAAGGCATATTAACATGTTAAATTTTACTTTCTTATATAAATATTAAGTTATCCAGATTTATACAGTGTTGAAGTGGTTAATAGAATTTCTTTAAAACATGAATAAAGTCCTGTTTTGAGTTTTATTCCATGTGCTATGGTCCCTTTGGTCAGTACCATGGCTCTATTTCTGCCTAAGCCCCAAGTGGCCATGCTAGCAGCCAGCCACTATGGATTTCCTGTGACCGATGCCATTCCTGAGATCTTCGCCCATTTCCGTTGGAGGGTTGGGACTGTAAGAGCTTGATGCCACCTCTGTCACACATCTCGCCCTGAAGCAAACAGGGATTCACACTGCTTTAGTAATGTTGACTCTCAAGAACCCAAGAAAGTCAATTAATAATCCACCAGTCCAGCCTAAACATTTCCTACTTCCATACCTGTTTACACGGAATTACATCCATGTTTAACTAAGACACAAGAATCTTAACATTAAAACAGAAAGCTCTTCCAAGAGTCTTAAGCATTATTAAACTAGGTACACTATTTAAAGCTATAAAGAATTCATCCAAATTGGTACCACATGGTCGTGCTATACACTCCAAAACAAATGTATTATTTTAAAAAGGTTTAGCGCAATGTTTATTTTAAAGCTCGATCACACCAGTTATAGAAGTATAACTGCTAACTTACAAAGCTTACAGTTTGTGACACCAGTGATAATGCATGCATACTGCTATTTTCACCACCAACTGGTGAAAGAATGAAAAGACACTTTAGTTTCACTGTGATACTGAAATGGGTCAAAGACTTATTATTAGCCAAATTCCTTTGTAGTTGTTTAGTGTGAAATATGGCAGGGACTAATTAAAAATAAAACAATATGGAGAACAGTAAACAGTCACCAAGTGACTCTAAGTTGTGATACTGCCTCTTTTGCTTTAAAAAAATTTTTTTTTCTATTCAGGGATCCAAGAATTTTAGTGTTTTTTAACTAAGCAGATCACCACCTGCCTGTTTTAATATTTTACTATCACCAGTCTTTTACATATGTAGAAAAATATATTAAATCTCACCCATTTCTTCTTGTAAGACATTAAAGATTTGCTTGCCACAGACTGGTTTTACTTTGTTATTCTTGGACCCCTGCTATTTTCCCAAACCACTACATTCACCTTTTTGCTATACCAAACTGGAGCTGGTAATTCTTAGTTGAGTCATTTTACCTAGGGGACCACGGTACAGCGATAAGTCACTCAATTACTACCTTATGATTGACAGTTCACACTGGAATCAAAGGTGAATTCATGGGAGTAGAGGTGAGATATCGTTAGGCAAGTCTACAAAGAGAGATAGATGGGCATTTATTCATCACGCTGAAGTGAAACTACTGCACAATATTATTACATCAATAGCATATATTTACTTTTGCAAGTTATACGTAATGCATCTCTGATAAGATAAATCAAGAGGGCTCCGGGGAGGTTAGTTTACATTTCAGCAGTAGTTTCGTGAATAATGCTAAATCAAGAAATATATAAACCTCACCAACTTTTTTTTCTCACCTTCTTGTAAGGAGCCTCAAGCATTGCTTCAATATCAATATCGTCTGCCATTTTCTCTAAACGCCTATGAAAACAATAAGGTAATTCTGAGTAAATATATTTCATTTATGCTCGATTTTTTACTCAAATACTCCAACACTTCAGAAAAACATTTTCAAAAGTCCAGGCATGACTGATGTAGCACAACGCACTTTACCAGGCTTGCCAACTAAATCTGAAATGCCTCTAAAATTACACGAAAATAAATTAAATGTTCGACTTTTAAAACCCTGCAACGAACTCCAAAAACAGAACCCGGGAGCCTCGAGCGAGCGCGCCTTTCCCGCTCTGCCATTTTAGAAGCCGGGGAAACTCCCTCGGTAGGGGCGGGTTGTGTGCCATGGCAGCAGCGTTCGGCTGGCGCCATGTTAGGAGGTCGCGGCCGGCCCAGGCCTCGAAGGAACAGGTCGCCATCTGCCCGAGGCCTCCCTGGGGTTCGTGACACCCAAGAACCCTAAAACCTACTCAACCGGAAAAGAAGGGCGCGGTCGCCAAAATGGGGGCCGATTCTAGAAAACCGGCCCTCCCCCACCGTCGCTAAAAAAACGCCTAAGGAGAGTGTTCCTCAACCCAAAAAAGAACCAACCTCAAAAAATCTCTTCAAATACTAGGGTTCACAACTACTTACCTGTGCGGGCTTCCGGGCCCCTGTGGTGCTCGTGTTCAGAAAGAAGGGAGCTGCTGCAGCTGCCGCCGCTGTTGCTACAGTTAAGCCTCTAGGCCCGGGCCGCGGTACCGCCCAGCCCGAATTTCAGGCTCCGAGGGCAGATAGGCCCGAGCGAATCTAAAAGAAACAATGGGATTAGAGAAGCCCGCTCGGGAGTGCAGGACGGCGGCTTCGGCAGCTCAGGATCCAAGCCTGCGACAACGTCCGCAGCCTCCCTGAAATGGCGGCCGCTGCTTCCCCGTATTCACATTCACTAACACACATATACACACACACAAACACACGGGGCCTCACAGAGCCCTCAGCACGGGCTCTCGCGAGAAACTGCCTGTAGTTCCAGACTGGAGAGGGCGAAATATCGCGAGATCTAAGGATGGCCCCAGCAACCACGGCCCAATCTCGCGCAATGATTGCGCCACAGATATTCCCATCCCCCTTTCAGAGAGGCAGTTTGACTCCTCCCTCTGGATTGGTGTCCACATCTCGCGAGACCGCGCAAGTTGTTAGAGCAAAGGCAGTTGGTACACTTCATGTCAATCCTTTAGAATACTCAATGCTGAGTGGAATTCGGCTGTCGCCACCTCCTCTTGGCGCCTCCCTGCAGCTATCTGAAGGTTTCATCCTCAGAGCTAACTGCCCCCACCTTCCCCGGGGCCTCGCACCCAGATGTCTGTCAAGGTCGCCATAAGGAAATCTAGTCCATATGGCGATAGAATAAAACAAGAAACGGTCATATATTGATTATCCGCCACAGGTGAAGACGAAGTGAAAAGCACGTAAGAGAGAATGCAAGAAGAGACAGTGCAGGGATAGAGGGTTAAGGGCTGTAGAATAAAAATTATATGTCCCGGCCTTTTGGAGCCTATGGGCTAGGCTCTGCCTCTGCTGTCCAGCTTCAGAACCTCCTCGGAAGTGGAGAAAGACAAAGAGGAGGAAAAAAAAAACTGCTTCCTTGGGCAGTGGATCAGCTTTGCACCCCCAGAATCAGTCTGGTCTTGTGTCTGTGTTGCTGTTGTTTTTTCAAAAATGTCCCCCCATTCTCCTGAGTCTTGGCTCCTTCCCCCTGAAGTCTCGCAGATGCCTGGCAGTTAAGAGTAAATTCACCTCTTGTTCTTTGGTCAATACTGCGGGGGGGGGGGGGGGGGGGGG
>CM052547.1:75934602-75965365 GCA_028533065.1 Trachops cirrhosus
AGCTCCTGTAGTGAGGGGCGGGGCCGTAGGAGTTTGGTTTTTTTTTAAAGATTTTATTTATTTATTTTTAGAGAGACAGTAAGGAATGGAGAAAGAGAGGGAGAGAAACATCCATGTGTAAGAAATGCATTGATAGGTTGCTTCTTGCACACCCCGCAACTGGGGCCCACAACCCAGGCATGTGCCCTGACTGGGAATTGAACTGGCGACCTTTGGGTTCACAAGCTGGCACTGAATCCACTGATCCACAACAGCCAGGACCTCTATTGACTTTTTAAGTGTTGAAAATCATCCAAGAAAACTGAACTGAAGCATAATATGTCAGAAAAGGAGCTAACCTTTGCCTTTGCTCTTTTTTCCCTTTAATTCCAATATTGTGACTTGGTGTTTTTTTTTTTTTTTTTTTAATCCTCACTAAGGACTCCTTGTGAGAAACATCAATCTATTGCCTCTTGTACACGCCCTGACTGAGACCAAACCTGCAACCTATGTATTTACCCTGACCCTAGGTATGTACCTGACAGGGAATCTACCACTCAACCTTTCAGTTTATGGGGCAACCTCCAAGCAACTAAGCCACACTGGCCAGCTGTGAGACTTGTAACTGCAAATATCACAGCATAAAGATGGTCCTTTCTTAATATTTTGTGTGTGGACATGACAGCACAGAACTTGATCTTAACCTCTGGACCGCCTTCAGCTGGCGCGCTTGCCAACTCCATTATGGTGACTTGTAGCCCCAGTGTCGTGATTGGTGATGAACCAGATTATGAACTAGATTTTTTTCTGTGTACCTAAGCATTACACTAAGGTTTTGGGAAAGGTGTTTATTCCTCAAGGACTAATTATGGACAGGACTGAACGGCTTGCTCGAAATGTGATGAAGGAGATGGGAGGCCATCACACTGTAACCCTCTACGTGCTCAAGGCAGGCTATAAACTTTTTGCTCATCTGCTGGCTAGCTGCTTAGTGGAGTTTATTGCATGTATCTTCTAAGAATTTTATGTTTTGTATTTTAGAAATGTCAGTTGCTGCATTCTTGAGCTCTTTATTTGTACTATGAGCCTAAAGACGATCAGTTCCCTTTGGGTGGATTGTTATTTGTCATGTGAATGAAAAATCTCTTAAGCTACACCACTGTTGAGTGAGAACATTGAAATTGTATCTGTAAGAAACATTTAAAGAGAAGATATATTAGTTTTTAATCAGTATTTTAATTTTCATATATTCAGGAAAGTACAGAAGCGATTGAATATTGTTCATTATATCACTATGTATTAAGAACAGTAAAAGGCAGTCAGGTTTTGTATCAATAACAGAATCTAAGAGGTACTGTTACAGCAAATAAACCATATGTCCTGGAACTATTTTAGTAGTGTTTCAGTGTTATTAACTGTATTTTCCTGCTTGTTCGGTTTATTTTCAGTGATTCTTTGTCAATAGTTCCTTTCAAATACAAATAAATAAATTTAAAAAAACTTAAAAAAAAAGAACTTAATCTTAACCTCTAGATCACTTGTTTGAGAAGAGGAAGATTTTGTGTTCAGGGATCATCAGAATGAACAGGACAATTTTGCACACGATCAAGAAACACCAGCTGGAAAACTCAGTGTTTAAAACAAAAATATGTTTTTATATTTCAAAAGGTTAAAACATAATATGCTTTTCATTCACTTTGCAAAACCTCTCTCAGTCTGACTAGCTCATGGACTTTCTGTGTGAATTAATTCCCCTTTCATCATTCTGTTCTCAAGTCATTTCCAGAAAAATGTCGTTGAGTTAATCCATCACCACCACCAAGAATATTATTCTAAGGGGGGTTGAGGCAGAGTGGAGGTGGGCGAAGAGAAAAAGTGGGGATGATTGTAATAGCATAAACAATAAAAAAATAAAGAAAAAGAGAAGAACATTGTTCTAACAGTTTATAGAGAGGAGGCCACACCAAAAACAAGACCCTGAAAAAGAGAAAGTAATAGATATTATACTTAGAGAATTTGGCTGAAAATTATATATATTGCCAGTGTAAGGTTTTTATGTTTAAGTATGGCTTTTATTAAAAGAAAATGCTCTTTTATTTTTATCCTCACCTGAGTACATGCTTATTGATTTTAGAGAGAGGGGAAGGGAGGGGGGAGAGAGGGAGAGAAACACTGATGTTAGAGAGACACATCGATAGGTTGCCTCTCACACCAGATCTGACAGGGCACTGTAGCTGCAACCCAGGCATTTGCCCTGACCAGGAATCGAAACTATGACCTCCTGGTTTACTAGCCAATACCCCAACCAACTGAGCCACCACTGGCCAGGGCAAGAAAATGCTATTTTTGATACCTGCATTTTAATTTAATGTTCTACTTTAAAAGTATGTATTTTAATTGTTTTTCTAAAGACTTTAAGACTGAATTACATTTTTTGTATTATTTATGAATCTAAAAAATTTTTAATTGTCTTCAATTTTTCCATTAATTACGAGTTAAATTCAAGTTGAACAGACTAAACTCATTTCAAAAAAACAATCAGTGCCACTCATCTTAGAGAAATTTCCTCAAATTTAGTATACTTTTATCAATTTAGCATGTTGTATAATTTTTGAGCACTTTAAAACTTTTTGAAGTATGTAAACAATTCTTAATCCAAGAAATTAAAATCACAAATATAGTGACTCTTAAAATTTCTTAAAGTATTCTAATGTAGTGTCTTATACCTTTCCAAATAAAATAACAAATCCCAAGCCCTGAGCGGTGTGGTTCAGTTGATTGGGCATAATTCCGCAAAGCAAAAGGTTGCCAGTTCGATTCCAGGTCAGAGCACATGCCTGGGTTGCCGGCCCAGTCCCTGGTTGGGGCATGTGCAGGAGGCAAACGATCGATGTTTCTCACTCACATCAATGTTTCTCTCCCTCTCTTTCTCCCTCCCTTCCCCAATCTCTAAAAATAAATAAATAAAATCTTTTAAAAAATAATTAACAAATCTCAAGCATTTACTTAATCACACATTTTTATTGAGGTATAATTGACATACAACATTATACTACCTTCAAGTGCACACTATAATGATTTGATCTTTGTATATATTGTGACATGATTACAATAAGTCTAGTTAACATTCATTGCCATACATACAGTGTTTTTCTTGTGATGAGAACTTTTGATTTATTCTCTTAGCAACTTTCAAATATGCAACACAGTATTTTTAATTATAGTTACCACACTGTATTTTACATCCTCATGACTTATTTATTTTATAACTTGAAGTTTGTACTTTTGACTCCCTTTACCTATTTTGCCCAATCCAATCCCCTGCCTCTGTCAACCACCCATCTCTTCTTGGTATCTATGAGCTTAGTTTTTGGCTTGTTTTAAATATAGTTTTTAAAAATTGTGTTTATTGATTGGAGAGAGAGAGAAGAAGAAGAAAACATTGGTTTGTTGTTCCACTTATTTGCGCACTCATCTGTTGATTCTTGTACGTGCCATGACCTGAGAGTGAACCCACAACCTTTGGATATCAGGCCAACTCTCTAACCAACTGAGCTACTCAGCCAGGTGAGCAAGATGCACTTTTGTTGTTTGTTTGTTTGTTTGTTTGTTTTAAGAGAGAAGGGAAGGGAGGGAGAGAAACATCTATGTGTGGTTGACTCTTCCATGCCTTTAATTGGGGACCTGGCCCAAAACTGAGCCATGTGCCCTGACTGGGAATCAAACCAGTGACCCTTTGGTCCCCAGGCCGGCACTCAATCCACTGAGCCACACCAGCCATGAACGGCCTCATTGCATATTCTGAACTAGAGTTTAAATGTTTTTTTTTAATTTTTCTTTATTGATTTGAAAGAGAGAGAGAAAAGGATGGAAGAGAGAGAGAAAGAGAGAGAGAGAACATCAATTTCGTCGTTCCATTTATCCACACACTCACTGGTTGTCTTCTGTATTTGCCTTGATGGGAGATTGAACCTGTAACCTTGGTGTATTGGCACAATGCTCTAACCAACTGAACTACCTGGTCAGGCCTGAACTAGAGTTTAAATTCCTTTTTTTATAAATTAAATTTTATGTACAGTGGAATGCACAATTTTTAATTGTACCAATGTGTTTTAACAAATGCATATCAATTGAATAATATTAATTTTATTTAAAATGAAGAAATGACAGAAGCAGGCACAGAGATATAGAGAAAGCAACATATTTTATCGCAAAATATCCTGATTTGATGATAAAACAGTACAAACTAGGAGTCAGGGTATTGTTTAAAAACATCTGCAAACGGAAGCAAAAAGAAATGCAATCAAGCATAACATTGCACAAGATTTGGGATTCAAGCAAATTTAGCTATAGAGGGGGAGATCCTGCTGATCAGACACCACAAGATGGAAATATATGTTGAAATTGATGGATGGAGAACAAAAGAAGCATCAACACACAGTGATTTTGAATGAAAAGCTTGTGTTTCCATGATATGAGTGAGTGGCCCTATAAAAGGAATATCCCAGAAAGACAATATTTCTGAAGGAATGGAGTTAATAGACTCAGTCTTTCTTGGCCTGGGGGAATAAAAGGTCCTTAATAATCATTTTCTGGAGGAGACCCAAAGATATATGACTTGTCCAAACATCTGTAAATAACCAAGTCCTACATCGATATACAAATGAAGCATCAGAGTTGGAATATGTGCAGCATGAACATGACTTGTATGCAGTGGTTGTAAAAGAAATGAGATGTTGGCGAGAATGGGGAGGCAGTGGAAGCCTCAGACATTGCAATTGAATGTAGACATTGTCATTGAATGTAAAATGGTGCAACTGCTTTGGCAAACAGTTTGGTGGGTCCTCAAAAAGTTAAATATGGAATTACCATATGACTCAGTAATTCCATTTTTAGGTATAGACAAAAGAATTGAAAATATGTTTCAAATAAATACTTACACATGAATATTCATAGCAGCACTATTCAAAATAGCCAAAAATGAACACAACCTAAATATCCATTAATTTCTGAATGAATAAACTAAATGTGGTATATCCATAATAAAAAAAAAAAAGCAATCATGGACTCTTCTTTTTTAGATTTTATTTATTTTTAAAATTAAATTTTTTAGAGAGAGGGGAAGAGAGGAAGAAAGAGAGGGAGAGAAACATCAACGTGCAAGAGAAACATCGATTTGTTGCCTCCTGCACACCCCTAACTGGGGACCTGGCTTACAATCTAGGCATGTGCCCTGACTAGGAATTCAACTGATGACCTTTTGGTTGGCAGTCTGGTTGGTGCTCAGCCAACTGAGCCACACCAGCCAAGGCTCCAGTTAATTCTTAATGTCTTTCTGAAAGCCTATAGGTTTTTGTTTTCATAATCATGTGAAATCACACCCATATGCCCACATCACAATGAAACACCTTCACTCCCCTTTGATACTTTATTTTTCTCAATAGCACTTGTCATCTTTTGAAATACCACATATTGCCCTGGCTGGTGTGGCTCAGTGGATTGAGTGCTGGCCTGTGAACCAAAGGGTCGCTGGTTCAATTCCCAATCAGGGCACATGTCTGGGATGCAGGCCAAGCCCCCCAGCAGGGGGCAATTGAGAAGCAACCACACATTTCCATTTCTCTCCCTCTCTTTCTCCTTCCCTTCCCCTTTCTCTAAACATAAATAAAATCTTTAAAAAAAAAAAGAAATACCATATATTTTATTTATTTGTTCATTTCATTGTCCATCTTCCACCATTATTGTATCTCCAAGACCTGGACTATCTAAGAATACCAATGGTGTGCTGATAAAATTGCTCTAATAAAAAAGTCTGATATGCAGTGTTTGCCAATAGCTACAGTGTAAATATTCCCACACTCCCACTATGTCCTATTTTAAGCGACCCACTGATTGTTTAATAATCAGCTCTTGCAAGCCAGTACAAGCTGGTTCCAGTACCCCACTATATATCTGTAGCACTAAGTGAGTTATTTAACCTCTTAAGTCTCAATTTTTTCATCTGTGAAATATCTATGTGGGATAATAATAGTCCTATTATAAACTGACATAATTTATGAAATTGTGGCAAAGGTTAAATGAGTTAACACAAGTAAAGCACATAAATAGGTGGCTGAAAATCAGTATCAATGTTATTTTTATTATATGCTATTTATATATTTATTATGTGTACTTTTCTCCACATTTCACCAATATTGCTTTGTCATTTCCAATGATTTTTGCTCTATTTTCCGATGTTTGTACTGATTGAATCAGGTCTATCAAGTTCTGTGGCATTCTATGAACTCTCAACAAAATGCCTCGTTTGTTGGCTATAATTTACTGACAACAAACAGGTATAAAATTTTGGCAAACATTTCTCAAGATGTGGACTGAGTGCCCTGGCTGGGTGGCTGAGTTGATTAGAGCATTGTCCAGATACACCAAGGTTGTGGGTTTGACAAATGAGTCCATAAATAAGAGGAAAAACAAATGGATGTCTCTCTCTCTCTCAAAAAAAAATCAATAAATAGCCCTGGTTGGAGTAGCTCAGTTGGTTGGAGTAGCTCAGTTGGTTGGAGTGTCGTCACATAGCTAAAAGTCTGCAGGTTGATTCCCAGAGGGTGGGGTGGGGTCACATACCTAGGTTTCAGGTTCGATCCTGGTCTGAGTATGTACAGGAGGTAACAGATGGGTGTTTCTTTCTTGCATTGTTGTTCCTCTCTCTTCCTTCTTCTCTCTCAGAAAGTAATGAAAAAATGTCCTTGATGAGGTAACAAACAAAGATATGTTTGTTATCCTGTGTTGTGATTTTTCACGACTTGCCCATTGGAGATTTTGCTATAATGGAATGCAATAGAATTTTCTTTTTTTTTTTTAAAGATTTTATTTATTTATCTTCAGAGGGGAAGGGAAGGAAAGAGGGAGAGAAGTATCAATGTATGGTTGCTTCCTGTGCATTCCCTGCTGGGAACTGGCCTGCAACCCAGGCATGTGCCCTGACTGGGAATCGAACCGTGATCTCTTGGTTCACAGGCCCTCACTTAATCCACTAAGCTACACCAGCCAGGGCACAATAGAATTTTCTAATTATGGGTTGGGGGGTCAAGGAAGCCTTATCATTCTTACACCACTTTCTTAATCTGTTTCAGAAGTTTGAAACTGCCTGCTGTGTTCTTGCCTGGAAAATGTCTGTCCTTAAAGATATTTCTGTTTTACTTCCTCTAGGGAGTAGGCCTTAATCCTACCCACCTTAATTATTCTCCACCAACCCCTCATTATTGCTCTCGTTCTATTGTACTTCAACTTCATTTCTTAGACATTTGCCTTCACTACCTCCAGGTCGTGAGCCACTCTGAGAACATATACTGCTTCTCCTTTTTCTCTATCCCCCAGTTCCTAGCGTGCTGCTTGGAATGTGCTGGTTGTTTAACAACTATTTGTTGAATTGGTTGGGGTTGCTTTGGAGATAGATCAGTCCAGAGGCAGACCAAAGAGAGATGAAAGAACTTCTCAGAAACAGCGCACATTGCCCGGTGACAATTGAATATAAACAAGCAGGGCATGTTCTCACACAGACAGGAATTCGATATGGTTTGAAAGAGGACTGTGTGGGTGAGCTGGAGAGTTAGAGGAGATTCCATTGGAAAGATAGGGCTAATTTGTGAAAAGTTTTCTACACTGTGCTAAGAATAGTAGCAGTTGTGTGCTGGAAGTGGGCTCATATCAGCTCATGAACTGATTATTAAACATCCAGGAACTTTGGGAGCCTGTTGATCTCACATTGGTAGTTTGAAATCAGCCACAGAGTGAGTATTAACATCACAGATATCTGCAAAGGCTACTTATCAACCTTTTCTTTTTTCTCAGAGAGCCAGTTGTTCATAGGTCATTGAAAAGTTTTGGACATCACATTAAAGGGGTTGTTAACCCGGGTTGGTGTGGTTCAGTGGATTGAGCACCAACCTGTGAACCAAAAAGTCACTGGTTGGATTTCTAGTCAGGGCACCTGCCTGGGATTCGGGCCAGGTCCCCACTTGGGGGCCTGTGATAGGCAACTGATCCATGTATTTGTCACACATTGATGTTTCTCTCCCTCTCTCCATTCCCCTCTCTCTAAAAATAGATAAAATCTTTTTAAAGGGTTATTAAATTTCATAAGGTTGTTATAAAGATTAAAATAAGAAAATAAACATAATGGAAGCTTGTCAAAAATATTACTTGATATCATTCATGTAAAATATTAAGCTCCTATTTCATGCTAGGCATCATTCCATGCACTGGCAATGGGGGTATAGCAGTAAACAAAATAAAATCCCTGCCTGCAAGAATTTTAAATTCTAAGTACATAAAACAGATTATTTATTTAATAAAAACCTGTTGTCTTTTTTCTCTTTCTTTCTTAAAAATATTTTATTTATTTATTTTTAGAGAGAGGGGAAGGGAGGGAGAAAGAGAGGGAGAGAATCATCAATGTGTGGTTGCTTCTCACGCACCTGATACCAGGGACCTGGCCTGCAACCCAGGCATGTGTCCTGACCAGGAATCAAACTGATAACCCTTTGGTTCGCAGGTGAGCCCCCAATCCACTGAGCCACACCAGCCAGGGCCGTTCATGCTTTTCAAAGGTTTATTCATCCTATTTGCTAAATCATCACCCCTCTTCTTCCTGCTCTTCTCCTTTTATTTTCAGGAGAGCCTTTTTATTGAAAGATGTAAACATATGTGCAGAAACTTCTGCATATCTGACTAAAGTAGAAATTAAAAGTTCCATAAACATCCCAATGATGAAACCTAACAAATATACGAGAGAGCTAAATTAGGCCCACATTTAACTCTCCCTGCCCCAGAGGGCTTCTGTCTTCCCACCACAAGCCTTAGGGTCAGATCTCTGACTTTTCAGAGGCAAGATGAAGATATAAAACTCATATTTATATTCCCTATAAATTTTCCAAAATTTCCTTTTACCCTTGCACACTCACCTTTGCATGTCTGTTCTTTCTTTTCAACTTCAAAGTTTTATCCTTTTTGACCCTGGCTGGTGTGGCTCAGTGGATTGAGTACCATGGCCTGTGAATCAAAGAGTCACCTATTCAATTCCCAGTCAGGGCACATGCCTGGGTTGTGGGCCAGGTCCCCTGTCAGGGGCGCTTGAGAGGCAACCACACATTGATGTTTCTCTCCTTCCTTTCCACTCTCTAAAAATAAAGAAATAAAATCTTAAAAAAAAAAACATAAAGGCCTGAAAAATACTTATAAAGTGGAAAGAAAAAAGAAACAATGATATAGACAAGGAAACCAGAAAAAGTAGAATTAGGTGTGAGAGTACCTGCAACTACCTGTTCATCATAACTGTCATCCAATGAATTCCTTTGGTGGTGCTGTTAAGGGCCTGAAATTTGGAATCTAGATTGGACTTCAGACATTGTTTTAGGCCCAAGGGAACTGTGGGCTGGGTTGGGTAGGGTGAAGTCAAGGAGGTAAGCTTTCAAAACCATAAACATGGGGCAACAGAGAAGAGGGAGGGAGCTTTGGGGTTTTAGTGAGTCAAGAGTCAGTCAAGAAGGAATCCAGTGAGACTGCAGAATATCAATTACCAATGTTCTTCACCATCACCGCCCCCACTTTTTTTCTAAAACCTCAAATACATGTAATTACACTCATACACTCAGTCATACATTTGTTTTTTGGTCCACAATTTCATTAAGCCAGACATAGCTGCACCTCTTTTCCCTTTTCCATTTTTTGAGCGTACAAGGCTGTTTATTGAAGTGTTGTTTATAACAACTGGAAATGTGAATGACTATCAGTAAGGGAATGAATCATTGCAACACTGTTTATAAACATTAGGAACAAAGTGAATGACCCCTCTTTGCTTGAATTAACTTTTCCTAGCCTCCATTCCCTGTCTCATTTCCCTACATCCCTGAGACCATATACATGTGTATATATGTATATTGGATGGATAGAATATAATTTTTATGCTGTTGAATTTATAATATTTTCCTTAATGTTTTGCCCCTTCCATGTCTTAAAGATATTTTTCCCTAGGGGAAAAATAGCACAACTGTAATTGAACAACAACAAAAAAATTTAAAAAAAGGATATTTTCCCCTACAACAAGATGCTCAAGATAATTTCAGATATATTTCTTTTAAAGACACATGGTGATGACATTGACATGTGTGACATACATGACCATGCAGTGGGTTATACACATGTCTCACTGGAAAAATGGAACTTTTCTCTTTCTATCAGAAATACAAGTAAGTGAGAATAATTTGCATTCTCACTTACTTGTATTGGGAATAATCTTGAAACCACTTCACTTCTTAAACTATAAGTGGCTGAATTTTAATTGTTATCAGTAACAGATGACTTGTGACACATTTTGCAACTATGGAGTTATATCTTTGGGGGATCTATACTTGTTTATCAAAATTGTAAGTGCATGTATCCCTGTGGCTCAGATCTCCCGTTTTCGAGAATTTAAGCTACAGTTCTGTCTGCATATGTGTGTTGCACTGTTTATATGTGGAACATTGTATTTAAAATGTAAAAGATTGGAAACAACCCGATGTCTTTCAATAGGAAACTGATTAAGCAAATTATAGTAACTCTGCACAGGGAATAGTATGCAGCAGTAAACGAAAACAAATAATGAGGGTTATTTTTATACCATTGTACATAATGTGTTGTAGGGTGTCCAAAGTGTGTCGTTTAATGAGAAAAGTAAGGTGGAGAACTACATATATAAATGCTTGCTTTTGTGTAAAAGGATGGAAATTTATTTGAACTTGTATTCAAATTTGCTTGTAACCGCATACAGATATCCTGAGAGGATTCATAAGCAAGTAGGAGTAGTGGCTGTCAACGGAAACAGGACCAACGAGAGGCAAGAATTTGAGGGAGACTTTGTATTATATACCTTTCATATAGTTTCTGATATTTGAACTGTGTAACAGCATTAACTATTTAAAATTAGATTATGAGAAGTAGAGTACCAGCAGCTTTAAAGACTTTATTTAATCAACTTCTTGATAATCTACATTCCCTTAGTCCTTCAGGCTAAACTCCTCCCCCTTTCTCTTTATCTCTGGGCTGGCAGGAGTTTAATCCCCAAGAAACACGTTTTAAGTATGCTTAAATTATAAGGAGCAGTGCTGGGTACTGGGGCTCCCAAGGGGCAAGGGAGAACAGGGCATAGTCTCTGCTCTTGAAGTCATCTAGATGGATTTTATCACTGTTTTTAGTGGTAAGACAAGAATTAAAAAATGTTCTCTTCTCCTCTTATCCCTTCCTCCCTCCCCCCATCCCTCCCTCCCTCCCTATAATCACTCACAACGCTGGAAATATATTAGAATTCCTATTTAATTCTCCTCCCCCTCACTTGGACAGTACTAAGACTTGGGGAGCTCAGGAACTTTCAATCAGGCCCAGACTGGCAGGCCTCAGGCCTGGGCCAAGACTCAACCTGCTTTCCTTGGGCCCCTGCTGCCTCGTGGAGGTTCTAGAACCTCTCAGATGCTGCTGTGGCTGTGGTTTCCGGCTTCCTGAGTTCTCATACTCAGCTTGGTGTTGCAGATATCACACCCCAGTTCTGCTTTGGAGACTGACATGCTCAAGCTTGGTGATACTCTGAGTACACGGGGTCTGTGGGTCACAGCTAAGGGACTTGCTTTACTGTTTTAGTTTTCTTCCCTTACCAGGTAAGGGAAAGGCCTTGGGTTATATAAGGACAGAGTATAAAGGTTTGCTGGGTAGAAGCTGAGAAAGATCACTTTTCGAATTGAATATCCTATCTCATGTTAGGTCTTTAGTTCTGCTTCTCTTTACTAGGGACATTTTGACAACAGATCTGGTAAGAGCTATCAGAAAATCATTTATGCAGAGCTTAATAGTTTACAACACATTTTCTCATGTAATTTAAATTAAATGTGACAATTCTATAGATATCCCATTTTAGAGTTGGAGAAAAGTGATGCCTAGGGAGAGAAAGGACTCTTCCTTGCAGATCACGAATACATCTTATACTATTGTATACCTTGTGTGTATGTAGGGTTTCATTGTGGGTTGGGACCACAGTTCTGAAATTGTTAGATTCTTAGAAACAGATTCTACTCTCTGGAATTGAGGCTGCTATACAGTCATTCTTTCACTCATTCCTTCAATCACAACTATTAATGCCTGTCCTGTGTAAAGAAAGGCTCTACCTAAGAAGGAATTGGGAGATTGAGACCAACTACTAGTGAGATGCTGGGGAGGGATCCTAAGGCAGAAAGGTGGATGCTGCTGAGGAGGCAGTGGTAAGACCTGGGCTTCAGACCAGAACTTTGCAAACTAGAGTTCTATGGCTAGCTGGCTGTCAGTAAATGCCCAGTTTAGAAGTTAGCAAGGCAGGTTTCTGAAAGTTTTTTTTTTTATCAAAAAGAGTTTAACTCTCAAAGTACTGCATTCATATCTGTATCATTATTTTTATCTGACCAGAATCATTTTTTCCCCTCTGTTTCCATTTGGGGGGATATTTTTAGGGGTAGATTGTTTCTTTCTTCTTTCCTTGCCATCCTAGACTTTACCATGTGACCTGAGATTGACCAATTAATCACAGCTCCTGACCAAGACTTGGTTGGACTATTGATGTTCTGGGCCCCAAGAACATCTTTCTTTATATTTCTCTTTTGCTTGTGCTTGCAACAGTGTCTGTGCTGGTGCTTATAATAGACAAAAAGAATTTTGACTTACAAGTTGTGACAATTTCTTTACCAGGCTATAAGCTCCTTGAAAGCAAGGCCTAAATTTTATCCTGCTCTTTGTCTTTGGTGTCCAGCTTAATCCCAGTCTCAATACATGTAGGTCAGATAAATGAAGAAACATGTTATATTTATATGGAGCTTTAGAGTTTGGGATTATTGGCATTACTGTGGTTGTGGGGCAAAAAATTCAATACCTACTACCGCGGTCACTAACAGTTGAGCAACATCATGTTAATGGCAACCAGAGAGTACTGGGAAGGTCCTTTCTTCCTGTATTTGAGTACTTGGCACAGTTCACATTGGTGATTCTGGTCCTCAAATTACTGAAGTTTTTAATTTTTGATTTGAATATGAAATATCATTAATTTGCATGTTATCCTTGGGCAGGGGCCACACTAATCTTCTCTGTAATTTCTGTATATGTGCTGCAGAAGTGAGCATGGCTGAAGCTTTTGTCCCTGGTTTCCCAGAACCTCTTCCTAAGCACTGCCCTCTGTGCTACTTCAGCTGAGGTAGTTCCCTCTTCAGTCTCCAGTCCTGATGTGAAAGGCATCTCTCCTGTGGACTCAGGTCATAGAGACTCTACCAATTTTTCCTGATATTATTCTCTTTCCTCCCTTCCACAGATACACATACAGCATCTATTATCTGTCAGGTTCTGGAAGTTCAGTAGGTACAAGACAGTCCCTAACTGAAATTCAGGATATAGACAAATACAGCCAAGAGAACACACCAATGAAATAATAACAAACTGTGTTGTGCTCTGTTGGAAATTGAAGTGATAAGGTAGACAGTAATTGCCATGGTGAGACATGTGATAGAGGGAAGAACTTCTAGATACTGTAGTCAGGATTTCACTGAGGAGATGAACTGAGACCTACATGATGAAGAGTCAACTTTGCAAAAAGCAACAGCTTATTCAATGGCCCAGCTGGAGAGAGCTTGGAAAGAGCCATGGAAACTGACAGAAAGTCAGTGTGGCTAGATGAGGATGAGCAGGGGTGGAGGATGCAGATGGAGAGATTGATTGGTTATTTTAATCAGGACAGTGCCATGGTTAGATTTACATTTTAAGAAGTGGAATCTGGCAGTTCTGCCATCTTTAATATTAAATAAAGTTACTATTGCCCTCTTAAATTACAAATGTTTAGCATTTCTTCTTGGGACTTTCCAAGTCCCACTGGGAAAACATCCCTGAACCTTCTGGGGTAGGTGCAACTCCACTCTTGGTCCCCAGAGGCAAAAATGCAGCTCCTCCTAACACCAGCATTAAAACCATTTCCTAGGAGTTAATGAGGCAAAGTGGAGGAGGAATTAGTACAAAGGCCCTGAGGTGGGACCGAACCTAGTTTGTTTGAGGACTTGAAAGCGGCCGAGAAGTGGGGAAGCTGGATGTGTGAGAATGTGAGAAGTAGGTTAGGTCCAGACTTCCAAGAGCCTGATAGATAGGCTTTCAGTGAAGATCCCACTGGTCTTAATCTGAAGAACAGTGGGAAACAGGCTTTGGGCAGGGATGCCTGTGATCATATTTGCGTTAAGCTTCCACTGTCTGAGTGTGAAAATTGGTTGGAAGGGGGAAGAGTGATGGGCTGAAGGCGACTATGATCTACGAGAGACCTGATGGTGGTCCACGCTGTGATGTTGTAATGGTACAGAGAGAAGTGGAAGGCTTCAAGATGCATTCAGGAGGCAAAATTAACAGGTGACGGAGTGTCCGATCTCGGGCTTCGTGGTTACCGGTGAGTGGGGACTTCGAGCTCTAGATCAAGGGCGTCGGCCGGGTTCCCGCGCCTCAGGGCAGTGGGCGTGGCCCGCCCGAGCCGTCGCCTCAGTGATCGGGTTGGGCGGGGCTGAGGGCGGGGCAGCTGGGGCGCTGCGTCACTTGGTGGTGGCGAGGGTGCGTGTGTGTGGGGGGCGGGGGATACGCTAGGCGCGTCCCGAGGGTCACGTGGTGCGCAGCACGCAGAGTCCTTCTGTCGGTTGGTCCTGAAGCGGCGCAGACGGAGCGGGGCTGTGAGGTGAGCTCGCGGTGAGGCGCGGCGAGGTGAAGCCGGCTGGTGGAAGCCGGGTCCGGACAGGCCCGCGCCGGCGCGTGTCGTGCGGGCGGGGACGGTGACGGACGCCACCGCGGCTCCGGTCCCCTGCCCGGCCCTGCTCCCCGCCTGGCCCGTCTCGCCCAGCCCGGAGGGAGGCCCGGGGACCGCTGCTGAGAGCGTGGCGGGCGTGCGAGCAGCGCCCAATCCCCAGGGCTCCCGACGGGAGTGACGGCCGTGTAGGCCAATCAGCGCCGGCCGAGGGGGCTGGGCCGCGGTGTGCGGGCCCGGGGCGCGGAGCGGGCCGTGTTGGGGGTGGGGGGCGGTAAGCGCCAGGGCTAGAGCCTGAGCTTTGTGGCCCTTGAGATCGCCACCACCAGCCCCTCCTGTTGCTTTGTTATTTAAGATCGCGTGTTTTTTTAAATTACTCTTTTATCCTATTCTGGGGAGCACACCCCTTTTCTCAAGCCCCCGACTATGGGAGTGTCCCTTTTCTCTAGTTTTGAAAATGTGGGTAGGGCACCCCTTTTCTTAAGCTCCAGCCCTGGGGTTTTATCTCAGTTTTCAAAGCCCCTTCAAATTGAGGATGTATCCCCTTTCCCAGGCCCCCCAAACTGGGAGGACACTTCCTTTTTCGAGGCTTCAATCTGAGTAAGCACTCCCTTCTTAAATTTGGACGTTCGCCCTGTTAACGAGTCTGTCAAGGCTGGGGTCCAATAACCAAAGTTTTGGGGCACTTATTTCCACAAATCCAGGGGAAAACTCTTCCAGGCCCCAAATCAGGCAACCTGCTTGCCAGAATTTCTTAAGTTTAGGGGCCACTTCCTTTCCCCAACCCTTCAAATCTCAGGTGCACCTCATTTCCAGAGACTACCGACAATGAGATCCAAATCCTGAAGTTTAAGGTTACATATTTTCAATTACACAAATAAGGGAATTCGCTTATTCCAGTCACTGTTCTTGGGTTTGCACCCTTTTTCATGAGTTCCCCAAATAGAACTATCTTACTTCCTGGGGGAGACTCATTTCCACATCTGAGTGCTTTCGTTTCTTGTGTCCCCCAAATGTACAGGATGCACCCCTTTTGGTTACACAGTTTTCAGGGTGCAGCCCCTTCCTGATACTTTTTAAATCTGGGAGGGTACATTTTTTTTCCGAGTCCTCTCATTCCCAGGCGATGGTCTATGGTTTTTGAGCTTTTCTGCCGTCGAAGACATTTTCCTTCCTCAGTTTCCTTCCGTTTTTGGAACCCCAATTCCCTCTTGGTGCTCTCCCTTTCTGATCAGTGCACCCATTTCCTCTTCCTTGATGAATGAGTGTTTTTAGGATAGCACTTTCTGTGCTTCTGTGGCCTTGTTTTTTTAAGCACGCTTTCTGTAGTCCCCACCTTCTGAAATCCCCTTCCCCAAGGGAAGGAGTCCCCCTCCAAAAAGGGTGCCTGCATGTTTTCTTTCCTGTGTCTACTTTATCTTTCTGTTTTTTGCTAACTGGAACTCTTTTTCTCTTGGCTTGCCCTGTCACCAGGGATTTTTCTGGTTTCTAACTCTTTGGATACTGCTCTGCTTAGTGGTGGCTGTACAGATTTTCCCTTTCTTCCCCTGGAGATGGCCTCAAGTAAAGGACTGCCTGATGCCCCAAGTGCTGGATTTAAACTGGAAAGGAATCTCCTCCCATATCTTTGGTTATTCACAGGACTGTTAATCTTCCTGGTGGTTTGCTTCCTATAACATTTTGGTTAGATGAATATTGTTTTCTCCTTTGCTTTATTTCCCTGTATTGGAAAGAGGGAACGCTCAGGAAATTTTAGTCTTGCTTTCAGCGCAAAAGCTTCCTCCCTACATTGGCTTTCTTCTTTCCTTTTATCAAGAAAAAGAGGTCATTGGAGGAATCTCCTAGTCATTCTTTTTGTTCTTGTCCCTGGGGTGCAGTTGGGGGATGGATACTTATCTCTCCCCATCATCCTCTCATCTGCCAAGACTTGCTCCCAACCCCCACCTTAAAATCTACAAATATTTGAGATTTCTTGTCTCTTAAGAATCTCTCAGTAGGTTCGTTCTTTTGTATTTCTGTCTGTCTAGATTTTACTCAGGGCTTCTCAGCCTAAACCCCTTAACCAGATTAATTTCTCCACAGCTGGAATTCCAAGTGCTTATGGGATAATGACACCTCTGACCTTTCTCCCTTTTGAGAAGTACTTGAGTGTGCAGCTGTATGAGGCCTGAGTGGGGGAGAGAGTTTGGGCCTGAGAAGCTATCCTGGCAGGACGAGGCAGGAAAAGACTGCATTTTTAGGAACGCGTCCTTCTGAATCTCATTTAGAGATTGGATGTTTGCCAAGCACCTGCTTCTTAAGGATGCTGGGGGGATTTACTGATTGATACTTCCAGGAACCTGTAGGAATTAATGGGGCTTGTGGAGAAGTGTTTGAACTGTGTTGAAACTTGAATAAAATTAATCATTATTGTATTTTCAGAACAACTAAGCTGTTTTATATTATATTTCATGTTCATGAAAGCCCTAGAGCTAAGATGTGCTATTTCAGGATGTGAAATAGATCATATTTGATCATTTGGTCATTAGTAAGTACCAGATTCATTAAAAAGCATTGGAGGTCTGTCTGAGTGAGCAGTACCTAATAAAATATGGTATACGGAAAGTGAACAGGTACTTTGCCTCTTTATTTGCCTGTTTGGTACTTTATCTGTGTACTGCTAAGTACAGTGCTCCCAAAGTATTCTACACCACTGCTTCTCAAACTTGAATGTGCTAATAAATCACTTGGGGTTGTGGGGGTGGGAGGGTGGGTTTTGCTAAAATGCTGGTTCTGATCCAGTAGGTTTAGAGTGTGGGCTGAGTATCTACATTTCTAATTCCCAGCTGATGGTAATGTAATTGAATTACATTTTGAATGGCGAGGTTCTATACACAAAGCCAAAGATATTGCTGTGAAAATAGGAAGGTGGTGGTTAGCCTTATGCTGGGATATTATCCATTTTCTCTTTATCCAGACACATGTCCCTTAAAGTTTGTACAAGGCATGGCCTCCTTCTGAGGACTATTATACTGAAATACAGTTATTCTAGCTTTTAGCATTTAAAACCATGGCTAAAACTTCTCCGGGAATTTGACTTTTATGTATTTTGTCATTTATTTATTATTATTTTTTTGCCTACCTTTTCCCAAAGTCTGAGTATTCCCCTTCAAGTTCCACGATAACTCACTTAATGGCTGTAGGCATCGTACTCCCCTTTGTGCGTGAATTAAATCTTATTCATTCTTCAATTCTGAGATGTCAAGATAGTTTCTAGTTTTTTACTACTATAAACAGTGCTTTTTGCATAAACATGTTTTGCCCAGCCACGATTATCTTCCTAAGATAAATTCGTAGATGTAACTGCTAAGTCAAATTACATGCTTATTTTTAAGGCTTTTAACGAACACTGCCAAAGTGACCCACACAAAGGATGCACTGGCTTATATTCCCAGTAACAATGTATGAGAGTGCTCTTTTTAAAAACAAGGTACGAAACGCTGCTCAATTTTTTTTCTGTTTCCCCTGAAAATTTATTGTTTGTTAAACTTAAAAAAATGTTTTTTTGTTGAATTTATTGGGGTGACATTGGTAACAGTATTACGCAGGTTTCAGGTGTACAGTACTGTGATACATCATCTGTGTATTGTGTGTTCACTACCCCAAGTCAAGTCTGTTTCCATCACTATTTATTTTTTGTCAAATTTAAATGTTGAAATATAGATATTTTTGCTTAAATGTGAACATAATTCTTGACATAGAATCATTATATCATACTTTATACTTGATATAATAATCAGCCAGCCCATCTGTCTGGTTCCTTACCTGTCATACTACCAGGGTGGGGAATCTGAGATACCCCAAGTAAGCAAGGTCACAGGTGTTGGAATTTTCAAGGAGTCCTTGGTTTTCTAGGTTCTGGAAATGGGTCTGGGAAAGGCAGTGCCTGGACCTTGAATGGAAGCTCCTGGCTTATCTCTGGGAGCTTCACAATGGTGAATACTGGTGGGAAGATGACCTCCTTTGATGGGGATTATGCCTTATGATGTTCTCTCTCCTTTTGTACTCGCATCTCTAGTCTATTTCCAAGACTTAGTGGGTTTTTCCGTTCTAAATGTCTTAGGTCATCTGTACCTATTTCCCTGGCTGTCAACTGTCATGACTTTTTCCCAATAAGATCCTATTCTGGGCTTTAATCAGGACAAACCTGAATGACTAGACTATTTTGTGTCCTGGTTCTTCCCCCCCACCCCCAACACCTCTCACATGAATGTCAGATCCTATTCAGTCACGGGTTTGATCTGGATTTGGCTGTAGTCCCAGCTGTTCACTCACTGTGAGACCCCAGACAAGTTACTTAATGCTGCTGGGCCTCATTGTCCCCATTTGTAAAGTGAGGGGCTGATTATCTCCAAGGTCTACCGTGCCTTCCTCAGTACCTTGCTTAGAAACCCAGTGTCTGGGAGCTTGTTATAGCAGATCTGATTTCTTCACGTGCTCTGTTGGGCAGGCTGCCAGTCATTCTCTTGTCCGAGTCACTTCTGCCACCGTCTCTTTTCTAGCCCAGGCAGCCAGCTTGTCCTAACACCCAACTTTAGCATACTTCTGCCTCCATGCCCTCTTCCAGTTCCTGCTTTATTTCATTCAGAACTGCCTAAACTTCTCAAAGAAGTCTTCCTGGAATTCTCTATTCAATGCTTGTTACTTCCCTGAATCATTGAGAGGGAGTCTGTAGTTTTCATATAACATGTACATGTTTATTTCTAAGTTCTCTCGTCTGATGTATATTTTATTTTTTATTTATTTTATTTTATTTTTTATATTTTATTTAATTTTTTAGAGAGAAGAAGGGAGACAGAAAGAGAGGGAGAGAACATTGATGTGTGAGAGATACACCCATCAGTTGCCTCCCATACACACCTAATTGGGGATCTGGCCCACAACCCAGGCATGTGCCCTGACTGGGAATCCAACCAGCAACCTTTTGTTTAACAGGCCGGCACTCAGTCCACTGAGCTGCACCAGCCAGGGCTTTATTTGTTGATTTTAGATAGACAGACAGACAGACATTGACTTGTTGTTCCACTTATTTATGAGTTCATTGGTTGCTTCTTGTATGTTCCCTGACAGAGGATCGCACCTGCAACCTTGGTGTATTGGGATGACACTCTAACTGACTGAGCTACCCTGCCAGGGCCTGATGTATACTTAAAAAATGTTCTCCTCTCCTCTCTACCTCAGCCTTCTTTTTTGCTTTGAATTAACAATGTAGGTAGAATGAAATTTAAAAGTGAAGCAGGTAGTTTGCCTTTGGTCAGAGTTTGGGGGAAATGAGATGTAATGCTTTCAGCCCTCCCAGAGTTTCCCCTATCTGTGGGGAAATCAGCCACCTGGTATTTCTTCCTGGATTTTAAAGGTGCTTAGTCCCAGCCAGTGTGGCTCATTTAGCTGGCGCGTTGTCCTGTAAACTGAAAGGTTGTGGGTTCAATCCATGGTCAGGGCACATGCCTAGCTTGCCAGTTTGGTTCAGGTCAGGGTGCATGTGAGAGGCTACTGATTGATATTTCTCTCTCACATCGTGTTTCTCTCCCTTTCTTTCTCCCTTCCCCTCTCTCTAAAATCAGTAAGACTGCCCTAAGGTGGGGATTAAAAAAAATGTATCGAAGGAGCTTAAATTCCCTATCTGAAATCTGAAAGTGTATCCTGAGTGCTGACACCTTTTAAAAATTATTTCCAAGTGCAGTTCATCCTGGAACACTCAGCCACAAAACTCCAGAAAAGAAATTACTAAGGACAATGATAAGAAATCTAGATTTTAAATAACTTTATTAAGGAGTAAAACTAACAAGTATTTGAGAACACGTCAAAGGTGGTAGGTTGCCTACACTGTCCGGAAATCAGGGCTCAAAGCTATCTCTGTATAACCTCCTAACCTTCCTTCCTCATCTTTCTAGGAAGTAACTGGGTGAAGGGGGCAGGGACTACATTTTTCTTAATAAGCATTTTTTAAAAATCCAAACCAAAATGTATCTTTAGAGTCTCCTTGGATAGGTTAGATTGTAAACTTGGGAAGAAAAAGGGAGGATGTTGTTTGTCCCTGTTCATCTCTCTCAGCAACTGCCCTTTCAGATTGTTGACTGACTACCCTTGAGGTAATCTATTGGAAATTGAAACCCTGATTTGTAATGATGCTGTGACAACTTTGCTAGATCTTGGGCTAGGTATTGAGCTGTCTTTTGCTTTCTTTGGCCAAATAATGAAGCAGTGAGTTTGCAGAAATCCCGTAAAATTTTAGGAGCCTGGTATGAGTCACCAAGCATAAACAGTGCAGTTGTATGAAAGGGAGGTGGTGCTTGCCTGAATCAGTGGACTTTGGGGAAGGAGGGAGAGGGCTGGGGGAAGGACTTAAAATGATGGTTTTATTTGATGAGAGTTTATCCCATGTCAGGAACTTAATCCTAGGATTTAAAAGGCTGACTCCCAGGTATCTTAGATGAATATTGGGGTTTTCTGTCCTAGTAGAAACCTGATTTTCAAGAGGTCTTTTTCCTGCATGGAAAGGGTACATGATTAGGTGGATTGACATGCCTTCCTTGCTTTTACAGGTGCACAGACAGGTGTTGGGATTTCTCTGATTTGGAAATGTGGGCATTTTACAATAATAATAACTATAGCAAACATTTTTTGGAGTACTCTGTTGGATTTAATTGAATCTTTACAATTTATCTATTATTCTCATCTAATAGATGAGGAAAGTGAGAATAAGTAAGTTGCCCACAGTTATTTGGCTAATTAAAGACCAGGTTTCTTGGCCTGTAATCCTGGTTCTCTTACATCTTCCTCTCAACAGCTGCATTACTCTCCTGCCACCCCCACTCCAGGTTTGAATAAGTCACTTTAATCACAGTAGCAAACACGCAGCATCCTGGAACCTAGGACTGAGGCACTGCTGAGAGAAGGGGTGGCCTTGCCCCCGCCCCAGGCTCCATTCCTGACCGTGCAAACATCTCTTACTTGTAGAAGCTCAGCTCTCTTAGCTCAGGTTGCCTTTCTGTCTTGAGGCTCCTGGGCAGGGAGGGTTTGGGCTGCTTAATTGCCCCATGGAGTGGGACTGCTCTCCAATGTGCTTTGATGAGTAGGAAATCGGTCATGCTGTGACCTATGTGAGAATTATACATCCACAATTCAGAAAGGCGAGATAGTTAGAGAGGCTACCTTTCATGCCCAGGCTACATGGTATTTGGTAGTAGGAACCAGGATTCGGAGACAGAATGCTTGAGTTTGAGATCCAGCATCTGTAACTTGTAACTTGGGCATGCGGCTTAAACCTTTTGGGCCTCTCACTGTGGCATGGGCTTCGGAGACAGACTTCTAGCGTGGCGAGTTCCTTAACCTGTCTGGACCTCTGTTTCCACACTCAAGTATCATCGTAACTGCCTTCCATTGGTCATTGGAAATGTCAGTAAGTGTTACCTTTTTCCTACATTTCCAGATCTGTAAATGGGAATAAGAAAACCTAGTTCATAAAGTTAGCAAAACTTGGTGAACTGTGAAGAGCTGAGTATGTGTTACCATTATTTTTGTTTTAGTTCTCTCACAAAGTGTTTGTAAAATCCCCTCATGGACCTTGTTTGTAGTTTCTATTTATTTTTTAAAGATTTTATTTATTTATTTTTAGTGAGGGGAAGGAAGGGAGAAAGAGAGGGAGAGAAACATCAGTGTGTGGTTGCCTCTCATGCACCCCCTACTGGGGACCTGCCCCACAACTCAGGCATGTACTCTAGACTGGGAATCGAACTGGTGACTGTCCCTTTGGTTGACAGGCCAGCACTCAATCTACTGAGCCACATCAGCCAGGGCTGTAGTTTCTGTTTTATGCTTACTACATCAGTTGTATCTGTAAGAGAAAGACACAAATGTTTTCCCTCATTTTCCCACTTAAGAACATAGCAGTACTCCCTTAATATCATTAGTGTTTAGATATCCCAAGGGCCTTCTTTTTAAAAGCTTTGTAAGTATAGTGGGTTTGGAGGAGGTTCTGCTTTTCAAATTCCAGCTTTTTTAATGAGCTGGTGACCAGGGACAAGATATTTGCTTTGAGCCTCCTCTCCTCTTCTGTAAAATGGGATAATACTGCCAACTTCTCTGCATTATTGGGAATGAGATATTCGTCAAAGATTTGCCTGTGGTGAAGACTCAGTAGATGTTAGCCATTTCCTGGCATTGATAATAAAGGCCAGGAATAAAAGTTAGTATCTAAGAATAAGATAATAAATTCATTGACTATTAAATAGCTTATCTTTAAAACTCCGTACATAATGAAAGGGTTGTAATTCAGGAAAACGTCTTTGGAGACCCCATGAAGTAATGACTCCAGCTCCAAATTGTTTCCCTTTGTAATATAGTGATACCTCAAAGAATCCTGTAAGCTTAGTCAGGTATATTTAAAAAAAAAAACACTCCCTTTCCTGAAAGGAACCCACACAAACCCACTCCAGAGCTACTGACATTTATAGACTGGGATCTCCTTGTGAAAGAATACAGCTTTTCTTCAGCCCCATGGGTAAAATTGTGATCTGTCTTTAGGTTGCTCATTTTTTGTGCTTTGCTTTCCTCTCCCTGCCCCGATTTGTCATAATAGTTCGTACCTTTACCTGTGGATAGCACTTTTCAAAGAGTTTTTAAGTAATTATCTGTTTGAATCTCTACATCCCTACAGGGTAGTGATATTGGTCTCTCTCTTGTTTTTATTCCTATTTTGCCAGTGGGGAAGCTGAGGGCTATCTTTAACAAGCATCTGACTACCATGTAAGGGTACTGCTTGTTAGATGTCAGGGTTGCCTATGAGGAGTTAAATGCCTAAGGAGAAATTGGCTCAGAAAGAGGCAATTTCATTGTAGAGTGCTGAGGCTTTGGCCCAGAGGACAGGCCGGGCTGACATGGGAGAATATTGGAGTGAGCCCCTGGCCTAGTAAGCTCTTCAGGGCGGTGCTGTGGTTGAACCCAGTCCTGAAGGACCAGGCAGAGGAAGCAGCTTGTTTGAGTAAAGGTCTGGAGGTTGGAACTGCAAGGAGTCTAGGTGTGTGCGCCGCAAGAGCAGTAATAATCTTGAGAGCTTATTGTGTGCCAGCCCTGTGCTAAGTAATTTTTATCTTCCCAACACTTGTATGACAGTGTTGGTACTGTCCCCTTCTTTTACAGATGAGGCCAAGGCTCAGCGAGGAAATGCCTTGTGCAAGGTTATCTGGAAATGGTGGAGCTGGGATCCAACCTAGTCTCACTCCAGAGTTCTGGCTCATAAGCACTATGTGCCACTGCCCCTCTGTTAGGCTTGCCTGTTTCCCTCCTTTTACGCTCCCATCGAGTTTGGTTTGGTCATAAGGGCTGACTCACTGACAGCCTTGATGCCACACACTGAGTAGCTTAAACTCAGTTCTATGGGGAAACTGATGAACTGCTTTTATTTAAATTGAGATACTGTTGACATGTAACCTGAACTGTTGTATTCATTTTATTTTTATTTTTAAATTTATACATGGTATTTTACTAGACCATACACAATAAATTTTACTTGAAATTAAGCAAAGAAGTAACCTGAACTATTTTATTTTTTTAAATTATATTTTATTGATTACGGTATTAGAGTCGTCCCAGTTTTTCCCTCTTTGCCTCCTTCTACCCAGCACCGCCTACCCCCAATCCCTCAGGCAGTCCCCGCACCATTGTAACCTGAACTATTTTAAACAGAGGTGTCTTATGATGAGATTTGTGTTTTAGAAATATCTCTGTAGTAGCATCGAGGAGGATCAGTAACAGTGCAGTAGTTGACTAGAGTCAGACTACCTGGGTTTAACTCCTTACCCCAATACTTGCTAGCTTTGTCATTGGAGCACTTTACTTTCTGAACCTTAGCCTTCTTCTTCTATAAAATAGGGATAATAATAACCTTCATTATGAACCTGTGAGGTAAGACTCTAAATAAGATGATGTATATATAAGTACTTAGAATAGTGTTTGTCATAAAATACGCAGGCACATGTCAGTTTATGAGAGTATTGATTTGGACCTGGGGAGGCTGTGTCTGAAGGCTTTGAGCTCCATCATAAACTTGCAGTAATTGGATGAGAACTGATTAAGGGGATGGGGTCTCAACTGGGTAACCACCCAGAAATGGGAGAGACCTAGAAGTAGGAGTTATAACATGGTGTCTGAGAGTGGGAAGCAAGGGCCATGCTCATTTTTCTAGCATGACACATTGACCAATCTTGGGGCCTTAAACTGTGATGGGGAGAAAAGGAGAAGGAACTAGTGAGGGTGAGATGATTAGATAAGTGAAGTTGAGTAATGTGCCAAAGGTCATTCAGCAAATAAATTCTGGAGCCAACTCTGGACACTAGGCCCTTTCCACTGCTTCTGGAATTTACACTGATTTAACCGACTCATCCTCAGTACTTTGAAATGGGTAAACTCAATGTGTGTTTGCTTTCTGTCTGGATTTTAATTGTGGAAGGAAAAGCTGGATTCTTGGAGAAAACATTTCAAGGATCTAGGAAGCGGGTAAGGGAATTTTTTTGCCTATTTCTTTTCTCCCCTCCTTCTTCCCTGACTCTCGCCTCCCCTTGCTTCCTTCCATAGCCCCTCAAGTAAGATAAACCAATTCAGCTCCTTTTTTTCTAATTTTCAGAGGGAGGGGAAGGGAGGGAGAAAGAGAGGGAGAGAAACATTGGTCAAGTACCTTTCGCACATCCCTAAATGGGGGCCTGGCCCTTAACCAGGGGATATGCCCTGGCCAGGAATTGACCTGTTGACCTGTAGACCTTTCGGTTGGCACTCAATCCACTGAGCCACACCAGCCAGGGTTGTTTTTTTTTTTTTTTTTTAATTAGAGAGGGCGAGAAGGGGAGAGACAGGGAAACATTTTTTGTTGTTCCACTTATTTATGCATTCATTGGTTGACACTTGTATGTTCACTTACCAGGGATTGAACCCACAATATTGTTGTATTTGGAGGATGCTCCATCCAGGGCTAGAGCCCTTTCTAACAGCCTCATCAAAATGGTCCTCCCATGTCACTGACACTGATTCACATTATTTTGGTGGATTTTTCCAACAGTAGTTATCCTGCCAGAAGTTATTGTCTTTGTGTATGTATTTATTTTGTATTTTGCCTGACTTCCCCACTAGAGAACAGGGTTGAGATTGTCTCATCTTTCCTGTCTCGGTCTCCAGCGCATAGCAGGCACTCAATAACTATTGAAGGAAGGAGGCCTAAAGATCTAGGAAGGAGGCATGTCTTTTTAAAAAATTTTTTAGGTTGTTCTATGATTTTTAGAGAGCAAGGGAGGAAAGGGGAGAGAGAGAGAAAGAGAGAGACATTGATTTGTTGTTCCACTTATGTATGCATTCATTGGTTGCTTCTTGTATGTTACCTGACCAGGGATCAAACTCGCATTTGACATATTGGGGCGATGCTCTAATCAACTGAGCTACCTGGCCAGGGCTAAGCATGTCTTTTATTTGAAGTGCCCTGTAATTGAAAGGGGGCGGCATTAAGTAGAAAAGATACTATCACCCTTTAAAGGAGGTGAATGCAAGCCTGGTAGTAAGCAGTATTAGGTTATCCCAAAGCCTGTTCTGTCATTTCTGGTGATTGATAATCTTTCTTGAGTGTCTCAGAGTTTATTTTCCCCTAACCCTGTCTCAGAGCTGACTAGTTGAAATAGATTGTTTCATACCTCTATCACTTTAATTCTTTATTATTTTGAGCCCTCAGTCACTTCTCCCCAGAGCACAATAGGGTTTGTTGAGGGCAGAACATATAGTTACCATGGCTACAGTACTCTTTAACTTCTCCCCAAATAAAACCTAGAGTCGTTATCAGTACATCATTAACTCTAAATGTATTATGAAATCTGAAGATTCTGATGCCAAATAGGGGCTTTACAGATTTTTTTCTCAACTACTTTTAATGGGAGCCATTAATCCTCATCTGATGAGTTAGGAGAGAAAACTCAAAAGATACATCTCAGAAACAAATGTGGTAGTGGTTAAGAATCTGGAGCTACAGGGCTTCAATTCAAGTCCTGACTCAGCCCCTTGCTATTCAATATATGGTCATCCTGGGGTGTCCCTAATTTTTCTCTCTTCCTCTGCTTATGAGGATTAATAATGGTACTTACCTTTGGGGTTGTTTTAAGGATTACATGACTTACTATATGAAGAGTTAGCTATTATTACCACTATAAATGTTTTTTATGTAGGTCTTGTTAGTCTGCATAAGGGTATTTTATATCTACTCTCCTTTTGTAAGGTTATTTCACATCCTCACCATTTTAGCAGCATTCTTTATTTCATTTATTGGGCATCTGTTGAGCATCATTCTTTACCCTAATATTAGGTTTTGCTGAACTATTTTCTTGTTCTTCAACATGTGAACTATATCTAGCTTCCCCAGAATCATATGTAAAGAGCCATTGCTTTATCCTCATTTTCAGGAATGATTTATTTTTATCCCGGACTGTATTCTGCAGATTAAAAATTACTGAATCCAAGTGTGTAAGCAGTTTTACAGCTTGTTCCTTGCTTCCAGATCGAGGTATAAAGTGAGGGCTATAGTCAGGGCCCCAGGCAGTGGTTCAAGGGGTCTAGTTTCTCCACAGCTGGGCCCTCTTAGCCTTTTTAGGTTTTGTCCTTTCTAAAAAATTGAATATTTCTCCGTGTTATAAAATGATATGATAATTGTAACAACATTTGAGGAGCATCCAATTGCTAAATTTTCTTCAAATTATGTTTATATCTAATGGCATGAATATAAGCATAGCAACAACTTCTTTGGTAGGGTAGAGAGGAAGGGCCTTTGAGAAGTGGTTTGTCTACTTCTGGGAAAATCCTGTTAACTATGCTAAGAGAAATGTCTCCTTTCTTGGACCTTGAAAGCTGCTAGCTCCTCTGTACCTCAGTTTCCTTTCTGTACACATCGCATTTAGTTTTAATATATCATTTGGTGCTTGTAAAGATCCAGTAAGATAGTATAAGAGTGACACAGGGTTTTGTATATTTAAAAATACTTTTAAAAAATAAAAAGAAATAGCCCTGGCTGGTGTGGCTCAGTGGATTGAGTGCTGGCCTGCGAACCAAAAGGTCACTGGTTCCATTCCCAGTCAGGGCACATGCCTGGGTTGCGGGCCAGGTCCCCTGCTGGGAGCATGTGAGGCCCAATCCCCTGAGCCACACCAGCCAGAGCCATGGAAGTACGTTCTTAGGTTAGAAAATTATAACAATACAGAAAGGTAAAATACGAAAAGTCAAATTTCCATGCTCTGTTCCTCTCATTTAAAGCAACTACTTAAAACAGTTTCTTAATTTCTTTCAAGAAATAATGTAATGTTTCTGCCATAATAGATCTGTCTATATTTATGTCTATTTGTTCACATTAAAGGGATAATACCATACACAGGCCTCTACACCATGCCTTTTTTACTTGACTATATATTTTGCAGATGACTTCATATCAGCATCTATAGATTGCCACTATTCCTTTTGATAGCTGTACATTATATTATCTTTTTTAAAAATATTTTATTGATTATGCTATTACAGTTGTCCCATTACCCCAACATTATATTATCTTGATGAACCATAATTCATTTAACTAGGCCTCTTCACGCACATTTTATTTATTTATTTAAAAGATTTTATTTTTAGAGAGAGGGGAAGGGAAGGGAAGGAGAAAGAGAGGGATAGAAACATCAATGTTTGGTTGCCTCCCATGTGCCCCGCACTGGGGACCTGGCCTGCAACCTAGGCATGTGCCTTACACTGGGAATTGAACCAGCGACCCTCTGATTCGCAGGCCCATGCTCAATCCACTGAGCTATGCCAGCCAGGGCTTGATGCACATTTTAGCTGCAGAAATTGGAAAGCTGTTTTGATCATCCTTACAGGTAATTTGGCAGAATCTGGGGAATGTATCTTTAGGATAAGTTACTGGCAGTAGGACTGCTGCTGGGTTGCAGGTATGTGCATTTTTGTAGACAGTGCCAAGGTGCTTTTAGAAAAGCTTTTCCAGTTTATGCTTCTACCAACAGTATATAAGCAGCCTCTTTTCTCATCCCTGTAAACAGCGGGTATCCTCCCTATCTGAATTTTGCTATCTGAGAAGTAAAAAATTTTTTTGAGTTACATTTTCTTAATTTAGGGTGAGGTTATGTGGCTAATATTACATATTTATTAGACCTTTGTACTGTTTCTCCCTTACAATTTGCTAGTTCTTATCCCCCCATAATCTGCCAGTTCTTACACTTTTCCCATTTTTAATTATTTTTTTAATCCTCACCTGGGCATATTTATTATTATGATTATTATTTAATTCAGAGAGAGAGGAAGGGAGAGAGAAGATGGGGGAGGAGGGGAGAAAGACATTGAGAGAAACATTGATTGGTCACCTCTCATACATGCCCTGACTGGGAATCGAACCTGCAGCTTTTTTGGTGTACTGGATGATGTTCCAACCAACTGAGCCACCAGGCCAGGCACACTTTGCCCATTCCCTTCCCCCTTGAGATTTATTTATTTATTTATTTTTAGAGAGAGTGAAAGGGAGGGAGACAGAGAGAGAGAAAAACATTGATGTGTGTGAGAAACATTGATTGGTTGCCTCTTGCATGCCCCTAACTGGGGACTGAACCCACAACCTAGGCATGTGTCCTGACTGGGAATTGAACTAGAGACCTTTTGGTTCATAGGCTGGCGATAAGTCTACACAGCCTCACCAGCTAGGGCACACTTTGCCCATTTTTAAGTGAGTTTGACCTTTTTGTTCTTGGTTGTATGCACTCTTTGTCAATTAAAGTAAGTTAGCGCTTTGCCCTATGTGTTGCAGTTATTCTAGTTTGTCATTTGTGAAAGTGCCCTTTAAACTGTATTTCATAGTATATATGTAAAATTTTCACTATTATTGATACAGAAGCATTATTGACTGTGAATACCGTATTTAAGGAAATAAAGTAGGCTCTGCCTTCTGTGTGCTAGCAGTGGGCTCCTATTCTAGGGAAATTTGAATGTAAAGGAGTAATTTGAAATCTTGCCAAGGTCTTTAAAGTAGAATTTTATATAAATACGGATTGTATCATATTTTTTTCTCTTAGTTTTCCTCAGTGTCCTATTGAACATATTTCCTTTTCCTATTCTGGAAGCGGGAGATTTCTGGAAGAAAAGCTAAGGCCCTGAAGAATGGATAAGTTAAAAGCTATAGAATCTGACTTCCGGCCAAGATGGAGGCATAGGTAGACACACTGTGCCCCCTCGCACAACCAAGATATGGACAACAACGATATAGAAACAAAATAACAACCAGAAATAACAGAAAATTCAAGTGCCGGGCAGTCCGACAACCAGTGAGTTGAAAATAGACTCGATCGACCAGACCGGTAGGCGGGGCGGAGTCGGGCTGGGTGAGGGACGTGAAGCAGAGACCTGAGCAACCAGAGACCTGAGCAACCTGGAACGCGTGCAAGTCCCCCGCAGGCAGACCCTGGGCGCACAAACCAGCAGCAGGCAGACCCTGGGCGCACAAACCGGCAGCAGGCAGACTCTGGGCGCACAAGTGTCAGTGGCTGGCGGGCCAGGCCGGGAGGTGGCGACCGGCAGACTCAGCGAGGCGGCCATTGTGAAGCGGGGCACTGCGCGCAGCTCAGGATCCCAGCGCCGGGAAATAGAGCTTTGGGGCACTGACTGAAAAGGAAGGTCCCACAGGTGCACGGGCCCACCCACACCGGAATTGGTGCCAGAGGGGCCCGGTTAGCTTGTGGAAAGCGGCTGAAGGTTCTCAGGTTCTACAGAGAGCAGAGCAAGCGCCATTTTTCCTTCCCAGACCCCGCCCCCATATACAGCGTTACAACCCAGCGACTGGAGTGCCCCGTCCTGGTGAAAACCTTAGGCCCCGCCCCTCACTACGGTAGCCTGTCAAGATGAAAAAAACCCCAGCAAAAC
>CM052547.1:75965865-76022066 GCA_028533065.1 Trachops cirrhosus
TTGTGACCAAAATCAACCAATTCTGTGAGAATCCTGATCACCAGTGCTTTGAACTGTGCATCTGATAGGTTGGCTATCTCTTGGTTGCTTAAAAGGATGGGTTCTGGGGCTTTCAATTGTTCTGTTTGAGCCATCTTTTTGCTGGTTTTTTGTTTTTTGTGGTTTTTTTTTTTTTGGTCTTGTTGAGCTCCTGTACTGAGGGGCGGGGCCTTAGGAGTTCACCAGGGTTGGGCACCCCAGTCACTGGGTTGTGACACTGTATGTGGGGGCGGGGTCTGAGAAAGGACAATGGTGCTTGCTCTGCTCTCTGTAGGACCTCAGACCCTTCCGCCGCTTTCCTCAAGCTAACTGGGCCCCTCTGGCACCAATTCTGGTGTGGGTAGGCCTGTGCACCCTGCAGGACCTTCCTTTTCAGTCAGTGCCCCAAAGCTCTATTTCCCGGAGCTGGGACCCTGAGTTGCGCGAAGTGCCTTCACAGTGGCCACCTGGCTGGGTCCACCGGTTGCCGTGCCCTGTCCCGGGCCCACCAGCTACTGCCGCTTGTACTCCCAGGGTCTGCTTGCTGCAGACTTGCGCACTGCCCCGGCCGGCCGCTCAGCTCTCTTCTCTACGTTCCCTCGCGGGGCCGGACTCTGCCCCTCCTACCGGTCTGGATGGGTCTGGATGACGAGTCTATTTTTAAATCCTTGGGTGTCTGACTTCCAAACACTTAAATTTTCTGTCAGTTCTGGTTGTTATTTTGTTTCTATATTGTTGTTGTCCCTTTCTTGGTTGTGCAAGGAGGCACGGTGCATCTACCTATGCCTCCATCTTCTGGATCAGTGTTTCTCAACCTGGTGATTCTCTCCCTCTCCTCCCTTCTTTCCCAAATAAATAAATACATAGGAAAACCTTCCTGTTGTTCTGGTGTAGTGCCTCTTGTGTCCTGGGTAGATCTTGTACCCACTGAAACTGCACAGCTTGACCTTCATGGCTGCGGCTGCTGAAAGAAGGAAAGATAGAGAAGAGAAACTAAATAGGTCTTTCTTGTCCAGCCTTCTGAAAATAGGACCAGAAATTACTGTCTCAGCTTTTGTTTGCTTCCTCTGTAGCCCTAAACATTCATAGCAGTTACAGCTTGCAGTTACTTCATTTATCTGTTCACAGGCTGTATTTTTGTCCTTGCCCAGTGGAATGGAGGCTTCTTGAGGGCAGGCATTGTGTCTCTTTTGGTACCATTTTTCCAAATAGTCAGTCTGCAGATATTTGGTGACTACTTCAGCAAATGAATAAATTTAACCCTGAGAGCAATTAATTGTTTTCTTGGAGTTCTGAGGGGACCCCCTTTAGGTATGTCCTTTCTCTTCACAGTTCCAGAGATTATAAGATATTGCATAATAGAGAAGGAACCAGTGGAGAGAGGACACGCCTGTGTTAGGATGAGGGCAGGAGTGAAAGAGGGCCCAGACAGGGTTTTTCTTTCCTTCTTAATTAAAAAATTTTATTAAATTTATTAGGGTGACATTGGTTATAGGGTCAAGCAGACAGGGTTTCCTGAAGCTTTGTGTTTTGAATAATGCCTGTTTGTTATGTGTAGTGAATGATGCTACACTCTGGGCAGACTTTGACTAAGTTTCATAAATATTTAATTGGCTTTTTCAGGAGAATAAAGGCAGCCCCGTTGATGACTGAAAATGACAAAGCATCCACCTAACAGACGAGGAATCAGCTTTGAAGTGGGAGCCCAGTTGGAAGCCCGGGACCGATTAAAAAACTGGTACTTTTACATTTTTCTGTTAATTAAATCCCTTCAGTGAAGGACTTTTGCCAGCACTAATAAAGAGGGGTAATCTGGGCTTTTCTGAGGTGCTGTCCTGCTCCCTGACTCTCAGAAGGTGGAAGGAGACTTAACTCTAGAGCTGTGGTGCAGGGACCCTTGTGTGAGGGGGACCATTCTGTGACCTCTTGTTTGTACATGTTTCCCCTTCCTGCCACTGCATCTGAAGGAGTTAAGAGAAAAAGAAGCATGAGTGGCTACAGGGAAGGGAAGAGTTAATAGTGGCATCTCTTTTGCTTTTGGCTGCCTGTGTGGAAGAGGAGAGGAGAGGAGAGGAAAGATCAGGGATAGAAGAATGAAGAAAAGGGGTTGGATCAGAACAGCTATTGTGTTGTGAACAACCCCTCTGGTTTTTGGGTATGTTGTGTGGTTGAAATTTAATTGTCGTACTGTAGGGGGTGATTAGAGTCAGAAGCTGAGGGGTTGTAGTCTTTGTCATTGACTTGTGACCTCTGGCTGGTAATTAGCTGCTTTGAGCATCAGCTTCATCTGTAAATGTGGGTAATTATATTGACCTCGAAGGGTTTTTTCTGAGAATCAAATTATAGGATATGTGGGGAAAGGCCTTATAAACTATAAAATGATGATAGTTGTTGAGGACATTCTAGAATTTGGTTATTTGTTAATTCTCAAGGTGGAGGTGGGGGTTTCAAAACTCAAACCTTTCTGAGTTTTTATAAGGAAGAATATAGCCTTTTGTGGGATTTATCTCAAAATAGGCTGCCCAGTTTTGAAGGTAGCAGAAGAAAAGACAGGGGAAGAGAAGCAGGGAAATGGCTGGGGCAGAAAATGTCTCTGCTGCCTTTTAGGGTTGGGAGACTTGATAGAAGAATTAGAGACGCTGTGAACACCTAGTTGTTTTTAGGCTGTTTGTTTTATCTATAATGATTTCCCCTTTTTGGTTTCTCTCAGTATCTTTTTAAGGCAGCTTTAATAAAGGGAAGGAATTCTTTTTTTTAAAAAAACTTTATTTTCTGTAAAGCCAATCAACAAGTGTTGGAGGGGGAAAGTGTAAAAATTATTCTTGTATATTCGGGAACAGTAAGCACTTAGTTCTTAAAATGAGAACTTAAAATAGTTGAATCAAAGGCAGTACCCTGTTACTTCTGTTTTAAAACAACTGTGGTGTTCTTTCTTAGCAACATTTCTTCTCTAAAAGCTACGATCTGATACAGAATGCAGTAGCATACTTGCAAGTGCTAGAATCAGAAGGTAAAGAATGCCATATGCCATCCCACTTAACATTTCCTACTATACAATGTTTTTTTTTTTTTTTGTGCTTGATAAACCAAGCATTCATATTAGCATTACATTCAACAGAAACATTTCTCATACTTTTGGTTTAAGATCCTTGCCCCTCCAGTTCTGATGTTGTGACACCTGAGTCTTTATTACTGTTACTATTTCAGTCATTTGCCATATCTGCATGATGTTATCCTCAGACATTGAGCAAATGACCTATGGCTCATTTGGGGTTCCAGCTAAAGTCTGATATCTTGGCTGTGTGTCCTCCATGAATAAACAGGAGTTCAGGAAGTCCTGTCTTCTGCATCTTCTGCTGATTGTTCTCCAGTTTTGCATTATGTATCCTCCTGAGGCTGTTCGTTAGGGGAAAGGCTTGAGGAACAGACAGTGGTGGTCTCCTGAGATGAATTCAGGAGACCTCACTGCTGCCAGGAGGAACTGGTTTCCTGGGTTTGCAGTGGAACAGCACATTTAGATTGCTGTGGCCTAGGACCTTTGGCAGACCTCAGAGTGGGGCCCTGGGGCCCTGCCAGAAGCCAGCAGAGCTGACCCAGGGCCGCCTCCTGCCAGGTGAGACACTAGCAGCCCTAGGAATTCTTTTTAGATTTAGGAAAAAACCCTAAAATATAGAAAAAGTAAAAAAGTACAGCTAACCATAAAATAATTTGTGTACTTATCACTCAGGATTAATAAATGTTACCATTTTTATTTCTATTTTTTTTAAAAAGACAAAACATTTCTGATAAAATGGAAGTACCTTTATATCCTTCCCAATTCAGTTCTCCTCCCCATATTCCATACAGGCAACCAGCATTCTGAAATTGGTTGTATCCTTTCTGTTCATGTTTTTACATTTTTACTGTATATATATCCGTAAATAGTAGAATCTTTTAAGGTATTTCCAAAAAATTTATGTAAGTGGTATCATATTGTTTGTTTCTTTTCTGTATCTCATTTTTTTATGATTTACTCATATTGATATGTAAGATATCCATCCTAACTTCTGTATAGAGTCCATTGTATGCATGTACCATATTTTGTTTATTTCGTCTCCTGTTGATGGATATTTATTTACTTATTTTTTTTAAATGTATTTATTTATTTTTAGAGAGAGGGAAAGGGAGGGAGAGAGGGAAAAATCAATGTGTGGTTGTCTCTCGTGTGTCCCCTACCGGGGATCTGGCCCACAACCCAGGCACATGCCCTGACTAGGAATCAAACTGGCAACCCTTTGGTTCTCAGGCCGGCACTCAATCCACTGAGCTACACTGTTCAGGGCCTATTGATGGATATTTAGATTGAAGTTTTTCACTTTACAAAACACAGTACTACTGTGAACATCTCTGTAGATGTTTATTTTGTGCATATGTGCCAAGAATATTTTTTGGATAGTGGCTTTCAAATGTTTTTGAACATGACCTGTATAGTAAGAAACATATTTTTAAGTCCAGTGTGGTACCTGCCCATATATACATATAACATTTTTTCTTTTCTTTTTGTTTTTATATATATATAATTTTTCCTTTTTTTTATTTTTCCTTTCTTTATATATACATATATACACACACACACACATATAAATTTAACTGAAGCAAAAATTTTATGGAAGTCCTTAACATTATTACATGCATTACACTCTGATGTTTTTCTTCTCTGTTTGTGTATTTCCTTAACATACACACAAGTGGTGGTCAAGAAGCATTAATTTGATTTTATAATCTTCTGATGGGTCATGAATTGCAGATTGATAAGTCTACTTCCATGAATTTGTTAATACAATGTACATACTTTTGGTTTTCCTGGAAACTACCAAATCGATGTCCAAAGTGCTTCTACTAAACTACATTCCCACCAGTAGTACGTAAAATTTCCTGTTTTTCCACATCCTTATCAACCCTTGCCTTTGACAGACTTTCTGGTTTTGCTAGTCTTTATTGTTGGTTGTGAGACTTCCACAATTATTGTAGTAACTTATCAGACAGGGATTGTCAGTGGATGCTAAAATCATCTAAATGGTATGGGGGGTAACAGGATATTGACATGTACCAAAGTATCCTCACAAATTACTTAATACTTTCGCAGGGACAAATAATGCCTTTAAAATGGTGAGAGATGGTATTCTTTATCTTATCCAAGTGATATGAGGAACAGTGGTTACCCTGACTGGGAATCAAATCGGCGACCTTTTGGTTCATAGCCAGCACTCAATCCACTGAATCACACCAGCCAGGGCTTGCAACATAAATTTATATATTTAATTTATGTTATAAGTTAAATAGGATTTCAAATTAAATAATGTGAGTTCCTTTTTAATAATCTTACAGTATAATTTTATTTCTACATTAAAAATTTTTAATGCACATATAGTAACATATTCCCTTTTTTGATGTACATACCTATGAGTTTTAACACATAGATTCTTTTATGCATCACAACTAAAAGGATACAGAATACTTCAAAGAATTTTCTCATGCTACACCTTTGTCAGTTATAAATTATTTGATTTGATTATTTGTGGACTTGTTTATCTGTCTCCCCAGTAGACTGCAAGTTTAGTGAGGGCTAGTGTGTTATATTGGATTCTCCTAAGGAGCAGTACAATTGATTTATTTGGAAAATGCAGACTGAGACAAAGAGGCTGGAAGAGCTGTCAGGCTACCTTGCAAGTCTGACTCCTGTGGAGGAGAGGTAAAGAAGGTAGGAAGTCTTAGATTGCAGTGCAGTTCTCAAAAAGTTTTGGAGAAGATAACAGTCCTCAAGCCAAAGTTGTAGTCAAAAGAGTCTTATCTCCAATGAAGAGTCTTGTCTTAGTATTCCTAATTAATCATTGCCTGGCTGGGTTAAGCGTGGAGAAGGCACAGAGGTGGTGATTGGTTTAGATCTGTGGTCAGTTAGTAGCCCCTTTTTTTTTTTAAGACATATATACTCATTTAATGTGTGAATGTGTTATGTACAACACTACAAAAACAAAAATTATGTGGCTAAAGGAAGAGTAAGGCAGAGAAGGCAAGAATGTGGTGCATTGCGGAGTTGAACACTGGTACCAGACGATACAAGTGGTCACATGGGATTTTATTGACTAGGGGAGAGGAAAAGAAGAATTTATTTGGATTTTTTTTGTTTCCCATTCATTATTGGTTCAAGTTAAATGTTAGCATTTAACATTTTCACGCGATATTGTCTGGCTATCCTAAGCAGCCATTGGTGAAGCCAGATTCTATAACAGTGCAGCCACCAGGGCCAACAAGCAAGTGTGAGCTAGCAGCTCTCTGAATGTCTGTAGCTTGGGTGTGAAGAGGGTTCTGTAAGTCTCATCCTCTGATACAGCAGGAAAGCTCCAGTGTGGGAAGCTAGCAGTGTGCAGTATAAGCAGTGAGGGAAGATACTGCCTTGTTTTGGTCTCGGAGGCATTGGTGATGGGAGGAAGCAGGATGAAATTCAGAATGGTCTGAGCTGAGTATCATCACTTATGAAGGTTGAGTCAGAGCTTTATCTGCCTTTCTTCCGCGGAGACTGATAACCTGCCTCTAGGTGGGGGTCTAAGAATGTCTTCCATTTTTATGATAGTTTTTACTCAAAACACTTTCGTCAGGGTTAATTTTATATTCTGGAGTGTTTCAAAGCATCCTGTCGTGATGCCACTTCTCACTCCTTTCTAGAGGCACTTCACATTTAGATTGTCCTATCTAATTATTTTATTTGTTTAAAATCTTTCTCCCCTCATCTATCTATAGGCACTTTTTCACGTTGTAGAGCCCAATCAGATAGTTCCTGGATAGGGTCAGATGATGTCTTAGTCATTTTTGGCTGAAACAAAAGACTTGGGATCTTTTAAACAGAAATTACTTCTCTTCATAGTCGCACATTGCCCAGTTCTCGTTGTGCTGTCATGGGGCAGAAAGAGATCCAGATAGCTCTCTGGCCTCTTATAAGGTCACTCTCATTTGTCACATGCACTTATATTTTGCTTCTTTGGCACGTTCAGATGATAGTAGAATTGATAGGAGCAGCAATCAGAGACACACTTGATATTAAATGTGCCTCATTGTTGCTCCTTCTCACCCTTTTAGAGAAGGCTTTTAGACCTTTTTCTCCTACTGAACAAGTTCTCTTATGTCTTTGAAGAGAGAAGGCGGTTCTCTCTGCCTATTGAGCAAGTTCAATTCCAGACACAGTTCAAAGCTATGGTGGCTTGATGTTGATTGTAGTTCCCAGGGGAGGAGCTGGACAGTGCCACTCTTGCTGCTCAGGGTGCCAGTGTCTCACTGTAGCACCCAAGTAAATATCCCAATCAGTGGTTTTGCTGATTTGCAGCGCTAAGACGGTGGTGTGGTCCAGCCAGAGAATGCAGCAAGGTGGAAGGTCTGCCTGACTTGGGTCCTCAAACAAAGAGCTTTCCCAGTCTTGGAGCCGGTCTGCCTCTCTGCCCAGGCAGGGCTGCTGAGTGATCAGTTACTAACCACTAGAAAAAGATGTAGTGGGTGTATTTTGAAGGCAGCCATAGGTGGGCTAGCTACAGGGCCCAGCACAAATAATTCCCCTTTGTTACTATAAAACCTTTTATTACAAAATCATTAGCATATAATTCTGTAACATAACAATATCACACTCAAGCATACCATACAACATTTTAGATGAAATGTTCAAATTAAAACTACAAATTACTACACCCATATTCAAGCAGTCCTTACTTCTGCCAGACCCTATATTTTGTTCACTGATATATCTCCAGTGCCTCAAAATTGCACATGGTATATAATAGGTACTCAATAAAATATTTGTGGACCGAGTTCCAAATGATTGTAGGAAGACATTTTCCTAGGTTATTTTGATTGCTTGCTTACATCTTAAGCCTGAGAGAAATTTTTTTAAAAATTGCAGAATTAGATAACAATTATGTAAAGGACTGGCTTTGTATCAGGCTGTTCATATGCAGCTTCTCTGTTAAATCTTCTCAAAAAGCTATCAGGTTATTTATTGTTTCAGTTTTATAGATGAGGGAAGAAACCAAGGTTCACAGCTGTGCCAATCCTTTGTCCCAAATTTTGTAGCTGGTGAGTGGTAGAGCTGGGATTTGTGTCCCCATTGATCTGACCCAAAGACCACGATGCCTGCCAAGTGGTTCCTTTCTCAGGTGATTTTTTTCTAGGTGCTTTTCCATATTTTCTTGATTTGCTGCTAGTTGCAAAACCAAACCCAAACAAAACAGGTCATGAAAGGGTTAAAGTATTTTCAAAATCCATGTAACAGTAGAAGTATATAGAGAAACAAATGTGACCTGGAGTGGGTGAATGGGTTTCATGTTTATATCTTTGATTTATTTTGTTTTAATTGCTTATACAGAAGCTTAGTTTTTCTTTCACCTTTGTATACTGCAGTGACAGGATACAGAACAGCCAATATTATACTTTTGTTAAAGTAACAACAATAGCAATGATAGCTAACATTCAATCAACATGATGATGGCTTTAATTGCTTTACTTGGGCTATCTCATTTAACACCCCCCATAGCAAAGCCATTTGGACCTGAAGTGCAGAGGTAAAATGACTTGCTCAAGGCATAAATTAATTACGAATGAATCTAAGACTTACTTAGCTTTCTATGATGCTAGTGTTCTTTGTATCTTACCAGAATTTATTTGTAAATCATCCAAGCCAGCTTTTCTTCAATTATAGGATCCCTAAGAAATCATGAAATTAGGATTTTAATTTTTTAAAAGATTTTATTTATTTATTTTTAGACAGAAGGGAAGATAGGAAGAAAGAGATGGAGAGAACCATCATTGTGTGGTTGCCTCTTGTGCTCCCCTAGCTGGGGACCTGGCCCACAACCCAGGCATGTGCCCTGACTGGGAATCGAACCGGCCACCCTTTGGTTTGCTGACCGGCGCTCAGTCCACTAAGTCACACCAGCCAGGGCGGATTTTAATTTTTTTTAAAGGGAGTTTATATATAAATTTGGATTTTTCATGGAGATCGTTAGTTCTCAAAGCGTTTATCTCACCAAACAGACTGGAATAGTGATGAGAATCCATGTTCTCATTTGGGACCTACCACTTTGGGGCGAACTTTCCACATATCCTTTTCCTATTCTATAGACAAAGTAATCCTGCTTGCCCTTTTACCTCCAGGGTTGTGTATGTGAACTGACATGTGAGAAGCTACGGTTTCCTTAATGATTCTCGGTGGATAAAAGGGAAGCTGCTTGTTCTGCCATGTTCGCCTTCTTCCTGTCATCTGTCAGGAGCATACCATCTGCCCTGAACAGTAGGCCTGTCCTGTCCTGTTCTTACTCAGAACACAGTGAAAAAAAACTCCTTCTGTCTGTTGCTTTCCTGATTTTTTTGGTACATTTCCACTACTTTGTTTTTATTTAAGTTGGTCATGGTATCCTTCTAGCTCTTTTACAAAGGGTTTTAAAATCTGAATTTCATAATGTCCTTAGCTCTCCTACAATTTCTTTTTCATTAAGATTATTTGCACTGATCAAGTCTGAATTCCTGGTTCATACCTCTTCGCATCTGGTACCATCTGTTTTTGCCAGTAATCTTTCATTTTTGAGCTTTCCGCATACGTGAGTGTCTCCTGTGAATCAGGCATGATGCTAGGCACTGTGGAATGAAGAAAAATCACACAGGTCCTTTAAGAAATCTAGAGGCTAGAGGGGTATTTGGCTTTGGCTTTTAGCATTGTCAGCCAAGGACTGTTAATCATATAGTCTTATGTTTGCGTCTTTGCTAATAGCTCACATTTATTGAGTGATTTACTCTGTGCTAGGCACAAATCTAAAGGTTGTACATGTTAAGCCCCATTTAATCCTCACAACAGTGTGAAGGGGTACTTTTATGGTTACCGCTTTATATGTTAGGAATCAGAAACACAGAGAGGTTAAGTAAGTTGCCCAAAGTTGTATATCTAGTAAGTAAGTGGGTTTGGGATTTGAATCCAGCTAGTCTGGCTTCTGAACATGACAAGGTATAGCTTTGATCCGTGTGCTGTGTTTTATACCTACCTGTAAAGGGTATCTGGGAGAGTAAAGTCCCAGAAATTAATTACCGGTATATCATGAGGTGATATTTACACATGTCCACACCCCTGGGGGAGAACAATTTCACGTGTGGGAATTTCAGAGGGCTTCAAAAGATGAGTTGATATCAGGTCATTCATTTAGTGTTAGATGCTGGAGGTAGAGTAGTGATTAAGACAGACGTAGACCCCGATTTTTAGGAGCTGACATTCCAGTGGAGGTAGATAGACCATAAACAGACAGATCTATATATGTAAAGTTAGGTGGTAATAAATGCTAGGAAGAGGAATAAGTACTGATAAGTAGAAGAGTGACTTTCTGTATATGAGGGGTGCTTTTTATATAGAGGGTGCTTAGGGCAGGTCTGTCTGGCAAGGATACATCTGAGTAGAGTTCCAGAGTGAGGGAGTGATCCCGGCCGGTGTCCAGAGGAAGAGAAATCCAAGCAGAAGCAGCCAAGGCACAGAATGCTGGGTATGTTCAAGCAATAGAAGGAGGGTAAAGAATGCAGGGTCAGAGGTAATAGAGGTGTCCACAAATGTCAGCAGGAGCCAGACTGGCCACAAAAGGGGGTTTGGACTTTATTCTAACTATAATAGGAAGTCATTGAAAGATTTTAAACAGGGAAGTGACATGATTTGATTTCAGTTATTAAAAGTAGCTGTGGTTATGCTATATAGAGTATGCAGTAAGCAGGCACAGGCAGAAATAAGGAGAATAGTAAGGAGTCTTGTAGTCGGATTAAAGGTTGCTTGAACTGAAAAGCAGTGGTGGAGATGAAGAGAAGTGACAGAATGGGTATTTTTTTGAAGGTGTAGCTGACAGATTTATTGATGACATCGTGAGAGACAGAGATGAGTCAAGGATGATTCTAAGGACTTTTGGTCTAAATATTAGTAGAATTACTATTTGCTGAAATGGGAAAATCAGCAGCTTGTTTTTATGCATGTTATATACAGGATTCCTTATAGATAACCAAGTGGAGAGGTTGAGCAGATGGTTGAACAACTGAGTGAAGTGTTCAGGTATGAACTCTTGGTTAGAGATAGATAGAAATATGGGAGTTGGCAGTCAGTATATGGGATTAAAAGAAAAAGATCTTATTTTGTAGGGCAGTTTTAAGTTCACAGTAAAATTGAGCGGAAAATAGAATCCCCATCCCTTGCCTGCACACATACATAGCCTTACCTGCTATCAACAGCTTTCACCAGAGTGATAACATTTCTTATAATCATGAATCCACATTGACACATCATTATCATCCAGAGTCCAGAGTTTACATTAGGGTTCACTTTTGGTGTTGTATATTCTGTGGGTTTTGACAAGTGAAAGACATGTATCCCCTATTATAGTATTACACAGGATAGTTTTACCGCCCTGAAATTCCTCTGTGATTTGTCTCTTCTTCCTCTAACCCCTGACAATCACTGATCTTTTTACTGTCTCTATAGTTTTGCCTTTTCAATAGTGTCATCTAGTTGGACACACAGAATGTAGACTTTTTGGTTTGGCTTCTTTCATTTAGTAATATTCATTTAAGATTTCTCTTCATGTCTTTTCATGACTTGATACTCATTTCTTTATTTTATTTTCTTTATCTATTTTTAGAGAGAGGGGAAGGGAGGGAGAAAGAGGAGAGAGGCTTTGCTTTGCAGATTATCAGCAGTTTCCTATGGTTCACACTAATAGTCGTAAAGCTTAATTGGTTCATGCATCTTGTTTTCCACAAGGGCAGGGACCAGAAAGAACATGTATGTCTTATAATTCCCTCCAAGACCTGGAATTGACTGGCTGAACCAAAATCACTTAATAAAGTTCTGTTGACTGATGAAGTTGAACCGTTCTCAGGGCAGCTAGCAACTGTGATCCACCGAGTCTTACTGGGTTGATCTCTAAGATCAGCTGTCTCTCTATTCTCTGAAATGCAGTTGGGTTTCTCCATCCTCTGTGAGTGACTTGCATCACTGCCACCTTTAGAGAAATAGGGAGAACCACCTTCTCCTTAGGAAACCTTGCCGTCTCTTTGGTTACTGTTGATTCTCCTAGAGAGTTTTGTGCAGTCTGCAGATAGTGGGGTGCCTGTGTCCTGTGAAGTTTTTTGAACAAGGAAGAATAGGCTAGCCAAGGGCCCAGAGGTCCTTCAGACTCTTAAGTGTGTGCAGAAGTTGCTAGCCTAGAAATTTGGAGTTGATTCTGTGGGTCCAGACTTTTTAAATTTATTTTTAGAGAGAAGGGAAGGGAGGGAGAAAGAAAGGGAGAGAAACATAGATGTGTGAGAGAAACATTGACTGGATGCCTCTCACATGCTCCCAGCTGGGGACGTGGCCCTCAACCCAGGCACGTGCCCTGACCGGGAATCGAACTGGCAGCCTTTCAGTTCTCAAGCCAGTGCTCAGTCTACTGAGACATACCAGCCAGGGCCAAACTTGCCAGACTTTTGAAAGACACTGACCAATGTAAGAGAATTTGAGGTTTGTCCTGAAGTTATCAACTTTTTATTTTGCCTAATAAGAATATTAAAATAAGTGTATAATTATATACTTTTTATAGATAATACATGCTCATGGTACGATATTCAAAACATATGAAAGGATATACATTGAATAAATTAACTCTCATACTTCCTCTCCAGTTTCTTAACTATCCAGTTCCCCTCCCAAGAGGCAAACTGGGTTGCTTGATCATCCTTCCAGAGATAGCCCACGCATTTAAAAACAGGTAGGAATGCATTAGCTCTCTCCTTTCCTCCAAAGAAATAGTAGTGTAGGGCCTGGCTGGGTAGCTCAGTTAGTTAGAGAGTTGTCCCAGTATACCAGGGTTGCGGGTTCAATCCCCCTGGTTGGGGCGCATGCAAGAACCAAGCAATGAGTACATCAGTAAGTGGAATAACAAATCAATATCTCTCTCTCCTCTTTCTCTCTCTTCCCCTTCCTCCCTCTGTAAGTCAATAAAAAAAAAATAGTAGTGTGTTCCCAAAGCATTATGCATCTTGAGTTGATTTTTTTCCCACTTAGAATCTTTTAAAATTAGTGCATAGAGAGCTGCCTCATTCTTTTTAATGGCTGCATAATATTAGTAAGGGTATTAAAAACAGTTACCACTGTTTTAATTAAAAATATATTTAAGCACCAAGAGGTTAGAAAGAATATGATTTTTGTATAAAGGAAAGTTCTGTAAATTAAATAAATTTAGTTTTGTGGAAAATTAATTTTATGAATTGGTCCAAAGGCCTGTGTTTGAAAATTATTGCTAGACATAGTAAAGCATTACAAAAGGGCTTTGAATGGGAATGTGTTAGGGCAGGTTGTATTATTTTAGGAAGGCTCACTAGTCTCTGGTAGGCTGAATGAATGATAGGGCGAGAGGAATATAATTGAGATATCCATGTCCTCCACGTTTTACAGAGGGGAAACCTCTTTTGTCTCCCACATTGTACTACTCAGCTCATCAGATCTTATGATTAGCCGTTCTGCTGTCAAGACATCTTGTATTTATAGTAGCTTTATTCCAGTTGGATTGGAGTAGGGAGACTAGTTTCAGGGCTGTTTAGTTCCTTCAGTTAATATTTTTTCAGCAATTAATGTCTGCATGGTACCATAAAGAATTTTGAAAAGCATACCCTATCAGTCCTCTGTGGGAAAGACCCACATGAAGTGATGTGGGCCTAAACTTAGAGAGTGACGGAAATTGGAATGGGTAGCTGGAGTTTTAGAGCCTTAGGATTGGAGAATTGACAGGACATGTGACCTTTGGGGAAAAACAGTAAGAGTGGAATTCATATGGTGAACATTTATGGAGTGCCCAGTATCTGTAGCCTACCATGATAGATTAACACCAAGCAAATTGCCTTAAAGGATACTAGTGTAGGATTGAGGAAGACACATTATGTAAACAGAAGCAGTGGGCCTATTTTATTTCGGGTAGCACAGTTTATTAGCACAGTGGGGAACTAGGTGCTGGATATAGGAAAAGAAGAAAATGGTGCAGATCCAAGTTGCAAGGAGAAAATATTGGTAGAATCTAAACTTTCTTAATCTGGAATAGCAATCTGATTAAGGAAAGAGTTGCATGCAGTAATTATTTTTCTTTATTTTTAACCATTTATTTATTTTTGGAGTGAGCAATACATTTATATGGTTGAAAACTGAAAAAAGTATTAAAAGATAACACTGCAAAAAGTGTCCCTCCCACTTTGCCTCTTCCCATCCCCATACCTAGTTCCTCTCGTATCAGTCAGGTTTAAATGCTAGGAACAGAAACCACTCTGGGTACTTTAACCACAAAAGGATTTAACACAAGAAATTGGGTACTTATAAATTGTTGGAACGGTGGGAAGAGTAAGGCTTCAGGGGCTGCCCTTAGAGAATCAGTTTGAAAGACCTACCACTGAGGCTGTGATCTGGAGATCAGGAAGTCACTACTGCTACTGCTACCACCACCACTGCTCTTTGACACATACACAGGAAGCTAGTGACTAGACACTAGCCCGTTGCTATTGCAAACTAGCACATCAGTATCACCTGGGAGCTGGTTTAAGCATCTTAGTCCCTAGCCCTACCTACTGAATCATAAACTGCTTTTTAATAAGCTCTCCTGACAATTTGCATTATTGTACATGGAAGTTTAAGAGGCCTTGCACTGGAGTTTTGGGCCTGGCCACTGTAGTTGCCTTCATTGCCAATTGTAAGGGAGGCAGGGAAATGGTAGTTAGTTTTCTCAACTCTCAATGTAGAGGGAGGGTGGAAGGAGGGTGGAATGGAGAGTGGAATTGAAAGAGCCCATTTACTGAACTGACCACATTTCTACAAAAGTAACCATTGTTAGTTTCTTCTGTATCTCTCCAGATATTTTATGCATATTTAAGTATGTATGAATATATTCTTTTTAATTTAAAAAAAACAATAACTTATCACACACTGTGTTCTATACCTTGCTCTTTTCATTTAATAGTTCACTTTGGAGATCTTTTCATGGCATGACATAGAACCATCTTGTTCTTTTTAACAACCACATGGTATTTCACTCTGTGGACTGCAACATTCTTAAAATCGAGACTGCCTGATACAGTCTAGGTTGCATGGTCATTCTAGTTTATTGGCAGATGTAAAATATAATGTAGTTGTTAAATGTTTACTTCCTGTCTGTTGTGCTCAGGACTTGTGTGTCTGTCATCTTGTTTAACTTGCATTACAACCCAGTGTTCTGGGTATCCTTCCTCTACTTCACATGAGGGAACTTTGTAAGGTTAATTTAATAGTTCCTAAACTAAGGAATATCAAGGTTGGGATTTGAACCCCATGTCTGTTAGCCTCCATAACTTGTGATTAGATACAGTTATGCAGAGCCTTTGAATGGTGGGTTTTATTTAGTACTTTGGTAATCTACTCCTTTGGAGAGAGGTTTGGAAGGGAACTGTTGTAGATATTTTGGGTGGGTGTTTAAAGGCATTTCAATTTTTTTTTTCTGACTCAGGTATCCAGCTCACATAGAAGATATTGACTACGAAGAAGGAAAAGTACTCATCCATTTCAAGCGTTGGAACCATCGTTATGACGAGTGGTTCTGCTGGGACAGTCCTTATTTACGCCCTTTAGAGAAAATACAGCTGAGAAAAGAAGGCTTACATGAGGAGGAAGGATCTTCTGTGAGTAACAGATCTTGGAAGTTCAGTAATGAGCTGTATCAGTCATTGGGCACTTTATGTTCCAACCTTTGATTTCCAGATGAAAGTCAGCAGCAACTGGAGATTAAGCTTTTTATTTATTTATTTATTTTTAGAGAGAGGGGAAGGGAGGGAGAAAGAGAGGGACAGAAACATCAATGTGTGGTTGCCTCTCACGTGCCCCCTACTGGGGACCTGGCCTGCAATCCAGCCATGCGCCCTGACTGGGAATCGAACTGGCGACCCTTTGGTTCACAGGGCAGTGTTCAATCCACTGAGCTACACCAGCCAGGGCAAGGGGACCAATCTTTTATTTAGGCCTGTAGTTGCAAACCTGAGATCCCCAGGGCATTCAGGGCTCTTAAAGAATTGAAGTTGTAACAAAAAGAAAGAAAGAATTCCAGTTGTCATCTGCTTGAATGATGTTATTGATGTGATCACTCATAAACTGACTTGGTTGAAACCTCACTGATGATTCATGGGGACTTGATTATCTCTTTTTCACCACTTTATACCTTTATTTAGGTCATTTATTAAGCTGATCTGCTTTTTTAGCATTTAGCAAGCAGTCATTCCATGTGAAGTACTGAGTTAGCTTCATATGAAGACCTTTTGTAAAAAAAATTTATTGATTGATTTTAGAGAGGAAGGGGAGGGAGAGAAAGAGAGAGAAAAAGGGAAAGGGAAACATTAATTTGTCATTCTACTTGTTTATGCATTTATTGGCTGATTCTTGTATGTGCCCTGACTGGGGATCTAACCCACAACCTTGGTGTATAAGGATGATGCTCTAACCAACTGAGCTACCTGGGCAGGGACTCAAGGTCTTTTATAAGCCCTTGAAAAACTTGGAATTGATTGGACTCTATTTCTGTTTTTAAATTTCATCACTGTGCTTGGAGCTTTCATTGACTTCAGAATTAAGGATGTGTTATTAGTTTTGAGTTTTGTTTTGTTTTTTAAAGATTTTATTTATTTTTAGAGAGAGGGAAGAGAGGGAGAAAGAGAGGTCGATAAATATCAGTGTGTGGTTGCCTCTCACATGGCCCCTACTGGGGACCTGGCCTGCACCCCAGGCATGTTCCCTGACTGGGAATCGAACCGGTGACTCTTTGATTCACAGTCTGTGGTCAATCCACTGAGCTACACCAGCCAGGGCAGTTTTGAGTTTTTTTAAACGTACATTGAGACATCTGTAGAGATCTTGCTACCTTTGGATCTGTCAGCCCTGAGTTGTTTTCTATTTTAACTCTGAGCAGGGAACTTGAACTCTTGTTAGTCTTACTCCTCCGTCACCCTTCCCCACCCCATGCCAATTTCGGATTGTTTACTATTGTCCAATTTAATTGCTCAATATTTATTCTACAAAATGTGTCAATGCAAACTGTGTACTGGGAAAACAGTATGAAGTATTAAAAGTGAGTGGGTGTTCTTTGGCAAAAGACCTTTTTAAAGTGTGGATGGGACTCACTTTTAAGGACAGGTAGGATTGTCATCAGTGCTGTGCTGCACTGCCCATACCTCCTAGGAGGGGAAGAGTCTTGTCCAGCCCTTTTGTTTTGACTCCTAGTGCTGAATAGCGGCAATAACTTCCTCCATTCCAGTAGCTATCTCCCGTTCCTGCTCCTGTGAGTTCTAGCATTTTGTGAATTCTGGTACTGTGTGTGTCCTGTGAAATTGAATTGGTAACAGGATTTCTTTTTTATGTCTTTTAGGAATTTCAAATAAATGAGCAGGTCCTTGCTTGCTGGTCTGATTGTCGTTTCTATCCAGCCAAAGTCACTGCTGTTAACAAGGATGGTAAGGCATTTGAGTTGTAATTATTTTTACTCATGACTTAGGGAGGGAGTTTGATATCTTAGAGTTTGATAGTATATTTTCAGTATGTATTTATTGCCTAGGAATTCTCTCCCTTCAAGGTAATCACTATGTCAGGAGTTAGGAAGAAATTATAAATGGAGAGAAAACTGGGTTAAATAGGGGAGTTTGATTGTTTGTTTTCTAAATTTTAGTCATTGTTTTCTAATATAGTCATGGCTCATCTGTGATTCTGCTAGGAAGTGTGTAGATTCCTGCTCTCTAGGAGTTCCTAATACAATTGATGAAATAAGTCCCTAATATTCCTTTTACTTACTTGTGAATAGCCTAGAAGTGAAGTGAACACCAACAAACATTTCTTAAAAATGTGCTTTGTGCATGTACGGTGATTGAGGGTTGTCTATAACGTCGCAGTTGCTGGTTGGCTGGGGTGCTGGGATTTAGAGCACCGATTTGGGATGCCTTCGCCAGAGTTTAGAACAGGTGAGGAATCAGGACGAGGACTGCGACCCATAGAGGCTCATTCTACTATTACAAAGGCAAGAGGAGGGAGATAAGATGTATGGTCAGCATCCTGACATTCAGACAACAGACTCTGGGTTCAAGTGATACCTTTTTAAAATATTTTTTAAATAGCATTTTCTACCAGGATGTTTATGGTTTGTCCATGATTTCTGTAATGAATATTTAGGGTAATCAAGCCTGTCAGTACTATTGTTAGGGGTGACTGCAAGGCCAGATTGACTATTCATTCCATGAAGTTATTTATTTATTCAGCACACTGCTAAATGCTGGGCCTTGGGCTGACCAAGAAGTTTTGAGAGAGGATGGGTTGAAATGATGAAAAATGAACATTCATTTGCACGTAGCAGAAATTTTAGTTTCTCTCTTGCGACATTCATCCCCTCCCCCCTGCCACTTGTTGGACCAGTGGGGGTTAATAGATGGAGGTTCACTCCTGTGCCAGATGTAGGTGATCCTTCAAGCACAGTCCTTGTGCCTCAGGCCTCCAAAGCAAGGTGGTATCTTCTAGTTATCTAAGCAGTTACTGATCCTCCAGTTTATGGTTGATTAAATATTTTTGGATAGTTTCTTCTTTTGATAAAGATTTTATTTATTTATTTTTAGAGAGAGGGAAAGGGAGAGAAATATTGATGTGAGAGAGAAACATCAATCAGTTGCTTTTCATATGGTCCCAGACTGGGAACTGAACCTGCAACCGAGGCATGTGCCCGGACTGGGAATTGAACCTGCGATCTTTCTGTTTGCAGGACGATGTCCAACCAGTGGAGCCACATCAGTCAGGGCCATTTTTGGATAGTTCTTTGTTTCCTTATGTTACTTTTGTAAGCTTGTGTTCAAAATAAAATACTGTTACTACTTTTCATATATTGACATTAACCTAAAAACTTATTATAAAGGAAAGCTTATATGTTATTAAAGTGCCTCAAATCCTTTTAGTAAAAGATACTTTTTCAGTCTCATTTTCAAGATTAATAATTGTTCTGCTTTTACTGTATTTAAATCATGACATGAAATACAGATGTTCTTCATGTACATAGATGTATTCCTAAGTCTATTAGGTTGATTTATGCTGATCAAGTCATATTTTCCCCAAGAATAATATAAATTGGCGTTATTTTTCTCTTGGGTAAATGACTGCCCCTTAGAGCAAGTGAAAATTGTGGGTAGTTACATGGGTGGCTCTGTAGGTAAGGGAGGTAGCAGAAAGGAAGCAGCATTTTTCTTTTGTTCTGGTGATGTCTCAGAATCCCATGGAGGACAGAAATTAGGCAAAGAAGATTGGATAAGGGGTTGAGGAGGAGGAGCTGGAGAGCCCTGGGTGCTGTCTCACAGAGGGGTGAAGGTGTCTTCGGGGAGGCAGTAAAGGCATCTAATGTTTGAAGGGCTGAATGAGGTGTTGAGATAGAGCCACCAGCAGGAGGCAGTGCAGGAGCAGATGGTGCAGATAAATCATAAGGGGAGTGAGCAAGGACCCCTGCCTAGAGTTAAGGGTTGTGTGTTTGTGTGTCTGAAATCTTGAAATAATCACTTACGGGCTAAAAGTCACTGGCCACATTATTGCCCATAGTTAAGTAAGTTTAAAAAAATATTTTATGTATTTTTAGAGAGAGGGGAAGGGAGGGAGAAAGAGAGGGAGAGAAACATCAATGTGTGGTTGCCTCTCACACACCCCCTACTGGGGACCTGGCCTGCAACCTAGGCATGTGCCCTGGCTGGGAATCGAACTTGTGACCCTTTGGTTTGCAGGCCAACAGCACTCAGTCCACTGAGTCACACCAGCCAGGGCGTTAATTAAGGTTTTAAAATGTCTTTTAAACTGGAGCAACCACAGCTTTACAAGCTTTTTTTTTTAAAAAAAAAAATCTTTTCAGTTTATTTCCTCCATGAACTAAAATTATAGGAGGAAGAGTCTGGAAGTAATGGTTGTTCGGAAAACAGTTATTTGCTGCCCTAATATATAGGTTCCATTAGCTCTAACTGTTGTCCAGTGAATTTTAATAAATTGAAGGACATTGAAAATGACTGGAGATTTCTGCCATAACCTGTTTTCTCTAGTTTTTGACTCAAGTCCTGTATTATGCTGGTACCCTTACTGGTTCTTTAGAGTAATTGGAAGGGGGAGGAGAGGAAGAACATGGGGGAGGAGAAGTCCTGCAAGTTAGTGGAACTGGTTGGGTGATATTATTACCAAACCATGCATTGCGAGAGAAAGCTAGCCTTTCTGGGAACTCAGATATTTTGAGAGGAAATAATGACCCTTAGGTGCTGCCTTTGGGTTAGATTTCATCTATGGGAGCTGGTATGCAGTTCGTAGTTCATCATGATTCATCCTAGTAATTGCAGGATTGGAAGGAACAATGCTGGGCTCTCATTTCATTCTTTCCCTGTTATTTTCTGCCCTGCCTCAGTTTCACGTGTAGCAGGGGTCACCACAGCTTAATGGCGCAGTGAGTAGAAGCTCTGCTGGCAAGGTGCCCTTTTTTTCCTGTAAAAGTCATTCTGTCTTGTTGGTGCTGCCAAGAGGACGCTGGTGATATAGCAAAGTCATACTTTGTAGATTCATCTTTGGAAGGCTTGGTCTGGTTTTCTTGTTACTCTTAACCTCTGTTGGTTGTGCTCAGGCTGATTATTGACTGAGCAGGCTGGTGGGTGGGGGCTCTAGCCAGAGTGGAGAGCAACAGCTGCTGGCTTTTGGAGTCTGGCATGATTGTGTTACAACTAAATAACCAACTTTAGAGTTTTTGAGGGAGTTAGTTAGCACTTGGGAACTGGGGAGGGCAGTGCCACGTTAGTTCTCTTCACCTGGAATGGTTCTCTGGTAATGGTAACTAATCATCATTTAGTGTGAAGGTAGTCACACCTGGTAGCCTTGTAGACCTTGGGTCTGCGCTGTAGTAAAACACGGGATTCTGGTTTTAGGGAATCTTTGTTCAGAAGCCATCTCTGGTGAGTTGATCTTAGCTCTTTGCTGGGGCTGCTCAGCTCCCCTTTTTTAGGGGAGCTAAAGGTGGTGGCAGAGGCACTTGTCTGTCAGTGCTTTGTGCTACCAGTCGTGAGGAAACTGAAAGTAGGTTTGCATTTACAACAAAATGAGGAATTGTTTCTTCCTGTTGATCTGTGGTTCTTTAACTTGAGTGAGCAGGCTAATCAGGTCCCTCTTCCTTAAAGGTAAATGTATTTTTTGGGGTCACATTCCTGCCCTACCCTTCCTCTCAGTTCAGTCTTTTTGGTTCATTGACTGAAGTCTTTGTTTACAGCAGGAGATCCTATGGAAATGGCCTTATTTCTAGAGTCTCTTGTTGAAGCAGTTACTATTTTTGGTTTTCTTTATGCTGTAACTGATCCTACATTTAAAATGCAGGGATGTTGGGCCTATGTGAACAGCTTTGTACAGAGGTAAAAAGGAAGGTTTAGGCCCACATATGTGAATGTTAGCTTGGCTTTTATTGATATCTTCTGTGGGGGGAGGGGTTGGTGCTTCTATTTTAAAGTGACTTGGATGATAATAATTAGAACCACGATTGATCCCTTGCTCTATGACAGTCCCTTTGCTAAGCAATTTCCTTTTCTGATCACACATGGAAAGGTTGTTGCCATCAACTCGATCCTCATTTAACAGATGAGGAGCTGAGCTTAGAGGAGAGATTGCTTGAGGTTACAGAGCACATACATAAATGGTAGAGCTCAGGTCTGCATGGAGGTCTTTGGGATTGCAGAGTTCCTGAACTGCAGTTCCCACAGTACCAGGCTGTCTCTCTGGAGCAGGGTTTTCTGGAGCAGGAGTCGCCACTTGGGGCAGGTGTTCATGGGGGAATGTGTGTGTGCATGCACGCGCGGGCTTGATATGATGGTAGGATGGGTGTGGATGGTTTGTACTTTCTGGAGCCTTGTGGTGTCTTGATAGCAATGATTGGGAGAGGAGTCTGGTCCCAGTCCCTGCTCGGTGATACAGGCAATTCATTGCCCTTGCTCTGGAGCATTTGAGCAATTAAAAATTGAAGAAGAATTTGAAATAGATGAACATTTTTGGAAATTGTTGGCCACAGAACCCAAGCCTATTATGTAAAAAATGCGTAAAGGAAAAGACTGAGAGGGAAGGGAAGGTGTATCTGCAAACATGTATTTCCCTCTGTCCACCCGCTGAGGCACATCTGTGGAAACCTGAAGATTTTGAGAAACCACATTTGAAAACTTTGAGTCTCCTATGCATGACATTGTGGAATTTTTTGACTCCTGGAGAATGAGTAGGATAGAGAAAAGACCCTGGAGTCACAGTTATGGTAGATTTCAAGAGCACCAGAAGTCTGTCCTATTCATAGTGTATCCCTATTTCCTTGGTCCTAGAGAAGATGAGCTTGCTATGCATCTCCAGTTTTGTTCTTACATCCCTTCTGTTATTACCTGACTACCATAAGGTTGTCTGGCGTGCTAAGTTCTTAACTCCCAGAGGGGTGAGGCCAGGAAGCTTTGTTTTACCTGGCAGTGTAAGGACGTGCTTCTTAAGGGAGTCTGAGCTGGGAGGTCTTTGTGATAAGGATGCACTTATTTTGTTGAATTCTGTCATTTATATGTTATTTGCTAGATGTTGTTTGTGGCCATGGGAGAGCTTTATTGTCAGCCATCCATGTGAAGATTCCATGGGAAGACAGTCTTTTAGTTATACATGAAATCATTAAAGTATTGTAGATTTGGGACCTCTCTGTTATCCATGGGATGTGTTGTTTTGTTCCCACTGATTTTTTGAAGACCAGGTTAGGCTGTGTGCATGATCAGAGGAGACAGTGTCAAGATGATCCGTTGTAGTCCTTTGGAAGTAAAAAGGGCCAGGGTCGGGATATTGCTATCTAAGGACAGTGGCCCCTGAGCACATTTGGCTACAGTTTGGGTCATTTCAGAGTGGCCAGTTGTAATCTGGGTCTGTGGTTTGAACTTTAGGCTGAGGGACTTGTGGGGTGGTGGGAGAAGAATTGGTCAGAGGTCAGCAGCAGGCTTGGATTCTAATCCTAGCTCTGTTTTAGACTTATGGAATTCAGGGCACAATCCTTTGTCTAAGCCATCCTTTTTGAGTCTGCCATAAGAAGTAGTAAGCTTCAAAACTGACCTCATGTAGCGGGAACTATACTGTTGGATAGCATTACTTAATGTTATCCTTCTGGATGTTTGAAATGTCTGTAAAAATGGAGTTTTCATTTTGCTGCAACTGATACTGAACTTTCTTTGTAGATAAAGTAGATTAAAGTACAGGCTTGGGTGGTTTGTTGGCACTCTTACTATTTAAGATTTCATGAGAATTGGGTGCTTAAAGCCCCAGTCCCTGTCTCCCACGCTGACCAGAACTCCCCATAGTTGCCTGCAAAGGGTCTGTTGAGGGTTCCGTAGCGTTACTTGTCATTGCTCTGCTGCTTGCCCACACCCTCACAAGCAGAAGCAGGAAGACAGGAATGCAGACCTTTGTTGTAAGTACTTGCCGAGTCGTCAGTCATTGCCGAGCTGCCCTATGTAGAATTTTTTACCATAGCCTGTCATCTAAATTGCTTGTTTTAATCACCCAGACATAAATATATATGTATCATTATATCTAGCTTGTATGCTAGCCGTTTTCTTTCTGTGTTGGTGATATTTGTGACAAATACTCACCTTTGTTTTGTAATTGCCATGAGTAAAGATCAGTTGGTACTTACTAATTGTCTACACCAGTGGTTCTCAGACTTTAGTGTGTACTAGGACACTGAAGGATTTGTTAAAACATATATATTTTTTAAAGATTTTATTTATTTCTCTTTAGAGAAAGAGAGGGGGGAGGGAGGAAGAGAGGGGGAGAAACATCAGTGTGTGTGTAGTTGCCTCTCATGCATCCCCTGCTGGGGACCTGGCCCCCAACCCAGGCCTGTGTCCTGACTGTGAACTGAACCAGTGACCCTTTGGTTCACAGGCTGGCACTCAGTCCACGGAGCCACACCAGCCAGGGCTAAAACATACATTTCTGTGTGGCACTCCTGCAGTGTTTGATTCAGTATATTGTGGGTGGGGCTGGTAACTTGCGTTTCTAACAAAGTCCAGGAGTGGCAGTTGCTGCTGATCTGGGGACTGCGCTTTGAGGAGCAATGGTCTACAGTGAGCCAGGCTGTGTGTGAGAGAGAAACTAGTGTGAGATGTGATCTGTGGCTGTGGAGAGCCTGCCTTCAGTTTGGGATCTGCCTTCTGTATTAAAGTAGATCTACATATGTGTGAGGCAAGGTGCCCGATGAGTCTTTGAGAAGCTCAGAACAGGGAGAAATCTCTAGTAGCTAAGTCAGGAAGCTTTTACAGAACTCTTGTGGTCTTTTGAGCAAGGAGGCTTAAGGATCAATGAGTGACATGTTCCAGGCAGGAAAACAGTAAAGATGTGGAGGCACTCTCAGTGAGTGGCATGCCACTTTGGGTGGGTGTTGTATGCTGGTAATGAGAAATAAATTTGGGTGACTAACTGGGCTCAGATTGCTGACTTTCAACTTGAGAGAGGGAAGCTTTCAATAGAGGTGGCTAGCCACTGACAGGACCCTTTTTAGGACTGGAGGAGAGGTGGCGTACTGTGGGGAGACAATGTTCAAGAAAGAATTAACTAGCTAGGTCTTAACTTCCTTGTAGCATTCTTTTGCCCCTAGACCTTGGGATTTCTTTTTTCATTCCACGTTGGGTGGGAAGTTGGTCCTGAAAACTGACCACATTTATCAGTGTTAAACTATTAATGATTACCAGTGGTTCATTGGTAGTCTTGACAAGATTAACTGTGATACTTTTTAAATCTCTGTGACAAAAAACGGGGGGGTGGGGAGTATAGGTGGGTTCTAAGATGCAGAAGTTTGAAAGTGTTGGTTTGGGCACAGTTAATAAGAGCTTATTGAATTGGTTGCCTTATTTGGGAAGAAGGATTATTTGTGGATTTCCAGCTTCATCTTTTTTTAAATTTTACTTTATTTTGATTTAATTTAATTTTATTTATAGCAGAGCATGATTTTTGTTAGACTTTTTTTTCTAATGGAATAAAACTGACAATGTAGCAGGCACCATTTAGTGTTTTGGCTGGGTTTCTATTTTTAAATATTATGACATGAAGGTAATTCTAATGGATTTTGAGATTAATGTGATCTCTGAAAACATGATACCTTTAACACAGTCTTTTAAAGTTTGAAAGCTATTACTGTCTTTAAGTTCAGAAAATAAAGGTTAAATAATAAAAATTAATTCACCAATAAATAAATCTGCATTTTCCTTAGATTCTTAATTGTTTTACTGCTCTTTGCTCTTGGTCTAAATTCAGTGCAAGTTTTTTTATTTTAATGAAGCTTCATAAAAAGGAATTGTTTTCTGATGGATTTTGAGCTGTATAGATAAAAAAAGAAAAGCATGCATACTATTAAGACTGATGTGATTCTTAAAGAATTTTTAAGTTTTCATAAGTTTATTATTATTGTTAGAGCTCCCTTGTGTTTCATGAAACTGCAAGTTAAAAATCACAATGTCTTTTGAATTTTAGGTACTTACACTGTGAAATTTTATGATGGAGTAGTTCAGACCGTCAAACATATTCATGTCAAAGCTTTTTCCAAAGATCAGGTGAGAAATGTGGTTTTGTGCTTTGTGGTATGAATAATGCTAACATTGTAGTTTTGTTTCCTAAATAATGACATTTGTTTGTGATGGCAAAGTCTTTATTTCCTCCATCTGACACGAATTCACCAGAAAGCAATATGCACATTTTCAGAAGTTGTAAATATTTGTCTCTCCCTGTCGTTTCCTTGTAACACAGATTCTTTTTAAATGTACCAAATACTTGGGTACCATTACCTGTTATGTTTTCCTCATCTTTTCTTCGAAGTGTCTAGGTATTCCTTTTTCTTTCTCCTTGTGCCCTGCCCCCAGAGCTATTACCCATCACAGGAAACTTGCTGAACTGCTTGAAGATCTAGAGTATGTTTTCTTCTCATCTACTTTGGTCTTCAAGCACAGGACCATGCCATGGTGGTTAAAGAGCTACAGTTTGGCATGGATTTGGCAGTCACTTGTGCTACAAGTGCCTGGGTTAACAATTTTGTTTACTGTCCCCGGCGTGGATTTGACTGAGCTTAGAATCGGAGGTTTGATATTGGAAATATGGTGCTCACAGATACAGGCCATCTAAAATAAATAAATGTTGCCCATTTTTTGATCCTCCCCTCCCTTCTAGTCTTTTTAATATTTATATTTTCATGAAGTAGTTAGGGAGAAGAGATCAGAATTTGGATATTGATGCTTTAAAAACTCTGATTGTTACTGTTACTCACCTCTTTGGTGTTTGCTGATGGGACAATATTTGGTGATGCTGGGACCTGTTGTATTTTTTTCTTATGATGATCAAATGCTTCTCCTTATCACAGATTTTTGTAAATTCTTCTGTACATATGATTAGCAATTTCAATGGATCATAATATATGATAATGTTTATAGGTAGTCCCAAGACGTTTTTGCCTTTTACTGATTTTCTGCTTCAGAAAATTGTCAAAACTATAAAGCTTTAGCTCCAAAGATGTTTTCTCTTTGATCATTTGCCCCTCAGACATCTAAAGAGCTATACAGTACTGTAAAACATTATTTTGGTGTTAGAGTTGATGATTTTTGTGTGCAGTTCATAAAATGTATTAATATCGATAGAGGACCATATTAAGAACTTGTTCATACAACAATTAAAATAAAAGAAAATGTAAAAAAAAAAAAAAAAAGAAGACTTGTCCGGGAATTGTCAGATTGTATCCAGAACCTCCCCAAACAGAAACCTAGGGCTCCAGAAAACAAACGTTCACCAATTCATTCTGCTGTACTCCATAAACTGATTGCTGGCACTCATGGTGCTTTGGCTTGATGCTGGGCACCTTATCCAGGGGGGATTTGTGGGTGTGTCAGTTCTCAGTTTCCTGATGCCTTTGAGTGTCTCACCTCATCTCACACCTCGCACTTAGAAAGCAAAACTTCTTAAAAATATCTGTCTGACAATTTTTAAAGCTTGTCTCATATAGTATTAGAATAGATTGAGGTTTCTTTTGTAGGACTACACTGTCTTAAATGTTTTGATTAACTGTATTTTAAGAACATTTATCTTTTATTTTTTAAGTTAAAAAACCCCATGCATTTGCTATAGAAAATTAAGAAAGTACAGAAAAGCACAAAGAAAGTAAAAACTATCATTCTGGCATCTAGATACAATTGCTGTTAACTGTTCACATTTTGATGTATATCCTTCTGTGTTTTTTGTTAAATGTGTACATATTTCTATTCAAAGTTGGAATCATGTAGTATATTACTGTACTATAATTTGTTCTTTTAATGAAATAACATTCCCCCAAGTTTCTAATTTTTTTAAAAAAGATTTTACGTATTTATTTTTAGAGGGTGAAGGGAGGGAGAAAGAGAGGGAGAGGGATATCCATGTGGGAGAGAAACATTGATCAGTTGCCTCGTGCATGTCCCCAACTGTGGGCCTGGCCTGCAACCCAGGCATGTGCCCTGACTGGGAATCAGACCCGTGAACTTTCAGTTTGTGGGATGACACCCAACTCACTGAGCCACACCAGCCAGGGCTCCCTAAGTTTCTCAGTACTGTATGCAAATATGGCTTTTAATGGCTGTGTAATATTCTATAATATGTATGTAATCCTACTTTGTGTAACCAGTTCTCTAATGGTCACTTAAGGGTATTTGTAAACCTGGGTGCCCAAGTCTAATTTTTTAAAAGATTTTACTTATTTATTTTTAGAGATAGTGGAAGGGAGAAAGAAAGAGGTAGAGAATTACCAGTGTGATGAGTTGCCTCTCAGTCTGCAACCCTGGCTCATGCCCTCACCAGGAATCAAACTGGCAACCTTCCGGTTCATAGGCTGGTGGTAAATTCACTGAGCCACACCAGGCAGGGCCAAGTCTGATTATCTTATAAGCAGGTTTTATTTCTAGGAATTGATTCTAGTTCAAAAGTATAAACTTAAGTCTTTTGACCCAAATTGCTGTCCCCCCTTCACCCCGCTCCCCACCAAATGGTTGCAATTTATATTTCTGCCAGCAGTTACTGAGGAATGCTTTCTCAAACCTGGCTGTTTTCAGAAAGTTTTGGGGACTTGAAAAAGAAAATTTCTTTCTAGGCTCTAACCACAGGGATTCTCCTTCTTTATTATTTTTCCCTATGGGACAGACTGCACTTTTACTCAGTGAGTGTTTAGACACTCCTTCCTGCATCTGGCAAGATCTGTGTGCCTAGTGCATGCTAGGTGCTGGGGATCTCGTATGAACATGCTATGCTGAAGAGTGAGGTCTGGAAAGACAGGTATATATACATACATAAACTTAACTGTAGTTTTGGAAACTCCAGAGCTTTCCGAACTAGCTTTATTATGAGGCAGTCATACTAGGACACAAGATTTTTAGGATGAATTTTAAAGAAAGTAATTTAGGAGAAGAGTAACCAAGAAGCAGTACTTTTGGTAGATAAAAACTCAGTAAGTGAGGAGCATAGTGGGTAGCTTGTTGGACTGAGCACAGCCTTAACCCTGTAGAGGGAGCAAAGACCCTGTTTTGGGTTGGAAAATCTTTGCAGTTTTCCTGTTCAGCCTCTAGTTATCGTTTTGCATTCTACTCTACACAGGGGATCAGCATCCACTGGCACACTGAGCCAGGCCTCTGAAAGGCCCTGGGTCAGTGTAGTCATGTTTGGGATGAGAAGAATAGTACATGAAAGCATTTTCTTAGAAAGATTGCTTTCCAAAAGAGGTCCCTGGGGTAGTTGTCTGTCCCTTTAATTATTTTTTAGTGACTTATTAATCATAAGGGAGATAGCTCTGCCTCAGAAGGAATTGAACATAATCGCTGTTTTCTTAGGATTGTTTCTCAGGCCCTCAGAGTATGGGTAGATATTTTCAGTGGTGACCCTTAAGTGACTTGCATATGTCCTTTTATTTCTTTGTTTTCATAAGTTCATTAAAAAAACTATCTGATTTTATATTTGCAAGTAATCACAAGTGTGTTTCATCGCTATTTTGCTTATTTTAGAATATTGTGGGTAACGGTAGGCCTAAAGAAACAGATCACAAAAGTCTTTCATCATCTCCTGATAAACGAGAGAAGTTTAAAGAGCAGAGAAAAGTCACAGTCAACCTGAAGAAAGACAAAGAGGACAAAGCCTTAAAGACGGAAAAGCGACCCAAGCAGTCTGATAAAGAAGGGAAATTAATCTGTTCTGAAAAGGGGAAAGTGTCAGAGAAAAGCATTCCCAAGAACGAGAAGGAAGATAAGGAGAACATTTCAGAAAATGACAGAGAGTACTCTGGAGATGCTCAAGTGGATAAGAAACCTGAAAATGACATTGTGAAGAGTCCACAAGAAAACTTGAGGGAGCCAAAAAGAAAACGAGGCAGACCCCCTTCCATAGCTCCTACTGGTGAGTTTCCCAAGTGGGCTCTGCAATGGGCAATGCCAGTGTTTTTCTGTGGCCCCTTGTGGTTCTGTGCATCAGTCCTTCATTTTTGTGGCCGATTTTGAATTGCTCTATGATCTGAAAACAAGTCATCTGAATTTTAAGGGAGGCGTGTATCTAGATCAGCTATTTTCAACCTTTTTCATCTCATGGAACACAAACTAATTACTAAAATTCTGCAACACCAAAAAGTATATTTTTTTGCCGATCTGACAAAAATAAAATAGGTATAGTTTTGATTCATTCACACTGGATGGCTGTTGTTGTGTTGGCTGTTGTCACTTTTAATTTGACAATCTAAGGGAAAAGAGGTCAGTGTCCCTGACTAAATAGTCAGGTATTGCCTGTTTTAAACATTGTTGTGGCACACTTGTTGAAAATTGCTGGTGTAGATGAACATAAGTTGGGAAACATGTCTGAAACTGAGCTTCTGGAGGGGGGAAGATAATTGTTCACTAGATACTTCAGCTTGTATGATAAAACCTAATAAACTAAGGCCTTTTGCTTGTACCTGTTTAAATGATCTCTGTTAAAGTAAGCTTAATAGAGCCTGGGTTCAGGAAATACAGTTTTCATGGAGACATGAAAGAGGAAAGAGGTGAAATAGTGTGGGTGTCTAAAGGAGGCTTGCTGAAGGAGAATGGCGCCAAAGACCTAGAAAGGCACGGGTGCATTGGAAATTGTGCTCTCTAGAGGGTGATTATTGATTGAAAATGTTCACAGTCTGAGTAAAAAGCTGAGATGGCTAATTGGTAAGAGTCAAGGTTAGAGGGTACAGACTTAGGGGAGAATGCACAGTTGTGAAATAAAGTTGAAATTTGGAATTTTTCTAGAATAATCTAGAATGAAACACACCCTGAATTTTTCTTTTTTAAGAAATATTTTATTTATTTATTTTTAGAGAGAGGGGAAGGGAGGGAGAAAGAGATGGGGAGAAACATCAATGTGTGGCTGCCTCTTGCACGCCCCACACTGGGAATTGAACTGGTGACCCTTTGGTTCTCCAAAGGCGGCCACTCAGTCCACTGAGCCACACCAACTGGGGACACGCCCTGAATTTCTTCCTAAACCAAATACTTATTCTCTGTATCGGTTCAGTGGGATGAAGTGTTCCGAGGATCCCTAGATGGGATGCCTGTGATTATCCAGCAGTGTTCATCAGACATTTCAGCTTGTGTATTCTCTATGTGAACATTGAAAAACTGTGAATCTCTTAGCACATTTTAAAGTGACATCTATTTTTTCTCACAAGTTTAAATAGTTGGCAAAAGATATATTTAAAATATAAAATTTACTTTCATCAAAACTGTGGGATTACAGAATTAGTTATTTCATTGTTTCCAAAGCTAGTCCTATCAATCCAGACAGTTATATCAGGCTTAATTTCTATGGCATAAAGTCTACCTTAATATACTTCAAATACATGTATTAGTCATTCACAGTAGACCAGCTTCTTGCATCTGAGTTCTAATTTTAAGACAGGAAATTGGATAGATTGATTTCTTACCAGATGAAATAAGGTACCTCCCTCTTTAGTGGTTGTGACTGGGTTTGCCCTCAAAAGCTGAGCATGCTGGAATTGTCCCTAGGCAAATTAGGGCCTAGACTTGTGCTGTCCAGTACGGTATCCACTAGACACATGTGGCCAGTGAGCTCTTGAAATGTGGCTAGTTGAGATGTGCTGTAACTTTCAGATACTTAGTGTAAACCACCCCCAGAGAATGTATAATATCTCAATAATTTTTATATTGATTGCATGGTGAAATATTTTTGGATGTATTGGGTTAAATAAAATATATTCTTAAAAATCAGTTTTACTTTTTTCTTTAACTTCTTAATGTGACGACTAAAATTTTTAAGTTTACATATGTGGCTTGCATTTGTGGCTCTCATTATATTTCTGTTGGACAGTACTGGCCTAATCACTGGCTTTCTCAACAGCGTTCTGGTAGAGGATTCAACTCTAATGCCCAAGGTATCCATGTAATGAATTGACTTCTTTCCTGTGCATTCTGAATGATAATAGTTATAAACTACCCTTGGGAGAACTGAGAAAATAACCTGGGTGTTTTGTGTTCAAATGAGGAATCCTAGTTAAGAAAGTCTAGAAGTTTTAAACCTCTGGACAGTGTACCATGTTAAGATGTGGGATGAGTGAGAGGTGGCCTTTTTATGTAAGTGGGAGAAGTGGGAAAGGTGAACTGGCAGAAATCGAATGTGTCCCCTTCTCCGTTTAGGAAATTGTATACGTGGGAATTGAGTGCTGTGAAACTGATACTTCTTCAGCTATTCATGCTCTGTCGTGTACCCTCTGGAAAGTGGGGACTGGGGTAGTGGCACCTCTGCTTGCAGACTGCTCCAGTGAAGCCATATGACTTCATTCAGATAAAATATCTTCCAGTTTAATGCTTTTATTTTGTAAGTGTAGGATTTCATTACCAGATAGGATCAATCTAAGAGAGAAATGGCGGTTTCCAAACTTACTGTTAACACTTGTCTTTCCTCCCTGGTCAGAATCTCTGGAGCAGGGTCTGGAATATGAATAGTTAAACAACCTTTCCAGATGATTCTTACTGTAAGAAGAGTTTGGGAAACACTGAAGCTATATATAGTTAGCCCCAGTTTGTGTATGGCATCAAAGTGAAGAAGATTTGCCAAATAGCTGATAAGATAGTTCACATTCCCTTTAAAAATTGCTTAGAATAAGTTCATTGACTCAGGGGAGCCTTGAGCCCCCTAGGTTATATGCAGGCTTGATTGAAGAGGGATCTGAGCTGTTCAAGAAGGGTTGTTTGTGTTTAATTTGGAATGTTTGTGATTTCCGAGTTCCTGCCACTTGGAACAGAATAGTGGTGGCACACTGGGAAAATCGAGCGCAGGAAGAGCCGAGGAGTTCAGCACCCTCATCAGGCGTGCCTCCACGGAACTGAGCCCTGTCTTTTGTGTGGCCATTCCACATGGCAGGTCCGAAGCTTTTGGTGTAAGATGGGTCTTCTCTCCTCCTCCTGTCCCCACTTTTCCTTTCCCCATTCCCTTCCCCTTCCATTTCCTTCCCTTCCTCCTCCTCTTGTTGTCTTCTACTGCTTGCCTTTGGGATTCTTATCTTTCCTGATTGTGGAAGAGCTTCTTAGTGTTAGATTTAAAAATAAAGAGTACTGTCTGAGGGTTTAGTGTCTGCCTGGCTAAGTTGTTTCAGAGCGGGATTTGCTAGTGGTCAGCAGCCTTGCCTGGAACACTGACTGTTAAATGGAAGAGTCTCCTGAGATTTTTCTGGAATTGTTTTTAGAGGTTGTAAATTTTGACATTCTTTTTGGTTCCTCAAAACTAGGATCAGTGCCAAGCTAACTAATTTAGCAAGTAGAGATTGAAAACAGTCAAGCTGTAGTTCCAGGATTCATGTTTTAAGAATTAGCCTACATGGTAGATTTTTCTGAGTATTGGGTAAGTCAGGGTTTTGTTTTGTTTTGTTTTTGTAAAAAAAAAAAATTAACTATTTAATTAAAAGTTATACAGATTCAGAAAAATGGTGGAATGTTGCCGTTAAATCCTGAAGTTCCCTTAAAACACCCAGAAACACACTCCTACCTCCTTTTGCCAAACCAGGACAATCGGGAGTACCAGATCTCAGGAAAAGAAATAGAAGTCCGTAGCTCGGCTGGACTCCCGTTCTTAATCCAAAACCTCATCCCCATGGTGGGCCAGTGGGAGTCCTGCATTCTCTAAAACCACTAAGAGAGCTCACATGGCTGCTACATCTTGCTTTCTTGCTTCCTAAGCCACGTGTTCAAGAAAGCCCCCTCTCAGCTCCCAAAACCATGTGGTTAATCTGGATAAGTCAAGTTTTGATGAAAAAGATTTGATGCTGATAATAATGACTTTCCTATTATTCTTACACTTTCATATTTTAAAGCAGTCATGTTGGGGTGGAGTGTTTTAAAGAAAGGGTTTCAGGAGGGAAGCATATGACTAGAGCTGGGTCACAGATGTTAACATCTCCCGGAAGGAGGTAATTTCTCACCCATTTCACTTTTTTGTTTTCTTTTAACTTAAGTAAGAATGCTCCTTGGTCTGTTTGTCGCACAAGAATGTCTTTGTGTGTGTGTGTGTGTGTGTGTGTGTGTGTATTTATAGATAACGATGAGGATTGGACACTAAGAGATTACATTCCATTTTTGTGTGGTTTTATTTTCATTGTAGCTGTGGATTCAAACTCTCAAACATTGCAACCAATAACACTGGAATTGAGAAGACGAAAAATATCAAAAGGAAGTGAAATCCCATTAAAACGTCCTCGGCTTGACAAAAATTCATGTGAGTCTTCAGTTTGTGTGTGTATGTGTGCCTAGAACTGACTTCATTTGGGTTAGCCTGCCTGTATCCGTGTTTTCCCCTATTTCCTATAGGCTCTAAGACTTGTGCTTGCTCACAGGAGCTGATATGAGTGGGATGTGGTTGGATCAAAAAGAGTTTTGCTAGGAGAAAAATAAATCTCAGAGTATAAACCCCATGAATACTGGGTTCAGTGGTATCATCTTCATACCCATAATCTTTTGGTTTGATTTGATTTGAATTCCACTGGAAATTTAATGGCTTAGGAGGGGATGGATTTCATATGCTGAGTGAAACTTTAAAAATACTATTTATTGATTTTTTAAAAAGTATCTTGGCTCCAAAAAGGATTTTTGATGATCGTTCTAAGGCTCTATAAACCTTATTGACTTTGAAAGTCAGTACGTAGATTTTTATGTTGGAAAGTTCCAACATAGAACTGAGTTGTCAAGATTGGGACATGACCTTGGCAATATTTGCAGACCGTAATCCTTAAGTAAGTAAAATTCTGTCCTGGCAGAGAGACTGTGCCTTTACTTAAAACTATAAACTAGGAAAAAATATTTCCTTTTATCACCGCTCTCGTATTCCATAAGTCTGTATAAAGCCCTTATAGAGGGCAGCCAGTCTAGAAATCTGTAGTAGCAGAGTTTTTTCTTCTGGTTTCTTGACTACGACTCTCTTAATGGTTTATAGCCCAGGAAAAGTCAAAAAACTACCCAGAAAACACAGACAAAGACTTATCAAGGAGACGGTCCTCCAGGCTGTCCACAAATGGGACTCACGAGATCTTAGATCCTGACTTGGTTGTATCAGATATGGTTGATACAGTTAATACTGATTCTTTGCAAAACGCATCATCCAGTACCAAGGAATCTGAAGAAGGTGAGTCAAAGTCTGTTCTGGAACTGTGTTGCCAACCTGATGTCTCTCTTGTGAAAACCAATCTAAATTTCTGTGTACTGCCTTTCACGAGTTTTAGATGGTCTTGAAATCAAATTATTGGATGGGCTGCAGTGTTTTTATAACATTATTCTTCATTGATAATTCAGTAGACAAACTTGGTGAGATTGGTTTTGCTTATATACGTCTGAATATTGGGTTGTAGGGAGGTACAATGCTGGAAGAGCCCTGCCCCCCTCTCTCTCTTTCTGGTGCCATCTTATTCCAGTGCCTGTGCTTTTTTAAAAGTTAATGCTTCTGGCAAATCCTCCCTCAATGAGAGCCTCTTTCTTTGAGGTGCTCACAGCCCTGGCTATATGTGCTAGAACCTTTGAATATATTCTTTAAAAAAAGTATTTTTAAAAGATTTTATTTATTTTTAGAAGAGGTGGGGGAGAAAGAGATGGAGAGAAATATCTATGTGTGAGAGATATGTCGATTGGTTGCCTCTTGCACACCTGCAGCTGGTGACCTGGCCAGCAACCCAGGCATTTGCCCTGACTGGGAATTGAACTGGCAACTTTTGGGTTCATAGGCTGGCACTCAGTCCACTGAACCACACCAGTCAGGGCAATTTTTTAAAATTTATTTTTGATTTTAGAGGGGGAGAGAGAGAGAGCGTGAGTGAGGGAGAGAGAGCAAGAGAGAGAATCATTGATTTGTTGTTCCCCTTACTGGTAACATTGTTGGTTGATTCTTGTAGGTGTCCTGACCGGGGATCAAACTTGAAACTTTGCCATATTAGAATGACACTCTAACAACTTAGCTACCTTGCCAGGGCTGTGAATATATTTTATGCTGTGAGATGAAGGGCTTCCTCTAAAAAGTTCCTGGCTTTCTTAGTCTGTTGAGGTACTTTTGGTTCTCAGACTATATACATGTATAATATATGTATTTCCTGAGATTTCTTTTTTTCTCCTAGGTCAGTTGAAACCTCCTTTGGAAGCTGGCCAGATCCCATCTGCACTAACTTGCCATTCCTTGGGGGATGGATTGGGGGCTACAGGCTTGGAGTTGAACTGCAAGTCAATGGGAGAAAACACTATGAAAACGGAACCTACTTCTCCCCTTGCTGAGTTACAAGAGATTTCTACTGTGGCAGGTTCATATTTAGAGTTAACATAGTTCTCTCCTACTATATACGTTTGATTGTGAATTATAAATAATGGATTCTTCAAATTATGTTTCTTTACCTTTTATTAATAATAGTCCCTTATTTTAATGTTATACCCTTTTCATTTCTCATATTGCTAGTTTGTGTTTTTTTCTTGATTAGTATGAGTAGGGATTTATCAGTTTTGTTTCAAAGAACCAACCTATTATTTTTTCTCTATTTGTCTTTTTAAAATGTCATTGATTTCTGTTTTGACCTTAATAGTGTTTTCTTCCTTTAAAATTTTCTGGAAATGTAGGTCCTTTTAGATTTTCTTCTTTTTTCAGTATGAGCATTTAAAGTTGTAAATTTTCACCCTGGCTGGTGTAGCTCAGTGGATTGAGTGCCAAGTGGCAGGTTTGATTCCCTGTCAGGGCATATATATACTTGGGTTGCAGGCCAGGTCCCCAGCAGGGGGCCTGTGAGAGGCAACCGATCGATGTTTCTCTTGCACACTATGTTTCTCTCTCTCTTTTCCTTTCCCCTCCCTCTAAAAATAAATAAATAAAACCTTAAAAAATAAAGTTATAAATTTTCCACTAGCACTGCTTTAGCTACATCCTACAAATGTTCATGTTCCTTGTTCATTTTCATTCAATTTAAATATCTTGTGACTTATTTGTTGACCATGGATTACTTAGGATATGTGTTTCATACCTTGCTGTTATTGATTTCTAATGTAATTCCATTTTGGCCAGAGAATGTACTCGGTAGGATTTTAAGCTTTTAAAATTTGTTGAGACTTGTGGCCTGGCATATGATCTGTCTTGGTGAATGTTTCATATGCACTTGAAAAAATGTCTATTCTGCCATTCTTGTTTATCTGTTCTATGTCTATTAATTATGTCAAGGCAATTGATAGTATTTTTCTGATATATATCTTCATTGATTTTGGTTTTTTGTTTAGTTCTATCAATTACCAAGAGAGGAATGTTAAAAATCTTTTAACTGTGATTGTGTATTTGTCTGTTCCTCCCTTTGATACTGTTAGTTTTGCTCAGTGTATTTTGAAGTTCTGTTATTAGGTGCATACACATTTATGATTGTTATGTCCCCTGGTGAATTATCCCCTTTGTAATCTGAAATATCACTTTGTCTTTGATAATGGTATCTGACTTGAAGTCTACTTTTTGTGTTATTAGTATAGGTACTCCAGCTTTCTTTTACTTACTGTATGCATGGTATATCAAACACTTTCTGTCAATATAAGTGTGTCTTTAAATTCTAAGTGTTGTCTTTTTTTTAAAGATTTTATTATTTATTAGAGAGAGGGAAGGGAGGAGAAAAAGAGGGAGAGAAACATCGATGAGTGAGACAAACTTCAGTTGGTTGTCTCTTTAAATAGTTTTGTTTTTAATGTGACCATATGTAAGACTGTTATACCATAATGTCTGCAGGTCTACAGAATCGCATACTTTTATTTGTATAATTTCAGTTTTGAGGAGATGGGTAGAGCCTCTTCTCTTCCTCTTCTCCCCTTCCCCTTCTTCTCCTCCTCCTTATACTTTCTTGACCAGATGCCATCTAGTTAACATAAATGCTGTAGCAGAACAGCTCTTTGAAAATAGCCAACTGAAAGTACTTAGGTATTTTACTCCTGGATCATCTGTGGTTCCATCAGGTTGGTCTTTGGTACCCCTGGGTCAGAGTGTTGTACCTCAGTCTTGTGGGTGCAGGTGATCTCCCTTTGCTGTTGAGCCTCCTCTCAGTGGCAGGGATCCTCTCCTTCCAGCCTGCTTTCTGTCATGTGGGGAAAATCATGAGAGTTGATGTACAAATAAGGTAGAAGTTCATTTTCAGAACTTAGTTGTCTGTTTTGGCAGGGAGAGCTCTAGATGACAGCTACATCCCGTATAACTCAGCACACTAAGCTCTTAATTGTTGTCTTAAAGGTGGTATTATTTTAGGCATCACTTGAGGTTGGTAATGAAATATTCTTACACCACTAGAAAGTATGCTATGCAGATGAGATGAGTGAGGAGACTAGGTTAGAGGCTAAATCCAGTGCCTGTTTCGAAGTTTACATATTTTGTGAGGGTCTTGGGCTAACCTCTTTCTAAAGGACACACACAGTATCTGTCTTGTGTCTTGGTTTGTGTAGAGGATGGAAAGAAGGTAAAGTCAGGGTGGGACAAGTGAGTCTTGGGAAAGGAAGATGATAAGCTTTTATGTATTTTGCTTTTTCAGGTTGCACAGAGGATTTTGTAGGGAATGATACTGAAACCACTACAACTAACTGAAGCACTGCCCATTTTCCAAGATAGTTTATAGTAATGGCAGAGGTCAGATTTCCTTGGGCTTGTGCTGGGTGGAATAAATGCATCATGGAACCTATTACTGTACTCTGGAAGTAGGCTCTAAGCTATTTGCTTTGATGACTTTTAAAAGCCAGAGGAGAATACAGTTGAAATTGTTCTTGGGTAGGCATTTGTTTATGCTGTAACACAGAAATTAGAGTAGGTGCCATTAGAAGTTCAAGGTCTCAGATTATTCTTTAAATCTAGGCCCAGCCTACTGGTCATTCACAGAAAACCAGGACCATTTGAAAATGGGCTGTAGTCCATTCATTCATTTTAGTCAATAAATATTTAGCAGATGCCTACTAAGTGCTATACTCTATTCTGAGCTGTCTCTTTTGTGAGAGAATATTCTACATGAAACAGAATAAACAAGAGAAAAGAGCTAAGAGAAGTATAGGCTCAGTCAGCAATTTTTTAAACTAAATGTTTGTTAGAACAGGACACTGCCATGTGGTCTAGATCAGCAATTTTCAACCTTTTTCATCTCATGTCACATATAAATTACTAAAATTCTGTGACACACCAAAATATGTTATATTTTTTTGCCAATTCTGACAAAAAAATAAAAGTGTAATTTTGATTCATTCGCACCGGATGGCTATTGTTGTGTTGGCTGTTGTCATTTTTTTACTTGGCAATCTAAGGGAAAAGAGATCCGTGCCCCTGATTAAATAGTCAGGTATTGCATGTTTTAAAAATTCTTGTGCCCCCACACACCAGTTGAAAATTGCTGGTCTAGATCAATGATTCTAACACATGGAGTCTTAATGTGTTGTCAGTTATAAAATGAATAGGAAGTTGTCAGCAAGTATCAAAAGTTTACAAATGATTTACTTTTAAATTATCCATGTTAGTTACAGAGTAATGTCTATAATAGTTTTTACAAATGATTTATTTTTAAATTAACCAGGTCAGATTTAGTGTAGTGCTATAATGGTTTAGCTTTCATGCACTTGCGTAGGAGGGTCATAGGGTTACAGCCATTGCAGCTTGGGAAGTTGTGGTGTCTGTGGTTTGCCATCGGGCATATGCTGTAGTGGAAAATTGGTTGAGAATTCATTGTCCCAGGGGTTAGAGAGATGAATGAAACATCTGATCCATGCCCTTCTAGGTCTCTCTGTCCAGATGAATGAATAAAACTGCAGGTAGCATAACAAGACAGAAAGGAAGGCGGTGTCGTGTAATACTTAGAATAAAACTATGGAAGAGAAGACTTGACAGCGATAATATTTGCCTGCCCCATGAAAGTCGACTCGGGAGTCACTTGTTGAACCCTTCCTGTATGCCCAGGAGCTCTGCTAACGAGCATACAAAGACAAATGTGTGTTTTGGTCTTAGTGTCCATTAAATGTTATTTGGATATGACTTGGGGAGAGGGGTGATATTTAGGTTGACGGTTTGGAGGCAGGGGTGGAAGAAGATGGTGCTTGCACATGTTCTTGAAGGATGATGAGTAGGAGTCAGGCATTTGGAGACGGACGTAGAGCAGCGTCAACAAACATAATCAGAGGGTCTTTTTTGTAAGACTGTCAGGTGTGCTTTCTGACTTAATTACAGGCTTCCTGAAGTGGGTCAAGACTGAGCTGGTAAAATGCTGCCAGACCGAGGTCATTTGCTGTGAGGAATTTATGGAGCTACTGAAAATGCAGGAGAGGGGGGATAATCCTGAAACTTTCATTTGGCTGTTTGTGTGTTGCTTTCCTCCTGTTTAGCTATTCTTTGGCCTTAAGGTATTTTAAAGTACTTTTTCTGAATTGTTGGAAAATAAATCTTGTTCTTTAAACAAGGGCATCCTCTTACATGACCACAATATAATTTACTGAAATTAGGGCATTGCTTAAACTTGACCAGGGATTTTGTTTTACCTTTTACCTCATTTATGGAAGTGGTCTTAGGTTCATTCAGTTACTCTTTTGGTAACTTGATTTTTTATATCTATAAATTTGGAAATAAGTCCAGAAAAGTACAAGAATAATAAAATTAACATTCATGTCTCCCACTGCCCAGAACTGTTGGTATTTGGTCATGAAAGCCTCACTTAGGTTCTTATGCTGCAGTGGGCCTGCTCTTTCTGGCTACCTGCTACCTCTCCAGCTTCATCTTTCCTCACTCTCTCTCCTTACTGATTTTGTTCCAGCCAATGGCCTCCTTGCTATTCTGCAAGCACAGCAGTCACACTGTCACCTTTCATTCGGCACACTTCTGTTGAATACCGCTTATTCCCAACCAGAGCAAATAGATCCATTGGAAAAGTTATTTCATCAGCTGAGTAGCTGGTAATATTTAATTCTTTGGCTTACTCATTCAACAGTTACTTGAACAATGTTTCTTATATACCAAAACTTTGAGGGAGAGAGAGGAAAGCTGGAGGGGGTTAGGAAAACACACAAAAAAATGAATCACTTGTCACCTTGACCTCAGGGAGGCACTTACTTACGAGAATGGATTGTCCTGGATACTTCCAGTCGGTACAATTAACGGTAAATAGCATTAGTGATCGTTCATCGCCTACCTTAAATATTTCTAATTTACCATAATGTCGAAAACCCCCTTTTTCCCCTAACAAAATTTCAAGTAATTCCTATTTTTTTGATGCAGTGATTCTTTTTCCAAGATTCCTGCTTGATATGGGGATTTAAAAAATTCAGTATGTATGATGAGATAAAGAATGTTTTGAAAATTAATGTGAGGTGTTTTAATATGTTTTCTAAAGTATTAAAAGTTAAAATCACACCATTTGCTCATTGATTTTCTTCATTGAAAAACATAACATGGCAGGAATATAAGGTCATCTCAGACTTTGTGGGATGACTCAAAAATGATGTCATACAGAGACAACAAGGAAAGGTTTAGTTTAATGTTGATTTTTAAATGAAATTTATTTTTAATAAGTACTAGTTCTTTTGATGAATTGTCAGAACTACTCTCTGAATTAAGGCATCTGGGACCCTTATTTTAAAAAGAGTTTTTATAAAGGAAAAAAATAGTCATTTTGCTGTTTGTTTTTTCTGTAAATTCCAAAGTCAATATGTGCTAGGAAAAATGAAAACAACTAAAAGAAGCCCTGGCTGGTGTAACTTAGTGGACTGAGCATAGGCCTGCGAGCCAAAGCATCACGGGTTTGATTCCCAGTCAGGGCACATGCCTGGGTTGCAGGCCATATCCCCAGTATGAGGTGTGCTAGAGGCAACCATACACTGATGTTTCACTCCCTCTCTTTCTCCCTTCCCCATCTCTCTAAAAATAAATAAATAAAATCTTTTAATTAAAAAAATGAAAACAACTAAAAGAAGAAGCAAGTCTTCCCTTTATAATTTTCTCATTCTAGAAAGAACTATGGTACAATTTGGTGTGTGGCTTTCCATCCTTCTAGACATGGTTCTGTGCATATGCATATACAAACACACAAATACACATATAGCTTTAAAAAACATAATAGCACCGTATTCTTTTATTATTCAGTGACTTGCTATTTTTATTTATGGTATTCTTCCATGTTAGTTCTTTATCTCCTTTCACAATTGTGTATGATTTATTTTGTTGTATGAGTATTCCATAATTTATTTAACTGTCCCCTGCTGAAAGATATTTATTTCTAATTTTTCACTGTTCTCCCTGTTTTATAGGCAAAGAGCCCAGTACTTGCCAAGGAATGGCTTAGGTAGAGCTGTACACTTCCTAGATGGCTGGCGTGGTGATGCGCGGTCTGTGGCTCCCATCTTCCAAAGGAGTGCCTAATGCCATCTGATGAGATGCTAGGTGCTGTGTGACTCAATCCCTGCCTTGGGGAAGTTGTACAGTGTGTGATGCAAAACTCCCACTGCTCTTGAGGGGACTCCTTAAAGCAGTGTGTACCCTCTGAGTAAGAGGCTTATTAGGAAGGTGGCAGGCTTGAAGAGCAGTGTATGGTACAAATGATGTCAGCTCCAGACACAGTGGTGCCTTTGGAATTCTTTAATTTGAGGGGGGAATTCTTTAATTCTATCTGGAATGTGAGTGGTGTTCTTGGTGTTCCTTTTGGAACAGGGCTTAGTGGTGAGTACAGGACGATCCAGGAAGATTGCTGGGAGAGGGGGGTTGTTGTTGAGAACTCATTCACCAGGAATGTGTTATGTAAGCAAGCAGGAAGGAGGGTGGTGTCATCATCAGAAACATCTAGGAAGGCCCCTTGAGGCCAGGATGCTGCTGTGTTAGTCATTGTTTAGTGACTGCTGTCCCAAGCTGGTGCCAGTCGTGGAATTTCTAACCTGGGCTGGAGTCACGATCTGAGACGTGAGAAAGGGGCTCCTGGGCAGCTGCAGGAGAAGCTGGGGACGGCGGTGACAAGTCTAGTCCTGACAAGTCTAGTCTGGAGCAGAAGAGAGGATTAGCTTCTTCTGAGGCAGCTCAGGCGTTTGGGGCAACTCTGCCATCTTGTGGAACAAATGCTCAGTGATTTTTGTGAGTGCAGCGATTGCAACCCTGGCAGTAATAGGCTTGGCAAGGTTGCTTTCCTCCTATTTAGAAACTCTGTGGCCTCAAAGTATTTTTTCCTGCATATATTTTTAAGACATTTTTATTTTGAAATAATTTCAGACTTATAAAAAAGTTGCAAGCATAGTACAAAGAATTCCTATATAGGCATACCTCGGAGATAATGAGGTTTGGTTACAGGCCACTGTAATAAAGGGAGTATAGCAATAAAGTGAGTCATAATCTTTTTGCTTGTGGAGGGTCTTGCCTTTGGTTTGTAAAACACAGAACATCTGCAAAGCGCGATAAAGTGAAACTCAGTAAAATGAGGTATGTGTGTATGTCATGAACCGGATTCCCCACTTGTTATCAATTTACCATGTGAGCCTTATTACTTTTTTTAAAACAATTGTTTACAAGAGTTTCTTTGAGCCAAACTGATGACATGCCAGGGAAGCAAGATCTCAAACGTTCCTATTCTGTTTTGTTTCTTTTTTTTTTTTTTAAGATTTCCTTGTTTATTTTTAGAAGGGAAGGGAAGGAGAAAGGAGAGAAACATCAGTGGGTGATTGCTTCTTGCATGCCCCTTGCTGGGGACCTGGCCTGCAACCTAGGCATGTGCCTTGACTGGAGTCGAACCAGGACACTTTGGTTCACAGGCCAGCACTCAATCCACTGAGCCACACCAGCCAGGGCTCTATTCTGTTTTTTAAAGTATTTTTTCTGAATTGTTTGCAAACAAGTTGTGGACCTTTGCCCTCGAATACCTCAGTATGTATATCCTAAAAACAAGGACATTTTCTTATGTTATCACAATATAATTATCAAAATCAGGACCTTCATCAGTTGTAGCAAAATTGGGAAAAACTTTTTTGTTTTCTTCTGGTCAGGATCTAATCCTGGATGACACATTGGATTTAATTGTCATTTTTTAAAGTCTTCTTTTTATCTAAAACAATTGTTCAGTCTTTCTTTGTCTTTCATGACTTTGATATTTCTGAAGAATATGGTGTTCCTCAATATGGAGTTTTCTGATGTAGCCTCATGATCAGATTCAGGTTATTCACTTTTAGCAGAAATACTGTGTAAGTAATATGTCTTTTTCAATTGTATTGTATCAGGAGGCACATGATACCTGTCCCATTTACTGGTGCTGCTAACTTTGATCACTTGGTTAAGGTAGTAACTACCAGGTTTCTTTACTGTAAAGCTATTATTTTTTCCCTTTATAATTAAAACGTTTCTTGTGAGAGGATACTTTGAGATTATGTAAATACCTTCTTTCTTTATTAAATGTTTGCCTACTATTTTAGCATTTATTGATATTTCTTGCTTGAAACAACTTTAACAAATGGCTTCCTAATGGTGATTTCTAACTCCCATCATTCCTTTTACATTTATTAGTTTGTATTCTATTTTAAAAAAGAGCTTTCCCTTCTATTTTTTATTTATTGTATTTATTTATAGACACATGGAGTTACAGATTCTTACTTTGTTCTATGGGTTATAATGTTTCTATTATTTATTTTAATATCCATTTTGGTCCCAAATTTGTTTGGCCAGTGGGAGCCCTTCAAATCTGTTACTGTGTCTTCTCTTCTTTGAGCACTTTTTTACTTTCTGGCATAACAAGATGTTTTAAGTTCATATTTACCCAACCCTGGATTCAGCTGTTTCTCCAAGAAGTTCTGTTTCTTTTAAGTGGAGACATTAGAAACCGATCTGGGCGCTAAGTGTGCTCATTGTTCCTAGGTACAGAGAGAAAATGTGGACGTTTCTCTTTACCACCTGCCTTCCTAGCCCAAGCCCCTCTCTGGAGGAATCCATTATCAACAGTTACATTTCTGTCCTTCTGGTTTCCTTTCTGTGCATTTTTATATCTTTTTTCCCCCACCTATAACCATACATGGAATTGTATAGTAGGTACTGGGCAATTTCCTGTTTTTACTTCATAATATGTCTTGGGATTATCCATATCAGTAAGTACAGAGCTACTTCACTCTTTTAAGTGGCTGTTTAGAATTACATAATTCAGACTTCCTGTAATTTTTAAAACTGTTTCTCTGTGGACATTTTGGTTGTTTTTTTTTTATTCTAAGCATTTGACTGGACTTGCTGTGAATGTTTAAATCTGTTCATGTGTTTCTTTTATTGATTTTTTTACTTCAAAACTGAGAAAGTTATTCTTTCACAGACTAAAAAATGTTTTATTTATTATAGTATTTGAAATACATGTCAAAGAAAGTATTTTAACTACTGGGTTCACATGGTATCATTGCTGACTAGAATACCAACTATTAGGGGTTGGTGCTGAGGGAACATAAGACGGTGAGACGTGGCCCTTATCCTCTGACTGGAAAAGTGACAAATAACAGGATCTAAGAGCAGATCCAGAGTGCTAAAGACGGTCTGTAGCAGATGGTCACTTGTCCCAGGAGTTGATGGCATGTGGTCCCTGATTGCCAGGGCCATTTGGATGCCTTTCTGCACGTGGAGTGAGCTGGGTCTGGATGGGAGTGAAGACTTGGCTGAGCCAGGGAAGGATGGCAGGGAGCGGGCGCAGCATGAGCAGAAGTGTGAGCTATGGGAGCATGAAGCAGTTACTGGGGCCAGCAGTGGGCTGGGGCAGATGCTGGGGCCTCATTGAGAGTTAATGGGAGATGCGTTTCGAAAGCAGGATGGTACTTAGAATGCCAGACTGAATATTGCCAATCAGACTGAATATCACCATCACGGTCATCTAACTGTGAGGTTTTGAGGTACTAGTAATAAATATACAAAAGAAGGGGGTTAAATAGGACATTTAATTCTAATCCAAGTTTCAAGAAACACAGTATAAAAACCTTTTTTAGTATAAAAGTAATGCATGCTTATTGTAAAAGGGAATGTATTAAGTGTTAATAGAAAATGTGAGGGCTTCCAATCCTACCCTGTATTATCTCTTGCTATGTTAACAACATTACTGCAAACATAATGACTCAAAACACACATGTACTTTCTCACAGTTTGTGAGAAGATCAGTCACAGCTTAACTGGGTCTTCTGCAAGACTACAGTCAGGGGGTTGGCCAGGGCTGTGTTCTCCTCTGAAAACTGTACTGGGGAAGGATCTGCTTCCAGGCTCCCGTGGTTGTTGGCCGCACTGGGTTCCTTGCAGGAAGTCAGACTGAGGGCCACGGTTTTTTGCGGGCACTCTCAGTTCTTTGCCACATGGACCTCTCCATAGACTAGCTCACAACAGAGCATCTTGTTTCATCCAGCCAGCACGGAAGTGTAAGATGGCTGTTACAGTGTTAGTAACATAATCATGCAAGCGACATACTGCAAGTTACCGGTCCTTCCCACACACAAGGTGAGAGGATTTATATGCGGTTGTGACTACCAGAAGGCAGGGATTATTAGGAGACATTTTATAGTGTATTCCCTCACTGTCACCACCACCAAAAATAAAAACCACACACACGATGAGGAAAACGTTCCTTAGAGTTACTGTTCTTACAAGGAAATTCAAATTCTGTGGACTGTTTTTCTCTGTATAGTAGTGACGTGGGAGAGGCTGGAAATCACATGAGGAAGAGCACAGAGCATTTACATGAGAATACCAGTAACTCTTTGCAAATATTGATTTCCATCCATACTGCTTTATAAAACAGGAATAACTTGATTACCCTTAGCTTTTGAACCAGGCTTCTGCGAGGATTTAATGTACATATTTCCTGTCTTCTGTGTCCTAGTAACTGCTCCCAGGAGTGGATGATGTCACTTAACAGGTACCACTGGTGACAGATGTTCCAAATGAACTGTCCTCCCCTCGGGAAATACACATCGATGTGTGAGACTCGGGATTTACGTAGACAGTGGCCCGCAGGCCCCTTGGGCAGCCAGTGCCTCTCTCGTGTCTTGACGGTGCTTTTGTCACACAGGAACAGCTTTCTGGGGAGGAGCACAATGTGAAAGTATAGAAAAATTTTGTTGCCTTTTCTACTGTGAAAATAATATGGCTATTAGAAACATGTTGGAAAACACAGAAAAGCAGAGAAAACTAATTTTGTTTACTTGAAAACCCATAATCAAAGATTGCCATTGTTCACTTTCTCACAATTCTAAAAAAAAATATATACTATTACATTTTATATATTAGTCTTATACATGATTTTATGTTTTGCTCATTATGTTTCTTTTGTGGGTTTTCTTGAGCATAGTTATGCTGTGTTTTTTACATTAAACTGTAAAACATTTGCTGGCTATATCGCTTTACTCTTCCTATTATGCTTTTATTAATTATCATTAGTACATCAGCCTTTGAAAATTAAATGTTAAAATTTTGTGGGTCATGCCACTGATATATGAACCCCTGGCTTGGACTATACATAATATTGTTTTAAGTTAGTCACTGTGAGATCAGTGACAACTATGATGACAGCTAATGTTCAAGTAACTCATTACAGTTGATAAGGGTTTTCTCTTCTCTTACCTCATGGAGACATGCGGGAGGCTAACTCTCTTGTTTGATGTAGTAGTACAATAAGTACTGTAAGGGAAGAAAATGAACACACTCTGTATTTCACATTTTAGAATAACGAGTGAACAGAACCAACTGTAATACAAATAGAAAGGGACAGATACATGATTTATTTTCCATGAAGTACTTATGGAGATGCAGAGAAGGCAGAACAAAATCTTTTCTGGTGAGAAACCAAGGAGGAAGTATTGTGCGAAGAGGTGGCATTTGAAGGATGAGCAGGGCTTGGTTTGCATATGGGAGAAGTGTGCCAGACAGAGGGAACCACGTGGACTGCACTGGCCGAACTGGCAGCTTTCATTGTGTGTGCAGAGAGCTCATTGTGGCTTTGGTAAGGGAAAAGTAGGATAAAATTATAAAGTCTGGGAAATTTTCTATGCCTCTAAAAATTTGTGGAGTTCAAAATTAGTACAGTTTGTAAGACCTTCATGAAAAAGGAACAAATACTTAAGTCTTGGGTATATGTATTTTATACACACACACATGTATTTTTTTGCTCTTGTTTCATTTTAATACGTAATTGTCATCATTAAAAAGTGAACATACATACTAATATTATGTAATATTTTTTATCACTTTTCAGTTTGGGGGTCTGAGATTATAGTTACTTAATGTAATCTATCAGATTTTCCCATGGGCTATTATCCATAACTGGTTTATACCCTACTTGCTGCTTGTCTCATCCTGATGCTTGTGTTGATTGTTCTTTCCCAGTAGTGCAAGGTGTATTACTAACAGGCCTGGAATTAGAAGGACATGCATATCAATGAGTTATACTGTTATTGAATTGAATTTACAGGGGAATCTTCCTGAACTTCCATCGTTGAAAATTCATAATTCTCAAATCTTTCTTTTAATGTTTACTCCTTCAGACAACTACGAGCAACTCATTTTTTGTTTTATCAATGTTTATCTTGAAGGGGACTCTTGGCTTGGCCAGGGGCTTCATGACCGTGACACCTGGCAGTGCTTTCTCTCCTAGGGAGTTTCTCTGTTCACCTGAGCCTCTGTGATCCTAGTACTGCCTCTCGGAGGCAGGTGGCCCACCTGCATGCCCGGCTTGCTCTCCTTTGGAGGTCCAGCTGTTCCTACCTTCTGCTAATTAAGAATTTTGCTTTTGAAGTTTTTATCCTGATAAACTAAAATTTATTTCCTTTTGAGAGGCTTACTAGGTTCAGGCTGCTATGACAACACCATAGACTGGGTAGCTTATAAACAACAGGACTTTATTTCTCACAGTCATGGAAGCTGGGAAGTTCAAGATCAAAACTAGAGCAGATTCAGGGTCTGTTTGGGGCCTACTTCCTAGTTCCTACAGTTCTCACTGTAACCTCACCTGGCAGAAGGGATGAGAGAGCTCTCTGGGGTCTCTTTGATAAGGATACTAGTCCCTTTATCACGTAATCGCCTCTCAAAAGCCCCTCCTCCAAATACCACATTGGGGATTAGGTTTCAGCATATGAATTTAGGGGGTCCATAGCACTACCATACCCAGTATGTCTTTATTTCAGCAGATAGTTTGACCACGCCTCTCTTGAAATCTTTCTGTGGACAAGGAGGAAATAGATACATGAGCATATTGGTGATCTGCATGGATGAAATTGAATTGGCTCAGACAGTTCTATCCAGAATGTAGATTAATTGGTTGGTGTAAGCCTAATCAATTCCATAGGCCATCCTCAGCCCTGTCCTTCTGGATCTTTATCAAATAGCTTAGAAAAAGACCTAAGAATATATGGGACTATAGAATCAAGTTATACAATTATTGGACTAAAATAATAAGATGGAGTTTATTAGGGCTAAATGTAACTTTTATATAGATTGACCAAACTATTTGGGGAAAACAGAAATGCACTTTAATTCATGTTTTAAAAAGACAACACGAAGTTCAGGGTTTTGGTGGAATAAGCTCGGTACACTCTGACATTGTATAATGTGATTATTTAAAAAAAAAGTGTTTGCATTTTGTAAAAGTAAGATGTCCTAAAATGTGGGGATAACAGTCCCACTGAATAGCCATACTAGAAATCTTGTGGTTGGTTTTGGATTTCACATTTTTAGGATGTAGGATGTAGACAAAACAGTGCTGACAGAGTGATGTGTCTCCCAGCTTGTCTTTTGAGGGCTGGTTGAAGGAATGTTTTACTTGGTTGCTAATTATAATAGCTCTTTCTAGCTATGTTCCATAAATGACAAGCCTGTTTACTAAGATGTATTTATGTTCAAAATGGCCTGCTTTGTGCCAAATACATCGGTAACTATGGCTCTCTCTCCAGCTCTTTGAAAATAGGTGTTACTACTCCCTTTTATAGATGAGAAACTGAGTAATCAGAATGTTTTAAAAATGTGCACAGCTTACCTAGACAATCAATGAAGGGCAGAGCTGGGGCTTAAAGTTGGCCATTTCCATTATAGCATACTGCCCCTGGCATGAGTACGCAGTGAGGCTGGGAGCGGCAGTGACTCTGCCCTTGTGCTTATGAGCAGGTTAATTCCTGAAAGGCTGTTCATAAGTCCTATTTGTTCATCATCCCAAAGTGATACTGGGTAGTAATAATAGTAATAAGACACTTAAATACCACACACTTTTCTGGACTCATTGCATGCAGTTCTCTATTTAATTCTCACACTTAAGTGAAGAAGTTACTGTTATTATCTCCAGTTGCACATGAAGAAACTGGGGCAGGAGGAATGAGTAAAGGACCCAGGATTTGAACCAGATCGTCCAGCTGCAGAGCACACTCTTTTAACCACTGTCCTATTTTAGCCTTATGCGAATGACAGCTGTACAAGACTACAAAGTTTTCAAATAGAGAGAATGGTAATTTTTTATAAAATTGGTACAAAGTTCTCACTTTCAACTCTTTTTTTCATATATAGGCTTTTAAATTTTTATTTACAAATTATTTTATATGTAATTGGTATATAACATATTTCAGGTGAATATAGTGATTTGACATTTTTATGCCTTACAATGTGATCACGCCATTAATTCTAATAAACATCTGTCACTGTCCAAACCTATCACAGTTTTATAAACTATATTCCCATTTTCCTTTTCTACTCATCCCTATCTCCCCCCCCTCTGGTAACCATCCTTCTGCTCTCTGTATGAGTCTGTTTTTGGTTGTTTTTTTTTTCTTTTTCTTTTTAGATTTGTATTAAGTGAAACAACGGTATTTATCTTTCTCTGACTTACTTCACTTAGCATAATACCCTCTAGATGCATCCATGTTGGAAATGACAAGATTTTGCTGTTTATTGCTTTATATTTCATTATTTATATATACCACATCTACTTTATCCATTCATTATAATGGTGGACACTTAGATTGCTTCCATATCGTGGCTGTTGTTACTAATGCTGCACTGAAAATAGGGGTGCATGTGTCTTTTGGAAATAATGTTTTGATTTTCTTTGGGTAAATACCCAGAAGAGGAATTGCTGGATTGTATGGTAGATCTATTTTTAGCTTTTGAAGACATCGCCAAACTGTTTTTCATAGTGGCTTCACCAATTTACAGTCCTTACCAACACTACAAAAGGGTTCCCTTTCCTCCATATCCTCTGACTGGTGTGCGGTGGTATCTCGTTATGGTTTTGATTTGTGTTTCCCTGATGATTAGTGATGTTGAGCATCTTATGTCTGTTGGCCATCTGTATGTCTTCTTTGGAGAAATGTCTTTTCATGTCCTCGTCCCATTTTTGGATCAGACTGTTTTTGTTATTGAGTTCCTTGTATATTTTGGATATCAACCCTTTATTGGATATATCATTTGCAAATACATGTTTTCATTTGTAGGTTGTCTTTTTGTTTTTTGATGGTTTCCTTTGCTGTGGAGAAGCTTTTTAGTTTGATGACGTCCTGTCTATCTTTGCTTTTGTTTTCCTTGCTTGAGGGGACATATCCAAAAACATAGTTAACTCAGACTGATGTCAAATAGTTTGCTACCTATGTTTTCCTCTAGGAGTTCTGTGGTTTCAGGCCTTATAGTTAAATCTAATTCATTTTGAGTTTATTTTTATATGTTGTGTAAGAGAGTGGTTCAGTTTCATTTTTTTCATGTCCAGTTTTCCCAGCACCACTTGCCGAAGATCAATTTCAATTCATAAATTTTTAAAAAAAATTCAAAGATGTTTGCATTTCAGCATTCTTCTTTTGCATTATAAATTTTATCACAGATCTGGGCTTCAAATACAATTCAAAGGACTTGAACTTTAGTCTTCAGGTTGTGGCAGTCAGTAGTGCTCCCTGATCTCATACCTTAGCTTTGTTGACACATTGGTAAGTGGAGTTGTCTGGAATGAATTTTGAAATGCTGTTGCGTGGAAAAGGAATTATTGTCAAATGGTCAATATTTAACCTTTTTAATCCTACAAAAATGGCAGATTTACATGGTTTACCCTAATAGGCCCAAGAGGAGGAAGTTTGAGAGAAACTACTTGTTACTTGGCTTCAAGAAAGAATTTTAGAATGAATCAGAAGTTTGAGTTTTTAGTTTCTCTCCTGATGTGCTTGTCCTATACCATTAGTCTGAGAAGTATGTATTCTGTTTTACTTTATGTTACTACTTTTTCTTCTCTTAGCCTCATCTAACTGATGTGAGCCTTTTATAGCTCATGTCAGGGGTGGAAAGTGATTTTAAGGAGTTCTGCTTGGGGGGTGGTGTGTGTGTGTACCTGTTTTTTACTTGTTTAAATTGCCGATGTAGCAGGATCCATCAGATCATTGAGTCTACCAGCACTAGTCATACCCTAGTGCCACAGCAGAGTATGATTTAGGTTGAGTTTAAGAATTTTAAAATTTATTTTGATTATGGAACGTTCTTCAAAAAGTAATCATAATATTTACTAAAGTTTCAGCACACAATCTGCTCCTAATGGAACTTGTATCATTGCATTTAGGAAAAATTTGATTCTCTCAAGAAAGTATATTTTGGGGTGACCTGTTCTGTCACCCAAAAGGATTGACTTGAGTTGAAGGTGATTGCTCTCATTTGAAGGAGGGCTCTGTGAAGGAATTCTTCAATAAACTGATTTTCTGACACACGAAGACCTTGTGACAGCTTTACTTTTTGCCATTGACACATGAGACCATTGCCTTCTGTTTGGTTTGGGGGGGTGGTTTCAAACTTTGTCTCTTGAATTTGATCATTGAGCTGTCCAAGTTCTCATGCCTTCCAGCTTCATTCAGTTGGTGGCTTTTTATAGTCTTGAGTCCTTTTGATGAAACAAAGTACATGGCAGTGAAATCTCAAAACCGTTCAATACTAAAACCTTTATAACAGTTACTCTGTCCTTGTGCAAAAACTGCTGTAAGATCCCTTCGGTGTATAAAGAGATCCCCCCAGAATAATCCCTAGTTCTGTCCACACAGAGAGCCACTGGAATGGTGGTGAGTCTGAACCTAGTCCAGCGCATCAGTAACAAGTGATGATGGATTGGGGTCCTGATTTTTGTTCTTAGGATTTTCCCTTGTTCTTTCCTCAAAGTCTGAAACCCTGAGACCTTCTAGGGCAGCTTCAGAAAAAACAAACAAACATCTTGATCTCTTTTTTCAAAGGGAGAATCACAGTTGAGTCTCTGTTATTTACCCTAAGGTTGAATTCCTTCTCTCCAAACAGTAATCTTTGGGAGGTAAGAGTCCCAGTGATGTCTTCAACTACACACATGCATGCTGCTTTTTCACTTTCTATCGCCACGTGTTAAAGTGTGTATTGTAATAACTAAGATAAGCACAAGGGATCTTTGTGTGTGTATTTTTTTCTTTCAGTAACAAATACCTTTAAGAAAACAGATGATTTGGTGACATCTAAAGCACCAGCTGTCGACTTTGACCACAAATTTAGGTGCAAGGTTGTGGATTGTTTAAAATTTTTCCGCAAAGCCAAACTGTTGCACTATCACATGAAGTATTTCCATGGAATGGAGAAGTCTCCCGAGCCAGAGGAGAGCCCAGGAAAGAGGCATGTCCAGACGAGGGGCTCTTCAGCCTCAGACAAGGCCAGCCAGGAGAGCCTGACCAGGAAGCGAGTGTCTGCCAGTTCCCCAAGTAAGTGTTTTCATTCTGTGTTGTGTCTGTTCCTTAGAGAGCTCTGCTGCTCAGGTCACAGTGCTTGCATTTCTGACACAGGAAGCAGGTGTTGGTCTGGTCCCGCTGAATCCCAAAAGGTTGTAAATGACAAGTGATCCTCAGGGTTACATTATGGAGCCGTGGCCCCCTAGAGGAAGCAGAAATACCTAACTCTCTTTCTTACCTCAGCCTTTTGCTGTTCAAGTTGCCTTGAGAAAGTCACTTAGCCTCTGAAGGCCTCTGCACTCCCAGTGTGAAGTGGGACAGTCAAGGAAAGGGGACTTCTTCCAGAGCCAGCAGGAGAACTTGTGCTCAGAGCAGCATGGGTGCGGTTGTCCCACCCCCCATTCCTGCCTGTAGGACAAAAGAACGAAAGGGTGCTACCTGGCCCTGGCCGGGTAGCTCCCTTGGTTAGAGGAGAATCCAGATTGGTCAAGGTTGCTGGTTCGACCAAGAAACAACCAGTGAATGCATAAATAAGTGGAACAACAAAATCAATGTTTCTCTCAAATCAATAAATTAATAAAAAATGTAAAGGTGATACGTGATTTTCCTGTTGTGCCCAAATTTGAGTCTGATTTCCTCATAATTGTGACTGAAAATGTTTCTCTATAGCATTGTTTATTTTGCATAGAAACTACAACGGTGGTAGTAAGGGTTACTGTAAAATCTTATGTTCAAGTTATATTACAGAGAACCTTTTCGGAGAGTTCTTCTGAAACTTGCAAAAATTGAAAAATTACATGTTCCTGGGGAATTGCAGGAAAATTAATGAGTTTCCAGTAAATTCTTTGAGCTTCCCAGCGTCTTTTTATGTAAAACTGTAGCATTATGATATATTTTTTGCCCATAGTTTCTCCATTAAAATACATATGTATTAGATGGCACATGAAACTCCTGAGACATCTGACAGCATTTCTAAATCAGGTGTCAGGACAGTGGGGCAGGGCCAGGCAGACTAAGATGATCTCTGACCCTGTGTGTGAAACCAGTGGACAGGTTGTTGTCATTTGGTATAATTAAGAAGCCTGGGTGATTGGGTTTCCACTTTTATGTACTGCCCTCGGATCTCATACTAATGTAGAGTAAGAATTCACTTAATGTCATTAATAGGTTCTATGACTTTAGGTGAAACAATGTATAATAAAGCCAGTTTTTTACCCTAGGCTTATTGATGTAAATAAGAGTTAAGTCCTGCTGCTGCCACTAACCAGCAAGAGCCTCAGCTGTAATCAGCTGTGAACGGGGGCAGCAGACACGTTCCTGCTGCTGGCTGTCAGTGAGAGCAAACGCAGCAGGGTGGTCGGGGGGCCCCCCACCTCCCTGTTCCGGGCATTTCCTTTCACATTTTCTGCATCAAAGCCTCCGTCCATTTCCTCATGGTTTTGTTCATAGTTGACTACTCTGATAGCTAAGTTTCTTAGGATTTGAAGGAATAAAACCAACCTAGTAGCTCATCTGTTGTCTTGTCATATCTAGGCTTCACCTCAGACTTCTAAGAAAGCCCTTATCTTTAGGAGTAGAATTTCAGACATTTGAGGGGAGTTCAGTTGGGGAGATGTTTCAAGGTGAGATCTGACACCAGGCAGCCCATGTCCTGGTTCACAGGCAGTGTGAACTTGACATTATGCTTAAGTGGAAAACAGAATATTAAAGGATTTGTGCTGCTTGGGGATAATTACTGTAAAAAAGTACCCTTGTTATGCTGCATGTGCTGATTATATTAAATGGAAACTTGGGTTCTAATGGATTTCTCAGATGGAGGTTCCTGGGACTTATAGTCCATGAGGACCAGAACACTCTGCAGAAATCTCTCTTTTTTTTTTTTTTGGTGGTGGTGGTGGGGAGGACCTCAATTTTCCTGCTGGTAATGTTGAGCAGGAGATCCAGTTCTGCCCTAAGAGTACAGAGACTGAATCTTGGCTACTTGTCTACTTGTGCTCTGAGCTCTTCACGGATCTGATTTCCTCATTTCTTTATTTTTGTAAAAGATTTTATTTTTAAGGGAGGGAGAAAGAGAAGGAGAGAAACATCAATGTGTAGTTGCCTCTTACATGCCCCCTACTGGGGACCTGGCCTGCAACCTAGGCCTGTGCCCTGACTGGGAATTGAACCCGTGACCCTTTGGTTTGCAGGCCCACGCTCAGTCCACTGAGCCACATTAACCAGGGCTGATTTCCTCATTTCTGAAGTGATGATACAGGACCTTTAATGTGGGGAGAAAAGCACATAAACAGGTACAGTGAAAAAGACTAAGTCCTATATTGGGAACATATTAAGTGCTGTGGAAACACAGATTCAGACTGTGCCTACAGAGCAGGATGGGATGTTGAGAAGGGAAGGTTACGTTTGAGTTAGGCCTTGAAGGGTCAGGTAGGTAAGGGTTTGGACCAGAGGGCAGGAGAATAGGATCAGCATCCCTGTGCTGAGAACAAGCAGAGCAAAGGTTTACAGGCATTGAGGCCAGCGAAGTGTCATGATAATCTGTTGCTGAGGTGGCCTTCTGACTCTCGCCTTCGGATGTTTCCTCTTCCCTCAGTCAGGCCATTAGTCTCATAAGTGAATTTGGATGGTCAATTTAGATTTGCTTTTCTAAGTGAGATTTCTCATAATACCAGAATCCATTTAATAAATTCTCTTCAGGGGCAAGGTCAGGCTTCTTTGGTATTTGGGTTTTCTTTTTTAAATATATTTTATTGATTATGCTATTACAGTTGTCCTAGTATCCCCCCCTTCATTCCCCTCCACCCTGAACACCCTCTCCCACCCACATTCCCCTCCTTTACTTCAGTCCATGTGTCATAAGTTCTTTGCTTCTACATTTCCCATACTATTCTTGCCCTCCCCCTGTCTATTTTCTA
>CM052547.1:76022566-76045828 GCA_028533065.1 Trachops cirrhosus
GTTCTGGGGCTTTTAAGTCTTCTTCTGTTTGAGCCATCTTTTTGCTGTTTTTTGTTTTGTTTTTTGGTCTTGTCGAGCTCCTGTAGTGAGGGGCGGGGCCTTAGGAGTTCACCAGGGCGGGGCACCCCAGTTGCTGGTTTGTGACGTTGTATGTGGGGGTGGGGTCCGAGAAGGAACAATGGCGCTTGCTCTGCTCTCTGTAGGACCCCAGACCCTTCCGCCACTTTCCGCAAGCCAACTGGGCCCCTCTGGCACCAATTCTGGTGTGGGTGGGCCTGTGTACCCTGTGGGACCTTCCTTCTCAGTCAGTGCCCCAAGTCTCTATTTCCCGGTGCTGGGACCCTGAGTTGTGTGCAAGTGCCTTGCTTCACAGTGGCCGCCTCGCTGGGTCTGCTGGTCGCCACCCCCTGGCTGGGGCCCACCAGCCACCGCTGCTTGTGCACTCAGGGTCTGCTAGGTCTGCCGGTCGCCACCCCCTGGCTGGGGCCCACCAGTCACTGCTGCTTGTGCACCCAGGGTCTGCCTGCTGCGGGCTTGCGTGCCACCCAGGGTGCTCAGCTCTCCGCTCCTCGTCCCTCGCCTGGCTGCCCGACTCCGCCCCTCCTACCGGTCTGGATGAAAGTGTCTATTTTTAAATCCTTGGGTGTCCGACTTCCATACACTTCAATTTTCTGTCAGTTCTGGTTGTTACTTTGTTTCTATATTGTTGTTGTCCCTATCTTGGTTGTGCAAGGAGGCACAGTGCGTCTGTCTACCTATGCCTCCATCTTGGCCGGAAGTCCCCTGGGTTTGTTTCTGGATAGGTGAGTTCAGTCCTGAGTAGAGGTTTGGCTCACAAAGAATATTCGAGGATCAAGAGGAAGCTTTGGTTTAAGTTCTCACTCTGGATAAACCTTAGTTCGTGCCGAGATGAGCCTTGGGGCAGTGGGCACTTCTTTGTCAGTCTGTACCTTTTCTTATGGTACTAGACTGGCCTTCTCACAGGGACATGTGCTGTCTCCTTTAAAGGAAAAGAGCCATATGAACTAATTAGGGTATCGATTACTATGTGAAAGTAGTTGGCTTCAACAAGACAGAGGTTAATTTCCTTCTCTGGTCAGACTACAAGTTCCCACATGAAACTCCATGAAATGGTCCAGGACCAGCCTTCTCCTGGGTGTTCCCCAGGCCTGAGGTTCAGGTGTTGCGCTCCTGTGCATGGTCCACAATCGCTTACCGCCATGCCTGTCTTTCAGCTGCTGGGAAGGGAGAGGGAGGGAGGGCATGTCTCTTTTCTTTTAAGGGCACAATCCAGAAGTAGCACACTTCTGTTCGTATTTTGAACATCAGTACATGGCTACACCTCTGTCAGGGGAAGCAGGAAAATGTGCTTTTTTCATATAGAACAAGTGAAGTGTGTTGGAGAATGCACAGCAGTCTCTGTCATATGAACTAAGGCAGAAAAATACAGGGTTTGAGAGAGGGAGTTATTCGGGGGCCCTTTTGGGCCAATGTTTGGTTGTATCCATAGTGAAGGATTGCTGGGAGATGAGGCTGCGGAAGTAGACATGGTGTGCCCTGGCCAGCTGGCTCAGTTGGTAGGAGTGTCATCCATACACCAAAAGGTTGTGGGTTCAGTTTCCGGTTAGTGCACATACCTAGGTTGCAAGTTCGATCCCTGATCAGGGCACATCCGGGAGGCAACTGATTGATGTTTCTCTCATCTTTCCTATCTCTCTAAAATCAATAAACATATCCTCAGGTGAAGATTTAAAAAAGTTGTTGACATGGGGAAGTAATAGTGTTAGGCCATGAGTATCACTTCCTCTGATAGGCAGTGAAAATCTCTCCAAGAACATACCTAATTCTAATCTGCCCGTGAGCTGCCATTCCCTCTCTGGTCACTGCTTGTGTCAGCTGCTCTGTGGTGGGCAAGAGTTCTTCCCTAGGTCAGGGTGACGTAATTCTTTCCTTTTCCCTTGTGGAAGCAGCAGTTTGATGCCCGTCTTCTGTCATGACTCCGTGACGATCTGATGGAGAAGTAGGGAGCAGGCATATGTGCAGAGGGAGCAAGAAGGGCTCTGGTGTTTCTCCTGAGGGGTGCCTGCAGCCTGAGGAGAGGACAGGTGTTCATCCTGAAAAAGCTTGGCCTGCTCAGGGGGCAGGCTCCTGTCCGAGGCACAGCCCTGGCAGGAAGTCACTCTGTCCAGGTTACATGTTCTGGGAATCTGGAAACAGTCAGTCAGGCTGTCTGGAGAGGGCTGACGGCAGATCAGCACCCCTTTCTGGGCAGAGAGTATTGCAGGCAAGATAACAGCAGCTAACTTTTGAGTACTTGCCATGTGCTGGGCACCATTTCAGATTCTTCACTTGTATTGTCTTATTTAATCCTCACAACAAGCCCTATGAGGCAGGTACTGTTGTTTCCACCTCATAGACTAGAAACTGAGGTGCAGATGAGATGGGTTAACTTGAACCAGTATCTGTACATCTAGCAGGTGGTGGAACCATGATTTGAAGCCAGCTGCAGAGCCCATACTCCTGTCTCCAGGCTCTGGTGTCTGTTATGACTCAGGGGAGGGATGCTCTGCCCCTGGGCCCTGGACCCTGGACTAGGGAATAGGAGTGCCTTCCTGAAGGAGTCCTCCTGTGCACTTGTAGTCCCAAATGAGCTCTGCCTATTGTCACCTTGGCTGCCCCTGCTCCTCAAGGACCTGTGTTAGCTTCATCCCCACTAGACAACTGTCCCTGTCAGCTCTGCCACCTCAGGCACATGACTTCACAGTCTTCAACCAGAGGCCAGAGCGTGCCTCTGAAGGCTTCTCTCTTCCCTTGGTGTTCAGAGAACGAGGATAAAAAGAAGAGATTCTAGTTCTACAGAAGGTGATGGGGAAGGGGCTCCAGAGTCCTGAGGGCAGAACCAAGCAGAACCAGGCCCAGAATTCTGTTCTGCCATCCGTTTTCTTCGCATTGGACATGTTTGCTAACAAGAATAAACACCCCAGAGTTGACAACAAAATATTAGAATGCCAGTACTTAACACTTGTATTTCATTCTAGCTGCAAAAGACAAGGAAAAGAATAAAGAGAAGAAATTCAAAGAGTTTGTGAGAGTGAAGCCAAAGAAGAAAAAGAAAAAGAAAAAGAAAACCAAACCTGGTAATTTCTCCTGTGGGGTTCACTTGGGGTTTCCTCACCCCATGGGTGGGCCAAGGGTTTGCTTTTTCCCGAGTCCTGGCCTCTGAGCCTGTGTGGAGGAGAGGAAGGGCCAGCAGGCCTCTACTGGAGCTGGTGGGCTCAGCCCTGGCAGGGGAGGAGTGCACTCATCCTGGGAGTTACAAGGACACATTGGCATTTAGGAGAGCTCTCCCCTCTTGCTTCATTGGCCAGTATGCCCTACCGTAGGGCAGTGCATAGGAAAGCATCAAAGTAGCAGAGGATATACAGGTAATGGACTGTTCACATCTCTGAACCCTCTCAGGAGAGGATTCACTTCCTGAAAAGTGTGTGTCTAGCCCTCGCAAAAATGTTGGTTTTTAAAGAGAAATCAGTGTTTGAATCTTGGGAGCTAAAGGGATGACACGTTTTATGAAAAGCAGAGATGTTGGTTGGATGGGGTTGGTTCTGAGATGCCCTGATGATGTCTGGGGCTGCTAATTCCATTCTGATCTTGTTCTTTCAGAATGTCCCTGCAGTGAGGAGATCAGTGACACCTCCCAGGAGCCTTCTCCACCCAAGGCATTTACTGTCACTAGGTGTGGGTCCTCACACAAGCCTGGGGTCCATATGAGCCCGCAGCTCCATGGCTCAGAATCTGGAAACCACAAAGGGAAAGTGAAAGCATCCGGTAAGGAGGCTCTCTGCTGGCTTGATCATTTGTACAGCACTTAGCCTGACAAGACCGGATCTGATACTGTTGATACTGTGATATACTCCCCAGGCCCTCTGCAAGTATAATCTGTTGTATTTTTAAAGTAAGTACATCAAATGAAATGAAGGCCATTAACTGTGCCTTCTTTGAATTTCTTTCCAGCTTCGGTCTTAATGTCTCTCAGGTACTTCCAAGCCAGTGTGTCTACAACTATATCCATTATCCCCCATCCCTTGCTCACCAGCCCCCAGTTCTTCCATTTCTTATTTGATGGCCTCTGCATTTAACCTGGTTGCTCATGGAAATCTGAGTCGGATTTGAGGATTGCCCTTGTAGGGTGATTGTGAGTTTGAAAGGAGTTAATAACTATGTGGAAAGTACTTAGAACAATGTCTGCTGAATAAGTGATCAGTAAAGGTTAGCTGTAATTATAACTAATTAGGCTCCAAGACCTTGTGATTTTAGTTCTGATTATCCCTGGAATCTGCCCCTACCTCATTCCCCACGTCTACAAAGGTTTAAAGGTAGCTCTGGATACAGACTTGGCTATAAGCCGGGTTCTGGCTGGATGGGGTGAGGTTGAAGAACACATGTGAATCATTAGGGATGATGATCTGTGTGGTTCATGAGGGGCCGCAGCTTCTCTGCCAATGAGTTTTGTGACCTTGGGCTTCTCTCCAGTAAAATGAGGAAATAGTTGTTTAGTTCGCCACTAGGCAACGTACATCGTTTGGGCTGTTAACTACATGACAAACTGTTACTCTTGACAATCTAGGATTTCTAAAGTTTCATAGCATAATTTAAAATGGTGACTGTTGTTTTCCCTTTCCTCTCAGAGGAGGATAATGTGAGTGAATCCTCTTCTGAGAGCTTTCTTTGGAGCGATGAGGAATGTGGCCAAGATGTCGATGTGACCACCAACCCGGATGAGGAACTCGAAGGGGATGACCGCTACGATTTTGAAGTGGTCCGCTGCATCTGTGAGATTCAGGAGGAAAATGACTTTATGATTCAGGTAGGTAGAGCTTCCAGGAGACACAGGTATAGAGAGGCACAAGCTGGTCCTTGGTGGGAATTTTGAGGGACTATAGTTAGAGGCCAGCAAAAATAAGTCACATCAGCAGCCCCTGATAGTGTTATCAGCAGCAGATTGAGCTTTGCTTTTTGGGTTAGCTTCCTCTGAATCTCAGGCTGGTGTAAATAGCCTATTAATAGAAGAAGCGAGGCCTCAAGGATCATTGAGTCTAAACCTCTCATGCTCTGCTTGGGGCAGCTGGGACCCACCGATGGGAAGGCCTTGCCTGTGGTCACACAGTGAGGATTTGAACAGCAGGGCCCCAGATTTCTGGAATGGCAGTGCATCTTCCTGTGGACCCATACCTTCTCTCTGAGATAAAATTTCTTTATGGCCTGAAGAAATGGAGGCCAGTTTATAACTTGTCTGCTTCTTGTTCTCTTTTCCCCTGACATTTGTATCTGTCATTTCCTTCTCTGGGATGTGCCTGTGGGGTAGGCCTCCCTGCCTGATTGGGGGAACTATCACGGGCCAGCACCTCCTTGCCTCTGGTCCTTCCCTTCTCTTCATCTCAGTTCTGGTGGAGGTAGCTCCTATCTGCCTGCCTCTGAGGGCTGTCCTAAATGTCTTGGCAGCTGCCTGGCTGCCCAGGAAACCTGAGTTTTTAAAGTAAGTCGTGGTTACATTGGTCCGGATTCTTTGGGAGTTTCTTTCCTTTGGGATAGCCTTTATGGTAATCTCTGGGAATTCTGGGTACATGAATGGTCTCAAATATTGTCCATTGTTTATGACCTCAGGTATGCCTTAGGTCAGTGGTTTTCAAACTTTGTAAGCATCAGAACGCCCCCTTCCTAATGGACTCTTTTCAGAGTCTAAAATGTATAAAGGTAAAAAAAATAGTGTAGAAAGTTCTAAATGGATAATCTTCACTTTTAAGTTCAGAAATGTGAATGGTGGGCCTATTCCTATGAATTCCGATACGCAGTCAGGGTTGTGAGTGACAGTTGCTGGCTTGGAACATTTCAATGGCTCAGTTATTTTTCGCTTTTTGTGAGATAAGCCTAATGCTCATGGCCTTTTTTGGGTGAGTTTTTCTAAACGATATGCTGTGTAGTCACTTTGATTAATCAGAAGTGGGGGGAAGCTTTGTTCCAAGGACAACACGCTGCTGAGCTAACCCAGATACAGAATTGCGTGTGCTGGTGGGCTCTGTTGTCTCAGCATTAAGCTTGGAATATGTTCAAGTATGCATTTTTTTAAGTTTGGTTTTTAAGAGGATGTTGGAGATGTTCGTTTTTATCCTGTATGTCCGCATGTATGTGCTCAGTTCTGGGCCTTGGAAGCTGATCTGGTCCTCATTTGTCCATAGAAGCCTTTAGTGGGTGAGTAATGAAGGCCACCCTGGCAAGGCTATTCTGGCCTATCGGTATGGGACACAGTGCTAATCCACTGTGCTTCTTTCTCCATTTTTCTATAAGTAGCAAGGATCACAGGGTGTGGGAGGTAGAGCTTGATGTGCCATTCTGTACTACAGGAAGAAACTAAGTTTGTAGCTGTTGAGGCATACCAGCTGTTACATGGCAGAGTCCAGACCTGACTTCCATCTGCTTCCCAGGCTCTGCATGACCTCCTCCCAGCTCAGCTCAACACTGGCTTCCTGTCTGGCACTGTGGTGATGATGAGCTCACTTCAGAACCCCTTCGGTTTTGCTGTAGACTTTTCCTGCTACCCACTTGCTGTCCAGCTGGCTTTGTGTTACGGAGGGATAGTTTCTGACTTCCCTGCCTTTATGAACAGTGTACATTTTCCACTCAGGACTTTTAGCAAAAGGCATTCATAAATTTAGAGGAATCTAACTGGAACAAATACATTTTAAAATTTCAAAATTTATTCATCTTCGAGGAAGGTTCAAATAATTTTTTCTTAAAAGAAGTTTTTAATTTACATGGATAATTTGTACAACTCGAGAACACATTTAGTTTATTTTCTATAATACATATATATTACTTTAGAGAAATAATTTTCTTTGATCATTTTCATTATTTGATTGACATCAACATTACTCAAATATATTCTTATTTGAATTTATTTACCACTACTAATTCAAATCACTGGGAGGTTAAAAACCTACTTAGTAATTTTGAATGTTTGAGAAATCTGGGTACCACATTGAAAATGAACATCGGAAAACCCATTTGATATTTGAATTATTTTAATTATTATAGGCTAGGTTTTGGCAAACGTTCTCTAATAGGATCAGATAACGTTTTAGGCCTCGAGCACCATATGGTCTCTGTTGCAGCTACTCCGCCCTGCCCTAAGCAGCTGTAGGCGAGTATGTACGTGAAATGAATGAGCATGTTCATAAAATACTTTATTTACAAAGGCAGGACCCCAGTTGGATTTGGCCTGTGGGCTGTTGTTTGCTGACCTTTGCCCTAGAGCAACACATACATATTAGGTGCCAAACCTCAGTATAAATTGTGTAGCAGTTTTAACAAGAAGCCCATGTTAAAAGTGTTGTTTGTTTTAAAATTTGTATTATTTATCTGTTGCTAGCTAAGGCATTCGCATAGTTCAAAGTCTGAAAAGTACGCTTAGGTATACAGAGAGGAATCTTGCTGCCGCCCCGTCAGCCAGCCGCCCTGCCCCAGAGGCAGCCCTCGTCGTCTTGTGTGTCATTCCACAGGCAGTCTGGAGCTAAACAAGCAGTAACGAAGATGTTCTCTTCAGTCTTCTGTTTTTGGTGGTCAGTTATACATAACAAAATCTACCATTTTAACCACTTTTAAGTGTATGAGGCATTAAATGAATAGACATTGGGTATATTCACATGTCCGCAACCAGCATTTTTTAAAAAGTAATGTCTTAGATGTAGTATTTTCAAGATCTTTTTTTGTATAACAATATATATAAGTTGAAGACCATTTCATTTTCAAATATAAAAAGCTCCCCTATTTTTTTATGACTACATAATGCATGGATGGAAAATTATTTAACCTTTTCCCTATTGATGGACATTTAGGTTGTTTCTAATCATTACAGTGATGTAATGAATAATTTTGTATTAATATACCTGTGGATCCTAATTTGGGAAGTGGAATTCCTGGGCTAAAGGGTATTACATTTGTAATTTTAATAAATATTGCTATTTGTCATAGCAATATTATATAAACCCTCCCTGGAGGCAGTACCAAAGAATTCACGCCAGGCACCCTTATTAATATACACGGTGCTATTAAACCTTTTTGCCTTTGCTCTTTAAGTGAAAAAACAGTCTTTTTAGTATAACCATTTTGTTATCTATTTTAAAATAAGTTTTAAACATTTCATAATTGTAGCATTTGAGAAATGCAGAAAATCACAAATTAGAAAACAAGAATCACCCAGAACCCTGACCTGTGTGTCTCAGTTGGTTGGGTGTCATACCACAATGCCAAAGGTCAGTAGTTCGATTCCTGGTCAGAGCACATGCCTGGATGGTGGACCCAGTCTCTGCTTGAGGCATGTGCTAGAGGCAGCCGATCGATGTTTCTCACATTGATGTTTTTTCTCCTTTTCTTTCTTATTCCCCATCTCTCAAAAAATATATAAATAAAATCGTAAGAAAAAAAAGGAATCACCCAGATTATTTCTTAGATATTTTATCTTTTATGTTATTCTTGTTCATTTCTAAATTCAAACTTTTTAAAAAATGAGTAATGGCCCTGGCTAGTGGGTTGAGTGCCAACCTGTGAACTGAAAGGTTGCCGGTTTGGTTCCCAGTCAGGGCACATGCCTGGGTTGTGGGCCAGGTCCTAGCTGGGGGCATGCGAGAGGCAACCACTTGATGTTTCTCCTGCACATTGTTGTTTCACTCACTCTCTTTCTCCCTCCCTTCCCCTCCTTCTAAAAATAAATAAAATGTATTGGAAAAAATGAATAATGCATTTTAGCCAGACTCACATGATAAAGTTATTTTGAAATTTTCATCTCGGCTGTATTTGATTCAATTGTGGTGAATCCTAGTTCTCAAGATACTTACAAACTCATTGGTGAGAGGGACTTTCATTCTAATTGCTAGACTTTTTTGTGCTACTAACTACCTTTGTTGCTATACACTCTTTGCTTTCTCTCTGAGCTTTAGTTTTCTCATTGGAAATGGAAAAATCTGGATCAGATCTTAATCTGAAGTTTCTCTTCTAGCTCTGCCCCTGTTGATTCTGAAATGATCAGCTTCCTAGAGGGTTTATATCTGCCCACAAAAGCCCTCTTCATGCTGGAGACTGACTGAGTCCAAGTGGCTGAAGATCGTCTGAACTTTAGACTTTCAGTCCCTTGTGGCCAGGCTGGTGGTCCATCCTCAAGGCCGTGTCAGGAAGCTCACTGTCTACCTTCCAGAGCTATTCTTTTAGTTGGGTACTTAAAGGTTTGGGGCCCTGGTTTGGAATTGCTTAAAATATCCTAGTATTTCTTTTGATATCTGCTTTTCCTCGTCAGTTCCTCCTCTGGGCCCTTAGTCGTCAGGCTTACTTTCCACAGGTCTCCCAGTGCTGCCCTCGTTGTCTGCTCCTTTCTTTCCCTTTGTACCTCCTGCCCCTCATTCACCTCCCTCTCCCTACCTCCCCCTTTACCCGAGGAAAGCAGTGAGGCTTAGGGGTTAAAAGAACTGGCTTTGCAGTTTGCCTGGCTTGTGTTCTGATCCATCTTTGCCTCTCTTCAGCTGTGTGACCTTTGGTAAGGTTTAGAGAAAATAAACGCAAAGTGCTAGCACATGGTTACTTCAGGAGGCATCAAAGTGGGATTAGATTGCCCATTAATAGTAGTTATAGGCTCTTAAGAGTTAAAGTTGTGAGATAGGGACTTTTATACATAATCCATTGGTTTTTCATAAATAGCCCACATGGTTGGTAGGATAGTATCCGTGTTGCAGATGGGGAACTGAAGCTCAGGGTGCAGAAGTGACCCCTGAAAGGTCACAGAGCTAATGAATATCTGAGCCAGAATGCAAACTCAGGTTTTTGGCATTGCAGGTTAGCCTTACTTAAGTACTTCAGCAATATTTCCTCTGTCAAAAAGATCAGAAAAGTTTGAGCCTCTAGAAATGAGAGTGAAAATCATGTTTAGAGACCAGCACTGTTAATGGATCTAAATGTTCTTCATCTGTGCTGTCCAGTACAGTCACCACTAGCCCTGTGCGGCTATTAAACACTTAAGATGTGGCGAGTGGGACTAAGTAATGGAATTTTTAACTTAATTTGTTAACGCAAATGTAAGGAGCCACAGGTGGCTCGTAGCTGTCCTCCTGGCTAGCAGAGTTCTAGGTGAATGGTCGCAGCCCCACGCCTGTCGGTGTAAGTCAGTCATGGGTGCTCCCTCTCCCCTCTTCTTCCACCTCCCGCTGTCCCCTCCCCTCACGGGTGGGTCTTATTTTTGGACAGAGGATATCTTCTGAGTTTAATTTTATTGCTTCTTTAATTCTAACAGTGTGAAGAGTGCCAGTGCTGGCAGCATGGGGTCTGCATGGGATTACTGGAAGAAAATGTGCCTGAGAAATACACCTGTTATGTTTGCCAAGACCCTCCAGGTAGAGATTTCTGGAGTCAGGGATATTAACAGTATGTAGCCTTTTCCTTGGCACCGCTGGTTGTGAAGCAGCCTCAGTGTCTGTGGCCTTGAGACTCATTCTTCAGCATCGGCGGACTCTGACTTCTCTCACCCTGTCCTCGCTCACCTGCTGGCCAGCTTCCCTGAGCTCAGCAGTAAGAGACCGAGTGTGAAAAGGCTCGCCCAGTGGAAGAGTTGGCCTGGAGCTAGATCTGTTTATTTTTTGTTGTAAATACTATGTAATGTGAGGTACACCTTCTTAACAACATTTTAAGTGTACAGTACGGTATCGTTTATAAATGAAGCAGTGTTGTACAGCAGATCTCTAGAACTAACTCACCTTGCGTGACCGAAACTCTAAAAACTATGAAATGCTCTACAGATTTGCATGTCATCCTTGTGTAAAGGCCGTGCTAATCTTCTCTGTGTCGTTCCAGTTTCAGAACTCTCCTTTTCCCGAGAGTTCGTGAGGATGTGGGCTCTGTCCTTGGCCTTTAGGGGCTGGTGAGGGGTTAGAAACCTGCCTCTGCTCCCTCTGGTGGCATCTGCCCTCCATTGCTTCACTGGCACCAGGGAGGGGGATGCGCCCTCGAGGGGAAAGGTGTGGTTTCGAAGAGCCTATCTGCCGCCCAAGGCAGTGAATTAATTTCTTAGCAGGGTCAGTTAATTTCATTGTTCCGTGGCCACCAGGCTGGCCTGTGGCTCTTGGGCGCGCCTTTTCAGAAGTCTCAGGGGTGGATTATAAATCTGTTGTTCTTGTCTTGCTGTCAGTGGGTTGGTAACATCTTCTCCCTTCACCACCTGTAACGTCTCCCCTCAGCTCCAGTCCCTTGATCTCCTTATGCCTAGACAATGCTTGAGAACCTCCGCTTCTGTTATTCCTTTTAGTCCTGCGAGGGGCCTGGTAGGAACGCCTACTCCCACTTTTGCTAATGAGAAAGAAATCGATATAATAGATATGAATGACTTTCCTAATCTCATGAAGCAAAATGGAATTAGAACTGGTTTGCGGGGCCAAATCTCTTGATATTGCTGGTTGTGTAGGGTGGGGCTGGCCACCACAGTTCATTTTCCAGCAAGTAGGTCCCCTCAGGGCCTGATAACCTCTGTTTGTGACACTGTGTCTCCTTGTGTTAGATTAGACCATAGACAGAGAGGAGTCTGCCTCTGTTTTTCCCTTTATCTCAAGGAAAGGATATGGTCAGAAGATTCGTCTATGAGTCATAGAATATTTTTGATGGGCAGGATCTCAGAGACCACTTAGTTTAGCCCCAGCATTTGATAGGCAAGAAAATACAGGCCCAGAATGGACATGACAGAAGATGAGAACCAGTGTCTCTAACTTTTGTAAAACAAGTAACGCTACTCTGAATCCTGTTCAGGTGACTTCTTGCAGCAGCTGCCTCTGAGATTTCAGGGGTCTCCTTAAGGCACTGTTTAAAAATCTCTTTCATCTACTTCATTGTCTCCCATTCTTTCCCTCTACTTTGCTCTTTTTAGAAATCATACACACGTTCTTTGTCAATTCCTGTACACTTTTTGTACTTACTTTTTAATAGTTTATTTTTATTGTATTTTTTCCATTACCATTTACCCCCTTTGTACTCTCTTTAATAACTCTGATTGCCAAGACTGTGAATAGGTTCTCCTTGAATTGAGAACTCAGTGTCTGTCAGGTCTGTAGACTTGGTTGCACTCTGCAATATCTTGTGCCGGAAGTTTAACCTAACAGTTAAAGGTTACTTACAGATGCTTTTAACAGAATCACGGTGCAGTCCTACCACGAGTCTTGGTAAAACCAGGAAGCGCCCAGGGACCTTGATAGGGATTACGTAGGTTATTTCTGGATATTGGGAGATAACAATTTGAAAGTTGTTCCCTGGGATTTTGGAGCTGGAAATGCTGCCATGTCACGTGGTGTCATGTTTTTAGTCCTCCCTAAGAGTCCCTGTGATGGACAAGACCACTGAAGCCATCCAGGTCATCTGCTGGACCAGATGGACGGAGGTCTAGAGAAGGCAGGGAGCCTGGTCGTTCCTTAGTTCAGTGGTAGTTGGCAGTTAGAAGGGCACTTGAGGCTTCTAGCCATTTTATAAATCCAGTCAGGGTGCATTTTGCTAGGCACTGGGAATACAACCTTGAACAAGATTGTTACTATTCTTTTGGCTCTTAGTGGAGCCAGGAGCAGAAACAGATGTCAAAATAAGTCAAATGAACTAGAACTTGTTAGATAGGGATGAATGCTGTGGGGTGGGGGCAGAAGGCAAAAGCGATCAGAGAACAGCGAGGAGGCATTGAAGAAGAGGCTGTCTTACTTTGGGAGATGACAAAAGGCCTCTCTGAGGAGAAGTGGTGAGGAGCTGGTCTTGCAAAGGCCTTGGGAATAGTGCGCCAGACAGAGTGCATGCTAAAGCAGAGACCCTAGACCAGAAAGAACTTGATATGTTCCATAAACTGAAAGGAGGCCGCTGTAAGGGTGGGGCCAAGAGGGCAGAAAGTAGCCTGTCCTACAAGCCTCGGTAGGCCAGAGTTAGGGCTTTGGGTTTCTACTGTGTGCAGTAGAACGTCTTTTCAGGTTTAAATAGGAGAGGGGATGATATGACTTAAATTTAAAGAGATATTCTGGTTCCCACTGCACCTCTGGGCATTTCGTGGAGATCAGGAAACTTACATTTCTTATGATCTTGTCCCTGACACTTACTAGACAGCCTAGAATATAGTAGATGCCAGGTAAATGTATATTGTATGAATAAATGGATATGATGGACACACCAACCCATCCTTCCAATCCTTTGTGTGATAATTGTACAATGGTGAAATTATATGGTTTCCTTCAAGCCAAGCATTAACTGTCTTTGTCACTATTTTAGGTCAGAGGCCTGGCTTAAAATACTGGTATGACAAGGAGTGGTTGACTAGGGGACATATGCATGGCCTGGCATTTTTAGAAGAGAACTACTCCCACCAGAATGCCAAGAAGATTGTGGCCACTCACCAGCTTCTTGGGGATGTGCAGAGAGTGATCGAGGTTCTGCATGGCCTGCAGCTCAAGATGAGCATCTTGCAGTAAGTGTGGCACCTGCAACTTTGGGGACGTGTCTGATTTGGCATGGCCTGGGGCGGGGATAGATTTGAGAAATTGGAAAGCTACAAAATCAAGACAGATGACCTTACTAAAAATTTTCAGTTATGAAACTTTGTAAAAAAAATTAACTTTATTGAAGTATATTGACATAAATTAAGTTCACCTATATTTTAAGTGTTCATTGAATTTTGACAAATGTATACACTCTTGTAGTCTCCGTCACAGTCAAGATACAGTGTGTGTATTTATAGTTTAGATTGTTTTTTGTTTTGGTGTCAATTCTAAAGTTTTTGTTTTCGTTTTTTAAACTGTGGTAAGATAGCTCTGACTGGAGTGTCTCAGTTGATTGTCGCACAAGGCGAGTGGTCACCAGTTTGATTCCTGATACGGACACACGCGTGGGTTGTGGGTTCAGTCCGCAGTTGGGGCACATCCCAATCGAGACGTATACAAGGGCAACCAGTCGATGTTTCCCTCTCACATCGATGTTTCTCCCCCTGTCCGTCTCCCTCCCTTTCCCACTCTGTAAAAATAAATATTTAAGATATACATAATAAAAAAATTACTCTCTTAACCATTTTTCAGTGTACAGTTCAGCAGTGGTAAGTATAACCGATCTCCAGAACTCTTTTCATCCTGTAAAATTGAAAGGTTTTGCCCGTTAAGTAACTCCGCTCCATTCCCTTCCGCCCAACCCCTGGCAGCCACCACTCTACTTTCCGTCTCCATGAATTGGACTGCTCTGGGCACCTCATGTAAGTGGGATCCTTTTTATGACTGGTTCATTTCACCTAGCATAATGTCCTCAAGGTTCATGTATTTGGTGGCGTGTATTGAATTTCCTATCTCTGTAAGGTTGAGTAATATTTCATTGTGTATATACTACATTTTGTTTATCTGTTCATTCTAAACCTTGACTGGTAAGCAAAGTAAAATTGAAAGCTGTTGGAAGAGGCGTTGTCGGCAAGCCTGCTCTCTAGCATAGAGGTTGCTCAGTAAATACGTCCCTTGATGGTTTGCTCATACAGAGAAGTTTTAAGCCTTTCGCAGCTGGACTTCTGGCTTTCAGTTGCCAGAGTCTGTAGTTAAACTGAGTGTGAATTCCCTTCTGTGGCTGCATTCTGCATGTCAGGTGACCCAAGTTTATGTGAACTCTGAGAAAGAAAAGCAGCTCTTGTTGGAGTCTGTTGACTTTTATAACCCACCCCTCTTTACCAAATAGGGCAACTGAGCCTTGAGTGGGGCAGCTGCCCTCCATGGTCTCCAGGGCCAAGACTAGAACTCAGGTCCTGGCTCTCGCCAAGTACTTGTTCTAACCTTTCTAACCGCCTCTCCTCAGCAGTTCCATGAATTTTCTTATGGTGTTAGCACAATCTGTGCAGGGACAGCGTCTCTTCTGTAAGAATCTCTCCTTAAGTTCTCCCATAGGGTACCGTTTTAGTGGCATCATCAACAATGACAAACTAGCGCCACGAGTGAGTTAGACACGACAGGCCACTCTCTGACAAGGTTTCCTTCGTGCTGACTAGTGCTGGAGGCTTCTTGGCATCAGTCAGAGCAGAGTGTTGGAACCCTGAGATGGCAGAATGAGGGCCTACTTTCTCCTGCATTCTGGTGGGCAGAGGACTGACTTCGGGTATTGGCATGACAAGGACTGGTTGAGAAGGACACATCAGCGAGAGTGTATATTAGTTTGGGTGAAAGCTAAGCTGCTATAACAGAGACCCCCAAAAGAGACTAAAACAAAATGGAATTTTCTTTCTCACATAATGCATGTTTCAGGGATAGGTAGGAGTCCTGGCCAGCTAGGTGACTTTCTCAAGGATTCTGTCTGGGGACTTAGGGACTTGGGGTCTTTCTGTCTTATTCCTTTGGCATTGCGTTGGAATTATTCTCATCTGTGTGGTCGAAGCAGTCTCTTCTGTACCTCAGCTCTGCTCCAAGCCCCATAAGGGGAAAGTAGAAAAAGGAGGAGCAAGCAGTTCCGTGGGTACACCTAACTGCCGGGGAGGCTAGGCAGGCGGCCATGTGCTCTGCTGAAACTCAGGAGTGAGGGTAGAGTGGGTATGGGAAGGGGAGGATGGTTGTGAGGTGTGTTAGCTATTACTGTGACAGTAATTGTCGAGGTGAGCTGAATCAGTTGACAGCCCTGGATAGGAGTAACTATTCCTTCACATTTTGTAAACTTGGAAAACTTGACTACATTTAGACCAAATGAATTTCTTCTTAATAAGATGCAGAAATTGACTGAGGTAGGTGAAAAGGTGGTCCATGTGAAGGCCTAAAAAATTCTCGGGTGCTGCTCCAGATGGTGACCGTGGCTAGATTTCTTCTCATCTGCAGAATCAGTCAGAGGGTGTTCTCCTTCCTCACTGAAATGCCAGTGCTCCTGGCCCTGTTCCATAGTCGGGCACTTTGTCTCTTGCATTTCCCTGTTTAGATCTTTCATCTTTATCGTGGTGACTGTGTACTGGAATTAAACCTGACTTCTCCAAGCAGTTCATAAGAGGGTGTAGGGAGGTTTTTTTAGTCGTTCTACGTGGAGAAAAGATCTGGGAGAAGGGGAGGTGGCCCGACCTGTCTGTGCACATGGATAGTCTGTTGTCACAGGCTCTGGATCTTTATCCTCAGAAACACTGTTCCTTAAATGGCCTCGCCAGTTGAATTTCAGGGGCAAACAATCAAAGGAAATATCTTCAGAGCATCTGTTGTTATTTAAAAAGCATACATGGCTGTGCATACCTTCTTTGTGATTGACAGGGCTTACAAGGAAAGGTCAGGGTCATCTTTGTGTGAAGTAGGAGTTGGGGCTTCAGATCTTAGCTGCGAGGGTAAAAATTATAAGAGGGAGAAGGCAAAGACTTTCACAGTTTTCATGTAGTAGGAGGTCTGTACTGGTGGGGCTTCTGTGTTCCATGTTAACAGATTTCAAAGTTAACAATGACTTGCATTTCCCCTGATGCAGGTAAGATTTTAGGGGCATTTTTGGGTGTGGACTTCCTGGGATAGGCTGTGATACCCTGTTAGAGGTGACCCAGGGACCCATGCTGCCATGATACTGGTTGTTTTCTTTCCTTCCTCGGTGGATAAGAGTGATATTGATACTGGGGATTGCTGGAGTGGGAGAGCTGAGAAAGGATAGTTGCATCCTCTTGGGAGCAGAATTTTAGGTTCTTTTTTTTTACAAGATTTTATTTATTTATTTTTAGAGAAAGGGGAAGGGAGGGAGAAGGAGAAGGAGAGAATCATCAGTGTGTGGTTACCTCTCACATGCTCCTAAATGGGGACCTGGCCTACATCCCAGGCATGTGCCTTGACTGGGAATTGAACTGGTGACTCTTCGGTTTGCAGACCAGCACTTAATCCACCGAGCCACACTAGCTGGGGCAGAATTTTAGGTCTGTAAGATCATTGGACACCTTCATGTTTATGACCTATTCCATTTCTGCAGGAAGGCTTCAGTAAAGTGGGGGAGGGGCAGTACCCATGTGTGGTAGTTGCTGGTGAGTTAAGTTTGTGCTTTCCTGCTGGAAAGGTGCTGTTGACAATTGTACCATGGGGTAACTCCTTGTGTGGCATCGTCCCAAGCATTACAGGATGTTTAGTGCCCTTAGATTTTGTGAACTAAATGCCAGTAGTACCCTTTGTCATTGTGACACTCAGAAGGCCCCACATGTTTCTACAAATCTGTGGACCAAATGTGGGTAGCATCTCTCTGTCCTCCCATCACTGCAAGTGTACACAGGGGAGTTTTCCTGGAGGTGAGAAGACCACGGATTTCCATTCCCCTTGGCTTGGCAAAGGGTGGTTTGTTACCAGACGGCCCAGGTGGGAGCTCTTCTTCCTGCTGGGAGTGTTTGGGAACTGAGCAGCCCCTGCCTTGGTTCCACTTACTCCAAAGCCCTTTCCATGTTTGCCCTCCCCACAGAAGCAGGGAGCATCCTGATCTGCAGCTGTGGTGTCAGCCTTGGAAACAGCACTCAGGGGACGGGAGATCTCATTCCAGGCACATCCAAGTTGCTGAAGCCAAGAGCAAGGAGGAAGCCCCAAGCTATAGAACTTTAAACGGGGCGGTGGAGAAACCCCTGCCCCTGCCCCAGTCTGTGGAGGAGTCATATATCACCAGCGAGCACTGCTACCAGAAGCCCCGCGCCTATTACCCTGCTGTGGAGCAGAAGCTGGTGGTGGAGACCCGTGGTTCTGCCCTTGACGATGCAGTCAACCCCCTCCATGAAAATGGTGACGATTCCCTTTCCCCACGCCTGGGCTGGCCTCTAGACCAAGACAGGAGCCGGGGGGACAGTGACCCCAAATCCAGCTCCCCAAAGGTAGGTAGCTTGCTTGTACTTGTTCTTAATTCAGTGTCTGAGTGCTTCTAAGTTCTCCATCTAGGGATAAATGTTCTGTAGAAGGAGATGTTTATTATAATACTGTGTTTGTTGTAAATTTGTATTTAAATTTCTTATCACAGGTTTTTTTTTCTTTTCCTATTAAAATGGGTGCAAAGTCAGGAGAGCCCACTTAAACCAAAGATCATTGGTTCTGGGGAAGTGCCCACAAAACAGTATAGTCAGTGGGGGTGGAGGTGGAGAGGGGAGAAGTAGCGAGGAGAAAAGGGTTCATTGGGACTTGATAAATGGAACTAAGTTAGGAAAATGAGTTTTTTCTTTGATGCAATTTATAATTGCACCTAGGTGCTAATTCTTAGCATGAGCAAAGAATGAGTTAAGTGTGATGTTAGGCATAAGTGTTTCAGTACAATTCTATGATAGCTTTAGTTGAACTTTTAACTTTGCAGCCCTGCCATAAAAACAGTCTGGTTTGTCAAAATGTTTGCAAGTTGCATCAGTTTTCCCAAGAGCAACTTGTTATTTTTCTGTTTTTCAAGTTACTCTCTTCTGGAACTCCCTGTGTCATCCTCTGGCTAGAGTTGTCCTTAACTGTTCACTGGTCTCATTCTACTCTGTTCTTGGTGTGATTTGAGAGCTTCTCTACCCTTGTCATACTTATTTTCACAGGTGTGGGTCAGTATCACTAGCATTAATATGTTGCTGCTGCTTACGGAGAGGGAGCATCCTAAATTATAAGCCCTTTGGGGTGGGCATCATATCTCATTCAGCCTGTGCGCTTGTTGGTGTCAAAACAGTGCTGGGCAAGGCTGGTCTGGGAGACACAGGACACTTGGAGCCAAAAGACACAGTCTTTGGAGACAGACCTGGTTCCTAGTCTGAATGAGGCCCCATTTATGGTGTGGTACGACAGGTCACTTTACTTCCTCTGGCATCATGGCTTTGCACATAGTAAGCTCTAAATAAATATTAGCTAGAATCTATTTTATTTCAAATGAACGAATGAAAAGTTGAGCTCACAAACCCCAGAAAAAGTTTCTGCTCTTGCAGATTAGGCGGATTTCCTAGAGGCATCTGGCACACAACAATAGATCAGAAAATATTGGGTCTAAACAAGACAGGCAGGGTTAAAAATTTCTTTCATGGATGGCAGGCCGATTTTAGGCCAGCACTATGTTTTATAAATCTGATCCTATTTCATCCGCGTGAACATTTAAAGTTTATTTTACCACTTCCATAAGGGAACAGAGGCTCGGAGAGGTGAAATAACTTACCCAGGTTCACCTATTCAGAAAGACATGGAGCTAGGACTTAAAACCTGTCTGTCTGGTTGCCCAGACTAATTCTTGTCTGTACTTGCCCTGCTGTGCTCTGATCTCAGGGCTCTGGAAGCCATTCTCTGAGGCCCACGTCAGGCCTACGGCCAGCAGCTGAGAAGCAGCTGTGGGGCCTTCTGAGCCAGAGGTCTGTGCTGCCCTGAGGCCGTTGCAGTTGGTACAGCAGCGCCCAAGAGAGAGTGAGGAAAGAGAGACAGAGATTTGGAGTATTCACACTGCAACTGGTTTTTCAGATGGTTTCAAACACTGCCTGGTTGGAGAAGGGGTTGGGAGCTCTCTCCACTTAGTGATTTAAATGTTGGTCATTGCATTCTCAGGTGAGGGAATATGTCTCCAAAAAGGTCCTACCGGAGGAAGCCCCTGCGCGGAAGCTGCTGGACAGAGGCGGAGAGGGGCTGCTGAACTCCCAGCACCAGTGGCAGTTTAACCTGCTGACCCACGTGGAATCTCTTCAGGACGAAGTCACGCATAGGATGGACTCCATTGAGAAGGAGCTGGATGGTAGGGCTCCTCCCTGGCTCTCTGCCGTTCGTCAGGCACTGTGAGCTTATCAGGATGAGCTGCTATCTGCACTGCCCTGTCTGGCTTTCCAGGGACAACTCTATTCTTGCCTCCTCTTCTTTTCAGTCTCACTCACCTTCATTCCTCAAGACGGACCAACCTTACTTGAAGTACTTATTGGGCACTTCTAAAGACTGCGTGGTGTCAGGAGTCCTGCCTCACTTGCCCAGTCCCTTCTGCAAAAGAGCAGCTGAGCTCTACTGCAGGCAGTGTTTGACTTGAGCAAATATTTACTAGCCAAGTCCATTCTTTCTTCTTTAATTGATTGATATTTTTAGAAAAAGAGAGAGACATCAGTTTGCCGTTCCACTCGTTTATGCATTCATTGGATGATTTTTGTACGTGCCCTGACCGGGATCAAACCTGCAACTTCGGCATATTGAGATGATGCTCTAACCAACTGAGCTACCTGGCCAGGGCTAACCAAGTTCTTAATCGAGTTTTTCTCTTTATCAGTAAAGATTTAAGAAACTTGACTGAGTCATTTGTGTAGTCCTTGGGGTTTCTCCCAGATGTTACTAGTAACAGGTGGGCTTGGAGGACAGAACCTGTGGTGACGAACATAATCAAATTCAGTCTCTTTTGATCCCCAGGAAGTTGCTTGTTTGATTTTTGAAGACAAAATTCCTTCTCACTTGTTCATTTGTTTCTCAGTTATTTGTTTTCATCCTTAAAATGGAGCCCCATTAAGAAATAAATGTTCTACCCTGGCTGGTTTGGCTCAGTGGATTGAGAGCTGGACTACGAAGTAGGGGGTCACTGGTTCGAGTCCCAGTCAGGGCACATGCCTTGGTTGGGGGCCAGGTCCTCGGTGGGTGGCATGTGAGGGGCAACCACACATTGATGTTTCTCTCCCTCTTTATCTCCCTTTCTTCCTCTCTCTAATAATAAAGAAATAAAATCTAAGGAAAATTTTAAAAAAATGTTCTGTTTGAGAATTCTGGGTACAGTCAAGCCACTGTACTACTTTAACTGGGGATATAAAACATGTAATAATAACTCAGAAAAATACTGTATATTATACAAGCTAGGGTCATGAGGTATGGCCAGAACACGTGTACAGCTGAGGCCATGCCAGGGGAGAACCGTTGTGAGGGGAAGCAATAACACGAGGCCTCCTGGAACTCCTGGTACTGAAGTGGAGCCTTGAAGAGCGTGGCGTGATGTCTTCTGCTGGAGAGAAGGTGGCTCAGAGTGGATGTTAAGAGGACTGGCTCTACTGGAAAATAGATCGCTGTATTGGAGGGTAGTGAGACAGAGAGGGGGTGGGCAGAGAGACCTACACGCCCTCATGCTTATGTCTCGCCCCTGAGGCACACCTGAGGAACTGGAAATAGGAGGCTGACCGGGGTCCAGTTGTGAGGGCATTTCTGGAAGGGGGAGTATTTTTGTCTTTTTTACTCCTAGAAGGTTTGCTTGGGCTCCTTAGAATTGTAATTGACGCCACTGTCTGTGAAAACCCTATTAGGTTGCTGAAGTAGTATTGAGTATCAGACTGAAAATTAAAGATTTTGAAAGTAGGAGTGGCTCTGGGTCCCTGAAAGGAGGAGGCTTAGCGTCGTGGAAACAGGGTGAACAACATTCTGTTCTTGCCAAAGGAACCTGCCATTAGGGGAGAGTCTGAGCCTACCTACCTCTTACTCACCGACTGACACTGCTGCCCCCTCCCGTCCACTTCCATGCCGCTTGGGCAGTATAGTACGGATGGTGAGCCTGGGCTCCCTTGTCTGGCCTCCAGAGAACTTTTTATGTTGTGCCCTGCTGATTTGGGGCCACATACTCTGTTCGTGTGCTAATACCCCAGGCCCTGAGAGGTACCGAGGAAGCATGAAAATCACTTATAAACTGTAAAGATTTTATGCAGATAAACAGACTTAACATTGTATTTAATTGATTCATCAGAATCCTGTTTTATTTCTACTGTAGTAGGGAGTGAACTCTTCAGTTCATTTAAATACTATTGAGATAAGCTTTCATAGCAATTTGGATATAATAACTTCTTAAAACTGCCTAGTAAGCTGTTATGTGGACTGATACATGTTTTTAAATGTCATTGTTTTGATATTAATCATTTAATTATGTAGTTGCGAGAATAATATTGTAAAACTAAAAGACAAAAGATACTAACCATGAAATAACCATGAAAATTTTGAATCATTTAGCATTTGAAATATATATTATTTTAAGAAAGTATGTTACTTTAGAGAGCATTGTCTCAACTGAGAGCAAATACACTCAGTTGGTCTAAGTGTATTTGAAATGAAGCCCTCTGCCTTGCTTATAGTCAGTATACTGCTGAGAAGCTTTTGAGCTTTTTCAAAGAAAAACTTAGGGTGATGGTCCAGCACATGGTGTGGAGAAAAGGCAGGCTTGCTGGATGCCGGGATTCAGAGGAGATGCTGTTGGCTGTACAGATCTAGAGAGGACTTCCATCTTAGCGGCCCTAAACAGACACGTTCCGATTCTCAGATTCTTCTGGTCTGTGCACTGGTGCTCTTTCTCCCTTTGTATGCTTCCTGGGTCACCACAGTGTTGGGGAATATTTCTGGTGAACCTGGAATTATATGTGAGGTAGTTACAGTGACCATAACAGAGGGGCCTCTCAGCAGTTGTAGGATCATCTTTTTTTTAAAAAGATTTTATTTATTTATTTTTGGAGAGAGGGGAAGGGAGATAGAAAGAGAGGGAGAGAAACATCAGTGTGTGGTTGCCTCTCACACACCCCCTGCTGGGGACCTGGCTGGGTTTGTAGGCTGGTGTTTAGTCCACTGAGCCACACCAGCTGGGCTGTAGGATCATCTTGCCAGGGACCATTTGTCTGTCTGTGTGTCTGTCTGTCTGTCTGTCTTTCTGTCTCTTGGAATCAGTCTAGCCAGCCCTGACTCCCTCTTCTTTAGACTCACCCAGATGGCCTCTCCCAGCATTGATTTGGAGTCATTTTTCCCTTTTGCTGAATAATGCTCTGTCTCCTTCTAGGTTTTTTTTTTTTTTTTTTTCTTTTTTAAAGACTTACTGATATATTGAAAGTGGTCACTATGGAGTTTTTCTTGCTCAGGAGGTCGGTAGTCACTCTCACATGACTTTGATCCTTTACTCTTGGTTTTCAAGGTCAGGTCTAAGAAGGCAGTCTTATTTTTGTTACTTTCATGTTGTACTTGTTGGGATCAGGAGGAAGGAAGGTTCCTCCTCCTTGGAATGCATAAGTACCAACACGAAATCTGACAAAGCGGAGAAGGTGAGCTCTGTGGAGCTCGAGCAGTCAGTGGGGCATTTCACCAGGCCATTCCCACATTTTTTAAAATATATTTTATTGATTATGCTATTACAGTTGTCCTATTTCTCCCCTTCATTCCCCTCCATACCCTCTCCCACCCACAGTACCCCCCCTTTAGTTCATGTCCACGTGTCATAAGTTCTTTAGCTTCTATATTTCCCATACTATTCTTGCCCTCCCCCTGTCTATTTTCTTTTTTTTTTTTT
>CM052547.1:76046328-76076843 GCA_028533065.1 Trachops cirrhosus
TGGTTGTTATTTTGTTTCTATACTGTTGTTGTCCCTATCTTGGTTGTGCGAGGAGGCACAGTGCGTCTACCTATGCCTCCATGTTGGCCGGAAGTCCACTGAGTATTCTTATACAAGAGTAAATTGGGATTATTAACTGCCATCTTTAATCTATTAGAAAAACAGTACTTTAGACCCTATATTCTCTACTTTCAAAAGGACCCCAGAACTCAGTCACCGAGTTCCTTTCAACAGTGAGCACCCCATTTGGTGGAGGACTTCCAATTTTCTGAGTGTTCCTGATTTACTGATTTAATGAGATGCATAGGACAGCGACATATACCTACATTTCAGGGTGTCCAAGTTCTAAGCCTCAGGGTGGTCCCCAGGCTGAGGTGTCGGATGCCCCAGGCCCTAGCCCAGGAGCCTTCTACTTTGTTTTTTATGGCCGCATGGCTCTGGCTGTCATTTAGCCACTGAGCCTCCGTGTTCTCATGTGGTGTGGGCATGAGGTCTCTCACTTTGTGGTAGTTACGAAGGTTAAATAAGACAGGGCATATGAGTGTTCAATAAATGTTAGACCATCAGATTTTGGTTCCTGTCTTCCTTCTAGAATCCTTCATTGTGACATAAGGAGATTCCGAGGAGGAGATTCTCTCAGAACAAGGCTTACAGCAGCTGAGGAATGGAGAGGAGCACTTTCCTTGCCACTAAGGGAAACTATTCATTTCTAATATAATTGGATTCTTGGGGAAGGATCTGTGGTTCTGTCCTTGAAAGGCAAAGGGGCTTGTGCCATTCGCCAAATCAGGAACCATGAGGAGATTTAGGACGTCTTGTTCCTGGATGGTCCTGAAGAAGGATCTGGTAAGGAGTGTGAAGGGCCCTGGGAGGGAAGAGTGGAAGGCTGAACAGAGAGGTATTTTGAGAAGCGGGAGGCAGGTGTAGGAGGTGGCCTCGGATTGAACGTGGCTACCTTGTACCTTTTGGAGTGACAGCATACGCACAAAGGAAAGAGTTCCAGATTAGGCTTTAGAAGGACTGAATTCTGAGCCTGGCACTGTAGCTTATTACCCCCTATATACTGGGAAACTTACAGGCTACCCTCAGCCCGAGTCCTGCTCCTTGCCCACTCTTTCTACTGTTATGAGATCAGAGGAAATAAGGCCCAGCAGCAGAGTAAAATAATAGGTTAAACTTACGGATTCTGGACCCAGACTGCCTGGGTTCAATTTCCTATCACCCAGTAGTTACGTGACTAATATTAGTATTAGGCAAGTTACTTGATTTACTGTGCCTGTTTTCCCCTCTCAAAGTTATTGAGGATTAAATGAATCAGTGCATATAAAGGGTTTAGAATAGTGCCCAACAATGGCAAATTGTTCTCCATAAGTATTAATTTGTATTAGTAGAGGCATTCCCTATACTTACTTTAGATATACAATTTTTAAAGAAAATATTACAGTTACGGGTGAAGCTCCTCACCATCCCACTCCCTTTCTCCTCACTGGTAACTACTTTCCTGAGGTTGATGCGTACCCTTCCTACCTATATATTTAAATTTTATTACATATGTACATAAACATAGCAGTGATGAGCATCCCTAAGCAGCGATGCGGTACACGGCACATTTTTAAACATGGTATTCTAAATGGCATCATCTTTCACCTTTTTTCCACTCAGAATTATGTGTGAGCTTTGCCAACATTGACATACACAGCTAGGGCTATGTTCAGTTCTGTGACTATACCGTAACTGGCCGATGCATCCCCTGCTGATGGAAACTCCGACCGTTTTCAGCCCTTCACTCTCAGTGTGTGCCGTGGTCGTTCTCATGGCTCTCTCCTTGTGCGCATGTGCAAGGTTCTCTAAAGTGTATATACAAGGTGCATACAGTTCCTTGATCCTAAAGGACACACAAGCTCAACCTTTAAAAATATTGCTAAATTGCTCTCCAACATAGCTGTACCATGTTTTTCATTTCCCCACTCTGATAAGTGTAAAATGGCATTTTATGGTTACTTTAATTTAAACTTGCATTATTTTGAGTGGTATTCAGAATCTTTTCATTATGTATAGATGATTTGAATCTTCCCTTCAGAATTGCCTGTTTATATCCTTTGCTCATTTTTCTGTTGGGTTATTTGTATTTTTTTGGTCTGTATAACTCTTTCAATTAAAATTCTGGATATGAATCCTTTGTAATAGTAATCCTTTGTAATTCTGGATAGCAATCCTTTGTCAGTAATATGCACGGTAAGTATATTCTTCCAATCTTCAGTTTGTCTTTTCATTGTGTTTATGATGCCTTTATTATTGGAAGTTAATGAACAATAGTTTTTGGTTTTTGAATTTTTTAAATTCTGAAAATTTTTAAACATAAAAGTTGAAATATGTATAATGATCATCCTTAGGTCTGACAGTCAACATTCTGCCCCATTGGCTTTGTGTTTGTGTGTGTGCATGAGCGCGGGTGTGTGTGCACGAGCGTGGGTGTGTTTGCCAAATCACTTACAAGTTGCATACTTTATCACTTCTTGGCCTTTCGGCTCAGACCAAGAGGGAAAGTTGCATACTTTATGACATTTACTTAGAAATAACACAACCACAATATCACCATACCACTAAGAAAATTAAAACATTCTTTCCTCAGCTCCATCGGATTCCCGAGTTTAGGCTCTGTGCATCACCCCTCAGCTCCTGCCAAGACTCTTGCTCTTCATTTTCTGGACCAAAGTGAGGGCCTGGACATTTAACTAGAGCTGTACTGGTGAATGTTTTAACCACAGGTCCATGGGGAGGGGGATGCCTCTATTTGTAGTAGTTGGCAGTATTTATGTGGCATAAATATTCCCGCTGTGGGCAATTTCAAGCTACTAACATGATTTCAACAGTCTCGAAGACTTCCTGAAAATGTAACCATCGCTCCAGCACACCACAGCGTCGAATCCTATTACATTTCCCCATCCTTCAGCATCATCCCAGTCTGCTGCTGATGGTGGGAACAGATAGTTGCCAATGCTCTTGTTTGTTCTGTTTCCACAGGGGCTGCACCAGTTCATCCTGGATATCATTGTGATGATGCGAGTGTGTAAAATACTCCTCCAAGGGCTCAAAGGATTCCTGGAGTATCAGGTCACTGAGACTGCTCGCAGAAGGCACCCTATCTTCTCCTTCTGGGATGTAAGTCGCTGGGCTCAGCAAGATTAGCAGTTTAAGGGGGAGCCTATAAGTAGCACCCTGCTTCCCAGCCCCAGTTCTGTATCAACTGAGAGAGAAGACAAACGTTAAAGCAGAAGGAGACCCCAACTGTCACTTTTACTAATGTTGAGATTTATATTGGGGATGACTTGGGTTGTCAAGTGAGAGGGTTTCCTACTGCCGAACCCCAGAACTAGACAGCCTTGCACACTGTCACCAGCAGTGCCGGCACCTCCTGCCTTAAACTCTGGGTAGAGAGGGGCAGAGCAGAATGTGGGCCCAGAGGGGAGGAGAAGGGGGTGGTCGTGCCCAGTGTCTCCTTCCAAGTCTACCAAGAAGTTTGTCGCTCCTTTTCAGTGGGGAAGGGGGTGGGGGGCTAGTAGTGTTCAACTAGTACAACCCCCTCCATGGGGAAACAAACATCAGGAGCAGGAGAGAAGCCATCTCCATTCCAGCAGCGATCAGAAGAGCCAGGAGAAATCCAGGTTGGGTTTCAGAAGATGAACAGAATCCAGCTGTGCCTCTTCTCTGCCTTCTTTCCTGTCTCTTAAGCAAGAAGGGAACATCTGCAAGGCCCTGTTCACTCTGGTGACCATGACTCCTATATTTTCTAGAATCCCTATTTCAAATAGTGTATCCCAGTGGTAGATCATGAGCCCCCTTTTGGTTCAGAAGAGTTGATCACAATTCTGTTAGCTTGTTATGCTTCCCCAAAGTTGTCTTCATTACCATCCAGGGCTCCAAAGTTTCCCCTGCCCATTTTCTTGTTATGCCAAGAGTGACTAGAGGTAGCGTCTGCCTCCTCCCTGCATGCAATGATTCACTCCGAGAATTTTCCCAAAATGGTTTTTGAAGGAAAGTAGCCAAGGCTGGGGGTGGGGAGAAGTTCTGCTGGTGATGGGGCAACAGAAGGTGGTTTCTAAGGGGCCAGTAGATAATGTAACTGTGTGTATGGCTAAGTTTAAGATGTAGCAGGGAGAAGGGGCCTGTGGCCAGCTGGAGAAAAAGGGCACGCCCCATCTAAAGACATTCAGGCTCATATATTTTGGAGACACTATGCTGGCCAAACCAAACAAGTCTGTAGTCATATTCTGCCCTGTAGATGGCCATGGGATAGGAAGGGATGGAGTAGAAGAATTGTCACCTGGGACTGAGATTAGCTCTCAGGAAGGACATTCTGACTCAGGGTATCATGCAGTGGTGAAGTGAAGGGCCCAGGAGACCAGGAGTCTGGTTACCCGCAGACCTGGGCTGATGCCTGGGCAGTTGGAAGTTGAAGATCAGAGTCAGATTTGACATCAGGGTAGTCTTGAGCAGGAGCCTCTCAAGGGCAGTGTATATGGGTCATATGACTGCCGGACAGAGAACTGGAGGGCTGGGGCAAAGGGTCGGGTAGAGAGAGTGGAAGACTGGCTTTCAGAGGAGCATATGAATGAGATCCTTCTGAATCCCACCTCTTTCCTTCATTGGCCTCCCTGAGAAGCACCATATGGATACCCAGACTACAAATGAGGGAAGAGGACAGGGATCTGGGTGAGTTCTGGGGAAGAACATGCAGAATAGCTAGAGAGATGTGTGGGGGTCCCGGTTTGGCCCAGTGTGGTGGGTGGTCAGGGCCTTGTTTGTCCTTTTCTCTCACCCCTGTCTTCCCCTACATATTTTCCCCGCTGTCTCTGCCCATTTCTCTCCAATTCCCACATCCTCTCTGCATCTGTTAGGAGTTAGAGTTGGCTTAATTTATCCCCAAGACCTCTTATACCACCTCCTCTTGGCGATCCTCTACGTGAGAACCATTGACTTTCTGTGTAATCCTTCACTCTGCTGAAGACAACACGGAGTAAGAAGGAAGATGTGCCATGCCTGGCTCATTATAGGTACTCAGTAAAGGTTGGCTTCATTTATTCCTTTGTTTTTATCCCTCCTTTCTGTTCTTTTTCCCTCTATACTTTCCTACTTATTTGCTTCTTTTCCCTCATACTTTTCTTTCTCCATGCTTCCTCTCTTTATTCTCCATTTCCTCTCCATACCCCCACCTTTCTTTCTCTTTACAATACTGTGTTGTCATTGCTGGGCCCAAGTCGTGTGCTGAGTTGGGGCTTTTGAGTGGAGGTGGACATGAGAAGCCCAGCTGGTAGGTTTCCCATGGTTCTTGCCTGCTACGGTGGTCCAGGTACGCAGAAGGGTTTCCATGCAGAATTGTAGAAGCAATCTTGCTAATTCTCCTTCCTCTCTCCTCCTCCTTTTTCCACCCCCAGAAAAAGAAGCAAGGCCGAGTCACATTTGATACTTTGGACTTCGTTGCAGAGTCGGTATGCATAGTTTTGACCTTGATGTTGAGAATTTTCTTTCTATGTTATGGCCTGGAAGAAGCAATGGGCTGGGCATCGGGACAGCTGGGTTTAGTCCGGGTTCTGCCACCAGTCCAGTGTGTCACCCTGAGTTTCCTCATCTATAAAGCAGGTGATCTCAGTGACCCCTTCCAGTGCTGGCATTGCAGGACTGTGAGCCCCTCCCCACCCCCAACTCTTCGTGGCTTTATAGCTGAGCAGAGCCACCAGCATGGAACAGAGCCTGCCTTTGGACCCATGGGACCACAGCAGAGGAAGTGAGAGCCCCAGATGGAGGAGAAATAATCAGGGTGGTGGGAAAAGCACTGGCCTGTGTGAATTCTGGCTCTGCCCCAAACTCCCCAAGAGATGCTGGGCACGCTTGTCCCCAACCTGGGTGTAGGACGGCCATTCAAATGAGAAAGTGCCATATGTCTGGGTGAGGCCTTGGACTTGTGACTTGTTTTCTGAATTTCAAGAATCATGTTTACCTTCCCAGCTGGCTTCTCCCTGTCAAATCCTGGACATTAATTAAAATTTAAAATTAAATTTAAAATTTAAAGGGACCTGCCTGTTTATAGGGAAGATCTAAAGTTCTCACCAGTGAAGACCTGGCTTGACCCTGGCCTGGAGTACCAGGTTGGTTTTTCTCTCAGGGAAGGGAGGCCAGACCCAGCTTTATAACTGTTAGCAAGATGACCCGTGCCCCTCCTGGGCATAATCTGATTCTCATGCCCTATTATGTTTGAGGCACAATTAAGCCATCCAAATTCTTTTTTTTTTCCTCAACTTTCCAGACTGGCCAGTGTCTGACACTGTACCCTGAAGTTTACCCAAGTTTTTCCCTGTACACAGGAGAAACTAGGGGCCTCTCTGAGAGTCCCAGGACTCTAGGGATGAAGGCAGCTCTGTGTGTAACACTGGGGGGAGAGAAGAGGGCACAGAGGAAAACCCCGTTGCACAGGCAGGGCCTCTCACTGCCTTGAATGACCGTGGCTCCAACACAGGGACAAAGAGTAGAGACCCAGTTAAAAAACCTGCCCTTTGAGTAACTGCTGATGGGTACTGGTTTCTTTTCAGGGCGATGAAAAGGCTTAAAATCCATTGTGGTGATAGTCGCACGACTCTGTGAATACAGTGAAAAGCACTGAAGTACACTTTAAATGGTGTATCGCATGGTGTATGAGTTATATGTCAGTCAAGCAGGTCCACGCACACGTAGTTATCCATACATAACCCGCCCCTCAGGACAGCACTTGGATTGTGATCAGAAAGTAAACCTCAGTGTAGTCCATATCGGGACTCTGCGAACACTGAACTTCTCAAACAGAATCCTTAGAATCAGAGACTTAGACTCTAGGCTCATTCATTATAGCACTTGTGAGACTGAAAACGAGGGGTACATTTCAAAACCATAATCTAAAAAAGAACACTGAGTGAAAAAGAGCAGGTTGCACAAATGATGTCTGCAGTCTGACATTTATGTGAATAAAGGAAAACCAGTTCTACGCATATTCTATGGGCACATGGATAAGTATATAATAATGTACAAAAACGGTCACCTCTGGTGATGGAGAGCTGATTCATATTAGGGATGACATGGTAAAAGGGTTTTAACCATTTATATTGTTCTGATTCTTAATGGAAAATGTAGTCATCTAGTGCTTGTGTTATTTTCAAAGAGTTTATTTATACATAAGAAGAAGACAGGAAACTAGTATGTCACATGTTAATGGCTAGCTCTGGGTGGTGGGGTCAAGGGCAGTCCCTCTTTTGTTCCTTTATCCGTCCTGTGTGCCAGAGAGCACAGTGAGGGGGTTGCTGGCCTGCAGTGAAGGAGGGTGAGAGTGCTGAGAAATGGTGTTTGAGAAGCAGGCAGGGGCCTGGTCCTGTTTGAATTATATTTCCTTTTCCCTGTTCCAGATATTCATTTGATCTCCTCAGGGAGCCTAGAAGTGTTTCTGATTATGGGGAATACTAGGTTGTGTAACATTCCCACCTGCACTTAAGGAGTTCATTGGAATGAAGTTAAGGTGATAAAACTTACTGGGGAAGTTAAATAAGAATCAGTTCTGTAGGAACCCAAGAAAGGGGTTCCTACGGGTTGGGGGAGGGGGTAGCGAGAAAGATTTGCTGAAAGAATTAGGGCCCTAAGTGGGCCTGAAAAATCATTTTGAGTCATGGATGCTAGGAACATCTGTGTTTTGTCATAAATGGACTCTGTGATAGAAATCCCAATGGGTTATTGATAGCAAAAGAGTTAGAAAGGAGAAAGATCGGATTCAGACATAAAATGGCCAACACTTCCATAGCCTTTGCTGTGCCAGGCATGTTGTAAGTCCTTTACACATGTCAGCTCTGCTATGTGTGTGTGTGTGTGTGTATATATATACTATACACACTATATATATGCATACTATATATACTATATATGTATATGTGTATACATATATACCATAGATACTATACATATACACACATTTATATATACACATATACATTTATATATGTATACATACATACACACATATATATAGTTTCTGCTATTATCAATAGGGAAATTGAGGCTCAGGGAGAAGTGGCTTAGGACAGACAGGCTTAGGACGTAGCAGGCCAAGGTTCAAGCCCAGACACCTGCCACCAGAGCCCAGGAGCTTATAATCCCTGAGCTACACTACCTTTCTGTTTCTTTTTCTTATTTTTTCTCTCTTTTTAACTTTTTCCCTTACACTGCCTTTCTGAATGAATATGCAAGGCTTTGGATCTGTTGTTCTAATGTCCAGAACTCTCCATCATGCGCCCCTTTCATTTTGCTCCTGTGATGATTACTGTTATGAGGACTGCTGGCATCCATTCATCAGTTCCATACATATTTTGTTGAGTGCCCACTACATGTGATATATTATTCTAGAGAGGTAAACAAGACGGGTGAAGCCACTGTCATGTTTACACTGGGCTTACGTTCTAGAGCACCTAGAACTTTCTGTGCTAATGGAAATGTTCAGTAGTCTGTGTTGTCCACTGCAGTGGTCAGCAGACCCACGTAGCTATTGAGCACATGTGTCACTGAGGAAGTTATTTTTTATCTAATTTAAATTTAGCCTCGTGTGGGTATTGGCCACCACATCGGACAGTGCAATTGGAGATTGTGTGTGTATTTGTGTAGGGGAGGCAATGGGGAAATGACACATAATACACAAAAAAGATAATAAACAAAAGGGAGTAAGGTAATTTCAGAAAATATTAAATGCTTGGAAGAAAAGGATTCAGAGCTTACAGGGTGCTGGGAAGGGGGCCCTGTTATTGTAGTTGATCCACTAGGGTTTTTGAGTACACAGGAGTTGAGATTAGAATGAGGAGGAGGGGCAGCCATATCTATGGGGAAATCCAGGGGAAGAACATTCCAGCAGCAGAGGAAACAGCCCAAGCAAAGACCATAAGACAGAAGCAAGCTTGGCACCTCCAAGAGGTGGGTAGGAGGCTAGAGACTACAGAATAAAGGGGAGAGACTGGAGGTGGGGTTGGAGGGGGTTAGGGAGATAGGGAGTCAGACCATGTGGGTTCCTAGGCTGTGGTACAGAGTTAAGACTTTATCCTAATGCAATGGGTGGCCAGTGGGCATATTAACAACTTAAGTAGTATTTTCCCAGCAGGTGGGAATGGTGGGTGAATGGGTAGATCTGCTCACCTACCAGTCCATGAGTCCTGGTTCATGAGGCTCAGCTAATAGTCTCTGTAGGTTCTCTGTTTCTTAGTCTTCTGTAGCATGCCATGGTATAGGGTGGGGCAAGGGGGGGTCTCCCCTGACCGCAGTGTGCATGTGCTGAGGCACCCTGGAGCCCAGGGAGCCCATATTGTCTGGGATGGGGGGTGGTCAGGGAACAGCAGTGGCAGTATGGTCAGAGGTTGAGGATGTAGGCCTTGACAAGCAGCAGATCCTACCCAAGCGCCTTCGCCTGTCAGATGGGAATAATAATTGTGCCTCGCTTCTCGGGCTGAGCAAAGATGCAGTGAGATGGTGTGTGTAAGATGCATATCCTGGTGTGTGGCACACAGCACGCACTAAGTGCATGTCAGCCACCATTGTGGGGGGTGGGGGAAGTGTAAAGCAGGAGTGTGAGGAGCTGCCTGCTGGCCCATGGGGGAAACTGCTGGGTCCCGTGTGTCACTCTAGTTCTCTCTCCCCAGGATTACTTCCCTCCAAAGGCCATTGAGATAACGCGGAAGAAGCCTTCCTGGAGGACAGAGCAGGAGATCCAGACCCTCTGTAACATCTTGCAGGCTCTGAGTTCCTACCGGAATTACTCGGAGCCCCTGCAGCTGCTTCTGGCCAAAGTCATTCGCTTTGAACGGTGAGTGCGAGGCACACCCATTGGCCCCTGGGCTGGAGCTGGGCTGGAGCTGTGCTGAGCAGGAAGAGGCCGGCTGAGAAGGCCATGGCCGGTGTGCTAGTCTCTCTGTGGGGTGTCAGCCATGGAAGGCCATCTGTTAGTTCACCTCGCTCACTCTTGTGGTTGCAGTGCAATTCACCTCAATCATTTATTGAGAGTCTACCCAGAATTAAGGAGCCACTGAACCTGGAAAGATCTGGTAGGAACCTCGGGAAGGATCTTGTCCAATTCCCTCATTTTGCAGATGAGGAAATGGAGGCTCAGAAGGGGAAATGACTCATCCTAGGTCACCCAGATAATAAGTAGCAGAACTGAGGCTCAAATTCAGGCCCAAAAAGCCAGCATGGATCACAAGTGATTATACTACATCCAGATAGGAACCAGGACAAGGCTCTTGAACTTGGATGAGAAAAAAATTGTATCTGTATTTTCATTCATCTCTAACTTAAATTTATCTTTAAAAAATATTTTATTTATTTAGTTTTAGACAGAGGGGAAGGGAGGGAGAAAGAGAGGGAGAGAAATACCAGTGTTTGGTTTCCTCTCGCAGACTCCACACCGGGGAACCTGGCCTGAGACCAGGCAGGTGCACCAACTGGGAACTGAACCTGTGACCCTTTGTTGCACAGGTCAGTGCTCAATGCACTGAGCTACACCAGCCGGGCTGAAATTTATCTTTTTAAAAAAAAATTTAAAAATCATGCATGTAGGTAACAAACCACTGTAGTACTAGACATTATTGTGACTTTTTCACCAAAAGAAATCACAGATATTTTCAAATCATATTTAAGTTGTTGCAGATTTCTGGAACAATAGTTTATCACATCTTCAAAAATATGGTAGTTATTAGATATTAGATGTGCTGCCCTTATCTGGTGCCTTAATAAAGAGGCACACATATTGCTACATAAAAAATTTGGGGTTTTGTTAACTGTAATTCTGCTGTACTTTATTTTATACATTTAAAATGTTATTCTGTGAAGGCTTCACCAAATTGTCACAGGGCCCTTGGCACAAAAGATGCCATAGAAATACCTTATACTAGAGAAGTTTAAGAGGTACGTATGGAAATATTGCCATTTCTAGGACATTTCCATGGTTTGTAGGGGACAGCCTAGCAGAATATTTGAGGTAAGGTCCTTCTTGAAAATCCAGGATGTAATGTCACTGTAGGTTTGTGCTCTGGTATCTTCCTTCACGGAGCTGGAGCTCATGGTCTAGGACATAATCACGACAGATTATGAGCTTTATGAACATGCAGGATCCTTTCTACAGGTAACAAACCAGGCGGAGGAGGTTATTCTCCAGCTGGCTTGACCAAGGGAGTTTCCCACCGAGGTGGCATTTAAACAGGTAGATTTGACAGGTGGAAGTGTAGACAAGTGCATTCCAGGCAGAAGGAACCATCTGCTTTGTTGTAGCCCACTGAAGAAGAGTGAGTCACTGCTGTCTTTAAAAAAATTTTTTTAAGGTTTTATTTATTTTAGAGAGAGGGGAAGAGAGGGAGAGAAACACCGATGTGTGAGAGATACATCAATCAGTTGCTTCTTGCACACCCCCAACTGAGGGCCTGGCCCGCAACTCAGGCACGTTCCCTGACCGGGAATCCAACCAGTGACCTTTTGGTTCACAGGCCAGCATTCGATCCACTGAGTCACATCAGCCAGGGCTAAGTCACTGCTATCTTAAAGTAAGATTCCAGAGTAGGCAGAATGTTGTCTTGAAAAGAAAAGGAGTCACAGAGCAAGACGCTCTGGAATTTTTAAAAAAGATTTTATTTATTTATTTTTAGAGGGAGGGAAAGAGAAAGAGGAAGAGAGAAGTCAATGTGTGGTTGCTTCTTGCAGGCCCCCTGTTGGGGATCTCACCAGCAACCCAGGAATGTGCCCTGACTGGGAATTGAACCAGCAACCCTTTAGTTCGCAGGCCAGCACCAAATCCACTGGGCCACACCAGCCAAGGCTGGAATTTAATGCCATGTTTGTCCCACTGTGACTTTTGACCTTTTTAGGCCTAGTATCCTTATCAGGGAAATGAGGATAATATGGACTTTATTTAGATCAAGAGATGGTTATTGTTAAAGGCAGTCATAGATTATTTCCAGGACTGGGAGTTAGCAGATTAGACAGGGTCCTTCCAGTTGTGACAGAAAACACAGCCCAAGGGTATGCACTAGTGGCTCATGTACCTACAAAGTCTTGTTCTCCAGCTTCAGGCTGAGCTGGAATCAGGGCCTCAAAGTCACCAGGACCCAGTGTCTCTCTCTACCTCTTGGTACTTCAGAGCATAAGCTACCTTCCCAGCCAGACTTTCTTCTTACGGTGGCAAAATGGCTGCTCCAAACTTTTTCCTCCTCCCAGTCCCTCAAGTCACAACCTTGGGATTAGTTTTTTCTGAACCAGACTGGCTTCATTCAAATCATCTGTGGGCAGTGATGCTCTGATTTTCTGAGAGTCAAGAAAGGGTGTTTCCCCCAAAGCAAAGTCAGGTGCAGTTCATAGAAAAATGTGACCAGATGCTTGGCAGCAAAAACATAGATGTCTACTGGAGGAGATTCAGGTGCTAGTGCGGCTTCAAGTGTGACTGCCGTGTGATCTTCAGCAAGTTGTGGGCTCCCCCGGGCCCCACTTTCCTCATGCTGAAAATGTAGATTGAGCCAGATGGCCCCTGAGGGTCTTTCTGGCTCCAGCTGTAGCAGTCTGCCCTTTAATGAGCAGTGGCTGTGCTCTTTTGTCCCCAGTGTCTTGTTTCCTGGCTAAATATGCCTGCCTTCGCCCATCTAGCCATTGTCACCTGGGTCATCACCTCCTTCCTAAGTTGACATTGCCTCTGGTTTGTATCCAAACAAGCCCACAGCCAGAGGGGAACCTGCAGCTAACTGACTGATGCTGTCCTCAGTCCCCCTGTTCTCTGATTCCTGCCCCCAAGAGTTTGCCACAGGGTCATGAAGCTAGTGGGTGCTCTGGAACCTCCTAAGTGGGGGGTTACTGTGGGCTGAGTCAGGGAGGTCTTACTGGAGGAGATAGGATCTGAGCTGGACCTTGAGCTCTTGAAAGAATTTGAATAGGTGGATAAGAGAGGAAAGGCCGTTCCAGGCAGGGGGCGCTGTGTGGACAATTAACTAAACAAAGGAAGTAGCGCACTCAGCCTGTGCAGGGGTTGGCTCTCCTGCTGCTGGTAGCTCAGTGAGCAGAGGAAGGGGGGATGCGGAAGATCTGCTGAGGGCGGGGCAGACAGGTTGGAGCTGAGGGAAATGGCAGCAGTCTGGAAAACACTGGGGCACGTCCACAAAGGCCACTGTTTCATCAGACCTTGGAAGAGACTTTGGGCTCCCCATTTCTGCCCCAAATCCAGATTTAGCCCAGCGTTTGAAGTCCTTGTGATTGGACCGAGCCAGATGTCTCTTCTACTACTCCTCTGACCTCCTCCTCATCTTCCATTTCCCCCTTCTAATGGAGTTTATGGTATTCCTTTGAATGTATCATGCTTCCAGTCTCTGCTGTGCTTTTGGACATGATGGTCCATCTGCCTGGGACTTCTCCTATGTCTCTGTCCACCTGGGTGACTCCAGCCCAGAACTTTCTCTGGCTTTCCTAAGCTGCATTAAATGTCCTTTCTCTGTGCTTCTGAATTAGCCTGCACTTACCTCTCCTTAAGCATTTTTAAATCTTACTTGACTATAATTTTGAGAACAAAATCTCTGTCCTTTGTCACTGTGCCTGATAGACACAGTTGGCATTTATTTAACTATCAAAGAAAATGAATGAATATTGAAAGAAGTGAGATTTGAGCTTGCATTTGAAATACAGAAACTTTCCTCTGAGTTTAAGAACTAACTTTCAGTTTTCTCTGGACCTGGGCACTTCTACTCTAAGCATTCCCAGTTGGGTAGCGAGTTCTTGACAATCATAATAAGACCATTTACCTATCTCTTTCTAGACATACTCATCTGTATTTTACAGATAAGATAAACAGAAGCTGAGAAAGGGGATATGATTTGCCCACTGGAGCAGGGGCAGAACCAGGATTGGGATCCTAATATGACTCTAAAGCCAATGCTCTTAATTATTTAGTTACTTATCCATTGCTGTTAGAATTTGTTCATTTATTTATTTCACAATAGTTCATTGAGCATTTACTATGTGCCTAAGCAGACTGACAGAGGCTCTGCTCTCAAGAAGCTTCAATCTAACAGAGGTAGCAACTAGATAAGTGTTAATGAAGAAGTGAAGCTTTGTCCTGGCTGGTGTAGCTTAGTGGATTAAGTGCGGGCCTGTAAACCCAGAGATCACGGTTCAATTCCCAGTCAGGGCACATGCCTGGGTTGCAGGCCAGTTCCCAGCAGGGAATGCACAGGAAGCAACCATACATTGATATTTCTCTCCCTCTCTCCTTCCCTTCCCCTCTGAAGATAAATAAATAAAATCTTTAAAAAAAAAAAAGAACTGAAGCTTCATGGCTGGGCCTGGGCTCTTCTGAGGTCCTTCCTAGTCCCAGTCTGTGCTTTCCTGCTCCAGAGCAAAGAGCGCCACCAGTCCAGCTCTCGTCCAGCCCAGGACTGGGTGGGCCCTGCATTGCTGCCGGATCAAATTGCCATGATCTTTTCCCAGGTTCGGTCGCAAGCGTGTGATCATAAAGAAGGTGCAGAAGAGCAACAGCTTTTATTTCATCTACATGGGCAGAGTCGCAGTGACCGAGGATGAAGATGGCAGCAGTGCCTTCCTAGACCCCCATCCGATGCTTCTGTACAAGGGCGACTGTTTTGGGGTAATGAGGGAAGGGCCTGGCTCCCTGGGGTGGGGTTGGAGTGTGAGAGGATTGCTGTTAGAGCCTCTCAGCCAGAGCCAGTCCCACCTTACTCTCTGTGCAAGCCACAGCCCTGTCATGGGTCCCAGCACCCTTAACTGTCAAATGCCAGTGGAGTTGGACCAAGTGCTGTCCACGGCCAACCTCTTTTTCTTTAAGGCTTTGTTTATCTATTTTTTAGAGAGAGGGGAAGGGAGGGAAAGAGAAAGGGAGAGAAACATTGATGTGTGAGAAACACATTGATTGTATGCCTCCTGCACGCACCCCAACTGGGGATTGGGCCCGCAGCCCATGCATGTGCCCTGACAGGGAATCAAACCAGGACCTTTCATTTTGCAGGATGATGCCCAACCAATTGAGTCACATATTAGTCAGTCAAGGCCAACCTCTCCTTCTGTGATATTTAAGGAGCATGTTCCCTATATAACCCCTTAGAGATACAGCGACTCCTCAGTGCGGCCTCTCCAGCCTCCTGTCTCTGGCCCGGTCAAATGTGTTGCCTCTTTTTACCACAGGCGATATATTAAGAGGGAGGAGTGGTCCCACAGAAGAGGGGGATGAGCAGGAGCACAGGGCTGGCCCAGGAACCTGCAGTCTGGGAAAGAGATTTCCAGGGAAGTGGGGGGCGATCAAAGCAGGAAACTGGTGTGCAAGGCCGCAAGCAGGAAGCCAGAGGTAGCCTCTCACGTGCCTTTGCCCCTGTCTACCCAACAGGAAATGGGTCTCCTGAGTTCTTCAGTAAGGAGGGCCACTGTGGTCTGTATGGAAGAAACCGAGTTCTTGGTTGTTGACAAAGAGGATTTCATTGCTAATAACCTGGACCAGGAAGTTAAAAAGGACGCTCAGTGTCGGTTTGAATTTTTTAGGTAACTCCATCATCAGCCAGCATCTTCCCCCTGGGTGTTTATTAGGTGCCAAAGTTTGTCCCAGGTCTGGTGGGAAAATCTGGCTGCTTTTCTCCCTGCCCGACATGTTCTTCAGTACCCACCTCCCCCGCAATGTCTCTATCAGACTCCTACTATACCTTCAGGTCTCAGCTCAAATATCCCTTCCCTGTGGGACAGCAATACTAGAGCAGCTAACATGTACTGAGTGCTTGCTGAGCCAGGCAGGGAGCTAAGACCTTTGTACTACCTGCCTTATTTAATTTCACATTCAGTCCTGTGAGGATGTTTCTCTCATTCTCCCCATTTTACAGGTGAGGGAAGTGAGGCTCAGGATGGGGATGTCCCAGAATGTCTGATTCAGAAGTCTCCAGGCCTCACCACCCTACTTCCCTAACCAACCCCACCTACCCTCACACCAGAATAGAGAGGGTGCCCCCTCAATGCTTTTATCACACTGTATTTCTGTAAAACCCCATGCAAACTAATTCTTGATTACACAGTACTTTCTTTACAGTGTATTTGCCCCATCAGACAGTAAGCAACATGGTGACAAGGCCATATCTGCCCTTTTCACCACAGTAATTCCTGTGTTGTTATAGTGCCGGGCACAGGCAGGTACTCACGTAGTTACCTTTAGTTACCTACCCTTAGGGAAAGAGTGAAAGTCAATGAAGTATATGCACTGGTGCTGAAAATACAGGTTGTAGGGTGCAGGCTATAGAGAATCATGGCAGGCAGAGTCCCTGTGGACTGGAGCTGAGAGAGAGCTTCACAGAGGAGCTGGAGCCTGACAAGGGGGAAGTTAGCCCAAGGGTGGAGCAGTTCATTTGTTCATATAGAGGAAGACAGGGCTGGGTTCCTTCAGTCTCAGCCCTTATGCTTATCAGCCATGTGACCCTAGGTAGGTCACTTCACTTCTCCAGCGTTAGTCTCCTGCTCTGTGAACTGGAGATAATGATTCCTCTCTTCCAAGGTCAATGTAAGGATCAAATGAGAGGGTCATGGGAAATGCATGGCCCCGTGCTTGGCACATAGTAGGTGCTCCTTCTACGGTGGCCCTGCTTTCCTTCAGTGTCTCCAAATCCTTCTCCTCACCTAGACATGGCACCAACCCTGTTATCCTTTGGTGCTCTGGATGGAACTCAGTGCCCCCACTGAGGCCTGAGTCACCAAGTTCTGAGCTGAGAAAATCTAAGGCAATTGGTAGCAGCCCCTTGGGGCCACACAGGAGGGAAGACAAACACGTGCATGTGGTGTATGAGGTCAGGCGATGGGGTGGTCGCTGTGGTGGGCCTTCAACCTCGGGGCAATCTGGCAAAAAGAGGTGAGTCCAGACACTTCCCCAGGGCCAAGAGTTTGAAGCCCATAGGCTGTAGGAGATGAGTAGGAATGAGCTTCCCAAACCAAAGTAGGGCCAGGACTTCTGGGTTTTGGGGGCAGAATAGCCGGTGGGCTGAAGCGAAGGCCTCTCAGGGTGTTCCTTAGGATGGGAATAGCTTAGTGAGCCGCAAGGGTGTGGGCAGTGGAGCTGGGGAAAGTCTCCTGGAACGAGAACAGAAGTGAGAGAATCACAGCTGGTGGGTCACACAGGTGTGTTTGAGACGCAGCAAAGGGGAGTGGCTAGAGGCAAGGGCCTCGAGAAGAGGGCAGCAGGAGCCAAGGCAATATGTGATAGGAGACTGGCCACCAGCTAGGTGATTGGCGGGTGTGTGAAATCTTCCAACCACAGAACATGCTCCCTTTCTGGAAGTCGCTAAGAGCTGTGTACCTTCTGTGATGGAGGGCGATGAATTGTAACAGGCTTTTCCCTTCAGGAAGATGGATCTGTTACTGTCGTTGTCTGATGAGAAGCTCTGGAAGCTGGTCACCCTGGGGAAGGTGGAGAAGTATGCGTATGGGCAGCTGATCTCAGAAGACATTGTCAAGTCGTCCTCCGTCATGTTTGTCTGCGGGGTAAGAAGTCCGGGCTGGGGTTAGCCGGGGAGAGCATGCCTGATACAACATCCTGTGGCCAGATAGGTGGGGTTTGCAGCACCCGCAACTGGCAATGGCTGCCTCATTGAGGATTTAATTGATATATTTTTTGATTATTAGTAAGATTAATCATGTTTGTTTACTATCTAAATTTTGTCTTTTGTGAATCGTTTGATGCCTTTGCCAACTTCTCTGTTGGCTGATAATGAAAAGAAAACCTAACATATTGAGCGCTTACTGCGTACCAGGCTGCACACTTCACACGCTTTATTTCATTTCAGCCTCAAAGCAGCAAAGGGAGGTTGGTATTGTTATTATTCTCATTTCACAGAGGAGGAAACCTGATGCACAGGAAGGTTAAGTGATTTGTCCAAGGTCACACAGAGGCAGGGTTCAACTCAGGTCTGACTCCCACCCAAGCCCTCCTCCTCGGGAGCTGGGATTTGGAATTTGAGTTGAACTTCCTGTCAATTGTTGATTCTGCTCAGACCCTAAGTAGTTAATCATTATTATCATTTTAAGAGTCACCAATTTTTGAGGTTCTTTGGTTTGTGCCAGGGGTTCTACCAGCATCATTAAGTTTTGTGTGTGTATTTTAGAATAGGTAATACGTTCACACAGCTCAAAATTCAAAAGGTTCAAAAGAGTGGTAAGTCTCCCCTCCGTCTCTCTCCCCTGCCGCCACCCAGTATTCTTCCCTAGAGGCAGCTGCCATCACCAGGTTCCTGCCTGTCTGTCCTGTATGTATTCACACGCAGATACAGGCAAATGCGTGTGTATATGTTTAGTCCTTTTTTCATAAATGTGTCAAATTATACAGACTGTTCCGCACTTTGTTCTTTCGTTAAAGACCATTTCTATAGATTGTTTCATATTAGTACATACAGAACACACTCATTTTTTTTCTACCTGTGTAATATTTTACTGTATGGTTTACTGTAATTTACTTAACCAGATTCCTATAGATGGATATTTAGGTTGCCTCAATCTTTTGTTATTTCAAACAGTGTTTTGATGAATAACCTTGTACATAGTATTTCACCACAAATATTCACCAAAGCTCTATAAGGAAGATATTATTATCCTAAGTTTACGGAAGGCTGTGGTAGATAAGATTCCTTAAGACAGGCCACCCAGCTACAAAGTTGCAGAGCCAGAGTCCTGCCCCCAAACTTTTGGTACTTCCCGAATGTCTGTTACCTAAACGTTAGGCCGCCGTAGACATTTGTCGGGTTTTTGCCAAGGTCCTTGATACATTGTCCAGGCTCAGGAGGGATACGAAGATGGAAAAGACTGGTTCTCTCTCCTTATATATCTTCTCCACTAGATTCTGAGCATGGACAAAGGAGTCAATGCCGATTACCAAGTGATGAGTGCAAACTCTGTGAGTTATGAGAATTCAGGACAGAGCCCTGGCCAGGTGGCTCAGGAAGTTGGACCGTCGTCCTGACGTGCCAGGGTTTGGGTTCCATCCCCAGCCATGGCACATTCAGGAATCAACCAGTGAATGCATAAATAAGTGAAAGAGCAGGTTGATTTCTCTCTCTTCCTCTTTTTCTCTCTCCCTCCCTCCCTCTCCATCTCCTGCTCCCTCTCTCTCTCTTCCTTCTCTCCCTCTAAAATCAAATAAAAATTAAAAAAGAATTCAGGAGAGATAGCTCTCTAAAGACTGGAGGCTTTAAGGAAGGTTTCCTAGAAGAGGTGAGGTAGGAGATGAGCCTTGAAGTATTGGATCATTTGAGAAAAGGAGGGGGCAAAATTGGTTGTGTGCTGGAGCTGGCTCATCGTGGCCTTGGAGAGCTGATTAAGTTTTCAGGAGTTCTGCGTATCAGTAAACACTTTAATTATTAAAGATTAAATTATATAAACCTATAATTAAGTATATTATATATTATATTGAAAGCAAGAGTAATAAATGCTGAAAAGTCACCATTTTCTAATGATGTCACTGCATTTTACTATTATGGGTGCTTTTGAGGTTACTTATGTCTACTGCATCTATATGGTGGAAATACTCTACAGTTGTGTACATTTCTTCTCAACTCCACATTCAGTGACTTCACTCTCATTGGTGGCTTAAAATCGGCCACCATGGGAGTTTACACAAGGGGAATGCGCAGATACTCTTAAGTCGGGTCTTGATTTACGGTTTTGCTGATTGTCTTAAGAAAGCTATAGAAAGAGTGTTTATAATGCAGGTTATATTTAATAGTGGATAGAGTTTATAGCCATCACACTATGAAGAGAACTTGAGAAAATATTCTTCTAGTATTTAAAAGGTATTATCTGATTTATCATAGAAATTAGTCATATCATTGATGAACAGTGAAGTTCTGATATACATAGTGATAAAGCTAAAAGAGGTTTCAATTTAATGAAGGTAGTTTATATGAGAGTGAGAAATAGTTTACCAGTAAATTAGGAATCAGATTTAATAATATTAAATTTATTGGGAAAACAGTGGATTGGGATACAAATTCATTTGTCAAATCATGGTTGAATTGTGACTATAAATCGGCCATGGACATAAGAGTTCAGCCAAAGTCTACAGAAGCATTCTATGAGAATCAATTTGCTATGTGGAAAAAAGCATGGTATGTTTTGTTATTTATAAGTTGAATATAACACACTCTTTATAACAGTAAAATTTATAGGTTTGTGTACATTTTCCTAGAGAGCCCATTGTTAAACCTAACAGCACCACCAGGGATGTGGCTTGTGTTATTATTCTGGGCTCGGTCCTAAAGAACAGAGTTGACTACAGCTAACCTAAGCAGAAAGGGATTATCGGCTAACAGACTTATTCAACGGCTAAAAGATTTGTTGGGGGTTGGGGAAGGCCTGAAGAAACAGACCTGGACTGAAAACGACTCCCAGACAACTCCAGATCGGAGTGCCACAGGTGCTGCTGCTCCTGCCACGTTCAGGAAGCCACTTCTCTAGGCACCACCTCCACTGACAACGTGGATGTGTGGCAGGTCCAAAACCAAGCCCACCCGAGTGTATCGGACTGGTAGAACCCAAATCACGTCCAGAGCCTTAGCTGCGGGGGTGCTTAGGAAATGTTAGTGTTTGGCTTCCCGCCTCAACATACAAAAGGCGATTGGGTGCACAGGGTCTGACCCAGTCGAGGGTGGAGATAAGGATGAGGTCCTCGCCAGCTGAGGGTAATAGTGGGAAGCAGCTTGCAGTAGGGATGTGCCTGGGGTTTATACAAGTTCGGAGAATCCTGATGGTCATGTGAGAAGAGAGGGAGAGAGCCTAGAAGGAGGGGTAGAGTCCCAAAGGTCAACCTGAATAATTCGCAGTTCCTTCTCTTCCCTGATATCTGCTTTGTCATTCTTAAAAGTTGTTTTTCCTAAAATGTTTCCTAAAATGATTGAGGGGGAGGGGTTATGAGTTCAAGACTTCCTTTAATCAGCAGGGTGATTACATCCCGACCAGCAGGAAGTGGGGGATTGTTCTTAATTTCTGTGCCCCCATTTCTTCATCTGTAAAATGGGACCAGTTTATCTCCTAGAGTCTGTAAGGAGGAGAATTTAGCATATACTCACTCAATTGGCATTTATCCTCTAATCCAGTAGTTCTCAGAGTGTTGTGGCTAGACTAGCAGCATCAGAATCACCTGGGAACTCATTAAAATGCCAAATTCTTGGGCCCACCCAAGAGCTATTAAATCCAAAACTCTGGGAGGAGGGGGGCTCAGTAACGTGTTTTCTCAGGCTTTCAGTTGATTCTGATGCACACTAAAGTTGGAGAACCTGTGGTTTAAGGGAGGCGTTTTCAACTTTCAGTAAACATAAAGAATACCTAAGGTGCTTCTTAAAAAGGCAGATTCCTGCCTCACCAAAGAGATCCTGATTCATTAACTCTGGAAAGCTGCATTTGGAATAAGTGTCACAGGTGATTCTAATGCAGGTGTGCTTGAACTTCATTCTGAGAAAAATAATAGAGATGTCACAAACTCATCCTAACAAGCAGATAAGCTTGGTTTGTCCCTCCCAGTGTTTTATTAAAAGCTGGATTAGCTCTGGCCAGTGTGGCTCAGTTGGTGGAGTGTCCTCCTGTAACTGAAAGGTTGCGGGTTTGATTCCCAGTCAGGCACATACCTGGGTTGTGGGTTCTGTCCCAGGTCTGGGCACGTATGGTCCCCAGTCCATGTGCATGCAGGAGGGAACCAATCGATGCTTTTCTCTCTCATTGATGTTCCTCCTTCTCCCTTCATGTCTCTCTAAAATGAAAAAAATTTCCTTGGGTGAGGATTTTTTTTAAAAGGTGATTTAATCTTCAAGGTGAAGATTGTACAGAAAAATTCTGATTTCTGCCTTTTTTGCATAGTTAGAAGATCAGGAAACACCAGGTGTGGCCCCCTCTAGCTGGAGTTGAAGAGCACCTGTCCCCTGTAAAGGAACTGTTTTTTCTTTTTTTTCATTTTTATATCCTGTCTAGCTAGCTCCTTGAGTGTTCGTCTGCTAAGCAGACTGGATGTCTTAACTCCTGTAGTTTACTCATATTACCACTAGAGGGCAAAATCAGCAGCTGGTGGCTGGAGGTCCTTGAGACCCACGAAAAGTAGAACCTGATTTCCTGCTGGCATCACAAACATAATTAATGCCCACAATCAACTCATTTTGAACAGTTTATCAATTGGGGACACATGGTGAAATTGTTTTCTCCACAGATACAGATGTGGTTAAATACCCATGAGAGGCTTTCTAAGAAGAAACTGTTGGGAGTGTTTTTTTTTCCGCACCTGCAGTTCCTGGTTGATAAATGTTTGCTGAATGAATGTTGAATAAAGCTCCAGGCACAATGCCTGGCATATAATAAGGGCTTATTAAGTGTTTTTATCCCTTCTTCTCCTCTTCAATGGTAATCTGTCTTGAACCTTAACCCTTCATAATGTATTCCTTAGAGTTTCTACTAAAAAATGGTAAGATTTTATAAAAACATGAATTTTAAAATGATATTTTTCTTGCCTATCAGATTAGAGAAGATTAAAAGGATTGTGCAAACCCTTTGTGTCATCGTAACACAAAGATGTATTACAAAGGGCTCTGTTGTGCACTGTCAGAGAGGGTCAAACCTGATCTAACATTTCTGGAGGGCAGTTCGGCAATGTGTTTCGAAAACATGCAAAGCCCTGACTGGTGTGGCTCAGTGGGCTGGGTATCATTCTGCAAACCGAAAGGTCGCTGGTTCGATTCCCAGTCAGGTTACATGCCTGGGTTGCGGGCCAGGTCCCTGTTGGGGCATGCAGTAGGCAACTGATGATGTTTCTCTCACACATCAATGTTTCTCTCCCTCTCTTTCTCCCTCCCTTCTCCTCACTCTAAAAATAAATAAATAAAATCTTTAAAAATGAAACATGCATACCTTTAGGAATTAATCCCAAGGAGATAATCAAACATGGGTATTCTATTAAGTAAACTAGATTCGGCTGCAATTATAAGCAATCCTCAAATCTCAGTGGATTAACTAACAAAGATTTATTTCTTCAGCCTACTACTTGATCATAGCAGGCCAGCTGGTCTGGCTCCTTATGGTCACTCAGGGACCCATGCTCCCATAATCAATAGGGCGGGGGAAGGGGATGTTGAGAATCGAGCACGGGCTTTTAAAGTTTCCACCGAGAGTATCACACATCACTGTGCTAACAGAAATTGGCCAAAGCAAGTAAGAAGGCCATACCTAATTCAAAAATATTTTCTTGAGGTGTAACATATACAATGAAGAACTCTAAGTTTTACAGCTTGGTGAATTTTTCTATATGTGCTCGCCAGTGTAAGCATCACCCAAATCAAGATAGAGTGCATTCTCAGCACCTCAGAAGGTTCCCTTGTGCCCTTTCCCAGACACATTCCCCCAGCCACTCCTCTGGCTGCCGTCACCACAGAGTACTTTTACACGTTCTTGAACTTCATATAAGTGGAATCATATGATATGTGCTCTTGTGTCTTCTTTTGCTCATCTGAATATTTGTTGTTTTCCATTTTTCCAAATACTGACATACATAGAACAATATGCAATCATTAAAAGCAATAATGTAGAACCATATTGCTTGGTGTGAACAGATGTCCTTGATATGTTGAGTTTTAAAACAGGTTACAAAAGTCTGTTTACATAAATGGGCTCACTTATGAAAAAATTGTATATGCTTATAGAGAAAAGTTTGAAATAATATGCACCAAAATGTTATTATTTGTTGTTTCTGGGTGTTAAGATTGAGATAGTTTTAACTCTGTTTGGTGTAAATATTTTTAAACTTTTAATTTAGGAAAATTTTAGATTTATAGAACCTTAACCTGGATTCATTGATTGTTAACATTTGTGGCATTTGCTTTAATATATATATGTTTCTCCCCTGCCTGAATCACTGGAGAGTTAAGTGTCATTCATCATACTTATCTACCCTGTACACTTACATGAGTACTTTCTCTAAAATCTGAAATTAACCATAGAATAAGTATCAAAATCTGGGAATGTAACATTTGTATATAATCTATAGTCCTTGCCAGTGTGGCTCAGTTGCTTGCAGCATCATCCCATACACCAAAAGGTTGGGGGTTCGATTCCCGATCGGGGCACATACCTAGGTTGAGGGTTCAATCCCTGGTCAGGGTACGTATAGGAGACAGCCAGTCAATGTCTCCCTCTCTTTCTTTTCCTTCCCCTCTCTCTAAAATCAACATATTTTTTAAAACTTAAAAATACATGTAATCTATAGTCCATAATCAGTTTCACCAAGTGTCCCAATAACATCCTCAATGATTATTTCCAGTGCCAGCATTGTATTTGGCTCTTATGCCTCTTTAGCTATTTGAATTTCTATACATATATAACATTTTAATTTTTTTATAAAAAGGACCCGGAACTTCTTGTATTGAGCTAGTAAAACACAATTGAATGAGTCATAATACATAGGGCTTATTGTCAAAGTGTGGCCTTCTTGGAGCCCTCGAGATTAAACCTTGTGTGTCCCTTAAGGTTTGTGTCCCTTGATGTGTCCAGGGCAGCTGTGAAGTCCTGCGGCTACTAGACCTGGGTGCCTCGCCTTCCTACTACAAGTGGATCTGGCAGCATCTGGAGCTGATAGATGACAGAGCTCTGAAGACCAACCTCAAAGGTAAGCTGCTGTGGGGTACCTGGTCCCATCCTGTTCCCAGTCCCCAGCCTGTAGAGTCTCAGAAATCCAGAGCTAAGAAGGCCTGGCAGGATGTCCGGTTGGACCCCTTCTTCTACGAGCTGTGGAAACCTGGTCCACACCACCTGGCCAGGTTAGGCTCCAGCCCACCGCTGCCACTCCTTTGCAGCCTTTCCTCTTCGCTTCAGGGGCCCCTAGGTGGAGGGCAGGGGCGAAAGAGCTTGGGGCTAGACAGAGCCTGGTTCGCATCCCACTGATTAACTGGGTGACTTTAAGCATCTAGGCCAGGTTTAGAGCACAGGCCCAGCAGCCAAACTGTGTCTGAATCCAGGGTCTGTCTCTCACCAGCCGTGTGTAATTCTGAACAAGTCACTCTCCGTCCATGTGTATCCATGCCCTCAGTCTGTAAAATGTGAATTGTGGTCCCTACTTCATAGACTAGTTATGAAATTAAGCAGATGACTATATAAAAGTCATCTATATATAAAGCTCTTATATAAAAGGACTATATAAAGCTCTTAGAACACTACGTGGATACATAAGAATATGTAGTTATTTTCTATGAGTCTGTCCCAATTTTCCTTGTCAGTTCGGTTTGTTCACTAGGTTCCACATATGAGTGAAATCATGTGGTCCTTGTCTTTCTCTGACTGGCTTATTTCACTTAGCATAGATGGGGAGAACAAGATGACTGCTAAGGGGGCTAGTTAGGGGGCAGAGGGATTGAACAAAAAGGAAAAAGGACTCATGGACATGGACAACAGCACTGTGGTGATTATGGGGTGGGGTAGGAGGAGGTATAAGGAGACTAAATGGTAATGGAAAAAATACAATAAAGATTAAATAAAAAATAAAGAATACAGGAGATGTCCAGTGTCATTATTACACAGGTTACTAAGGAAGGCTGGGTGAGATCATGTATGCACAGGGCCTGGTAGGTGCTCAATAAATAGCAGTTCTTTTTAAAAAATATATTTTATTGATTATGCTATTACAGTTATCCAGTTTTTTTCTCCCCTTTATTCCTCTCCACCCTGTACCTCTCCTCCCACCATCATTCCCCTGCCTTAGTTCATGTCCATGGGTCATACATATAAGTTCTTTGGCTTCTCCATTTCCCATACTATTCTTAACCTCCTCCTGCCTATTTTGTACCTACTATCTATGCTTCGTATTCCCTGTACCTTTTCTCCCATTCTTCCCCCTCCCCCCGATAACCCTCCATGTGATCTTCATTTCTGTGAATCTGTTCCTCTTCTAGTTGTTTGCTTAGTTCATTTTTGTTTTCTTTTTTTAGCTTAGGTTGTTGATAGTTGTGAATTTGTTGTCATTTTACTGTTCATAGTTTTCATCCTCTTTTTCTTAGATAAGTCCTTTTAACATTTCATATACTAAGGGTTCAGTGTTGATGAACTCCTTTAACTTGACCTTATTTGAGAAGCACTTTATCTGCCCTTCCATTCTAAATGAAAGCTTTGCTGGATAGAGCAATCTGGGATGTAGGTCCTTGCCTGTCATGACTTGGAATACTTCTTTCCAGCCCCTTCTTGCCTATAAGGTCTCTTTTGAGAAATCAGCTGACAGTCTGATGGGAACTCCTTTGTAGGTTACTGTGCCCTTATCTCTTTCTGCTTCTAGGATTCTTTCCTTCATTTTTACCTTGGGTAATGTAATTATGATGTGCCTTGGTGTGTTCCTCCTTGGGTCCAACTTCTTTGGGGTTCTCTGAGCTTCCTGGACTTCCTGGAAGTATAATTCCTTTGCCAGATGGGGAAGTTCTCCTTTATTATTTGTTCAAATAACTTTTCCACGTGGTGTTCTTCCTCTTCTCCTTCTGGTACTCCTATAATTTGGATGTTGGAACATTTAAAGATGTCCTGGATGTTCCTAAGCCTCTCCTCATTTTCTTTATTCTGTTTCTTCATTCTTTTCTGGTTGGATGTTTCTTTCTTCCTTCTGGTCCACTCCATTGATGTGAGACCCAGCTTTCATTCCATCACTATTGGTTCCCTGTACATTTTCCTTTATTTCACTTAGCATAGCCTTCATTTTTTCATCTAATTTGTGACCAAATTCAACCAATTCTGTGAGCATCCTGATTACCAGTGTTTTGAACTGTGTATCTGATAGATTGGCTATCTCTTTGTGGCTTAGTTATATTTTTTCTGGAGCTCTGATCTGCTCTTTCGTTTGGGCTATTTTTTTTTTGTCTTGAGGTACCTGTTATGTAGTGAGGGGCGGAGCCTTAGGTGTCCACCAGGATGGGGCAACCCATGTCACTGTGTTGTGGTGCTGTATGTGAGGAAGGGGTCTGAGAGAGAACAATGGTGCTTGCTCTGCTCTCTGCTGGATTTCAGTCACTTTCCCTACTTTCTACAAGCAAATTGGGCCCTTCTGGTGCTGATTCCCGTGTGGGTGGGTTTGTGTACATTTTAGAATCCTGTGGGTCTCTCCAACGAACTCTCCTGTGAGGCTGGGAGTCTCTCCCGGCACCTCAACCCCCACAGGTGTTTTCAATCGGTGTTTTGAGGCTTTATTTCCCTGCTCAGGGACTGTGGGTTGTGCAGTCCGTCTCGCTTCCCAGTTTCGTCTCGTTTATCTGCGCGTGCATGTGGGACCACCAGGTCCGACAGCTGCCTTGTGCACCGAGTCCCTCCACAGTCCGCTGCCTCACTGGGTCCACCAGCCACTGCTTTGCTGTGAGCCCTCTCTGCCCGGCCGCCCGACTCCCACCTCCTACCAGTCTGGGTGAAGGTTTCTTCTTCAACTCCTTGGTTGTCAGACTTCCCATACAATTCGATTTTCTGTCAGTTGTGGTTGTTGTCCTTCTTTTGGTTGTGCGAGGAGGTATGGTGTGTCTACCTATGCCCCCATCTTGGCCAGAAGTCCTATTTTTTAGAGAGAGGGGAAGGGAAGGAGAAGGAGAGGGAGAGAAACACCAATGTGCAGCCACCTCTAGTGCGTACCCCCACTGGGCACCTGGCTGGCAACCCAGGCATGTGCCCTGACTGGGAATCAAACCAGGAACCCTTTGGTTTGCAGGCCATCACTCAATCCATTTAGCCACACCGCCAGGACCCAGTTTTGTTTTGTTTTTTTTAATTGTGGCAAAATGCATGTAACAAAATTTAGTATCTTAACCATTTTTAATCATATAGTTTAATGGTATTAAATAGATTCATATTGTGCAACCATCACCACCATCCATTTTCATAACTATCTTGTAAAACCAAAACCCTGTGTCCATCAAACAGTAACTCCCGTTTCCTCCTCTCTCTAGCCCCTGGCAGCCACCATTCTGCCTTCTGTCTCTACGATTCTGACGGCTTTAAGTACCTCATGGAAGTGGGATGATACAATATTTGCCTTTCTATGACTGGCTTATTTTACTTTGTTCAATGCCCTCAAGTTTCATCTGTGTTGTAGCATATGTCAGAATTTCCTTCCCTTTCAGGGTGAATAATATTCCATCGTACGAATAAACTACATTTTGTTTATTCATTCATCTGTCAATGGACCCTTGAGCTGTCTCCGCATTTTAGCTTCAGTGAGTAATGTTGCGGTGAACATGGGTTTACAGGTATCTTTTCGAGACCCTTCTTTCTTTTGAATATATACCCAGAAGTGGAATTGTTGGATCATATGGTAATTCTGTTTTTATCCTGAGGACTTGCCATACTGTTTTCACAGCAGCTATTCCATTTTACATGAATGCCAACAGTGCACAAGGGTTCCGGGTTTTCCACATCCTCACCGACACTTGTTTATTTATTTTTTAATGGTATTCATCCTAAAGGGTATGAGGCGGTATCTCACTGTAGTTTTGGTTTCTATTTACTTCATAATTAGTGATGTGTAGAACATCTTTTCACATGCTTGTTGGCCATTTTTATATATTCTTCGGAGAAAAGTCTATTCCAATTCTTTGCCCATTTTTAAATCTGTTTGTTTATTTTTTTTAATTTTTAGGGTTCTCTATATATTCTGGACATTAATTGCTTGTCAGATATAAGATTTGCAAATATTTTATCCCATTTTTTAGTTTGCTTTTTACTCTTTTAATTTGTCTTAAAAGACAAATTTTGTCTTTTGATGCACAAAATTTAAAATTTTTCCTGAAGTTCATTTTGCCTATTTTTCTTTGTTGCTTGTGTATTTGGTTTATATCCAAGAAATCATTACCAAATCCAATGTCATGAAGATTTTGCCTTATGTTTTCTTCTAAGAACTCTGTAGTTTTAGATCATACATTTAGGTTTTTGATCCACTTTGAGTTAATTTTTGTGTGTGGTGTTAGGTAAGGGTCCAACTTGATTCTTTTGCATGTGGACGTCCTGTTACCCCAGCACCATTCGTTGAAAAAGACTATCCTTTCCCCATTGAATGGTCTTGGCACCCTTGTCAAAAGTCTTTTGACCATATAAGTGACAATTAATTTCTGGGCTGTCCATTCTGTCCCATTGATCTGCATGTCTATCTTTATACTAGTACCACACTGCTTTGATTATTGTAGTCTTGTAGTAAATTTAAAACCAGGAAAGGTGAGTTTTCCATCTTTATTTATCTTTTTCAATATTGTTTTGGCTATTTGGGGGTCCCTTGAGATTCCTTATGAATTTTAGGATGGGTTTTTCTGTTTCTCAAAAAAAGTCACTGAGATTTTTCATTAAATCTGTAGATTGTTTTGGGTAGTATTGACATCTTAATAGTATTGGCTTCCAATCCATGAACTGGGATGTGTTTCCATTTATTATGTCTTCTTCAATTTCTTTCAGCAGTGTTTTGTAATTTTTATTGTACAAGTCTTTCAAGTCCTTGGTTAAGTTAGTTCCTAAGAATTTTATTCTTTGATGCTATTGTAAATGGAATTGTCTTTAGAATTTCCTTTTCAGATTGTTCATTGTTAGTGTATAGAAATGCAACTGATTTTTTTTGCAACTGATTTTTGTGTTGACTTTGTATCCTGCTATTTTGCTGAATTTATTTATTATCTCTAACAGTTTTATCATGGAATCTTCAGAGTTTCTAAACAAAGTTTACGTTGTTTTTTTGTAGACTTCAGTTCAAAATACTTTTAAATTTCCCTTTTGATTTCTTGAAAGAAAAGAGTTCATTGACTGATTGAATGTTTACAATGGTGTTACTTAGTTTCCAAATATTTGGGGATTATCCAGCTATCTTTCTGTCACTGGTTTCTAAGGGAACAAACCTTGTACGATTTGAGTTCTCTTAAGTGTATTGAAACTTGTTTTATAGATCAAAATATAGTCTTTGTTGGCAAATGTTCCACTTGCAGTTGGAAATGGGTGCAGTGTTGTTCTGTGAATGTCAGTTAGGTCAAGTTGATTGATAGTGTTCAAGATATCTATACCCTTATATCAGTCTACTGATTATTAATTATTAATGTAGAGAGTTGTTAACATCTCTAATGTTTTCCTCCTTGCATTCCTACCAGTTTTGCTTCATGTATTTTGAAGCTCTCTTATTAGGTGCTTAGACTTTAGGATTGAATTCTTCCTCATTATGAAATGAACTTCTACCCCTGGCCTGGTATATTCTTTGCTTTAAAACCCACTTTTTCTGATATTAATTTAGCCACACCTTTGATTAGTATTAGTTTGGTATATCTTTTTCCATAGTTTTACATTTCACCTATTTGTGTCTTTATATTTAAAGTGGGTTTCTGAAAGACAGCATATAGTTGGGTCTTCATTTTAAAGTCAAATCTTGGCAATCTGCATTTTTATTGACATGTCTAAATTTACATTTAAGTTTCTTTTTTTTTTTTTTTTTTTTTGTTTTTTTT
>CM052547.1:76077343-76094170 GCA_028533065.1 Trachops cirrhosus
AATGGCCGCCTCGCTGGGTCTGCCAGTCGCCACCCCCTGGCCAGGGCCCACTAGCCACTGCTGCTTGTGTGCCCAGGGTCTGCTAGGTCTGCCGGTCACCACCCCCTGGCTGGCGCCCACCAGCCACTGCTGATTGTGCACCCAGGGTCTGCCTGCTGCAGACTTGCGCGCCGCCCCGGGTGCTCAGCTCTCCGCTCTGCGTCCCTCACCAGGCCGAACTCCACCCCTCCTACCGGTCTGGATGAAAGTGTCTATTTTTAAATCCTTGGTTGTCCGACTTCCATAAACTTCAATTTTCTGTCAGTTATGGTTGTTATTTTGTTTCTATATCTTTGTTGTCCCTATCTTGGTTGTGCGAGGAGGCACAGTGCGTCTACCTATGCCTCCATCTTGGCCGAAAGTCCTCTAAGTTTCTTATTGATTATGGTTGTGTTTAAATCTACAGTCTTGCTATTTGTTTTCTATTTATCCTATCTGTCCTTTAGTTCCCTTGTCTTTTTGTTTTTTCTTCCTTCTTTTAAACAATTATTTTGTATAATTCCATTTTACTTTCTTTGTTGGTTCATTAGCTATAACCCTTTATTGTATTATTTTAGTGGTTGCTTTCTGATTTATTATATATACCTTTAAGTTACCATAATCTATCTTCAAGAGATATTACACCACTTCACATATAGAATCAGAACCTTACAATGATAATCTTTCACTTTCCAGATTTTGTGTTGTTGTATATTCTACTTTCACATAGGTTAAAAATCTTTTTTTTTTTTTTTAAAGATTTTATTTATTTATCTTCAGAGGGAAAGGGAAGGAGAGAGGGAGAGAAATATCAATGTATGGTTGCTTCCTGTGCATTCCCTGCTGGGAACTGGCCTGCAACCCAGGCATGTGCCCTGACTGGGAATCGAACGGTGATCTCTTGGTTCACAGGCCCTCACTTAATCCACTAAGCTACACCAGCCAGGGCAAAAAATCTTATTATACATGTTTATCACTTTTGTTTTGAACAATCAATTATCTTTTAAGTAGACTTCAATAATAAGAACAAAAGTCTTTTATATTTACCTGTGTAGTTACCATTTCTGATACTCTTCATTTCTTTGTATAGATACAATTTTCTGTGGTACCATTTCCTTCTGCCTGAAGTATTTAACATTTCTTATAGCTCAGGTCAGCTGGTGACGAAATTTTCAGCTTTTCTGAAATAATTTTGAAATGAAAATGAAAATTATTTTGTTTCATTTTTGAAAGAAGTTTTTGCTGGGTATAGAATTCTATGTTAACAGATGGGTGGGCCCTGCCCCCAGGATGATGCTGGGCAGGTAGGACAGGTGCTCTGACCTGTCCGTCCAGCCAGAGACACTCAGATTCAACATGTCCGATGAAACTGCTCTTCCTGTTGTTGATAAAAAAAAAATTCTAGGTTAACAGATTTTTTTGTTCAGTAATTTAAAGATGTTGCATTAAAGCCTGTCTTCTGGCTTGTATTGCTTTCAGAAAGAAGTCTGCGACACTTTTATCTTCATGTAACCTCTTCCCAGAACTTTGTTTATTCTCTGTACATAATGTGCCCTTTGGTTCTGTTGGTTTAAAAAAAATTATCAGTAGTTTTAAGACATTTGATTATGTTGCACCTTAGTATAATTTCCATCATGTTTCTGTCCTTGGGGCTCATTTAGTTTCTTGGATTTGGGGGTTTACATTATTTCATCAGATTTGGAAATTTTTGGCCATTAAGTTTTCCTGTTTTTCCCACTCTCTCCTACACTTTGGGGACTCCAGCTATGTGTATATTGAGTTGCTTGAAGTTGTTTCACTGATGCTCTGTTAATGTTTCTCTCTCTCTTTTTTTTGTCTTTTTTCTCTGTCATTTTGTATAGTTTTTGTTTCTATGTGTTCAAGTTTACAAGTCTCTGCATTGTCCAAGCTGCTATTAATCCAATCCACTGTATTTTTCATTTCAGACCTTGTTGTTTTCATATTTAGAAGCTTGATTTGGGTATTTAAAAAAATAACTGCCATGTCTTTGTTTCATGTACACAAAATGTCCCCTTCGTGTGTATGATAATAGCTGTTAATAAGTGATAATGTTTTAATTTCCTTTTATATTAATTCTGTCATTTTGGAGCCAGTTTCAATTCATTGTTTTTTTCTCCTTGTATGGTTCATACTTCCCTACTTCTTTGTATGGTTCATAATTTTTCATAGGATGCTAGAAACTGTGAATTTTGGGTGCTACATATTTTTATTCTTATAAATATTCATGAGCTTTGTTCTGGGATATAGTTAAGTTTCTTGGGAATATTTTTATCTTTTGGAGACTAGCTTTTAAGCTTTGTTAGGTGGGATCAGAGCAATGTTCAATCTAGAGCTAATTTGGCCCCATTCATAATGAAAAACCATTCTGAATATTTCATGGTGCCCCATGACTCATGAGGTTTTCTATTCTAGCTGTTGGGAATAGGAACTACTTCTGGTCCTGCATGAGCTCTGATGATTTATTCTCTATTTTGGATGATTCTTTCCCAGTCTTGGATACTAGTGTAACAAATTATTCCAAAACCTGCTGAATTAAAACAACAAACACTTATTATCTCTCAGTTTCTGTGGGTCAGAAATCTGAGCATGGCTCAGCTGAGTGCCTTTAGCTCAAGTCATCTCAGGAGGTTGTAGCTGTCTGCCAGGGTTGTGGTCTCATCCAAAACCTCAGCTGGGAGGGAGTCGTTTCCAAGCTCACTTACATGGCCATTAGCCCCTCACCTCATGAATGTCTCTGCGGAGTTGTTTTATGACATGGCAGCTTGCTTCCCTGGAAGTAAGAGAGAGCAACACAGAGCGTGCCTGAGGCAGAAGCTACAATCTTTTAAACCTAATCCAAAGCTACATCCCATCACTTTTGTTGTGTTGTTTGTTAGAATCAAGTCCAACCAACACTTAACGGGAAGTATTACAGGGTGTGTGGATACCAGGAAGTGTGGGGACCGTTGGGCTCCGTGCTAGAGGCTGCCTACCACTGTTGGTTTGCTAACATGATACACATGTTCAGTACCCAGCTGAGACTGAAGGGGGAGCCTTGGAAGATCTTCCGAGTTCCCTCTTGCAGCTCTCTCCTCCCTGGCATTCTGCTCTGTGAACTGTAGCTACTTCGTTCTCCCCAGAGTCTCAGTTGTATCTCATGAATTCAGAGAAAGCACTTGAGTTTCCCTTCCTGCACCATGTCCCAGGGAATCTCTAGGCAGTAAGTTGGGGCAATAGTAGGACTCACCTCCTTTGTTTTCTATCTTTCAAGACTGCGGCCAGATGGCCAATGTCTTGAAAACCACTTTTTTTCATACATTTAGCCTGATACTTCAGTAGTTTCAGGTGGGGGAGTAAATGTAGTCCATGTTAGTCCATTTGGCTTGAACCACAAGTCTAGATCTGTTTCTTTTATTTTAAAGTATATTTTATTGATTATGCTATTACAGTTATCCAGTTTTTTTCTCCCCTTTATTCCTCTCCACCCTGTACCTCTCCTCCCACCATCATTCCCCTGCCTTAGTTCATGTCTATGGGTCATACATATAAGTTCTTCAGCTTCTCCATTTCCCATACTGTTCTTAACCTCCTTCTGCCTATTTTGTGCCTACCAATTACGCTTCTTATTCCCTGTATTTCTCCCCCTTTCTCCCCCCTCCCCCTGATAACCCTCCATGTGATCTCCATTTCTGTGAATCTGTTCCTGTTCTAGTTGTTTGCTTAGTTCATTTTTGTTTTTATTTTTATAGGTTAGGTTGTTGATGGTTGTGAATTTGTTGTCATTTTACTATTCATAGTTTTCATCTTCTTTTTCTTAGATAAGTCCTTTTAACATTTCATATACTAAGGGTTTGGTGTTGATGAACTCCTTTAACTTGACCTTATCTGAGAAGCACTTGATCTGCCCTTCCATTCTAAATGATAGCTTTGCTAGATAGAGCAATCTGGGATGTAGGTCCTTGCCTTTCCTGACAAGGAATACTTCTTTCCATGCCTGTAAGGTTTCTTTTGAGAAGTCAACTGACAGTCTGATGGGAACTCCTTTGTAGGTTACTGTCCCCTTATCTCTTGCTGCTTCTAGGATTCTCTCCTTATCTTTAATCTTGGGTAATGTAATTATGATGTGCCTAGGTGTGTTTCTCCTTGGGTCCAGCTTCTCTGGGACTCTCTGAGCTTCCTTGACTTCCTGGAAGTCTAATTCCTTTGCCAGATGGGGAAGTTCTCCTTTATTATTTGTTCAAATAACTTTTCCACATGGTGTTCTTCTTCTTTTCCTTCTGGTACCCCTATAATTCGGATGTTGGAACGTTTCAAGATGTCCTGGGAGTTCCTAAGCCTCTCCTCATTTTTTTGAATTCTTGTTTCTTCATTCTTTTCTGGTTGGATGTTTCTTTCTTTTTTTTTTGGTCCACACCGTTGATTTGAATCCCAGTTTCCTTCCCATCACTATTGGTTCCCTGTACATTTTCCTTTATTTCACTTAGCATAGTCTTCATTTTTTCATCTAATTTGTGACCAAATTCAACCAATTCTGTGAGCATCCTGATTACCAGTGTTTTGAACTGTGTATCTGATAGGTTGGCTATCTCTTTGTGGCTTAGTTATATTTTTTCTGGAGCTCTGATCTGCTCTTTTGTTTGGGCTATTTTTTTTTTTTTGTCTTGAGGTACCTGTTATGTAGTGAGGGGCGGAGCCTTAGGTGTCCACCAGGATGGGGCAACCCATGTCACTGTGTTGTGACGCTGTATGTGGGGAAGGGGTCTGAGAAGGAACAATGGTGCTTGCTCTGCTCTCTGCCAGATTTCAGTCACTTCCCCAGCTTCCCACAAGCTAATTGGGCCCTTCTGATGCTGATTCCTGGGTGGGTTAGCTTGTGTACATTCTAAGGGAACGTAACCTAGGGAGAGAGACCCTGTGGGTCTCTCCAACGAACTCTCCTGTGAGGCTGGGGGTTTCTCTTGCTGCTGCCTCAACCTGCATGGGTGTTTTCAATCAGTGGTTTGAGGCTTTATTTCCCTGCACTGGAAGCCTGGGTTGTGTGGCCTGTCTTGCTCCCCAATTGTTCCTCCTGGTTTATCTGCACAGGAATGTGGGACCACCTGCTTTGCCAGTCACCACCTTGCCTACCTGGTCCTCCAGCCACCACCTTGCTGTGAGTCCTCTCCTTGCGCCCGACCTCGCCCCTCCTACCAGTCTGGATGAGTGTGTCCTCTTTAATTCCTTGGTTGTCGGACTTCCATACAGTTTGATTTTCTGTTGGTTCTGGTTGTTTTTTGTTTTTAAACCGTTGTTGTCCTTCTTTTGGTTGTGCAAGGAGGCACAGTGTGTCTACCTACACCTCCATCTTAGCCAGAAGTCTGAATGTTTCTTCTTTAACTCCTTGGTTGTCAGACTTCCATACAGTTCGATTTTCTGGCCATTCTGGTTGTTTTTTATTTTTAAATTGGTTGTTGTCCTTCTTTTGGTTGTGCGAGGAAGTGAAGCGTATCTACCTACACCTCCATGTTGGCCAGAAGTCTAGATCTATGTTTCTTAACAGCTGAGTTTCATTCTATTGTGCAGACATGCCATAATGAATTAAACTAATTACCTCTTACAAATATATTGGGTTATTTCCAATTTTTCACCTTTACCCTACTGTTGTGAATTTCCTGGTGTGTTTATCTTTGCATATTTGTGCAAAAACAGATACTGAGTAAATTCTTAGAAGACTGAGTCAAGTCATTGATCCAGCATGTACTGGCTATGCACATTTAAAATGTTGATAGATATTGCCAAAATGCCTTCTAAAGAGCTTATACTCAGGCCTTTTTATATGTGCTCTGTTAAACCAGGACCTTCTCCCTGTGCAGTTTGGACTTATTTCTGTTAATATTAACTTTAATAGTCGATTCTGAGAGTTTGGAGATCTGTTTTTAAAATTATCATTATTGAGCCCTGGCCAGATAGCTCCATTGCTTAGAGCAGAGTCCTGATACACCAAAGTTGTGGGTTTGATCCCCAGTCGGGGCACATACAAGAGTCAACCAATGAGTGCAGAAATAAATGGAACAGCAAATCAATGTTTCTCTCTCTAAAATAAATAAATAAAAATTTTAAAGCATTGTTATTGAGATTTGATTTTCATACAATAAATGCACACATTTAAAATGTGTAGTTCAGTGAATTTTGAGAAACTTATATCTGTTACAACCATGAGAATCTAAATATAAGATTCATCACCCCAAAAAGTTTCCTTGTGCCCCTTCCTAGACGGTCCCTACTCTTCATTCATGCTCCTAGTTAACCAACAATCTCCTTTCTATCTGTATAGAAAGTCTTTCCTGTACATTTGTCTTTCCAGGGTTTTATGTAAATAGAATCATGCCATAGGTACTGTTTTATGTCTGGCTTCTTCAGCACCGTGTTTTTGAGTACTTCGTTACTCCTTTTTATTTCTGAGGAGTATTCTCTTGGAGAACTTAATAACTCTCATGGAGGGCCTCTTATGTGCTGGACACTGTGCTAGGTACATAGCGCCTGCTTTTATCTGTCATTCTTACAGTTATCCTGCAAGGGTTCAAAGAGATTATGTGACTTGTTCACGGTTCTATGGCTGGTTATCCATTTGTCTTTTATTGCTGCCCCCACCCCCAATCCCAATTTAAAAGGCCAGATAAATGTGATCTGCTAAAAGGCATGAGCTTTGAATTAGATAGACCTGAGTTCAGATCCAGTCTTTAGCCTTTTGTGAGTGACTTAACCTCTCTGCTGCTCATTTTATCTCTTAAATGAGGCCAGTGACAATTTTCTGGATGCAATGGATATAAAGGCTCTAGCTCAGGGCCTAACACAGAGGGACAATACATGGACACCTCAGTGTTGGGGTTTTTTCCTTCTATTTTTCTTAATCTCCCCATGCACCAGACTAGCCAGGCAGGTCACTATGATATACCTCTAACTGCCACCACCACAACCCTCATGTATGGGAAGACCTGCTAATGTGTTTCCTTGTGCTTTCTCTAACAGAATCTTCTCCTGGGCAGAGATTTAAGGAATTCCAGATCAAATCATATCCTGTACAGGATTTTAGTTCTCTGAAACTTCTGCATCTCCAGAAAGCCTGGGAGCAACAGGGGACCAGCTTTGGTAGGAAGATTAATACCCAAGAAAGCAGTCTTCCAAAGCTCTTGGGCCCAAAGATCAAGTAAGCTTAGCTCTTGGCAGATAGAAGCGTCCATATTCTGGTTGAAAAGGATGATATAACTTACAGGGCAGGAATGTCAGGGATACTGGGGAAGGGGTGGAGGTAGCAGGTGCATCTTGACCCCAAAGGTTGGGGTGTGTGGGTAAGGCGGCTTGCGAGGTGCCAGGTTTGATATCCAGGAGCTGCATTCTCTGCCACTAACCCTCAGGGCCACTCTAGGTGGCCAGCTACTTCCTTTGTCAGGGAACCCATTTGAGGAAGAAGGGGCAGGACTGATCTTATAGCTCTGACACTCTGTGTGTTGGTGGGCCTTGAGCATCTTCAGAAAATTCTAACCATCCAAGGGTGGCAGTAGATAAGAGGCTTTGGAGTCATTTCAACCCAGGTTCACATCCTGGCTTGGCCACTTAATTTAACTCTGTCTCCCTGGGCAAGGAACTTGACCTCTGTAAACCTTAGTCTCCTTGTCTGTAGATAATAGTGTCTAAGTCTCGGGGTTGTTACAAGCCAGCAGTTAAATGAGATAATGATAACTATATCTAACGCTTATGGGATATTTTGCCTGCTACTGGATTATCTGATTTAATCCTCCTCACTAAAAACCCTATGGGGTAAGCATTAGTACTACTGTTATCACTCCCATTTTTCAGGTGAGAAGATCAAGGCACAGAGAGAGATTAAGTTACTTGTTTGAGCTCACACATGTAGGAAGTGGCAGAGCCAGGATTCAAGCCCAGATAGCTTGTTAGCACTGTCTTGTCTGGTACAGTTCTCATGATGGGGAAAGGTGGGTGCACTTTTGCCTCAGTCCACAGAGGCTGAGGAACAGGAAAGGGCTCAGTGGGCACCAGCCTAGAGGGAGCTCAACACTGGACCCAGAGGAACATAACAGTCCCCCCTCCCGCATTAAATATGGAATAAAAATATTGCAGCGCTACTGACAGTGGAATCAGCGTCACCATTTCCGAACCGCTGTTGTGCCCCTTTCCTGGAGCCTTCTGCCTGTTACCATTTCTAGCCTGCTTGCCTTCATGATGAGCATCCCGTGGCTTCTGAGTTTTTTCTGTGATGGATATTCTTTCTAAGGTATCCAGTGCTTGAAATCCTATCCCAGTTCTTCTGAAGGTAGGGGTGGAACAGACCCCATTTCTCTGCTATAAATCAGTAAGGGAAAAGGGGCAGGTTGGACCCAGAAGTGAAAAATGAAGGACATGCGGGGCCTGTGCCACTCACGTGCAAGTCCTGAGGGTGAGGGTGGGAATAGGAGCCAGGCTTATTGATGTGTTGGGTGAGTGCAGCTATATTCTCAGCTGACAAATAATCTTTTTCCTGCCTCCAATCCAAACAGCATAGCCTGTCTCTTCCTTCCACCTAGCCTGAGACCAAAGAAAGCACAACAAGATTGCCTGGTAAAATGAACCCCAGCATGAACAAAGTAGAGTCTCCAAGTCACCCATGGCAGTCTGTCTCTGTAAACAAACAAACAAAAACCACCTCGTCTCTGCCTTCTTCTCAAGAAGAGCCCCCGCTTTAGTTGTGCCCCTAAAGGCACCGATCTTACTCTTTGTCAAACAGTCTGTTCCATTTTCGGACAGTGCTCAGAAATTCCTTCCTCACGTTGAGCGTGTCAGCCAGCCTGGACGTCTCGCCCAGCAGGCCCGGTTCAGCTGCATGAGTTCGTTAGCCCCTTCTTGCACATGACAGCCTTCAGGGGTTTAAAGGGGTCCTGCCATCTTCTCTTCCAGGTATTCCCCTGTTAAACTTCTCCAATTCCTGAAGCCATCAGTCCAGGGCTTGCTTTTGGGTTTTCTCACTTCCAAGAGAGGGGAGGAAGATCTCATGTTCAGTAGAGTTGGAGCTGGTTATCCATGGCCTCATAAACTGCCTGTGTTACAAATGAGTTCTTTTTAACAAGTTGTCTAATTTCAGATCCAGGCAACCTCATCTGATCAAGTGTCCCATGATCAATACCAAGCATGGTGATCTTCCAAAGGAGGCGTTAGTGGGGACCTACATCAAGATCCACACAGTGGAGGAAGGAGAAGTCATTGTAAGAGTACAGAGAGCCCTGGTTATGATACAGTGTGTAACATGATGGGGCGGGAGTGTTAAATAATGACCATAAAGGTTTAAAAACACCCTGCTCTATACGTGGTGATCTTAAGGAGCATTATTGATTTTTTTAGATATGATAATTTAAGAATTACCATATTATGCTTATGTTTTTAAAAGAGTTCTTATATTTAGGAGACACATGTCAAAATATTTACAGATAAAATATGACATCTGGAACTTGCTTTAAAATAATTTAGAACTAAGGCAAGGGTGTCCTCACCCACTACTCCTATTCAGCATTGTATTGGAAGTCCTAGCTACTGCATTAAGACAAGAAGAGGAAATAAAATATATACATACTGGGAAGGAAGAAATAAAGCTGCACTTATTTGCAGATGACATGATTGTTTATGTAGACAATTTAAAGAATTAATAGCTAATAAATGATTATTGCAAAGTTGCATGGATAAGGCAATGAACAATTGGAATTTGAAATTACAAACACAGTACCATTTACAACAGCACTAAAAAGGGAAATACTTAGATATAACAAATCTAACAAAATATGTTCAAGGAAATATGTTCAAAATATATGAGGAAAACTATTAACTATAATGAAAGAATTCAGAGAAGATTTAAATAAATGGAAAGTATTCTATGTTCATGGATTCTATGATTCCAATTCTGTGACATTCTGGAAAAGGCAAAATCACAGAGATAATAAGATGATCAGAGGTCGCCCGAGATTTGGAGTTCAGGGGCAGGGATGAATAGGTAATGCACACAGGAGTTTTAGGAGAGTAAAATTATTCTGTTTGTTAACTGTAATGGTGAATTCAAAACTCCAAGAATTTGTGAAAACCCACTGGACTGTATACAGCACAAAGAGTGAACCTTAATGTATGCACTTTGTAAAAACAAAAGATGTCATCTGGGAGGTCAGGGGATCTCAGAAAGGAATAGACTGTGAGAGAAAAATCTAACCATATGACAAATGAATGAAACCACTTCAGTGAAGGGGGTGAGAGAAGAAAGTGCCGAAGACCTAAGTATTTGGAGATGCCTGGAGTCTGTAAGGCTAAAAGCGGAAGGAACTGCATTGTACTCTAGTTGATAAAGTTGTTTTCCATCAGTGTATGGATTAACAATCGATACTTCTGTACATGTATACTGAAATGGGCCAGTTAAATAAATGCGTGGTAGGAGCCAGGTATGTCACCACTGGAATGGAAATTTACAGATAAGCAAGGACAAGAGGTCAGAATGACCCATGTGATAATGGATCAGAGTTGAAGACATCAGTATGCACTCATGTTTAACTTAATATTGATATAGATAATTACATATAGAAGTATTTATCAGTATATGTGTAAGCATATACTTTTTGCCCTGTCAGCTGACAGGACCTAAAAGGAATGACATCCCTATAGCAATGAGCACACTTAGCACCAGATCTTGGTGTCTAATACCATTCTTCAACAAGAAGAAAGGGGCTCCTTGGGAAATGATTGATTTTAGAACTAGGGCAGGAAATGTTCAAGATGAACCTGGAGTGTTTTGTAGTGCCAGGAAGTGTTCAAAGTATAAGATAAACATCCATGAGGACATACCAATGCAATGCATAAATAATGAATAAATTAATTAAAAAAAGAGACAAACCTCTATGCAGAAGAATTCCAAATACTTTCTGTAGATACTCTGCCCTAAAGGAGAGTATGCTTATAACTCCCTGCTCCTCAGGTATGGGCTACACATAGTGATTTCCTTCCAAAGGGTACTGTATGGAAAGGGAAAAAATAACTTTACAGAAGCAAAACCTGAGAAACACTACCACAGGCAGCTGATCAAGGCCAACATCTACAGGGATAAGTCAGGTTGATAGTATGTCCCCTTGATATGACATGATAAAAATGGGGTATGTGATGAGAATGGCCCTCCATCTCTTCAGTCCTCTTCTTGGGCCCTGTGTGGAGTCGTCTTAGTCTGGAAAGCTTCTCCCTCACGTGTGCTCTTTCCAGTGCTCCTCAGTTACAGTGTCACCAGAGTCCTCGTCATGCCCTTCTCACCTGTGCGGTGGCAGGCTCTTCAATGCTTCTGCCCTGCTGGACTGTGCATCTTCGTACTGTCTGGGAGCCCCAGGCACTACCTCAGCCCATGGTGAATGCCAGTTGAATAGCTTTGAGCTCTTAGGAATCTTTTTCTTTTATTCAGTAAAATTCTGCCTCCTGCAACTTTAACTAGTTCCCTGCACCTCCCCCCACCATAGCCCATTCCCAAGAACAAAACAGAAGAAATCAGCTTCCTTGCCATGTGATGGCCCCTAAGTATTTAGAGAATGCTGTTTTGTTTTTCATTTGGCACGTATGGAACCAGGCACAGTGCCAATGCGCTGTTACTTATTTTCTTATTCAGGCAAAATACCCTCCATTCCTTCAGTTAGTCTTCACGTGCTGTGGTTTCCAGCCTTCTTACTGTCCACTTCACTGCAGTTTGTCAGTGTTTCTGAGTGAGATGTTCTGGACTGAACACAGGCACCTGAGGCCTGGTGCCTGGCCCATGAATGCCGCCTGGCACATTGCAAGGTGGAGGAGCTGGGGATGCTTGGCATCTGGGCAGAAGGAGGCACCAGAGGACAGGGAGGGCATTGTCCCATTTGGTAGATGGCAAGAGGAATGTGAGGCTATGTAAGATGGCAGAAGAACAGGATGCATACTGTAGAGGTCCTGCAATGCCAGAATAGGGGCCTGGGACTTGCTTCTCTAGGAAGACCTGGCTGGCTTGGGTGGGGCTCAGAGCAAGGGCCTGATTGCTTCATTCACCACGCAGAGCCCAGTGCAGAGAAAGGCCCCCACAAATATTTGTTAACAGGACCCTTTTAATGAAGATGCTTGTGGATATGCCTTTGGTAAGACCCTTTGCCTGCTTTTAAGGCTTTGGCTTTATTTGTAGGATAATGAATGGTGATAGCTGTTACTATTGCACTGACCAGAAGAGTGGAGATCACATTTTCCTCATTCTCAGGAGCAGGAGGTGGAGCTGGGTTGGACCTGGAAAAGCAGAGCTTGGGTCGCAGAGCTTGGGTCCCAGAGCAGATACCCAGGTGTTGAGCCAGGAGGCATTAGGGAATGAGTTTCTCCAGAGACCAGGCAGCCTGAGGCCTCAGAGATGGTCAGGACTGGGCAGGTCAGGGCCATGGACAGTGCAGAAGGAAGATGACACTGCAAGGGGGTGGTGTCTTGTTCTCATTTTGCTTCTAATTAGCCATCTGAGTGGCCTGGGGACATCACATTATTTCACTGAAGCTGTGTTTTCATCAAAAAATAAGGAAATTCACCCGAGTGAGTTTCCAGCTGTAATGTTCTGTGATTCCATCTGAGCATCATTAAGCAGTATTTCTTGAGCATCTATTGTGCTCCAAGCATTCTACGAGGTACCAGTGTCAGTGAGAAAACGGACATCACTCCTGACTTCATGGGGCTTACGATCTAGTCTGGGAATAGAAAATATACAGATAAATTAGCAAACACATAGAAAATTGCAAATTGCTGTTAGGGACAGAGTAGAAAGCTGGGTTGGGGGGGCAGGATTCTTAAATACGGTGGTCAAGGAAGGCCGCTCTGAGGAGGTGATATGTTAGCTGAGACTGGAATGATGACAAGAACAAACTATGGATAACCTGAAGCAAGAGTGTTCCAGATAAAGGAACAGCAAGTTCAAAGCCTGAGGTGGGAAAGAGCTTGGCACATTAAGGGGATTGGGAGGTGAGCAGTGTGGCTAGAAGAGTAAACAAGGCAGGGCAATATGAAGTCAGGCTAGAGAGCCTGGCAAGGGCCAGATAGCCCTGGCCTTAAGCTATTTGAAGGGTCTAAGCAGAGGAGGGGCCTGCTCCCCAGCTAGAGTGTTGGGGGGTGGATTGGAGGTGGGTATGAGTGCCAGAAGGCAGTGCTGTCCTTAGTGAGGCCCTGAACAGGTCAAGGGGTTCGAATACTGGCTTCACCACTTTCTGTTCTTAGGCAGGTTACTTAACCTCTTTGTGCCTTAGTTTCCTTGTAGTGCAGTGGTTGAAAGCATGGACTCTGAAAACAGACAACCTGGGTTCAAATCCTAGCTTTATTGCTTCCTTGCTGTTATGTTGGATTCCTTTCTGAACCTCAGCAGAATCCTCTATAAAATGAGGACTCACCTCATGGGGCTGTTGTGAGGGTTACATGAGTAATATACACAAAAGTTACAGGAGGGGCTGAAATTTAGTGAATGCTCAGTAAACTTAGCTGGTGCCATTGTCATTATATCATCATCATTGTTATCATTGTTAATTACAAGGTGTATGGCCTTTGACAAGTAAGTTTCCTTTCCTGAGCCTCATTTTCTACATTTAAGGATGATAATCCCTATCTTGTAGGGTGGTTGTGAGGAGGATGTATATATACACATACACACACACACACACACACACACATACATCTATACACATGTGTATATATTTCTACCATACAGTAGGAGCTAAAGGGCAGCCATTATGGTTTCTTTGCAAGGTCTGGCCCTACAGAAGGGGTTTCATGCTCACTGTATTAAGCGTAACTGACGTGTGAAGTGCTTCGTGTCTTCCAGAACGTCCTTACACACACCATCTTATTTGGACCTTCAACAGCTGTCTAGAACCCAAATGGTGGAGGGGGGATGCTGTTCCAAATCCCACTTCAGATCTTTCAAATCCAGAATCCTTCAGAGAGGGTTTCACAGATGGCTCAGGGAGGTGTAACTTGCCCAAAGTCACGTAACAAGTAAACCATTGGCTCTTCCTCCTGAAGTCAGGATTTTTCCCAATCCCAGTGGCCTTCTTAGAGTGGCTCTCTTGGTTTATGGCCCCCTTTCTGCTTAAGCCCTAAAGAGCAGGGCACTGGAGACTCTGGGGCCACTGACCTCCTCTTCCCTCGCGCCCTGAGTCTTAATAACTGCGAGTGCTGAGGGGTGAGCATTGGACTGGGAGTTCAGCAACAAGGGCTTGGCCCCGTCTCAGGGTGTCTCCTTAGAAGGGGGTTACACTCTCTGTAAAACAACCAGGTAGGCCTGTCGATTTCCACCCCCCTTCCAGATATAACCAAAAGGAATCCATACTGGGGAGACAAAGGGGCGTCATAAGCTGCAGAGAGGAGGCCAGTGGCCTCCAAAGTCTATGCAGGATGGAGAGAGAACTGAGGCTCTGTGGGAACACACACTTATGAGCCAAGACCTGCAGAACAGGGTGGGGGAGGGTGGTAGCTGCAAAGGGAAGCTCTAGAAGAGGAGTTTGGTTTTTGTCCCAATCCTAAGGAAGAGAAAACAGACTTCCTTGGCACAAGGAAGTGTTGAGATTGGATATTAGGGAAAACTCGTCTAAAATGCCATCCCCTGGAGAGTGACTCTGAGCACTTTCTGGGGAAGAGCCAGCTGCCTGCAGGTAGGACAGGGACAAACGCCTTAAGGGCTGTTCTAATTTGAGGAGTGGGAGGGTTGGATGATGTGGAGCAAAAGGAGCCCTGGACTCCTCCCTGTTATTTACTGAATGACCCTGGATGGATTCACTTCCCGTTCGCAGCCTTGTTTTCCCATCTAGGATATCTGCTAGTAGAAGCAGACAGTGTCTGAGGTCAAACGTTCTGGGACTTTTTTTTTCTCTAGGGCCTTCACCAGATCCTCCTGCCAAACAGCCAACTAGACACGCGGCCCTTGATCCTCCTGAGCCTGGGAGTTGAGTTGTTAACTGTGAGGAAGGAAAAATTTTGTGACCTGATTGACAGCGAGGTAACAGAAAAGTTGTCCAGGTTGGAGATCAAGTACCCCAGGTCAGTGCTGGTTGTGTGTGTACACCCCACCGGTCAAATGAACACAGCTTCACCTGTTGTTCTAGTAAAAGAAAGAATAAAATGCTAATAACTAATGCGGACAAGGGTGGGATGAAACTGGTCGTTGTTGCTAGACTCCAAATGGGCTCAATCCTTTGGACACTATAATTTTATTATGTTTCAAGGGCCATAAAACTGTTCCTACCCTTGAAAGCAATGGTCCCCCCATAAGTTTATCTTTATATAACTAAGTTATGGGGACACTGCGTGCATTAGGGTGTTCGGAGCAGCCTATTCATAACAGAGAGAAAACCACCACCACCACCCACACGTGGTATAAGGGGATAGTTTAGAAAATTGTGGCCCATTCACTTGGCGGAATGCAGCTGTTTCATTAAAATTACCAAGTTTAGCGGCTCTAATAGCAGAAAGGTAAATAGGTAATTTAATGATAATGAAAAGGGCAGGGTACAAAGTTGGGTTTATACTATGACTGTGCCTTTGTAAAACACAAGCAAAAAAAGATAAACATCTATCTTGAAAGAGTCAGTAAAAGTTTTTTTTTACTTTTACCTAGTTTTCAAATTTTCCTGAGTAAATACTTATAATGTAAGAAAAAAAACACTTTATTTTTTATGTGAAAATTAACCTATTGCTGATACCAAGTCACAAAACTGTTTTGATCTTACACTCTGTTACTAAAAAGTATTTGAGTGTATTTTCTCTAAGAATATATATGTCATATAAATAATATGTGCTAATTAATTTTTATGTATTATATCCATATATTGTACTGTATATCATATACATTATAAACATAAAAATAGATCTTTAAAAACAATAAGACAAAGATAAATATAAATGAAGTCCTACTATTTTTTCTTTTTTTATCTTCACCTGAAGATGTGTTTATTGATTTTAAAGAGAGAGAAAGAAAAAGAAAGATCTATCAAACCTCCCATATGTGCCCCGACCAGAGATCAAACCACAGCATTTTTGGTGTACGGGACAATGCTCCAACCGACTGAGCCACCCGGCCAGGGTCGAGTCCTGCTATTTTCTTTATATACTCCTACTACTTTCTTCATCTTATTCATCTGCCTGGGCGACATGCCCCCACACCCACTTTGGGACCTCCAGCCTCGACTCCTACAAGTCTTACTGCTGGTAACCCTGCCTCATCTCCTCCTCGCCAGATCCTTTCTGCTCTTGCTAAAAGTCAAATCTGGCTGTGTTACACTCCTGCTTGAAACTTTTCAGTGGTAGCCCGACACATGTAGCTCAGGTGGTTGTGTGTCATGGGCAAAGTGAAGGGTCACCATGTGGATATCCTCAGGGCACACGCCGGGTTGTGGGTTCTGTCCCCTGTCAGGGCACATAGGACAGCGATGTTTCTGTCTCACACACTGATGTTTCTCTTCCTCCACCCCTCTCCCCCTTTCTATAAAAATAAATGAATAAATTCTTTTTAAACAAAAAAACTTTCAGTGGTATCTCACAGCCTATAGGATACAGTACAGGCTCAATGCCACGTAAATGGCTCTTCAGAGTCTGACTCCTCAACTTCCTCGCAGCTCCTCCTGCCCCACCTCTAACCCACTTCAGCAACCCAGGCAGACGGCCTCATGGACCCTACACGTATCTGCCTCTGCCATTGTAGGCCTTTCTGCCCGAAATGCCATCCCCCAATCCTATCCCTCGTTTTCTAATAAGTCCCTGCTCATTCTTTAAGATTCATCTCCT
>CM052547.1:76094670-76152732 GCA_028533065.1 Trachops cirrhosus
GGGGCCCTTTAAGAGGAGTCTTTTGAGAATTCTGCAGTTTCTTCTGCCATCCCAACCCTCACTGGTTTTCATAGCTAGAAGTTATGGGGATTCATTTTCCTGGCACTGGAACCCTGGGCTGGGTGGTCTGGGCTGGAGCTGGGATCCCGCTCCTGAGGTATCCCTCCCATTTTTTATCCACCGCACATGGATGTGGGACTTCCCATTCCCGTCTCTGCACCTCCCCACCCCTCCTACCCAACTGGCTGAATGTGGCTTCTTTAGATCAGTTGTTTTTGGTTGTCAGACTTGACACACAGCTTGATTTTCTGACAATTCTGGGTGATACCTGTTTTGTTGTCTCGTATTTTTTGCTATGGTTGTGAGCAGTGCGAGGCATGTTTACCTATGCCTCTGTCTTGACTGGAAGTGAACCTCCTGTGCAAATTTTTCTGTGGACACTTGTTTCCATTTCTCTTGGGTATACACCTAGGAGTAGACTTGCTGAGTCATTAAGTTAACTCTGTTTAACCTTTTGAGGAACTAACTGCCAGGCTGTTTTCCAAAGTGGCTGCACCAGTTTACATTCCCATTATTAATGTATGGGAACCCCCGTCCCAGTATTTTCACATCCTCATCAACACTCATTATCTGTCTTTTTAATTATAGCCATTCTAACGGGTGTAAGTGGTATTTCACTCTGGCTTTGATTTACATTTCCCTGATGACTCCTAGTCACATATGTAATTTAAAAATTTCAGTAGCCACATTAAAGAAGTAAAATGGGTGAAATTAATTGTAATAATATATTTTATTGAATTCAGTATATCTAAAATGTTATTTCAACATGTAATCAACATAAAAATTATTAATTAGGTACTCTACATTCTTTTTTTGTTCTAAGTCTTTGAAATCGGGGGCATGTTTTATACTCCCAGCACATCTCTAATTCGGAATGGCCACACTTCAGGAACTCAGAAGCCACACGTGGCTCATAAGCATGGTGTGGAACGGCACAGGTCTAGGGGAAGAAAGTGTAGCAAGGTAAAGGCGGCAGAGAGAAGAACCCGGAAAAAGGCACCGAGGTGGAGAGCACCACATTGTGTTTAGGGATTGCAAAGAGTGGTGGGAGGCGAGGCTGGAGGGGCGGAGGGGCGGAGGGGCAGGGCGGAGCAGGCGTGGGACCCTCAGCATCTGTGCTCTGCCTTCAGTGATGATGATATGTGCCGGAAGTTCCTCATGGAGAATAGCTGGAATGTCTTTCGGAAGGACCTGGTGAGGCTGCTGGTAGAGCCTCGCCAGCATCTGCCGCTCACCCACATCCAGCGCAAGAAGAAAGAAATCTACACCCCCAAGTCTCTGACGCTGGACTTGTACAACCTCGACAAGAAGACTAAATGTCGTTATCCCATTTTTATGGCACAGCAGAAATGCCTCCCCCCACTGAGGATTGTCCAAGCTATCACACCGCCCCGGCACAAAATCCAAGAACTCCTGCCTCAGTACAAGAATGCCGGTGTCCTGCTTTAAACCCAATAAAGGATGTAGGTTTGTCCACCGTGTTTCCTGAATGACCACCTTGGGAGTTGTGCGGCTTGGAGTGGGGGGGGATGGGGGCTGAGCTGAGGGTCTGGAGAGGTGTCTGAGGGCAGCAACTGGGGCACTGTCGCCCTTGACACTTACGGAGCTGAGTGAGTAGATGGTCAGGAGGCTGGGTGTGGAGTCACTGCGGACGGTCTTAGGGTGGGAGGATCTTATCTATCAGGATGGATGGGAGACTCAGAGGGGCTCAGATCAAAGTGAGCAAGACAGATTGTGAACTTAAATGCTTTCCAAGGCCAGACAAGCCATCTAAAGGGGCACAGCAGAAGGACTAGGGAGGCACCAGGGGTGGCTGGGACTGGTGTGCACTGTCCCATCCCGACGCAGCAGCTGCTTCTTGGACCCAGTCAGTCCACGCCATGCCAGGAAGTAAGTGCAAGGAAGTCGGGCCTGTTGCTGCTGGTTTATTTTTCAAGAGAACCAGGAAACCCAGTATTTAAGAAGATTCCCACTGGTTTTTAAATGTGAGCAACTAATTCAAATTGTTTTTGAAATACCGTGTTAGGCAAACAAAACACATATGTGGGCTGTGTTGGACCTGCAAACTGCTATTCTGCCAATGCTCACCAAGTACATTTTTCAGACTGCCAGGGACTGGAGAGAGATAGGACTGTGGAGGGAGGCGTAAGAAGCCAGAGAGGGAGGGGTGGGAAGCATGACAGGAGCAGCGTCCTGGGTCAAGAATAAAGAACAAGAAGCCTGAGAGAGAGGAGGCAGCGTCAAGAGAGAGGAGGTGGCTGGTTGGACTTAAAGAGGGCTCCTCAGTTCTTCAGGGGAGGGGTGCTGAGTCTGAAGCCAGCTGTCACTGACCTGAGCTGGCTCTCCTGTGGGTAGCCTGGGCCTAGAACTTAGAGTTCCTGCCTCCTTTTAGCCTCAGGAACACACACCCAGTGCCCAGTCACCTCTCTGCCTTAGGAAACCCCATAGTTTAGCTCAGACAGTGCCAAGGGGCCTGGTGGAGGCCGTGACAGCACAAGAGCCTGGCCTGGCCACCAGGAGCAAGATGAACTCTCTCCCACCCTACACATGCCAACACTCACCCTTCCCCACCCCTGTCAAGGAGTGGGGTCTGACGGATTTAGTGTCGAGCTGGACGTCGGGAGCTCTGGAGAACCCGGCTCTGTTTCCATCTCACTGGACCCCCTTGAGCACCTTGAGTCCTTTACCTGCACCCCAGGTTCTCCAGGGGCAAGGTGAGCAAGTTGGGCAAGATCAATGGTTTTCATGAGTGAGGGGTGAGTAGAGTTTGAAAAGCATATCAACATCCTTTTGTATGTTGAATTCAAAAGAAAAAGCTATGTTGCACAGCAAAGGAGAAGGAGCATGGCGTTTTTCTGTCAGAAGGGGTATGGGTGTAAAAGGGTAGAGGAGCAGTGTGGATTAATCATCTCGACTTCCCTGATAGCCCCAGAAGGTCAAGGAGTTTGAGACATCTGCGGTAGTCCTGGAAGGGCTCTCTGTGACCTACAAGGATGGGGTAGCACTGTTATGGAACCAGGCAAGTGGGAGTGTCTGACTTTATCTGGGATCTCTTTACAAGTAGGGGTATGGCTGTAAACTGATGGTGCGTACCTCTCGTTCATTCATTTGAAATTTGTTTGTTAAGCACTTGCTCCATAGCAGATTCAAAGGAGGATAACAGGCAGCCTCTGTTCCCTCTTATTCTCTAGTCCAGGAGCCAGCAAACCCTTTCTGTAAAGAGTCAAATAGTAATGAGTTTAGGTTTTGCCAGGCAGTCTCCGTTGTAACTACTCAGCTTCGTATGGTGAAAGCAGCTTTCGTGTTCTAATAAAACTTTACTTACAAAAACAGGTGGCAGGCCAGATGTGGCGTGTTGGCCATAATTTGTTTACCCCTACTCTAGGCAACAGGAAGCCCTTAACGGTTCCTGGGCAGATACGATGTGGGGAGAGAAGCTTATTACTGAGCACTTATTCTATGACAGCATCTGGCTAAGCGTCTGACTGTGGCATCTGATGACCTTTGGGCTAAGATCCCAGTTTCACCACTGAACGGCTGTTGAGGGTTAAAAGAGTTGGTACATGTACCGCAAAGTGGAGGACTGTATTCACCAAGACCCCTGGATCCCGCTTTTTGGAAAGTGAGAGAAAAAAATTTCCAGAACAGGAGGCGGATCCTGTTTCCTAGGAGAGTGGTGGGCAGCAAAACACACTAACTAGAAGGACAACCTGAGGGAGAAGGCGCTGTGTGGGGAGACAGACGCAGGGGGCTGGCCTTCGGGAAGTCTTGAGGGCAGCAGAGAAAGAGCAAAGCTTTTTCTGAAGCCACTAGGTAACAGAAGAACCCCAGAGTGAGAAATGTCTAAAGAGAACTTCAAAGGGCTTTTCTGTGCATTGAGAATGTGTTTCTCCTTTGGCATTTTCTTGAGAAACCAAATACACATTTGAATAGCTCTTAATTAGGCTCAGACAGTACCGCTGTTTGACTTCAGTAACCAAACGGACAGTGGGCAGCAGGAGGCCCCAGCTATATTTGGGTTACACATGTGCAGTCCCTGGTACAGAGTAAGCACTCCACACACACTAGATATTATTAGCACCTTTTTGACTGAGACCAGTTTGGCCAACCGGAGACACTCTTCCCCTTTCAGTGGAATGGGAAACCAAGGCTTTGGAAGGCTAAGCCTTCATCACCAGTGATAAAGGCCCTCTCCAAGAGGTTTGGGGAGAGGTGGTCCTGGCTGGCATCTTGCCCAACCCCCACACTCTTCACCAAGTGGAATGATTACTATCAACATTAAGGGGCAGCCCTGGAGGGAGAGGACACAGGCAGGACACCAAAGCATCAGCATGCATTGTGGGTGAGGGTGCTGTTGCAGGAAAGATGGGTGGGACACTGTGGGGAGGGCTGTGATTGCTTGTAAGAGTGAGAGAGCCTCCTAGCTTCCAAGCTGAGCTACAGAATGAGCGGTGGTTCTCAAGTCTCCCTCTCCCTCCCCCACATACACCCATGGAGCAACATGGAGCGAGGATGGGGATCAGGCAGGGGAGGGCAAATCGGGATTTATTTGCTCACTCAGAGAAGCAAATATGATACCCCTGGCACAAGTGTTAGCAACAAACTATGTCTTGAGTACTGCAGAGGCCCTCACTGCCCACCTGGGTACAGACACAGGGGTCAGGAAGCCCACAGTGATCTGACACGAGGGAGAAGGACCCAGGCTCAGGTACCGGGTGCCCAGCATGTGCCAGGCATTATGTCAGGCACTCAACAGAGGCCATCACTTATCCTGAAAATATGTCCTGGCAACTCTCTAGGGGGCATTATCTGTAGGAGACCGCTCTGCGTGGTGTGGGCCCAGACAGGACCCATGCCCACAGATAGGTTCTCCCGTGGGGAATCAGGCCTGCATTGTACCTAGACTGCTATGAGACTTGCTTTTGCTAAAACTCCTTCACCCTGGATTGGGGCCCCAAATGTTTACTGCATATCTCTAAAGTAACTTCCTAAAGTCTGTGCTAAACCTCCCAAGTATGGAGTGTAACCAGTTCAACCACTTTTCCCCTTGATCTGTAACATCCTTCTCTTTGAAGTAATTAGCAACTCTCTTTCCTTTGTTATCTGTGAAAGGTAATCAGCTACAGTGAACCTGTGCATAGTAAATGAGGACCATCATGTAATGTACCCAGAAAAGCAACAAAAGCTTGTCAAGGCAAGGGCCAAGGCTTTTCTCCTCTTGAGAGAGAAGCTGTGCCGTCCCTTTTCCTCCACGGGACTTGGTAGTCCGTGAATTTGTCGTGTCTCATCCACAATGTCACAGACCCCACGAGCCGGGGTCCGCATCCATTATCCCCATTTGACAGAGGAAGAGCCTGAGGCCCAGAGAGGCAAAAGCCCGTCTAAGCTCCCTGGACAGTCAGGCGGCGGTTCCAGGGACTCCCTGGGCCTTCTCTGCACCCCAGTGCCCTCCTAGGTAGGCAGCATTATAGTGTATGCACTGTCACACCATGTTATTCATCCAACCCACATGCGCCACCTGTTTTCAAAAAAGCAATTCTGCGTACACAACCCAGGAACTGTGCTGGAGAGAATATAATCACCCTCTGGAGTGATTTTCCATATGTAAATAAGCACAGTCATACTTGGAGAGGCACACCCAGGCCACTGGAGCCAAAAATATAGCCCCCAGCACTAACAGCTTCCACTGTTTGAGGAAAATGAAAAAACCCACTTGAAAAATAAACATGGGAGGCGTTGCCAGTATTTGTTATAGGAAGTGTTTAAGATCTCATCTTGGGACTGGAAGCAAACGCATTCTTTAAATCCTCTATTCCTTTTCTATAACTCACGGAAAAACCTTACCTCCTAGTTACGGGAAGTCTAAGGGGTGAGGTGGGTCACTGCAACCCCCAGAGGACCACCAGAGGCCATTTTGCTGTGGTGCTTTTCTGCTCTTTAGGGATTTAGGGGTTGAACCACAAGGGTGCTGAGGGCCAATCACTGGTTCAGAGGTGACAATGAGGTTGAGTAGTTTCTAGGTGCAGAAAGCTGAAATGAGGGTTTTTCTTGGCTGCTGAAGGCTCTGGGCTTCAGCCCTGGGAGAGAGCTGGGTGCAGGGGGAAGGTGGTACGTCGGATGTGTGCTGAGTGCCTTTCAGCCAGGCTCCTTCCCTTCCTGGAGCTTCACTGCTATCATTGTGAATCTGAGGGGTCCAGGAGGTGTTCTTCAAGCCTCCCTGCAAACCCACGGCTGTGCAGGGCCCCTGACCCTCTCTCTTCTTTTGCACCCACCTATTCTCCTACTTCCAAAGCCTCCCCACCCTCAACAGAAAGTCAGAATCAACAAGAAAATGGATTACTGAGACCCTTGGTGAAGTGTGAAAATGAACTGTGGTTGAGATCATGGTATTATATTAATGTCAAATGTCCTGATGTTGGTAATCGTGCAGTGTTTATGTAGGAGGATCTCCTTGTTTTTAAGAAGTACACACTTCAATACTTGGCCACTAAGGGAGATGATTTCTTCAACTTTTGAATGCTTTAGAAATATGTTTGTATATTTAGAATGGCAAAGCAAATACAGCAAAGTGGTAACAATTGGAGAATCTGGGTGAAGGGTATTTAGGAGTTCTTTAAGCCATTTTTTCAATTAAAAATTATTTAAAATCATATAGTACACATAAAATTTGCCCTCTCAACTATTTTTAAGTGCAGAGTTAGTTCAATGACATTAAGTGCATTCAGTGTTGTGCAACCTTCACCGCCATCCATCTCCAGAAACTTTTCATCTTGCAGAACTGACACCCTGTACCCATTAAATAATAACTCCCCTTCCCCCTCCTCCCAGCCCCTGGGAACCACCATTCTACTTTTTGTCACTATGAATTTGATTGCTTTAGATACCTTATATAAGTGCAATTACGGTGCTTGTCTTTACAAATAAGACATTTGCAAATGTCTCATTTCGCTTAGCATAATGCTCTCAGGGATTATCCATGTTGTAGCAGAAGTTCCTTGCTTTTTAAGGCTAAATGATATTCCATTATACATATACACCATATTTTGTTTATCCATTCATCTGTCTGTGGACACTTGGGCTGCTTCCACTTTTTGGCTGTTGTGAATAATGTTGCTGTGAACATGGGTGTGCAAGTATCTGCAAGACCCTGCTCTTAATTCTTTTGGTATATACTCAGAAATGGAATTGCCGTATCATGTGATAATTCCATTTTTAATATTTTGAGGGACCGTTATGCTATTTTCTATAGTGGTTTATGTCATTCTTGAAATTATAGTGTGACATTATTTCAAAATAAAAAGTATAGATGAAAAAACAAAATACAGAGGGAGCTAATACAGATATGAATAAATATTAGCTCTAATTGACTTTGCAATTAGGTGATAATAGATTTTAAAATCTGATGATAAGCTCCCTGATATCCAAGGGTGAAGGGAAGCATGTTCTTTCACTAGCAATTATATAGTTAAGACCAAGAAGCAAAGGGAAGTAGTCAACGTGGATTTTTGTATAAGCATCAGCCATGATGATTATAAAATCTGGCTTTGAGCTTCCTGATGGTCAAGGCAAAAAGAGAAACATGGTATTTTATTATTTGAAAGGAAGAATCTGCTCAGTCCCTCAGGAGAGTAACAAAGTTTTTCTTACCCTGGGAGGTTGGGGAAGTTTATTCTCACTCCTTTTTTCATATGTGCCTTCTACTCACTTTACCGTATGTTCACTTTTTGGGTGGTACCTTAAATTAGGGGCCTGCCTATTCTCCTTGATTCTGTACTTCTCAGGTCCATTCAGATACCACAAAGTTGGTAGGTAGAGTGGTTGGCTGCAGATGAGGGCTGTTCCCTCCTTATCCCTTATTGAAGGCTTGTCACAGGGAAGAAGGCAGTGGACTCAGCCTTTAAGCACTAACGACACTGATCATCTATCATTTTGATGGATAGAAACTGACACCGTATCTTTTCCTGAGAGCAAGTTTTTATCTTAAAAGATAACTATCAGGAAGTCCTTCTTCTTGTCATAACTTAAAACTCACACTACCTTTAAAGACTTGTTTTGTGTAAGGTGGAGATGGAGAGGAATTGCTCATAGCTTTTCTGGAAGTCTCCTCCTAACTAAGCCAGTCCTTTTCCTGTCCGTCTGTCTGATTTTACTGACATCACAGAGCAGGATTATGAGCAGGAGTTACGGATTTAGGTCACTTTGCTGCAGATAACTGCATGACATTAGGTAAGTGACTTCTCTTTGCCTTAGTTTCCCCTGGTAATAATAAAAGCATTTGTTCCATAAAGTCATGAAAGTTAAGTAGTCCACGTAAAATACTAAATTCAGAATTCGACTCTCAGAAAGCAGATGCCTGAGGTGGGAGGAAAAGGGGCAGACGGGGACAAAATGGTACAGATACTAGGCGCATGAGCCCTGCAGACCAACGGGGTGGCCAGGCCAGCCCTGCCCACAGAGTGAAATTGAAAAGTCCTCCCTACACACTGGCATTTCTCAGTTTAACAGATCACAGCCGCTGGGGGATTTGCACATGTAAAGAGCGCTCACCAACGAATCATTCTGCCTTCACACATTGTTCTGGTATCATACAGTAACTACCTGCTCATGGGGTCCTCTGCCTCTTTCAGAGAAGACCCCTGGAGCTTCTCTGTTGGCTGCCTACTTCTTCCTCTTGCTCCTCCTCCTCCCTTTATGCCAGTGTGTGTCCTCTGACCCTCAGCCTCCACGCTCCTGGGCATCTCCATTAGATAGGGAGGCGTATGGGAGCTGATAGGACGGGACTAAAACCCAGATGAATTTAATCAGCATTATCTCCAATCAGCAGATATGCTTTGGGGAGAGGGAGTTTGGTCAGGGTTTGGATATACAGTACCAAACCACACAAAGCCTTTGGCACCAAGATTGTATTCCGGATTGATAGTCAAAGGAAACAAAAAGGGCACAGGAAAAATCAGGGTAAGTGGGGGATGCAGATGGGTTAGAGGTTCCTACTTTGTGGAAGGCAGTCGGAGAAGGCCACTGCAAGATTATGATGTTGGTGAGCACAGCAAGTGAAGAAATGGGCTGTGCAGGTACATGGGGGAGGAACCTCCCAGGCAGAGATAGGGTGTGCAGCCTGGCTAAACAGCGGCCATAAGGTTGGTGTGGCTAGAATGGAGTCAAAGGAGAGAGACATGAAAGGAAACAGGGCGGAGGGGCCTGGGGCCGGCTCATGATCATGTGAAGGGAGCATGTGGGAGGTTCTTAGCAGAGGAGTAATATGATCTGTACAGAATTGGGGTTTAAGTGCAAAGTCGGAAGGGGGAGGTGGGGTGAGGGTAGTGACATAATCCAAGTAGGAGATCATGGTGGCTCGGATCAGAGTGGCTGCGGTGGTGTGGTGATGGGGCTGATCCTGGACATATTTTGATGGTAGAACTGATGAGAGTTTGCTGATGGACTAAACATAAGGAATGGGAGAGAGGAGTCAAGGGTGACTCCAAAGATTTTAGTTTGAGCAAGCAGAGGGTGGAGTAGCCATTTCCTGAGTCAGAGAAGGCTGTGGTGTAGAAGTACATATAGGGGTGGGGGTAATTTTTTTAAAGATTTTACTTATTTTTAGAGAGGAAGGGAGGGAGAGAGGGAGATAAACATCAATGTGTGATTGCCTCTTGCATCCCCCCTTACTTGGGATCTGGCCCACAACCCAGGCATGTGCCGATTGGGAATCGAACCAATGACCCTTTGGTTTGCAGGCCATTGCTCGATCCATTGAGCCACACCAGCCAGGGCGGTTTTCTGTTTTATTTAACATGTTATACTCTGTTATTATCATTCTGTATTTTGATGCAAAAGTTGTCATATTTGGCCAGTGGAAGCCACTTCGAGCTGGCTTCTGTTGTCCTTTCCACATGTTCCTATCATTTTCTGAGCACTTCCCTTGTTCTCTGCCACATGCTCTTCCAGGATCATCTTGCACTTTCCCTGCCGCAGCCCTGGAATTAGCCATTTCTCCACGGACCCTTTTTCCTTTTAGCAGAGAATGGTACTTAGAAGCTTTTGGCCCTGCCTCTGCTGCTCATGAAATTTGTCTTTGAAAGGCCCAGCATCTAGAGGGGCAAACCTCATCAACCACACCCCTCATTTACAGATGAGGGGACTGAGGCCCAGACAGGATCATATGGCCGTTTCCCAGGGAGCTGCAGAGATGAGAGCCGAGGCCTCTGACTACCTACCTACCCAGAGTTCTTCCCCTGGCAATAGGTATTGCTAGCTATGAGGAGTGATCCCAGTGGGGCTGTTCCCTCTCTGAACCTCTTTCCTCTTCTGTCCAGTGGACTAACTTTGCCCTAGGGGCCTAGGACAGCTGTTCCGAGTTCTAACCTTGACTTTTAGCTCGTTATGAACCTTACTCTCCCCCTGCCCTGCTCCACCCTGGAGACCTTTATGTGCGAATCCATGTTAAACTGCAGAGCAGAGCTTCAGCTTTTATCTCCAGCTCTAGTAGATTTGGAGCTTGCAGACTGGTCTCAGCCTGGGATGAGCTGTCCAAGTGCACCTGGTTCTCCCCCTTCGGAACAGGGATTCAAGACGTATGTGCCTCCCTGAAGCCCATCTCGGTCAGCTGACACCTGTCTCATACAGGCATCCACAGGAGAGATGGGGTGGAGACCTCACCCTGGACTGAGGTCATGGGACAGACCTGCTGTACCTGCTGTCACTCGTTCCCAAGCCACCCAGGTTATCCCTTAGGCACCTGAGGAAACACTACCTCCCCACATTTGAAGGCATGTCCTGAGCCTCACCTCAAAGCTGGGAGTGAGAACCACGCTGGTATCCCGTTAGAGGTTTTCTGTGCCTGACTTGGGGTGGGTGGTGCTGCATCTGACTCGCACCCTCTGGTTTGGCCAGCTATGAAATGACCTTCCAGCCTGGGAAGCCAGCCATCTAACCAGTGCCTGTAACAATGCCGAAAAGGCTGAGCATGTGTCCTTTGCATTTGAGACATTTCCTAAACTTGGGTGATTTGTCCGGCATTGTGATGCAGAGTGGATTTATGCCTGAACTCAATCCCAGAGACTCAAACAACGATGATTCAAGTGGGGTCCACGAGTACAAGGCACAACAGGGGATGCAAGGGAAAGAGACTTTTTGTGACATTTGGTTCTGGCACTTTAATTCTCGGGTGTCAGGTTCTCATAGATAAGACTGTATATAAATTAAAATTTGAGTTGGGCAATTTGAATTGCTAAGTGAAAAATGTAGAAAGGGCACGATAGGCCAAAGGAATAGCTTGAGCAAAGTTGGAATCGCCAAAGTACAAGGTTACCTCGAAAAACAGCAGAGCTCCCAGGGGAGGTAAAATCTGTGTGTTGGAGGAAGGTGTCTTAAGAGGTCAAACTTCAGATACCGCAGGGCCAGAGCATGGAGGGTGTGAACTCCGTGCTTCTACGGATTATGGTAACTTTACAAGTAATGAAGACTTCACATAGGTTTTTTAAGTAACATTTATTTTTTAAAAGTTAACAAGTGCATATAATAGGAAACTGAAAAACACAAGAAGCAAAGAACAAAGTCATCCATAACCACAAGCAGTTTACAGTTTGACATGTCCTAAGTCCCCTGTGTATCTATCTACACAACTAAGCTTCCATTTTGTGTAATTAAGATCATAAAGTTATGAATCATGCTTTTTCACACATCATGAATATTTACCATTTCAAAGTCTCAAAACTATGAGTATTCTGATAACCAAGAATACACTATACCAACTCAGTGTGGATGACAAAAAGTGTAATCCTACCTTTCTTGGTGACAAAAATTTCATAAAGGACAAAAACAGCAACAGACAAAGAGATTGGCAAAGTTACAATTAGATAAAGATATTGGCAAAGTTACAATTAAAATAATGCATTCCCTTAATGTTCAATTAAAAATGAGACACAAAGCAACAGAGTACATAAAATACAATGCTTCTAAGAGAATTCATTATGATCTGTACTTTTAAAATATTAGCAAGGAGGCAAGTTTTGACCGAAATACTTCACAGCATATTCCTACAGGACAGCCGAGAGATGCACACGCGCCAATGGTTACCATCACAACGTAGCCACGAACATCCACATCCACCCTCCCTCGGCCTTCCTCCTGCCCCTCTGCTCCCAGCCCAGTGAGCAAGTCCTTATGTCCGTTTCCGAGATGGTTTAACAATTCCACGTCCAAGATGCTTCCTTTCTATCAACTGTAACAAAAAGCTATTTACAAACTGGTTAATTCAGTTAACTAGCTCTACTTTTTATCATATACTGTCACCTCAGGACATCTAAAAAGCTCAAGATGTTGCAAAATAATGAACCTTGTCCACAATAAACACAGGTAGTTTACAAAAATGCACATACAGACCTATGGTTATAACCTAACACTTTCTACTAGATATAGAGATACTAGCAAAGAGCCCTTCCCTTCACCCTTCCTCTTTTCCCGTCCACCATTTCAATGACTAAATACAGGGCACGCCTGCCTAAAAACTAACAAAAGGGCATTTATAAAGGGATTACTTTACTACCTCTACTTTTAATATATTTCGGGCATTAAGACTTGTTTATCCTTGAATATATAGCAATATTAACTAAAATCACATATGTAACAACGGTTAGACAATCTGAATTTGTCTAGACTCAGGGGCACAGAACCTGTCTCTCTGTACTTTCTTCCCTCCCCCGTGAACTGTCGGCATACTCTCCAAGATATCCACGCCTGACAATTCCATTCCCAAATACAATCATTCCTATGAATTAAGAAAAAAATACTTAAAGGATGTTACTTTAACCCTTTTTAACATATGCTGTGCATTTCCAAACATCTAGAAATACCAGACGTTTCAAACAGGGATCTAAGTTTGTTCACTACACGCACGCAGAGCAGCAGTGAATAAACCACACACAGAGGCTGTAATCCGAGTATCTTCTAAATAGGAAGGAACATTCTGGCCTAGAACTCTTCCTCTGCTCCTCTCAATCAACCCCGTGGACAAGTGTAAGAAGCATCCGTAATGCTTAGAGGGTGTTTTAACAATTTCACTTCCTCAAGTTCTCAGAAGTCTTTCCTAGGAATTTAACACAAACTGTACACAATGTATTTGTCTACTAACTACTTCTGTCATACACTGGCAACCTCTGTAACATCTAGAAGGACTAGATGTTGTTAAGTAGGACATTTGTCCTTCATATACACTATATACACAGCTAAGTAAACAAAATGCACAGGCACACGCGAAGATGGTTAATCTGGCCTAACTCTAAACATACTGGTATAGAGCCCTTTGCACTTTCCTCTCCTTCCCCGCTGAACCAGCACAAATATAGTAACGTGTACTGCTCAGAGGCGGCTTGATCATTTTGATCATCCCATTTCCAAAACAGTATTTAAAATGAATTTTAACAAAAGGATATCTACAAAACGTGTTATTTTACTACCTCTACTTTTAACATACTTTGTGCACTTCTAAACATCTAGAAAGACTAGATGTTTCAAAAAAGGACTTAAGTTTGTCCACTATATACACAGTAGTGTTGAATAAACTACACACATGTAACGATGGTTACATCTGAAAGTGCCTTCTGCACAGGAACATTCTAGTCTGGAACGCTTCATTTCTCCTTGTTCCTCCTGTCTGCCGTCAACCCAGCGGGTCGAGTACAGGCACATGTGTCACACTTAGATGTGATCTCACAATTTCATTTCCGAAAGTCCTTTTCAGAAGACGGCCTTTCAGTGAATTTTAACACTAAGTGTACAAAATGTGTTAGTTTACTAACTCTACTTTTGTCATACATTGGCAACCTCTTTAATATCTAGAGACTAGATATTATAAAATTAGGACCCATTTGTCCAGTATATTCACAATATATACATTAAAGTTAAATGAAATGTGCATAACATATGGGGCAAAGGATAAGCTAAAATATTCTATCACACACTAGCAAAACATCTTTTTGCAATTTCTTCCCTCCCACCTCCCTCAACCCAGTGAACAAGCATGGAGGACACTGTTCGGAGAGGTGGCTTAACAATTCCATTGCCAAAGACAGTATTTCCTATCAGGTTTTAAAAACTATTTACAAGTGTTATTCTGTAACTTCTACTTTTAAATGCATTAAGCACTTCTATATGTCTAGAAAAGCTACATGTTTCATATAAGAACTTGTCCACTATTACACAGTGCTGTTAAAATTGCACACTCACAACAATGGTTATGATCTGAGGTATCTTCTAAATGTGACCATGCTGGCCTGAGCCATTCCCTCTCACCCCCTCCTCTCCACCACCAACCCCGTGGACAAGCATAAGCATGTGTAATACTCAGAGGTGGTTGAACAAACTCATACCTAAAAATCATTTACACAAGACACGCTTTCCTGTGAATTTCAACAAAGCATACAAAATGTGCTAATTTTACTACTTTGTCATACTGGCAATCTCTGTAACATCTAGAAACTAGATATTGCAATTTTAGGACTTATTTGCCCATTATATACATTATATACAGCAAAACAAAATGCACGTAACATACAAAAATGATTTTATCTGAAAACGTCCAAATATGAACACGCTATCACACCACCTTTTGCAATTCTTTCCCTCCCACCTCCTCCAAACCACTGCACAAATACACTGCTCACAGAGGTGGTTTAACAATTCCATTCCCTAAAGATAGCATTTCCTATGGATTTTAGTAAAAAGATATTTACAAAAGTGGTATTTTACTACCTCTACATTTAACATACGTTGGGCACTTCTAAACATCTAGACGGACTAGATGTTTCAAATTAAGGACTTAATTTGTCCACTATATACACAGCAGTTTTGAGTAAACTGCACACATGTAACAGTTATAATCTTCAAGTGTCTTTGAAATATGAACATTGTAGCCTAAAACCACCCTTCCCTTCTCCTGCTCCTCTACCAACCAAGTGGGCTATAATGCTCAAATTTGCAGAAGACAAATCTTTCCTAGAAATTTTAACACAAATGTACAAAATGTATTAGTTTACTAACTCTATTTTTGTCATACACTGGCAACCTCTTTTAACATCTAGAAAGACTAGATGTTGTAAATCAGGACTCATTTGTCCATTATATACACTATATACAAAGCTAAGTAAAACAAAATGCAGGACATAAGGGACAATGGTCGATCACGCCTCACTTAGAAACACGTGGCATAGAGCTCTTCGCTCTCCCTTCTCCCCAAACCAGGCACAAATACAACGTGCACTGTTCAAGGACGTGGTTTGGTCATTCCCAAAGTAACAACAATTGATATGAATTATAACAAGATCTTTACTAAAATGTCTTTTTACTACCTCTACTTTTATCAGGCACTTCAGAACATGTAGAAAGATAGATACTTAAAAAATGTACTTAGCATTGTCAACTATTATACAATAGTGAATAAAATGCACATATTAAAACAATGGTTACAATACGAAATGTCTTCTAAATATGACCAGTCTGGCACAGAACCTTCTTTTCTTCTCCTCAAGGTCTTCCACTCCGGTCCTCTACCCCACCGAACAAACATGGCCGTGTGTTGCTCCTGATGTTTCTGGCACTTCTAGAGGTATCACACAATTCCATTTCAAAGTCATTTCCAGAAGACATTTCTTTTTAAAATTTTTTAAATGGGCATTTGCAAGATGTGTGATTTTCTAACTGTACTTTATCATACGTTGGCAACCTTTTCACATCTAGAAGGCCTAGATGTAGCAAAGTTTTCTTTTGAAAGGTTAGGGGGAAAGTTGAGAGCAGCTTTTTCATATTATATACACAGGCCTTCTATAAATGGCCAGTAAATCTTCCCAAAGGGTGGTGGGCACTTCCCATTTGCCAAATGTGGTATGTTATTCTGCCATTTCTTTCTTCCAAAATCAAGGTCTACGGTGGAAGGAAGCCCAACCGCCCGAAGGCCCGCCAACCGTTCCACCCGTCGCCGACTGGGGCTCCGCTCACCTTCTGGGCCCGTTAAGGCCTTTGTCCATCGTTGTCAGGACGAGGTGAGGTTTCGTCCAACTGGGGCAGAAGAGTCGCCCCAGGTGCCGCATCCACGCAGCTCCAAGGCCTAAGTAAGGGCGGGCGAGCTTGTGTCCACGTAGACTCGCCTCCTCGGGCCCTTGAAGGCCTAAGGGCCCTCCACCGCATTCCAGTGGTCGCCATTCTTCTCGCCCCGCCACGCCCAAAGGCTGCGCGTCCTCTGTGGCTTGGCGGGGGCTTCGCTCAGGCCCCACGTAGGCCCCGCAGGGGTGGGCCTGGAGAGCCGACAGTCCAAAGGGCAGGATGCGGGCTCCAAGGCCACCGTCATCAGGTCGCGGAGATGGGGGTGGGGGGAGAGAGGTTCGCTGCTGCTTCAAAGCCTGGCCCTGGCCAGTGGGTAACTTCAGGGAGGGCTTTGGGTCTCTGCAGGATAGAGTCTGCTGTCCTGTCCCCGGGCCCCCCAGCTCACCCACCGGCCCGAGGCCGGTGGCCTGGAGGGCCCAGAGGAGCTCAGAGAACAAGGCCGCGCTCCGCTTCTCACTGCGATCTCTGCCGGAACTGACTTGGCAGTTCTCTACGCTGGCTAGAAAAAAGGAGCACCGGAAGTGCTCTGCGCCCGAACCCATGAGCCAAGGTTCCGGGACTGAAACGTTCCGGATGGGAGGGAATGCTAAAGAGCGGGCGAGGATTGGGTCACGTGGGGTAAGGATGCCCTACAGGCATGTCCTTTGCAATGGTAATTGTTACTGACCTCAGAATACCAGAATATGCGTATTTCTCAGTTCCTTCACTCTCCCTGTTGGACCAGGAGGCTCTTTCCAATCTTTCATTCACTTGTTCACCACATTTTTTATTGAGCACTTTCTATGTGCCACGTAAGCACTGGGGAATGCAGCAGTGAAGGAAAAAAACCTGAAAATTTCTGCCCTCCTGAAATTTATATTCTAGTAGAGAACACAGACAATCCTTAAAAATGCATAAAAGACCAGATACAAAACAAAAGTACTATGGAAAAATTAAAAGTAGAGAAGGGGAATATGGGAAGTGTAAGTGTAGAATGTTTTGGATGGGGGCCAGGTGGCTTTTCAGCAGATATCTGAAGGAGGTGATGTTGGGTGGAAGAGCCTTCTTGGCAGAAGGGAACAGCCAGTGCACCGGCTCTAAAGCGGAAGCATATGAGCCCGGCCTGTTCCAGGATCAGCGGGGAGGCTGGAGCAGAGTGAGCAGGCAGGAGGGTAGAGGTTACAACAGGCCAGGTGTGTAGTGTGAAGTCACCCAGGTGAAATAGGGTGTCAGCTTGTGCCGGGATGATGGCAGTAAAGGTGGCAAAAGTGGTTGAATTCAAGATAAATATAAGATACGGTTTGCAGGGTTTGCTGATAGACCAGATGTGGAGTGTGAGATAGAGGAATTGAGGATAAGTCCAAGGCTTTTGGTCTGAGCAGATGAAGGAGAAGAATTGCCATTAACTGAGATGAGAGAGACCATGGAATTAGCAAGTTTTGGGGAGAATGGGGAGTTCAGTTCTGGACATACTAAATTTGAGATACCTGTTTGACATTCAAGTGGAGATGTGAAGTGGACATTTGGATTTATGACTGGCATTCAGGGGAGAGTCTGAGCAGGACCTAAACACTGGGGCGTCCGCAGCTATGAGGCTGCATGACAGAACCAAGAAGTACATAGAGAAAGAGTGGCTTGAGTCCTGAGTCCTGGGGCATGGATAGAGGTCAGGGCGATGAGAAGGAGCCAGCAAAGAAGACTGAGGAATAACCAGAGTGGGAGGAGAATAACCACAAGAGTATGGTGTCTTGGAAGTAAATGGAAGTGTTTCAGAGGAGAGTTATCGATAGTGTTAAACAGTACTGATAGGTCACCTAAAATATGGTTGAGAATTACTATACTTCAAACTTTTATAATTCATGCTGTGGTGAACCTTCTTGTGAATTTTCAAACTTTTTGGAGTCTTCTGGTTTCTTTTGGATACAACCTGAGAAATATAAAGATCAAAGGGATGGTTCAGGCTTAAGTCTCCCGATGCAGACTCAGATAGGATTTCCAGGAGGAAAATCCTGTAATTAAAAGACCCTTTTGCTGGGAGGCAGAAAGGAAGAGTGATGAGCAGGCCAGGGACTGTGGGCACTGGGGCTTTAGTACACAGTGAGGTGACACAGTCCTAAGCTGCAGGGGGAGGTGCAGGAGTAGAAAACAGGTGAAGTGAGGGTTTCTTTGCAGAGTAGGGGGCCACTGCATTCAGTACTTGGAGAGAAGAGGGAGGAAGGAAGGAGAAGCCACGGATCACACAAAATTTCAAACACTAAGGCTGACTGGCTAGTTGTGCGGTTGATACATTAACCAAGAAAAGGAGAAGGAAAGTCTCAGTGTGGAGTTCCTGGTTCCCTTTCTGAGCTCCCTACATGCTAAGCAGCCAAAGGGCTGGTATCTCTGGCACCGAAAGATGACGATGATGACAAACATGTATACATCCTCTTTCCTACTTGATATCTCTACTTGAATGTTCCATCACTATCTTAAACTCCTCTTGTATAAAATAAAAACTCTTGATATCTTCCCAGAGCCTGCTCATCCCCAAATCAGTAAATGCTAGTATCATTCACCCAGTTTCCAAATGAAAAAGTGAGGCATCTTCCTTGATTCCACTCTTTCTTTCATTCCCCATCCCCCAAACATCATTAGTCCTATTTTCCTCCTCATTATATTTAAAATACTGCCAGTTTCCTATGCTGTCTAATATACTAGCCATTAGCTACAAGAAGCTATTTAAATTTTAATGACAATGACATGAAATTAAAAATTTCAATTCCTCATCTGCACTAGCCACACATTCCGAGTGTGTGGCTACCTTATGAGCGCAGATACAGAACATTTCCATCATCCCATTAAACCACAGGGCAGTGCTGACCTATAATCTGGTCCAAACCCACAACATCTCTAGTCTGGATGACTCTAATAGCCTCTTCATTGTTGTTCTTACTGTTTCTACTATTCTTCCCTTCTAATCCATTCTCCTACTTTTATCAGAAATCAGATCTTACTCCAGCTTTTCATCACACTTTGAGGAAAATCCAAACTTCTTACCATAGCCTACTGCCCTGTGTCATTACATTCCAGCCATGCTGGCTTTTTTGCTATTCCTTCAACTCTCTAATTGTTTCTCGACCTCAAGGCCTTTACATATGCTGTTCCCTCTACTGGGATAGCTCTTTACCTGGCTATTACCAAGGCTGTTTCTTCTCATCTTCTCCATTCCAATATTATATCTTTAGAGGGCCTCTCCCAACCTCCCTGTCTCAAGGAGGTTTCTTCCAGTTATTATCACATCACCCTGCTTATTTCCTTCTTCATTAATCACAATATTTCATTATTTTATTAATAATAATGAAACTTTCTGTGTATTTCTTATGTGAGAGGCACCATGCAAAGAACTTGCTTTACATACTTTATCTTATTTATTAATCTACTAGTTTATTTTCTTTTTGTTTTTCCCTATGTCCCTGATCCCCAGTACAGTGTCTGACTTACAGTAGGCAATAATTGTTAAACAAATGAACAAATGTATTGAGCACTAACTATGGGCCAGGAACCATGCTAAGCGCTTTACATATATTGCCTCGTTTAATTTGCACCGTGACTCTGTGATGTAGATGCTATCATTATCCTCCTTTTTATGGATGAAAGGCTGTGTAACTCGCCTAGTTCACAAGAACTAGGATTCCAACCCAGGTCACCTGACTCTGGAGTTCCCTGGGAAGGTACTGTCCAGAGTTTAGAGGCCTGAGAACACATTGGCCCACAGCCACCCCCAGCTCAGACTAGAAGTGGAAAAACTAGAAGTCATCTTTTTTGAAGGACTTTCCATTTCAGATCATGCCAGAAATTCTGGGGTGTCACTGTTCAATGGTGGGGCAGACCTGGGTCAGGGGTCAGGATTCTGTAGTGAGCTGGGATAAATGCTCCGGTTCAATTCTGAGCATCCTCAGTGAGATAGGAGGGCCGGCCTGGAGACCCCAGACGAAACTCTGAGTCAAGGGTGTGCCTAGTCTGACCACTGATGCCACCATGTCTTCCTGCCTGTCTCAGATCAAGGATGAGACAAGGGACAAAAGTAAAAATAATGAGTCTTCCTGGCACTTCTCCTTGGGGAACATCACATGTCAGGCCTGTGACAGGGAAGGGTGTTAGGCCAAAGGCTCCAAGCTCATTAGCAGGAATGGTGCTGAACTGCAAGCCACCCACACAGCTTGCTTGGGAAACAAACACAGTGCAGCATCCATCCCTCCCAGGCCTGGGCCTGCATGGTCCCACTGTTATCAGGATCAGCATGCACCTGCACGGAGGCAGGTCTGGTTGGCAGCAGGGCCCTAGAAATGGATTGTGTATGGGTGTGTCCCAGAGAGGCTGTTCATAATCCTCCTCCTCCTCATTGCTTGAATTCGGGACTGATTCTGCCCTAGTACAGCTTCTCCAACTTGAATTGTTCTCAATTCAGGTTAACAACCTCCTCCATGCTTTTATGTACCACCAATAGCAGGTTTTACTTAATTGTGAATTGACACAGATATTAAGTAAAACAGTCACTACATTAGCCTTGTCCTCAGTAGTATTGATGAAATCACCAATCTGATAGGCTGGCTGTATGTTTTCTTAATGTCTATTAAAGTAAACATACAACTCTTAAAAAATGTTCATCTGAGTTCTACTTAAAATTATCTTGGCGCAACCAAGATGCAGAACAAGTGGTGTCAAAAGGATGAAGAGACAACCTGTAAGAGTTCCCACTGACCAAAGCTGGGACAATGTGAGCAACAAAATAAATAACATGGTATTAGATTATAGTCCTAAGTATAAACTAAGTATCTGCGAGTCCAAATTTATATAAGTAAATGATTGAATAAATAAATAAATAAATAAATAGGGGAGAAGAGACTAATTTTCCTTATAGAATTCCAAATAATTTATACCCTCCAGGGTATAGAACTTAATTCCTCCTTTGAGTGTGGGCTGCACTTAGCGACTTGCTCCCAAATAGTAGGAAGGGAGGAGAAGCACATAACTTCACAGGGGAGAAACGCGGCAAACACTACCATGGCCAGGGACTCCAGGTGATCGAGTCATGTCGATAGCATGTGCTCCTGATCTAATGTCATGAGAAGGGCATTACCTCTGTGGTTTCTTTCACCAAAACCTGTAACTCCAGTCTAAGCATGCAAACAAATCAGAGAAACCCAAATTGAGAGACATTTTATGCAATACATGACCAGTACTCCTCAAGAGTATCAAGGTCAGGAAAACCCGGGAAAAGTCTGCGAAACTGTCCTGCATACTGCAGGGCCCATCATAGACTGGGCGTCCTGGAGTGGACCAGGGAGGCCTATTGAAGGGGGTCCATGCTCTGCTTTCAGACGTCACTAGGAGACGAGGAAAGCTAATGTTAAGGGCCCACATGCCAACGCTGGGAGATAAACCGCCTGGGGTCTGATCCTGGCTCCTCTGCCTCACAGACCCCAACCCTAGGCAAGCCACCGAACACCTTTGCGCTTCGATTTCCTCACCTGTAAAAAAGAACCTCAAAGGAAAATTGTGAGGCTCAAGTGAATGACTGTACATGAAGCTTTGATTACAGTGCTTGGTACGAAGTGAGTGCTTGCCCTAGTCATTACTAAGCCCTGAGAAACCTATGCACATCCTTGCCTGGCCTGTTTCGTCTCGATACACGCTCAGTCTGGAGAAATTTGATTCCACTCTAGGCAAGGAGCACGGCATCCGGGGGTTCTGGGTCTCTGTCACTGTCTTGCTGTGTGGCCTGACATGAGTCATTTCCAGTCTCCCAATCATCCCAATCTGTACCGGGAGATGAGAAAACTGCGGAGCCGCGCGGCAGGATGGGGGCGGGGAAGGGAGCGTTAGAGGCCGAGCAGCATCCAAGCCACCACAGCAGTGCCCAAGGGCTGCCGGGAGCGGAGAGGCGGGGCCGGCCCTCAATGAGTCCCCGCCCCCAGCCAAGGCCCCGCCCAGAACGAGGCCGGGAGCCTCAGTCCGGGGATTCCAAGGCAACTGCATTGTTCTGACTAATTTCATGAGTGGCTGACAGGCTGTGTCTGACCGATGACCATGTGTGACTGACCACATACGCCATCACTGCCTGATGATCCAAGCCTGGCTGGCTGTGTCTGATGAACACAGATTTCATGGGTGCCTGACAGACCAAGACCAGTGATCTGTCTGCATGACCACAGCTGGCTGACTGACTGTCCATACCTGGCAGATGGCATCTGAGCCTGACAGGGTGTGTCTGGCTGAGTGGCGGTAACTGCATCTGACTGACCAGACTCCATCTGTGCTCAACAAGCTGCATCTGAGTGACGGAGATTCTCTGTGTCCGACTGACCATTTTAATGACTGATTCCTCTGTGCCAGTCACTAGACCACATCTCTGCTGCATGGGTGAAGCAGACAGAGACTGACTGGCTAGCTCCTTCTGGCCACACCTGAGCACGTTTGTCTGCGTCCTCTGACCAGCTGGCTGGCTGAATCTGCCTGGCTTCCTGAGACTTGCTGGCCACCCTGGCTGAACAGGCCTCACCACAGCCTATCTGCCTAGTGGGGTCCCCCTGACGGGGCATCTGAAAGGTGGACCAGCCCACCTGATGTGTGGACTGACCACATCTCCAGACTGTATGGCTGATTCTGGGTGACCATGTGGGTCAGGCTGTCTCAGGGACTGGGTTTCTGAATGACCAAGTCAGCCTGACCGTCCCTCCATGACCACCTGTGTCTGCCTCAGCTTGACTGACAGCATCTGTGTCTGACTAGGCCTGCCTGACTGCGTGATGGCCGACCACCTCTGCATTCAGTAGTGGTTGGTTGAATCCGATTGCCTGCCTGAACTGCAGCTGAGCCTGACTGACTTTGTCCCTGAAATTCGCTCCCTGACTAATGGCCTCTTTCACTCCAGCTGCTCAACAAATTGTTTTCTGAGGTGTTGCTTATCTAGAGGTCTGGGACCTGGGCATCTTTAGTTACAAGCCTGGACCTGGGGTCAGGGGTGAGGGTCCAAAAACAGGATACCCACAGGGAAAGAAGGTCTGTGAGTGAGGCAGGTGGGAGGAGAGGACTTGAGGCCGGAGGCGAGCAGCTGGAAGAAGCTGCGGAGAGGGGAGGTCCTCAAGGCTCCTGAGCTCAGGAAGCTAAGTCTGTAACCGAGTCAGCACCTTGAGGAATTAGGCTGGTATGTAGGTGCCTCAGGACAAGAATGCATGACCTGAAAACTTTGTTCCTCCATGTTTGTGGGAAATCTCTGTCCGGTGCCTTGCTGCTTTGCAGAAGGGGCATTCCACAGACATTACATCTCCTCCTGAATTTAAATCTTTCCCATAGTGTGTGTGTGTGTTTGCACTGGCCACATCAACAATGTTAAAAAAAAGAGAGGCTGTGTACAGAATAAGGGGAAGGAAATACTGATTAGAGGGAATTTTTTTAAAAAGTAAGCATATCAATTGAATGGGTGTGCAGTGAATTATAGCTATTGCTATTAATGATAATAAATGAAAGCATGGAAGTAACTTATCTTGATTGAGCTTTAGCATTCTGATATGCTGTCTGTCCATTAATAACAGAGGCCTGGCTGCCTTATTGATTTCATTAAAAGCCAAGGGAGGAATAGGAGGAAATAAAAAGCTCCACTCCCAAGGGCCCTTAGTAAGTGTGGGATGCTATAACCTTAGACTGGGGGACTTAGACGACAGATATGTATTTCTCAGAGTTTTGGAGGCTGGAAATTCTTTGATCAAAGTGCAGGCTAATTTGGTTTCTGGTGAGGCCTTCTTCCTGTCCTGTAGACAGTTGCAGTCCCAGTGTCCTCACAAGGTGGAGAGAGGAAGCTCTGGTCTCTTCCTCTTCTTTTAAGGACACTAATCCCATCGTGGAGGCCTCACTCTCATAACCTCTTCTGAACTTAATTACCTCCCAAAGGCCCCACTTCATCACATTGGGGGTTAGGGCTTCACCATGTCAATTTTGGGGGAACACATTCAGTCTATAACAGCCTCTTACAACATGAAGTTGAATCTCAGCCAATGTGGCTTCTTCCCCAGGGCAGGGGCTCCCAGGGAGCTGGACAAAGAGGCAGTACCAAGTTGCATGGAGCACTTATACCTCATTTATTCATTCACTCATTTAATGAGCATTTGTTGAGTACTTCATGTCAGCACTGCCCTCATAGAGCTCAGACTTATGGGCTCCAGAAAGCCTTTCCTGTGCTCTTCAACCCTAGTCCTGAGTACCAGCTGCTTTCTTTTTGGACAAATTGCACAGCTGAAGGTGGGAGAACCAGTATAGAATAGTGGTTCTCAAAGAGTAATCACCTAGGAACGTGTTAGAGATGGAAATTCTTGGATCCTACTACAGATGAGCTGAATCAGAAACTTTTATGTTAGGGCACAGTAATCTATGTATAAATTAGCCCTCCAGGTGATATTGATGGTGCTAAAGTTTAAGAACCACTAGCGGAATGATTGAGTGTGTTAGCTCTGGTTTCAGATTATCCATACTGGAATGTCAACTCTACTGTATAAGAGCAGTGTGACTTTGAGCAAGTCAATGAATTTTTCTGCACTTCAATTTTCTCATTTATATAATTAGTATAATTACCATTGCTTTCAACTATTGTGAGTATTAACTCATATAAAGAACTTAGCACATTATTTCATTCTGCAATGTATCCCATGGATCTATTCCAGCATATGCTGAATGGTGTATGTTCAGGATATTCACTGATGCATTGTTTGTAATAGAAAAGAAACACCTTAAATATCTATCTATAGGGGACTGGTTTAATAAGTCATGGTCTTGCTGCAAAAAAGAATGAGGCAGCTCTTTATATACTCATATGAAAAGGTCCCCAGAACTTCCAAGTTAAAAAAACAAGGTGCAGAACAGTATGTCTAGTATGCTCCCATTTGTGTAAAGAAAAAGACTCTTCATATATGCATAGATTATCTCTGAAAGGATACTCAGGAAACTGGTAACAGTGGGAGAAGAAATAGGTAGCTGGAGATAGGGGAAGGAGGGAAGCTTATTTTTACCATACATATATCTTTTTATGACTTAAAATTTGCAACATGTATATGTATTTTCCATTCACAAAACTGAAGTCTTAAAAAAAGAGGGAGTACTTAGCATGGTGCCTAATGGCGGCGGTAGTGGTAATGGCCATTCCAAGGCTCTAAGCAGATGGTTCATTGCAGAAATGCAACCCAGAGATATCTGGGGTGTGGTCACAGCCTTTTTATTCTATAGGTCCATGTCCATCAGAAAATCCTTGCATTTTAGTTTAGAGATGCAAAGGGGATTTCAAGATTCTCTAGTGCAACCCTATTATCTTAAAGATGAAGAAACCAAACCCCAGAGATAGGCCATAACCAGTCCAAGCTTATCCAGAGGTTTGGGGCTCAATTAATGGCCTCGTTTGTAACATCCTAATGCTAAGCTTTCACCCCACCACTACTCTGCTCAGAAACTGTAATGACTCCTCAATCTGGCTGTTAAGACTTCCAACCAAACTGTCCAGCCTTATTTTCCACCTTCTCCTATGTGAATTCTCTACGCTAGCCAGAAAGTTCTCTTTATTGACATCAAATGCCCCTGCTTTCCAGATGCTACAACTTGTCAGTGCTGTATTCTCTGCCCAAAATGCCTTTTGCCTTCCTGTCCATTTGTGGAGATTCTACCTAAACATGGAGGGAGAGCACACTTAAATCATGCTTCCTCCAGGAAGTCCTCCCTGATTAGTCAGGCTCACAGAGCTCTCTTCTTTCTCTGAACTGATTAAAAATTTTCTTGTAAAACTTTTGCTCTGAAGAGGGGAATAGAATGGTTCTCTGCTCCTTGAGCAATGGAAAGTGGACTAGGACAGAGCCAGTTCCCTATCCCGACTCTCCATTTCTGGAGAAAGTTGGGCAAATGAACTTGGCCCTCCTTACTGTCTCAGGGAAGCCCTGGGTGAGGATGCCACTGAGCTTGCCTGGAGCCAGGAGCCTGTCTGCAAAACTACTTGACCTGTTCCTCCCCTGATGTTTACTTGGCCTGGAGGCCCAGTGTGATGAAACCTGGCCCTGTTGCTGTGCACCTTGGGAGGCCTCCCTCTAGGGTCCCTCTGTGCTCAGACAGTGGCTCTTTGTGGAGCAGAGGAGCAGGACTGAAAGTGGAGCCGCTGGAAACCCCTCCCATCCCCCTACCTGCAGCCGCCTTCACCAGCAGCCACGGACCATCCAGCGCCTGGGTGGCCTCTGTTTTAAGTCCATGGTGGAAGGCTGGCTGCTGGCGGAGAGAGGGAAAGCTGCCAGGCAGCCAGCTAGGCTAGGCGGGTGAGGAGGGGTCCTGCCAAGATGGCCTGCTGAAACAGAGCATCTCTTAACTCAATAGAGGTTGCCTCTAACGGAGCTCTCTGGAGTGAAGACTGGTCCCCCTACAGGCCAGGTGGACACTTTCACCATCCCACCACCACCAAGTATGCCTGTAGGATTCAGGGCTCCACCTTCTGACGTGATTGGACAGTTTTGCCTCTCTTTCACTGGATCTACATATTTGGAGTGGGACATGGGGTACTGGGAATCCTCAGATATAATCCCAAGTCTGAAATGGTGCAGTAGGATCAGGGGGAGGGACTAGTGATTGAAGGAAGGAAGGAAGGAAGGAGGGAAGGAAGGAAGGAAGGAAGGAAGGAAGGAAGGAAGGAAGGAAGGAAGGAAGGAAGGCAGGCAGGCACTGTGGTATAGGGGAAAGGACACTCACTGGTCTGGTGGTCGGGAGGCCTAGGACTCCAGTTACTGCTGAGCCACTGACTTACTGGGTGACATTAGCTAGTTGCTTTGCTTTTCTGTGCCTCTTTTTCCCTAGCTGTGTCTCACTTCCCCAGGTGAAAAATTATGCAGGCAGAGTTGATGAATGCGAAGGATTTTTGCAGTTCTGATTTTTCATAATTCTGCAATCACAGGGAGGAAAGGGAAGGGCTGGGGTGGATTGGAGGTAGATAACTGACACTATGCGCTGTTGATTCGCCAGCCTCTAGGCAGTCGCTAGGCAGCCTCTTCTCTGCCTCCAGGATCCCCTCCCACCTTCGTTTCTCCCCCTCTCCTTGTGATGAGATCTAGAAGCCGTTTCATTTAGCTTATCTTATTACATATTTTGTCCCCAGTGTTGGGGGACTGTGTACAGAGCAGGAAGGGGGTCGGGAAATAGGAGAGGAAAATCAGGAGGTGGGTGGGATAGAGGGAACTGTAGAAAATAGCTCAGGGAGAGCTAAGAGGAAGGAAAGGGAAGGGAGAGATGGTGAAAGGGGGGAGTAGAAGGGAGAGGAGGAAAAAGGGAGGGTAAAATGAGATGGGGAAAGAGGAAGGTATGAATGAGAGAAAAACAGGAAAAGAGACTGTGAGAAAAGACCATAGCCTGGGCAGACACACACAGATGGGGACATCTCAGGATATTCTAGGACAACAGACAGTTCAGTTTGGCTGGAGGTAAGAGTATGTGGAGGAGAGACAAAATTAGAACCCGATTGTAGAAGTTCTCGAATGCCAGGCTAGCAACTTTGGACTTTACATCTGCTATATTCTGCTACTCAAATCCCCTGTGATAAGCAGGGTGAGGCCCAGAGGAGCATTTTCATTCATCCGTCCTTTCAGCAAGGGACTGTGTCTTACCAATTCTGTATCACCAGAGCATAACACAATGTCTCCACATAAGAGGTAGTCAGGAAATGCCTATTAAAATCAAGTACTTGCAAAAAAGCAGAGCACTTGGAGAAAGCAGGAGCCAAGATAATTGCACAGAGAAGATAAGAATAACTGTAGTGCAAGCTAGAAAACCCTCGACACCCTACGAGAAACCCAGATCAGAGTTATGCGAGACTAGAGGAAAGGAAGAAGCCTTCCCTGCTGCCTAGAGCAGGAAAGTCCCAGAGAAGATTGCAATGGCATCATCTTAGGTCACACACCCAACCTTGAAATAATCCACATGGCCAGGAAGATAGATCCCATTGGATGACATGGGGTTCTGTGTATTACTGAAGCTCAGAGTTCTCCAAAGAAAAGGAGAGGGTGTACCAAAGAAGGGAAATTAGAACCAGGTGTGGCTGTCACAGTCCACCGTAGCAGGAAAGGGTGAGGCATGTACGGGGAGCGGTGAGTAGGAAGAGGAGCTGTACAACATTGGTAGGACTTGGAAATAGATATAGAGATGCCCCACAGAGGCCTCAAATACCAAGCCAAGGACTTTGGACTTGCCTCTTGAGCTCAAGAGGGCCCTTGCTGGAGATGTGCTTTAGGAGAATAAATCAGGCCACCCAGGCAAAGAATGGACTGCAGGCTAGAAGACTAGACTCGGATGGGAAATTATTCTGGCATGTGTTCTGATAAAACCCATGTGCAATATTCTTCACCCACATCAGTGTGCTTTACATCATAACTTGGTTTGTTTTTGTTTCGTCCATTTTAGGTCAGAGAAGAACAGCTACAGTCAGATAGAGCTATTCTGCCAAAAGGGGCTGCCTTTCTGTCTCCCAGGGCTGCAACCACTTCACCTGGGAAATGGGTGCTGTTTATAAGGGCAGGTGAACACTTGCAGAGTGTTCAATATTTGAAGCTCATTGGGCAGTTTCTAGCTTAACTTCTGGATAGTGGCAGTATCGATAGCCCCCTAATATAACAAAATGAGGAGCAGCTCCAAGGGATTTTAAGAGGTGCCTCCAGGCTCCTGCTTTTGAACGGGGGTGGCCCAGGCCTGCAGCCGAGTCAGCCCTCTCCTTGTCCCAAATATCTCCACAAAGGTAGACCCATAGCACGGCTTAGGAGGGCAGATGACTTTGGAGACAGACATCCGTGGCTTCGGTTCTCAGCTGAGCTTTCCTAGCTCTGGGACTTCGAGTAAGTTATGTAAGTTACCTGCGCCCTTACATCTTTGTCTGAAAATAAGGGTCGTAAGACAAACCACACGGAGTTATTGTGAAGGTTGAATAAACTAATGCTAAAAAGCACTTGGCACAGTGCCACACAAGCCGCAGGCACTAGGCAAATGTGAATTACTATTCATTTTTTTAATAACAGAGTTATGCACTGTTAGAGCTGGAGGGGTCTTAGAAATTACTGGTCCAATCTCTTCATTCTACAGTGATGAGAGGACTCTCACTGTCTAATTCCATGTCTCTCCTGTTGTACTCTCTGCTGATTCAGAGGTCCGTCCTCTGCTCTTAGCTACACAAATCCTATGAGTTCTAAACCTATCCATAAAAGGATATTTCGACTCTTCCATTTTTTCCCCCAATAATATTTGCCTATCATTTGCTCTTTGCTCTGCCAAAGGTGTGATCAATTAATGTACCATACCCAAAGTGATCAGAAATGTGTGGGAGGATTATGGGCGAATCCTAAACAAATCCAGCCATCCTGGAGTATCTGAAGGAAACTGGTCATCATTATTCTTTGATAAGCGAAGAAATAAATACAGTTATGCATATTTCTTTTTACTCTACTTAATTCTTTTTAGTAATACAAATTGTTAGTTTTATTGGGGCAAAATACCCATATCATAAAATCGACTGTTTTAACCATTTTCAGGTGCACATCAAGTAACCACCATGGTCAGTGTTGTGTAGCCATCAGAACTATTTCCGTTTTCATCATCCCGCTGTACAATAACTACCTCCCTCCCAGCCCCTGGTAACCTTTTCTACTTCTTGTCTATTAATTTACCTATTCTAGTGATCTCATGTTAGTGGAATCATACGATATCACCCTTTTGTACCAGGCTTTTTTCAGTTAGTATAAGGTTTTCAATGTCCATCATGTAGCATGTATCAGAATTTCATTCTCTCTTATGGCTAAATAATATTTCATGGTATGGACATACCACACGTTGTTTAACCAGTATCTGTGGGTGTATACTTGGGTAGTTTTCATCCTCTGCCTATTGTGAGTATTGCTGCTAAGAACAGAGTACAAGTAACTACAAATATTTTCTCCCATCTATAAGCCCCCCCACACCCATGATCTCTGGAACCTGATCACTTATATGGTGAAGATTTTGCAGATGTGATTAAGGATCTTGAGATGGAGAGATTATCCTGGATTATGAGGGTGGGCCCGAAATGCTGTCCTTATAAGAAGGAGCTGGGGAGATTTGACTATCTCAGAATAAGAGAGGACAGTGTGACCCTGGAGCCAGAGATTAGAGATGCAGTCACAGGGGCGAGGGACAGGTTCTTTCCCTCCGTGTCTGGAGGAACACGGCCCACAGACACCGGCTTAGGGTTTCAGGCCTGCTGGGATGTGGGAGCATAAACGTGCATGGCTTCAGGCCACCAAGTGTGTGGGAATTTGTTACAACAGCCACAGGCCTCTCTAAAACATGTCCCAACGTTCAGTTCCACTATCAGGGCACGAGAGAGTCCAGTTTTCCACATTTTTCCCCAGTACTTGGTGTTGTGAGACATTTTCTTTGTCAAATTGAATGGGTCTTCCACTGCAGTTTCAATTTGTGTTTCCCTGATTACCAGAGAGGTGGAGCCCTTTTCCTATGTTCACTGGCCTTTCATGTCTTCTGCGAATTTCTTGTCTGTAGTCTGTCCATTTTTCTAACGTAGATGGTTCGGAATTCTGTATACACTTTGGATTCTCGTGCTTTGTTAGTCGGAAGCCTTGCAGAGATTCCCCCCAGTGAGTGGCTCCTCTTTTTCCCTTTATTTATGGCCTCTTTTGATGTACAGAAGCTGTGCGTTTAATGTGATTGATGATATCAGTTCTTTTCATTTTTTTACTTGTGTGATGGTGGTTAATTTTATGCATCGATTTGTTTTTTTCTTTTTCTTTTCAGGATTCAAAAAGCTTTGTTTTCTTGTCAAAGCTCAAAGGACAGGGATAAAGACATAGTGACCAATTTTATATAGATTTACAAGTTGCCTCACTGGTCATGCATGAACTTGACTGTGCCGTGGAGCGCTCAGATATTTGGTTAAACATTATGCTAGGTGTGTCCTTGAGAATGTTCCTGGATGAGGTTAACATTTGAATTGGTAAACTAAGTAAAGCAAATGGCCCACCCCAAGGTGAGAGGACCTCCTTTAATCCTTTGAAGGCCCGAATGACACAAAAAGGCGGAGTAAGAGAGAATTTGCTCTCTGCCTGACTTCCTGTCCTCCGACTCAGACTTGGACTGGAACTCACACCATCCACTCTCTTGAGTCTCCAGCTTGCAGATTGCAGATCTCGGGACTTCGCAGCCTCCATAAACACATGAGCAAATTCCTTATAATAAATCTACTTATTTATACAGATTTTCTATTGGTTCTGTTTCTCTGGAGAATCCAGACTAATACAATTTATGATTTTGTGACCTGTTTAAGGAATCCTTCCCTACCCTGAGGTCCTAAAGATGATCTTTTTTTGGTTTCTTCTAAAGATTTTTAAGTTTTGCTTTATGAATTTTAGGTCTTTAATCCAAATGAAGGTTATTTGTGTGTGTGCTATGAGGTAGGAATCTAATTTTATTTTTTTCCAGATGAATAGCCAATTGTTCAGAATCATTTTTAAAGTAATTTATCTGTATTAGTTTCCTAGGGCTGTCATAACAAATTACCACAAACCAGGTGGCTTAAAACAACAGAAATGTATTCTCTCACAGCTCAGGAGGCCAGAAGTTCAAAATCAAGGTGTTGGCTGGATTGGTTCCTTCTGGATACTCAGGGGGAGAAAACACCCCATGCCTCCACCTTAGCTTTTGGTGGCTGCCAGCAATCCTTGGAGTTCCTTGACTTGTAGACACATCACCCTAGTCTCTGCCTCCATCTTCCCACACCTTCTCTGTGTCTCTGTGTCTCTTTTCTTTTTCTTATAAGGATGCCAGTCATCGGATGCAGGCCCCACTCTAAATTCAGGATGCGTTAATTTGAGATCCCTCACTATATCTGCAAAGACCCTATGTCCAAATAAGGGCATAATCTGAGGTTCTAGGTAGACATGAATTTTTCGGAGGACACTTATTCAACCCACTACGCCATCCTTTGCTACTCTTCTGCAAATGTCATTTCTGTCATCTACCAAATTTTCACATGAGTATATATGTGGGCAGAATAATCATTTTATAATGCAAATCCCTGACGAAATGCTTATCCATATTTCATGAGGCAGTCATCCTTAATCCTTACAACAGTTCTGTGAGGTAGGTGCTACTATAATCACTAAGTCGTGCTAAATTATGATATGATAACAAACAACCCCCGATTCTCAGTGGCTTACAACACAGTTTGCTCCCTCACGTTACACACCAAGGGCTGTGGGGCAGCTGTGGATTGGCTGCAGCTCCGTTCTGGTCTGTCCACTCCAGGATCAGGCTGAAGGCACAGGTCCTGTCCAGGACATGCCATTCCAGGGGCAGAGATAAAAGAATATGACCCTAGATTGAAACATTCAGTGGTTCCTGAAGTTCCTGCTTAGAACTGGTGTGTGTGTGTGTGTGTGTGTGTGTGTGTATGTGTGTGTATCTGGCCCAAATTTCATTGGTCAAAGTAAGTCATGTTGTTAAGCCTGACACTGGGCTGGGGAAGTGAACTCCTTTCTCTGGACGGTACTGAAGTTGCATGGCAACTGGCTAGAATGTTTATTCTTAATGAGAAGGGGGGAACAAATAATGGGGAATAATAATATCTCTACCGCAGGGGTTAAGTAACGTGCCCAAGGTCAAACAGCTGGGGAGGAACAGAGCCAGGATTTAAACTCATGGTATTTTTCCAGAGCCATAGAGCACTCCATGGCTCCCTATTGCCTGCTAAATTGAGTCCAAATATATTGAAGCTTTAGGGCTCCTGCATGTACATTCCTGCAGCCTGGAGTGCCCCTCTATTGCCTCTTCATGTTCAACGTACTCTTTGAGACTGTACTCTGATCTCAACTCCTTAGAGAGTGTTTCTCCCTGAAATTACTCACCATGTACTTCCATCATTCTTTATAAGTATATATCACTTCGTACTTACTGTCATATTCCCTCTGAAGGGTGAGGATGCACCCTTATACACCATATGTCCTCTCTGACCCCAAGGCCTTGCACAGGGTTCCCTAAACATTTGCAGCATTTGGGGATGAGATGGGTAGGGGAGCATGAGGTGCAACTGGGCTGTGCTCCTGGGGACGAGAACACTTGGCCTACTTTTCCACCCCTCTAAACTAGGCTTAGCACCTGTGTTCCGGTTTCTGGCAGGTCAGCTCCCTGTGACTCACTCCGTAAGCTTTCAACCCTGTCACCTCTAGGACTGAGATGCATGTGCTGGTCGGGGGCAGGGAGAAGGTAGGAATTAACTTTTGCCTTTCAGAAATCCTTTCCTTATTCTGTTCCAGGAAAAGGATAAGTAAAAGTCTTTCTCTTAAGTGGGCTGGGCATCACACTAGGAGGACTAGGGAGGCCCTGGAAGGTCAGGGGGAGGACAAAAGCACTCCTGGGGCACAGGACAGCAGCAGAGAACTGGAAAGAGTGCTGAACTGAGCATTGAAGACTGGACTAACTTGTCCAAGTTTAACTTCTCTGAGCTTTAGTTTCCCCACCTGTAAATTGGATACTATACCGATCTTGTTCTCCTCCCCAAGTTGTTGGAAAAATCCATAGTAAAATGCTGGACGCTTTGGGAATGTAGCCTTGAAAGCACATGGGCTTGTATGGGAACCCCCTCGTAAGCTTTGTGACTGTGGGAAAATTGTACATCTCCATGAGCCACAGTGTCCCAGTCTGGAAAATGGGGATGATAGTTATAGCTACCTCCCAGGGTGAGAAAATTCTGTAACTAAAGTGCTTAGCATATCGTGCTGAATAATATTGGCCATTTTCAAATGAGATGGTGATATTGTTATTTAAGGAAAGACAACACCAGGTGCCGTTTGTAAACATTGAAAGGAGGGGAAGAGTCTAACTTTCCTAGAACTGGTAGCTTTCCCTGGCCAAGTATGGGGTGTGGCTCAGAGGAATGAGGAAGCAGTTCATGAGGTGACAGCACACAGAACACTGCTTGTCCTCACGGAGCTTGGGGGAGGGGTAGCGTGGCAAGCTGACCCTCCCAGAAGATCAGAGGTCCCTGGCCCCTAGCCCTCCCCTACAGAGGCACTGACTCCTTCTTGACCCTTCTGACAGATCTAGATGCCAAGTCCTAGGGAGGTGGCCTTGATAATAATAATAGTAATGAGGCCAATGATATTGTTACTATGAAGCTATTTAAGTCAGTCTAGTACATTATTCCAGTTACCCTTCATAATCTCTCTCCCATAAACAGAATCCAGAGTCAGAAGAGGCTTGGAGGTTGCTGTGCACTTCACACATGGGGAAAATCCACAGAAGAGAAGGGATTTATCTGAGACTATACAATAAGCTCATGGCAGAAGCAGGGCTAGCACCTGTGGCTCCTGACTCCCACCCAGCCCGGGAGCAGTGCTCCTGCTGCCACCTACCAGTCCTTGGTTTTCCATCCCCACGGCCCCCCAGCTATTCTCTTATTTGCTGGACCACTGCAGTAGTTCCTCATTGGTCCACCCTGCCTCTGCTCCCTCCACATCAGTTTGTTCTATACATAGAGCCAGACAACTGTCTGGAAGCATGGCCTTGATTTTGTGTTTTCCTTCCTAATAGAAATTGCCCATTTTTCTTTTTCTTTCTTTGTTTTTTCAAATTCTCACCTGAGGATATGTTTTTTTAATTTAATTGATTTTAGAGAGAGGGGAAGGAAGGGGGGCAGAGGGACAGAGACAGAGACAGACATTGTCTCTGTTGTGAGAGAGAAACATCCGTAGGTTGCCTCCCGTATGCTCCCCGACTGGGGATTGAACCTGTAACTTTTGGTGCACCAGATGATGCTCCAACCAACTGAACCACCCAGCCAGGGCAGAACTTGCCCATTTTTCAACTTGAAAGGTTGTCTGGTTCCTGGTTCAGCCTCCAAATGGAGACTGTCTTTCTTTAAATACATCTGTTGGCAGGAAGCTCACCACCCCCAAGGTGGTCCGTTCCATTCCTAGATATCTTTGACTGTTAGAGAGTTCTTTATTGTAAGCTGACATTGTCCTCCCGGATGTCTACCTACTGGACCCAAGAGGAATTTTTGCACATCCATTTGTTAACAAATTTGTTGTCAATGTTTAATAAGGACCAGGTCCTGGGTGGACTAGGGGCTAAGGAAAACAGAGCATGACTTGGGGGTTTGCAGGATATTTTATTTTATTAGGCCTAAATGACAAGAAACAAATCTCATCTCCTTTCATATGACAGCCCCTCAGACGTTTGGAGACACACACTATATCCCCCTTGCACTTTCCCTTCTCCGAGCTGTTTAAATCATTCACCACACCACATGGCACCCGGCAGTCTGGCTTCCTCCTCTGGACTTGCCCCCCTGTGGCAGTGAGCCCCTCAGAAGGTGGAGCCCAGAGCTGAAGCCCGTGGTCCAGCTGCGATGGGCAGGGCAGCACGGAGCCTCCGGGAGGTTAGCCATAGAGGTCCAACCCCTGGGTTCTGTTGATGCAGCATCTCATGTTCACTTTTTCCGCTTCCTTCCCTTTTCCCTTTCCTCTTTCCCCTCCCTTCCTTCTTTTTCTTCTTCTTTTTATTGTTTGGCCATGTTGCATTGTTGAGCTTGAGATCAGCTCAAACCTTTGTCATTTTCCCTGAAACTGCTCTTAATCTAGTGTCTTTCTATCCTTTATTTTCGGCTCTTGATCGTTTAGAACTGTACTGTCCGATGTGGCAGCCACAGCCCCATGTGACAATTTACATTTAATGTCCTTAAAATGAAATGTAATTATTTTAGTTTCTTAGTTATACCAGCCACATGTCAATCCGCAACAGCCACAGGTGGCTAGTGGCTACTATTTCAGACAATGAAGATCCAGGACAGTTTCCAACATCACAGAAAGTTCTATGGGACTTGCTCTGGTTTGGACAGAAGGGCAGGAGTTTACATTTATCCTGTGTAGCATTTTATCTTGTCAGTTTCAGCTCAGCCCCAAAGCTGCTGAGATCTTTTGGAAACGAATTTTGGTGTCCGGAGGGTTTGCCATCCATCCCAACTTCATGACAGCTGTAGATTTGATTGGTGTTTCAGGCCTTCCTCTGCTTCATCTATAACCACTGATCAAAGCGCCCAGCAGAGCAGAGAGAGCTGCAGCCGAGCACCCCAGCCTCACGTGGCAGCTATGCTGCCGTTTAACCAGCCAGGCCACATACCAGGCCCTGTGTGCTGGACACCGGTGATGCACAGGGAGACAGAAGTAGAGTGGTGGGGGTTCTGGTCATTTAAACAGTTGCCTCCAATTCAGGGCTGCTCCTGCCTGGCCTTTGGTAGTTAACAGTGCAGGCTTGGGAATCGGCTTCTGGGGTTTGGATCTTAGCTCTGCCACTTTGCAAGCTAGTAGCGTCTGTGTTTCAGTTTCCTGATGTATAAAGTGGGAATAAGACTAACCTCTTTCCCACAGCATTATTGTGGGATTAAATGAGTCAGTGCTAGTGAAGCTCTTACAACAGTGCCTGGAACACAGCAAGTGCTCCAAACACACTAGTTTTATTATTCATTATAATTCCTCCAGCCCCCAGGCCATGCTCAGTCCTGCTCTACAGCCTCAGCTCCCCCGAGTTCTGCCCTCTCTGAGTTTGTAGAAGTCCCTCCTTCATTTCTTTTGCTCTCAGCTGCTCACTTGGCACTTAGTACCTATACTGGAGGGAGGAGTGCAGTAAACTTCAGTAATTGTTGGACTGTATTGGCTCTGTGCTGCCTGGTGGGGAGACCTAAGACAAGCTTCTCATCTGGAAAGTGGGGATAAACACAGCTGCTACATAGGGCCACGGTCAGGACTAAGAAAGACAAAGGAGTTGAGAGCTCCTGTACTTAAGTAGGCCTTTTCTTACCTCTTGACTTCCAGTAAAACTGAGGAAAGTGCATGCAGGATACTTACTCCCGGCGCCCCCCACCCCCCGCCCCCGGCCACCGGCCCCGTGCTTTATTTAGTGTCCAACAAAGAAGGCCAGGCTCATTATTCCCTGCATTTCTGCAGACCCCTGCGCTTCCCAGGAGCTCTGGGGCAGGAATTCTCTCGGTTTCTTCATCTGTGGAATGGGGACAACTAATCCGTGCCCCACCTTCTCCCGCTGCTCTTTCGGGTTTGCTGAACTTGGGTTAGTTCCTCCCTTCCTGAAAGAGCGCCTACAAGGGCTGTGGTGGTGATTTAGAAAAGCTCTTTATTTTGGGTGTGTCAGCGCCTGTGGACGGTGGGCGTCGGGTCCAGAGCCAGAGGCCAGCGCTTCGAGAGCCTCCAGAGGGTCCAGAGGTATTGCCACCTAAGAGGGGGCTGGAATGAGTGGCGTGATCTTCCAAGAGCTCCCGCCACGGAAACAATGGGAGGGCGGCGGGGAAGCTGGTGGGCGTCGGCCAGGTCCGGGCTGGAGGTGTTGGAGGCCGGCGAGCTCGGCGCCTGGCCGCGGGGTTAGCCCGGGGCACCGGGCCCAGAGCCGAGGCGTCCCGGCCAGGGAAAACCGAGGTCGGCGCTGGCGGAGACCCGAGAAGAGGCGGGGGCGGGGCCCGAGCCCACCGGCTGGGACCCAGAGGGCGACGAGGCCTGGGGTTGGGGTCTCCACTTACTCGCCCCGCCGCTGGCCCCCGGCCTCTGAGCACGGCAGTGGCTCAGGTAGGCGCCGGGCGCGGGGCCCACGTGGGGAAGCGGGCGGCGGGCCACCAGAGCCAGGCGGGCTCGTGGGGCTCAGTCCCCTCCCCTCCCCTCCTCCCCGGGACTACGGGGCTCCTCCTGACGCGCGGCTCCGGCTCCGGGGGCTCCGGCGGCTCTGCACGCCCCCGGCTGTTCGCCACTCGCAGCTCCTCTCTCGCCGGCTGCCTCGGCAGCCCGATCGCCCGCCGCCTCCTCCGGCGGAGAGCGGGCCGGGGCGGGGCGGGGCGGACGGGGAGACCGGGTGTAGGGGCGGGCGGGCGGGGAGGGGGCTGAGCGCTGTGGGAGGGAGCGAGGGAGCGAGGGAGAGAGCGGGGCTTTTCTGCGCAGCTCCAGCGCGCCTTGGAGCCCACCCGGGCGGCCGCCGGACGCACGGATCGAGGACAGACAGCGCCGGAAGCCGCGCCGCCGCCAGGTTAGCAGTCCCCGCTGCCCTCCTCTGGGCCAGACGACCCCGCCGCGGCCCAGCTCATGTGTGTGCGTGCGTGTGTGTGTGTGTGTGTGTGTGTGTTGGAGGTGATCACGGGGGGCTCCAGGTTCGGTCTCGGGTCCTCGAGCACTGACCGGCGGGAGGGCAGGCTCGGGGGTTCTGGACGCCACCGGGCAGGGGGCGGGCGCCTGAGGCAGAAGCCTGGCTTCGGTTCGTTTGACCAGATACTGGCGCCGGTATGTGTGTCTGGATCCACATCGCCGGGTGTTGGCTGTGAGCGCGCGAGTGTACGTGGGTCAGTGCAAGTGGATGCTCGGTGCGCGCGCGTGTGCGTTTGTGTGCGTGTGTGCCCCGGGTGTGCCTGTGTGTGCATCGTGTGTGTGCCCCTGTGTCTCCGCGCCTGAACTGGGAGAAGGTGTGTGTCTCTGTGTGTCTCTGTGAATGTGTCTATGAGAGGGTGTGTCCGAATGTGTAGCTGAGTGTGTGTACATCTTGATGAGGCTGTGTGCCAGTGGCTTTGCTTGTGGCGGGAGTCTGTGGCGGGGTGTGTGTGTGTGTCGCTGTGTGAGCGCCAGTGTGACTCCCCGTGTGTGCGCGTGCAAGGTTGGGTGTGCACCCGCGTAGCCCCCGTGTGCGTGTACGCGGCTTTGTCTCCGCACTGCCGGGAGGAAAGGGTGGGGGCGGCGGCCAAGGAGCTGCTGTCGCCGGGAGCCGGGCACCTGGCCGGGGCAGTGGGTGGCAGCGGCCGCGGGAGTGTCCTGGGGGGGGGGCGGGAGGAGACGCCCTGCTAGCAGGTGGGCAGCCACACCCTGGGGGCATGAGGGAGCGTGGCTGACAACGCGAGTCCACACACCCGGTCGAGCTGGAGCGGAGGGCGTGTCCTGCCCGAAGCCCGTGTGTGGGGTGTGGGTGTGGGTGTGGGGTGGTGGAGGTGGCAGCGGCAGCAACAACAGGCCTCAGGCTGGTGTCCCAGTCCATTCAGGAATCCATTTCCTGTCTCGGAGCTGGGACTCGTCGTCCAGGGCCAGACTGGCCTGGCCAGGTCAACCACACTCCCCTCTCACTCCTGCACTGAGAGTAGAGCCACATCTTAGGTGCCCTGAAAGGAGGAGAGAGGACCACTCTCTTAAAGGGCCAGCGCCCACCCCCCACTCCCCCACCCCTTCCCCCACCAGGAATCCCCCTCAGGAGACCTGCACTTCGAGAGAGGTCTCTGGTGTGTAGGTACCCCTTTTTCCATTGATGCAGTGCATGCATTTCTAGATCTATGGTCTGTGTGCATGTGTGCTGTGTATTTCCTATGCATTTTCGTGCTTAGGTATGGTTTATCAGTGAACAGTGAATGATGTATTTCTTGATGCATATGTGTTTTTGTAAATTCTGGTATATTTGTTTTTATCTATATCTAGCTGATTGTATATTAGTGAGACTGTGCATGTGCATTTGCAAGAGAAGTGGCATTTTGATGCCAACTGGAACAGGATAGAAAAATTTTGTCCGGGGCCATTCTATTTTAGAAAAAGTGGGTGAAAAGGTGGTAGGTAGATTTGGGTAAGACTGGATACAAGGATAGAGAGAAACTGAGACTCTTATGGGAGGGAGGAGTTATTCTGAAAGAAGTATATTCAAGGGCAAGAATCCTCCCTTCACTTCCAGTTCTTTTTCCCTATAACTTCACCTCCCCCTCTTCTGCCTGGCTTGCCAGGATAAAGTGCACAGGCTTTGGAGTGTAAAGGGAGGGAGCTGGGAGTGTGAAAGGAAGGAGGGTGATGGGTGATAGGATTGGAGGCCAATGGCAGATTTCTGCAATTCTTAAGATGTTTCCCTGCCCAAGGCAGCAGAAGCTGGGAAAAGCTGAGCTTGTGGTCCTCTTCCCCGAATTCCTTTCCCAGGACAAGAAAGGCCTGCAGTTCAGGAGCCCTGGCATCTGAGTGACCAGTCTCTCTCTTTGACTTCGATCAGACCCTGTATGCATTTACCTGTTCACTCAATACATTTTTAGTGGGCTTCTCTTATGTCAGTCCAAATGCCCTAAGCCTCAGTTTCCCTGGCTGAGAAGCTATTAGGCTGGATTCTGGGATTTTGAGGCCCCTTCTCTTTCTCAGAGTGCTCGAGTTTGTCTCATTGTCACCCAGATTTAGGAATCTACCCTTTTAGCCCTGGAGGATCCTGGCCATGGTCTCCACTCCCCCTTACCCCCAGCACCCATATACTCTAGTCCAGAGCAGTGGTTCTCAGCATATGGTCACCCCATCAGCAGCAGCAGAATTACCTGGGATCTTTTTTAGGAAGGTAAATTCTTGGGCCTCATGCCAGACTTGCTGAATCAATAACTTTAGTGGTGCAGCCCAGCAGTCGGTTTTACAAACACAGGTGGTTCTGGGGTACTCTAGAGCTCCAGAGAAGTACAGACAGGCAGCCAGAACCTCCTCTCGGCTGGAACACCTGGAAGGCCTCCCCTGCTTTCTCCCACACACATAGCTGGAGTAGCCTGCAACCCTAACCTGGCAGTTGGTGGTACTGGTTTCAAGTCCCAGGTCTTCCTTGTGATCTTGGACAAATCACTCCTTCACTGAATCGTGCAATGACTCATGGACAGTGTCTGTGCTGGGCCAGGCTCTGGACCAGAGGTTTCCGGCTCTGCTCAGTTTCTCTACTCCTCACCTTGACCTATGAGACCTGCAGGATGGAGTCTCTGTCTACTTCTCTGGAAACCAGCCACTCTGGCCTTCTTTTAGTTCATCAAGGCAACAGGAACTCTTTTGCCTCTGGGATTTTGCACACGCTGTTCCCTCTGTCTAGTACACACATTCCCTGCTTCTTATCTTCGTTAACTCCCACTCTTCGGATTTCAGCCAAGAGTCATTTTCTCAGGGCGCACTGGACTTCACCAACTCCCTAGGCTAAGTCTGTTTTTTTCTGTTATACGTTCTTAGAGCTTCCTGTATTTTATAGTACTTATGAGAGTTTGTAATTATACATGAACCTGTTAGCTGTTTGTCTTCTCTCACTGGATTGCAAATACCACCGGGCAGGAACTTGATTATCAGCCTTCTAGTGCCCCCACTCAGGGCCTGGCTTATGATTGGTGTTCAATGAATTTCTTGAATGAACACCTTTATAGAATGGGAGATGGTACTAAATGATACCCCAAGTTTTTTCTCAAGCCCTGACATTGTATACCTACGCAGGCCTCAGATGTTTTTGAAGAACATTTATCTGTCTCTTTGCTGCATCTCGTGGCCATAGATTTGAGCCCTCACTGTACCCAGGCCCATGCTGAGTTCTGTTCAAGGGAAGGCAGGAGAAAGCTATTCAGGAGATATAGCTCAGCTTGCTTTCTGTGTCCTCTGGATTAGGATCCTGCAAGAATGGAAAAGGAAGAGCATTGAGTTAAGGAATCTAAAGATTAGGGTCCTGCCTTGTTACTGACTGCGCACAAGTGCACAAGTCACTTCTCCTTTCTTGCTTGTTTCCTCTTTTGTAAAACGAGGGTATTGGGATGGACTGAACACATAGTATTGGTTACTAGCACTGGCTCTAGAGTCATTTGGGCTTTGCTACATGCTATTTGGGTGACCTTGGCCAAGTGACCTTATCTCCTCGTTTCCTCACCTGTAAAACAGGACCAATGATGGTATCTGTTTCGTAGCATTGTTTTGAGAACAAAATGAGGTAAGATACAAGGAATGCTTTTCACAGTGCTAAGCACATAGCAAACATTTGGTAAATGTTAACGATTATTGCCATTATGGCTGCTCCACCATTCAATTCAACATTCTTGAATGGCTTTGCCAATCCTAAGCCTAACAGAAATAGAAATGAATATGAGTGTTCACAGGCTAGGCATGGGGGGCAGACAGGTAAATGTGTTCGGTGTACAAGGTGCCAGGATGTGGCTGTTCATGGAGGAAAAAGCTTTATGGGGGAGAGGGATAGTTTTTTGGAGCTGAATTTTATCTTCCAGGTAGTTGGAGCAACATGTGCAAAGGCACTATGGCTCATTAGGGCAAATCCAAGAAGCTCCATGTGGTTGGAGAAGGTGGTGAGTGATCGGGAGGGGTGGGGTGAGTGGCTGGATATTAGGCCTGAGAGGAAGGTTGGGGCCAGTCTGGCACAGGCTGAAAATCTTGACCTACAGGGGGTGGGGAATAAGGGAAGAGGATAAAGCTAGCCTGGATGGGTCAGATTTGCATTTCAAAAACATAGCTTTGCAGGTGTCTTTAGAGGATGGCCTGGGTGGATGTAGGGATGGGGGTGGGGGCAGAGACTACTGACCAGGAGACCAGGCTCAGAGGGTGTTTGTCTACCTGATGGAAGGGCCCAGTGGGGTGGATAGAGACCTAGAACATGAAAGAAGCACAGCGGATGGACTTCAGTCCAACCTGGGCCAGGAGGTGAAGGAGAGATTACAATGACTTCTCACAGGCCCCCAGGCCTCCATTAACCTCCAGAGCCGATGACTGGGAATCTGAGAATTGGAATATGAGTTCTTGGTCTGCAATGGACTCACAGTGTATTAATTTTCTAGGGTTGCTTAATAAGTACCACAATCCAAGTGGCTTGAAAAAGTAGGGATTTATTCTGTCACAGTTCTAGAGCTTGAGGTCAGAAATCAAGATGCTGGCTCGAGCCAGGCCAGTGGGGCCTAATTGGTTGAGCGTTGTCCAGTACACTGAAAGGTTGTGGATTTGATTTCTGGTCGGGGTACATACTTGGGTTTGGGGTTTGATACCTGGTTGGGGAGCCTGGAAGAGGCTACCAGTTGATGTTTCTCCTTGCCTCCCCTTCCTCCCTCTCTAAAAGCATGTCCTCCAGTGAAGATTAAAAAAAAAAATGTCAGCCCTGGCTAGTGTGGCTCAGTGGATTGAGTGCTGGCCTGTGAACCAAAGGGTCGCTGGCTCGATTCCCAGTCAAAGCACATGCCTGGGTTGTGGACCAGGTCCCCAGTAGGGGGCGTGTGAGAGGCAACCACACATTGATAATTCTCTTCCCCTCTTTCTCCCTCCCTTCCCCTCTCTCTAAAAAAAATGTCATCAAGTTTGTTTCCTTCTGAAGGCTGTGAGAAGGGAGTTTGTTCCATGCCTGTCTCCTAGCTTCTGGTGGTTGCCAGCAATCCTTGGGGTTCCTGGCTTTTAGCAGCATCAGCCTTCTGCTGTCACATGGCTCTCTCCCCTTTCTCCCTGTGTGTCTGTGTTGTCTCCTCTTATAAGGACACCTGTCATAATGGATTTAGGACCCACCTTAATCCAGTATGACCTCATTTTACTTAACTAATTACATCGGCAAAGACTCTATCTCCAAATAAGACCACATTGTGAGGTTCTGGGTAGACATGAATTTGGGGGGGAGGGACACTTCAACCCAGCACGTACAGGAAGATGAAAAGAGTACAGGTCTTAGAGTCCCACAAGCCCAGGTCCCAGTCCAGGCTTTGCAATGGAACAGCCCTGCACCCTCAGATAGAAATCAGCTGTTTTCCCCAGTTTCCTCTTCTATGAGGTGGGGACAGTAGTGTCTGCAATGGCACGCTGTGGTTGTGCGCCTTGGTCATGATGACAGATGGGAGCAAGCCTCCTGGGCTGGCACACAGTTGGCACTCGATACTCATCACTTCCCCTTCGGCTCCCCCTCTCTGCACTTAGTAGCTGGGACAAGTCACTTCGATCTTGCTTCACTTTTCTCATCTGCCAAATGTGAATAATTACCATCCAGCTCTACCTCTCTCACCAGATTGCGACTCCCGGGGGATAATGAGAAAGCTCTTTTAAAGTGCTTAAGAGTTTGTTGCTGTGATTTTTTAATTATAATCGTCATCATCATAATAGCCCTTGGCCATTGCCACATCCACTGCCTTCTGAGCAGAGCCCAGCAGAGCCCACTCCTCTCCCCAGGCAAGCCCTCTTTGCCCCTTTGTGCTCAGAGGTGTCCTGGGAGGCATCGCTGCTGTCGGACTTGGGAGAACCTCAGAGATGGTCCTTGCCGTCCATCGCCCTCGTTAGCCAGAGGAGGGAAACATGCTCTGAGAGAAATGACCCCTAGAGGGTCACACAGCAGGTCAGTGACGAATGGAACACCTTGTCTGTGTCTCCTGCTTACAATCTGAACAGTGCTTTCCCCCCAGTTGCAACTTCAGCCTCAGGAGCGGGAGCTTGGGGCAGGTAGAGGCCTGGAGAGGGCTTAGCACAGGGCCTGGAGGTGGGGACCCAGAGGGGAAGAGTCTTGCTGAGTCAGGACCAGAATCCTAAGCAAGGGGGCCCCTGAGTCCTGAGTGAGCAGGCAGTGCCTCCACAGGCTGGGGCGGGGGGTGGGCGCAGTTAGTCTTGTTATCTCCGCCTGGCTTTGGCCCTCTCTGCTTGCTCCAGCCCGGGGAGGCCACCAGGGGCGGGCAGCGCAACCTGTGGAGCCAGAGCTGGTAGTACCCCAAGGCTTCAGTGTCCCTGTTGACAGCCAGGGCGGTGCTCTCAGCAGGCAGTGTCCCTCTTAGCCTCGCCTTGGTGGGCCTAGGAAAGCTCTGGAAGGGAGAGAAGGCTTATCCTGTCTTGGCAGTTTCCCTGAAGTCATCTTCCTTTCCCCTGAGCTGGGGGAGCCAGGCTCCTCCTCACCCCTTGATTTTCCTTTACTTGTCTCTTGTTCCCATTCTCAGTTTTTTCTCACTCTTCTGCCTTCCCCTCCTCCCTCTCCCCATCTTCTGCCCAGGTTAAAGGTCTAAAGATAAAGCCTCCAGACCCAGTTCAGCTGGGTGGTTTTAGGGTTGCTTGGGGCCACCTCAGAATTGGAAAGCCTAGTCCTCTCAGCAGAGGCTCACTGGTAGCTGATATACAACTGCTTCCATGGATCGGCTTACCACGTGCCAGATCCCGTGCTCGGCGCCTTCACACCTCTGTCTTTTAATCCTTGCGCCTACCCAGCTAGGCGGAGATTAGCTCCCCATTTTATTAAAGGAGGCTAAGTAACTCGCCCAAGGCCTACCCGGTCCTCAGCCAGCAGGCAGCGCAGCTGGGGTTGAAGTCTAGATCCATCTAAAGCCAGCAGGTGCTCTTGAGTCTTTCCTACACTGCCCCAGGTGGGGCCTGTGACACCATTTAGGGGGCCTCAGAGGGATGTGCATTCGCTCAGATTCGGAGAACAAATTCTTGGCTCAGACGGCAGGGTCTCCAGTCCAGGTGTCCTGTCTCCCAGGCCTGTGCTGTCACTCCCGCAGAGACTGACACTGAAGTGTCAGCCACGGGGCTGGCCAGGACTTTGAGCCCATCTGGTCCTAGGTAGCTGCCCACCTGTGGGACAGATCCTGCATCAGGGGCAGGTGACAGAGCAGGTCTGAAGGCACTTGGCTTAATTCCCAAATATCGTTTTGTTACTGGCCACCTACGTTTTTCATAGGTTATCTTGAGTGTTCCAGTTAAATACTTATCATCCGCAGAGGGTGATAGTTTTGTCTCAGAAGGGTGCTTAGGAGTGTGGGGGCGTGGTGGTCCTCTATCAGGCTCAGTGATGGGGTGAGGGGGAGGAAGGCAGAGGCTGGAGCTCAGAGACCCAGACTGAGGAGTACCCTCGCGCTGGAAAGAAAAAGGGAAGGAAGCCGGAGCTGACAGGCTGGAGAGAGGGAAGGAGCCTTGAGGCCAGGATTGAGTAGAAACCTCCTGTCACCCTAAGTTCAGCCCAGGAGGCCAGCCTCCCTCCCGGGCGGGGCTGCTGATCTTAGAGCAGCACCTGAGAGTCTGGGCAGCTGCCGCCGGCTTGCTGGGCCTCCACCCGCTTCCACCATGGCCATGCCCATGGTCAGCTTGAGCAGATGGCTCAACCAGAAGGGACCTTGATTAATGAGCAGTGGCTTTAAAACTTTCAGCCACAGAACCCTCTCTTCACAGGCAGGGAAGCAGAAATTCAATATGTGAAAGGAGAGCACTCGGCACCTCCCCCCACCTCTAGGCTCCCTAAGGCAGGGCTCCCCCAAGAGTGGCAGAGAGGAGCTTACTGAAAACACTCTCTTCCAGGACTTGCCCAGAGAGTCAAACTCCGCTGCTCCCTGGGAGGGCGGATCTGGAGTGAGGCCCTGGAATCAGCCCATTTTTACAGGTTCCCTGCCAAGGTGACTGGGAGACAGAGGTTCTCAGATTGTCCTTGGAGAATGCTGATCTCACGTGTTTATGAACTTCTGAAATGACACAGAACATACCTTCGAGAGTATAGTTTGATCTCGGGAGAGGATCCGTAGGCACCACCTGACTCTCTGAGTCACGGCCCATAAAAGTCTGGAACCGCCGTCTTCAGGGCCGTTTTATAGAGTGGGAGCCTGATGACCGGAGAAGGGTCACCTGGGAGCTCACAGCAGAGTCGTCGTATGTCGAAGACAGATCTCTCTTACCCCGCGGGACATTGCTGGTTTTACGTGAGGATGCTGAGGGACTGTGCACTTGTCCCTTTCCCTCTCTGGGCCCTAGTTTTTCCAGTTGTGAAATGAAGGTTGGACAAGATAAGCTCAAGGTCCCATTTAACTTTGATCTGTGGTTCTGGAAGCCAGGTCTCCTGGCACCCAATTTAGATTCTTTGCCCTTTTTCTTGCTGCTTCCCCAGCTTCATCCGCCTCCAGTGGGACCACCCCGCTTCTTTTAGTGTCTCCCATCTTCAGAAATGTCCTGCAGAGCCCAGATTCCAGCCCCTTGGGGTCCTCCTGTCAAATCACGTGCCCAGATGCTCAGCCCTCTCCTTCTTTCCGTGCCTGTTCACCATAAATGAGTCTGGTGCCTGTGAGTCTGGGGACGCTCAAGATGGCCTCTCCTCAGAGCCGGACACTTGGGGCCAGTGCCAAGGGGAGGGGTTTGGAGAATGTGTCTCCTGCGGTTCCTGGGACACGCCCAGTGCTTACCTGTGTCTTTGCCACAGGTCCCTGGGTTCCTCCCTGCCAAGAATGCCACCCCCCTTCCTGCAATCACTGTTGAAATCCTGTCTGCGTTTTCAGGGCTCAGCTTAGGTACCAACCTCTGTCCCACAAAGCCTTGTGAGCCCTCCACCCCCACCCCGACAACGAGAATTTGTCTTTTCCTCCTCTGCATTCTCTTAGCGCCTTATCTGTTTTTTTCTGGGCACAAGTTCTGCTTGGCCTTCACTTTATCCTGGGACAGGGCTTGTTTCTCTTGCTACATTGTGAACCCTAGGATGTCTCATACCTTATTGTTGTTCTCCCCAGCATTTAGCATAGAGTTTTGCACAGAGCAGGAGCTTGATAGAAGGCTGTTAAGTTCTATTTGCAGAATCTGCCTCTGGCCCTGGCAGGGCTGGCTTGAGCCCCCGTGGCCCCTCACTGGCAGGCCATGGCTTCTCACATATCCCTCCCTTTATTTGTGGATTGGAGGAGGCCAAATAGGGCAGTGGGTAAGAACTTAAACTCCAGTCTTGACCCTGCCATTGCCTGGCTGTGTGACCTTGGGCAAGTCACTTCTCTTCTTTGAGTCTCAGTTTCCTCAGCTTAAAACAGAGGGGCAAGATGACAAATCTGTTAGGGATTTGGGAGGATTAACTGAAATGTGTGTAAAATGCTGAGATCTGAGCATCATAAAGAACAAATGGTCAATAAATGATTATAATGCATTATTTTTCAGTTACTGGTTGTTGTTATTGGAGTTTCAGCAGAAACCTACTGTGCTTTAAGCATCGTGCTGGGGGGCGAGAGTGAGAGACACAGAAATCATTGCAGAGTTCTTGGAGCCCAGGGTCTGAAGGTCAAGTAGGGACTGTTAGACTGTGTTACAGTGAGTAGCGTCTCCAGGAGACGGGGAAGTGGAGCACATGTGTGGAGAGCTGGAGGAAGAATGCAGGAAAGAGCAGAGTGGAAGCAGAGGCAGCTCCAGAATCTCCACAGGAAAGGGGCTTAGGCTCAACACCCCAGATGGAGGGGGAGCTTCAAGCTTTGTTTTGCTAAGAAGAATTTGGGGGATTGATGGCTCATGATGCCACTGTGAGAACAAAAGAGAGAGAGAGAGAGAGAGAGAGAAGACTGGAAAGGCAGGGCAGAAAGATTAGGGCCTTGTGGAGGAGACAGTGGGGACCACTGAGCAGGGAGGGCCTTTGTCCTTCTGCCCAGGCTTGAGCTGAGCTGAGAAGGGCTGGGCGAGGGCTCTGTAGGCCCAGGTCCCTGCAGGCTCGCCAGGAGTCTGTTCCGTAATAACAGGGCAGCCTGCTGACCTGGCCAAGGTGGAGATCTGAGCTCTGCTCTGTCTGAAGTTAAACTGATCCCACAAATATCAGACTAAATATCAGAGTCGGCCTTCAGGAGAAGCCACTCCCTGCTTCCACCCTCTTCACCCCCATGGTACACAGCTGGGAAGCAGAGGCTCAGAAGGGGGAGCCTGCCTGAGTGAACTGGCCACAGTGCGTTCAGTGCCTGCCCCAGGTGGGCTGTGGACCCAGGCCTGTGTTAGGGTTTGGGGCAAAAGGGTGAGGAGGGAAGTCAGGGAACCCAGGGAGGGGTGTAAATGACAAGCAAATGTCAGATCGGGAACAATCCGTTGCCAGGGTGTGAGTGCGTGTGTGTGTGTTTGGCAGGGGGTGTGATCCCAGGTGAGTGGGACGTGAGGGGGTTGGAGCCATCATCATTCCAGGCTTTCCTTCCCAGAAAGGAAAAAGGGCCACATCGGAGGGAGCCAGGGGAATACTGAGATGCGGGGGCGTTCGGGGGTGGCCTGGGAAGAGGAGGCTGTTGCCAGGCAGTCAGAGACACATGGTGTTACAGTGGCACAGAGCATCTCAGCATCTGTAAGCCTGGCCCTGTGCAGCCCTGTGTGGGGTGCCATAGTGGTATCACCCCCATTCTACGGGAGAAGAAATGCAGGCTCCAAAGGTCGTAGCTAGGAAGAGCAGAGCCAGTGCTGGGGGACTTCAAAGCCATGTTCCTGGCAGGCTCCAGATGGCTGCCATCGCAGTCCTCAGCCCTGCGTGGAGCCCTTAGTGAGGACCCGCAGTCAGAGGGGTCAGGGAGGTGGCCAGCCTCGGGCACGCCACCTTTTGCCTTCCTGAACTTCTCCATCAGTCTGCCCATCTACCTGGCCTGTTTCATTCAAACAAAGCCCCTTTGGTTGTTAATTAATAATATTTATTGAGCCCCTGGCTAGGTGGCTCACTTGGCTGGAGTGTCATCCCATACACCAGAAGGTTGCGGGTTTGATTCCCAGTCAGGGAACTTACCTAGGTTGTGGGTTCTGTCCACAGTTGGGAGTATACAGGAGGCAACCAATCAATGTTTCTCTCTGTCTCTCTCCCCCCACTTCCTCTCTGTCTAAAATCAATAAAAACATATCCTCAGGTGAGGATTAGAAAATATATATATTTATTTACTGAGCACCTACCATGTGCCAGGTCCACCACCCCGACCTTATGGAACTTAGGCCTTAGCATGAGGGCTGTCCTGTGTTGGAAGGATATGCTGGGGCGGGGCGGGGGGGGGGGCAGGGAGTGGTGAGGGAGTTCACTAACCACCGCTTTCTCCCTTCACATCTTCTAGCCCTTTCCTCTCTATCTCCTTCCGAGTCCCCCTACCCCCGTGGAGCTTTTTGCTGGAACTGTTTCCTGCTGAAATGGAACTCAGAGTTAATTGTTAAACCTAATGGCTAGGGAGAGTTTCACCCTGCTGGGCCCTGTGCTAACTGAGCTCCCCAGTAGAGGGGCGGGGCCACCCAGGTTTTTCTGGCCTGTACCTGCCACCTTTTCCCTACTCTGGAATCCGCCTCCAGAACCTGTTCCTCCCTCCTTCTAGTGGGAGGGTTGGCTTTTGGACCCTTTCCCTGGACTCCAGCTGAAGTGACCCTGAGGGTGAGTACTGGCTGTGGCCCTGGTCCAAGGGCCTCTGGGTGAGGCATGGCACCTAACCCCGGGACCCACCCAGACGGTGGGCAGCCAGTGGACCTTGCGGGCTTTGCCTCCTGCTTGGTAGGGATGGGGGGCCGGAGGGATGACATCTCAGTGGCCTAAGCCCTGTGCACAGGGCCACCGCCCAGTGCAGGCCATGCCATGCCTCTCTCCTGCTCTTCTTCTACTTACCCTCTTTCGGGTGTCTTACTCTAGGTGATTCTCTGCCACTAGCCTGGGGGAGAAGGGGTGGCCGAGAATAGTGGCGAAAGCTTATTTCTTCTTTCAGAAGGCTGAGCTCCAGGTGGGGCCCCTGTCAAGCTTTTGGGACAGAGCTCAGGCTTCCAGGTCAGACAGGCCTGGAGTCAAAGCTAGGTGACCTTGGGCAGGTGACCCACCTCTCTAAGCCAAAGTGACATCCTTTGAACAATAGTTACTCTGATCCCTTTGTTGCCATCACTGTGAATATAATAAACCCCAGATGTAGAAATTAATATTAGGCTCATATTTGAGATTTTAGGTTATGGATAGATGTAGATGTTAATATTAGGTTCAGCCCTGGCCAGGTAGCTCAGCGGGTTGGAGTGTTGTCCTGTCCACCAAAAGATTGCTGGTTCGAATCCTGGTTGGGGCACATATGCAGGTTCAGTCCCCCATCCGGGCACGTACGGCCCCACATATGGCCCAACTGATGGATCCAACTGATGTTTCTCTCTCACATCGATGTTTCCTCTCTCCCTTCCCCTCTCTCTCCCTTCCCCCCTTCTAAAAGCAATGAAAAAAATGTCCTCGGTGAGGATTAAAAACTTAAAAAAAATATATATATGTATGTATGTATGTATGTATCTGGCTTGGTAGAGGTTTGTTAAATGAGTACGATACCATTCTATGCTGATTCAGCGTTACCTTGGGAGGCCTGGCTCTGGCTTAGGGTTCCGGAGGCCGCACCCGCCCTCTGGACTGGACCGCCCCCAGCTCTGTGCTGCCCCGAATGGCGTTCACCAGCCACAGGTGGCTGCTGAGCACTGGGGACATGGCTAGTGCCACTGAGGAACTCACTTTTTAATCTTATTTGATTTGATTAACTTCAGGTTTAAAAAGAATACTCTATTTGGTTATTGAAAAACTTCTATATATGTTTAGGAACTTAGATTCATGAATATACTTTTTCAGTTGTGAAGGCTAGGGGAATCTAAATATCTGACGACAATTTAGCATCAGAACTGAGATGTGCTGGAAACTCTCCTGCATGCGTGGTCTCTGACTCTCTCATGTATGTGGGGTCCCCAGACATATGTATGTGTTAAGTTGGGTTATTTGCTCTTTCAAAAAAAAAAAAAGAATTGAGATGTGCTCTGAATGTAAGCTACACACCAGACTTAGAACACCCAGTGTGAAAAAAAGAATGTAAGATACCTCAATATATTTTTATATTGATTTTATGTTGAAATTGACATATTTGGTCAAATAAACATGCTATTAACATTAATTTCACTCATTCCTTTGTATTTTTTAAAATATGGCTACTGCGCCCTCACTGGTGTGGCTCAGCTGGTTGGGTGTCGTCCCACAAAGCAAAAGGTCACCGTTTCGGTTCCCAGCCACGGCACATGCCTGGGTTGTGGGTTTGGGACCCGGCTGGGGTGCATACAAGAGACAATCACTTGATACTTCTCTCTCACATCGATGTTTCTCTTTCTCTCTCCCTCCCTTCCCCCTCTCTAAAATAAATAAATACACACATACAAACATACATACATGCATAAAATGTGGCTAGTGGAAACTTTTAAGTTACATACATGGTTTGCACAGTACGTCTATAGGACAGTGCTGTTGTAGTTAGAGAGCTGAGTTGGACACATTTGAATGATAATGCAAGTCTATCATGGTCGTTATCTGGGGAGGCTTGGGGGGATTAAGATCAGATATTTCCTATTCACTGCCCGCCTAGATCTGCGCCATGCCCCATGGTGTGGAATGTTACTCTGGATACCCCATTCATAGCCTCAAGGATAAGATGAAGACTTCTTTTTTATTTTAAATTTATTTTTTAATTTTTATTCTTTTTAAGATTTTTATTTATTTTTTAGAGAGGGAAAGGGAGGGAGAGAAACATTAATGTGTGGTTGCCTCTCACACACCCCCCACTGGGGACCTGGCCCACAACCCAGGCATGTGCCCTGACTGGGAATTGAACCAGCGACCCTTTGATTTACAGGCTGGCACTCAACAACTGAGCCACACCAGCCAGGGTTAAATTTATTTTTTAAAGATTTAATTTATTTTTTGGAGACAGGGGAAGGGAGGGAGAAACATCAATGTGAAAGAGAAACATTGATTGGTTGCCTCGCCCATACCCCCAACCAGGGAACCAACCTGCAACCCAGGCATGTACCCTGGCTGAGAATCGAACCTGCGACACCTAACCCACTGAGCCATATCAGTCAGGGCAAGATGAAGATTTCTGAGGTCAAAAGAAGAGCTTACACCTGGGTGGCCCCGCTACTCACTTGCTATGTGTGACCTTGGGCAAGTCATTTCACCTTGCCAACCTTAGCCTGTCATATGTAAATCTAGACTAATTGTGGGATTTACCTTGTTGATTGAGGGGATTACCTGAGATTTAGTCCCAGTTTAGCACTTAGCCCAGTGCCTGGCCTGCCCAGGTGAGTAGTCAGGTATTGGCTGTGGTGGCAGCTGCTATTACTGTTAGCTGTGAGGGGTTTGCTACTCCTGTTGCATTCATCAGCTTGGATTCTCTTGTTCCATTTGTGCAAAGGGGACATGGACCAGAGGGAAAGGAGGAGAAGTTAAAAGAGCTTGAGGGTGCATTTGGGATGGGGACTTGGGAGATGCTTTGTTCACTACCTCAGGGGACTTGAGGTAGCCTCTGAGGTAGCGCCTTGGAACTTCCTGTTCTGTAGGTGAGCAGGCAAAGGGAGGTACTCATTTCACAGGTGAGGAAGCTGAGGCCTGTCGGGGGGACGTGACCTGGCTGTCCAGCCAGAACCTGCCTGCAGGACTTCCCAGCCCTTCTGTGGTAATATCGGAGCCAGCGTCAAGAGACCACCGTTTGGGGCAGTGGGATTGGGGCCTGACCAGGAGTCAGGGGCTGGCGAGGGGTAGTTATCATTAGTCTCTCACAATTGACACACCCTTCAGTGCAGCCATCGCATTCTGGAGTTGGGGAAACAGAGGACTGCGTGTGTGTGTGTGTGTGTGTGTGTGTGTGTGTGTGTGAGAGAGAGAGAGAGAGGGAGAGAGAGAGAGGGAGAGAGAGAGAGGGAGAGAGAGAGAGAGAGAGAGAGGGAGAGAGAGAGAGAGAGAGAGAGGGAGAGAGAGAGAGAGATCTGCCTAGGATCACCCAACAAGTGGATGGCCACGCTGGAACTGTGTCTGTTTGTTTGGACTCAGCCCTCAGCTCAGCCGTGGCAGGAGTGGCAGGATGGATGGCCCTGCTTGTCAGCCCCTTCCTCTCCTGCCCGGTCCCCAGGGAGGGCTTCTGAGAAAGAGGCTTTTGTTCCACCCGCTCCTTCTGGTTTCCTCTCCAGGTAGCTCCCCCTGCCCCCCCCATCTGCCCAGATTTGCATTTGTCCCTGTTCCAGGTTTAAAGAGCCCCGAGAGCCCTGAAATCTGAAATCTCCACACACATCTCCTTTCTGGAGGCATGTGGGGGAGACCACGGGCTTTTCCATCAAGCAGGCTGGGGGTGAAACTCCTCTTGCACCGCTGATTCTCGCTGTGGCCTTGGTCAAGTCACTTGTAATTTTTTCGCCTCAGATTTCTCATCTGAAAAGCCGGAACCAAAATGCTGTACGTACAGCCCAGTCGTGAAGGACCTGGCTCTGGGTCTCACTCCTGTGCGGATTTGCTGTACTCGTCCTCAGTGCCTCGTTTCACCTCCCTGGGTCTCAGCTTCCGCCTCTGCATTCCACCCTGCTGCCTCTGGGCCGTGGCGATAAGGCACTGTGCGGAGCTCTCCGCAGGCATCATCTCATTTAATCCTCTCATTAGCCCAAGAAGCAGACGCTATTTTCTGCTCTTTTCCAAATGAGAAAGCCAGCACTCAGACAAGTGAAGTGCCTTGTTCCAGGCCATGTAACTAGAGAATGGTGGGGCCAGACTTCAAACCGGGTCTGTGTGATGCAGACAGAGCCCAAGCGCGTAACCACTGTGCTGCACTGCCTCCAGGATTCGCCTGGGTGCTAGGAAACTGGGTGGGAAGCAGGTTGCCAGGTGACTGATGCTGCAGCTGGGGTGGCAGTGTCCTGAGGCCCTTGCCTGCCTCCGGAGCTGGGGCAGGAAAAAGGTGCTCGGGCACACAACTGCTGTTCCTACTGCTCCAACCTCAGCCCAAGTGACCTCCCTATTGCTCGATTCTTATGTCCTACAGGAAGTGGAAATGTCTCAGCCCACCTGGAGACTTACTGTTCTGAGTGTGTGAGTCCCGGGGACCTGAGGCTTCTCCCTCCAGCCGTCCTGCCTCATTGTGTAGCAGGCTGGGCCTGAAGTTGGGGCTTCAAGATGATTAAAAAGGGGCTTAAATACCGTGAGCAGATTATACCAGGACAGAATCTTAATGCTAAAAGGACCCCAGGGACCACTGAGTCCAACCATATTTATTTTTACAGATGGGGAGGCTGAGGCAAGGATAGACCAGGCTGGGAGAGCGATGGGTATGTTTTTCCTGGGCGCTGGAGCCCATGGCACTGACAGGGAAGTAAGTGCCCAAGGGGCAGGTAGGCCTCTGCCCTCCCTCATCCCCCAGATCTGGTCCGTTGCCACTTTTTCTAGCTCTACTGCGACCGTCCAGTCTGGGCCCTTGTCACATGCCCCCTGCACAGTTGCAACGACCTCCCGACTCACACACCTAAAGCTACTCTCGCCCGTTTCCAGTCCAGTCTCCACATCACAAGCCATTCCCCACTGCTCCTGGAATCGACACTGAACTCTCTGTCTTGGCCTGCAAAGCCCTTCACGGCCTGGGCCCTGCTGGCCGCTCCAGCATCGTATTTGTTACTTTGCTTTTTGCTCTCTGCATAGTCACACGGGCCTTTCTGTTTAACAGGTTCAGCAACTTCCCCAAGGTTCCTCAGAGTCAAATGCCAGCCTCTCAGTTTCCAGCTCCATGCTGGGCCCATGATCTCAGTTCAGAGGAGCTAACACTGTTCCCTCCTTCTAGGTGTCCGTGACGTCGTCCCCCCAGGGAGCGGTGCGAACCGAGGACGGTGAGTCTTGCACTGGCACAGCCGGTCTTTCCTTCTCCTGCGCGGGTTGGGCAGTCGCTCTTCCAGGTCCTCAGGCTCTCTGTTCGATACAGTTTACTGCTGTGGAGGCATGAGGATTTGTCTAGGCCACAGATTTCTGGTGGGTTTGAAAAGGGCGGGGGGCGGCGCAGTGGGTCCTCCATGGTTTTGGCTCATTTTGAGGTAGGGGCTGAAATGCGTATTTATTGAGCAAACCAGTGGTAGACAGCGTGCTCTGCCTGTGTAGCTTTTTCCATGCTATCGTGGCTGGTGACGGATGGCCTTGGACCTGGAAGCTGTATTAGTGGAAACCGGAGCCCGTGTTTTCTTTTGCTTAACCACTTCTAGATTGTAGACTGGATTCAGGAGAGGCTGTTTGGGTTCTGGTTTTGCCACTGATGACTAAGCGACCTTAGGCAGCTCCCTTCCCTTTTGTTGGCCTCAGGGATATATATACAAAGTCAGGGCAGGGGGTTGGGGAAGGTGGGGTCAGAGTAAATGAGTTGTTTTCCCACTTTCCAGTTGGAAAGTTCCCTTTTCAAATGAACTTGGAAGACTCTCAATGTGCAAGTCAGGGAAAGGGGATGCAGTAGTGGTTGGAGTTAGGGCAGGGCTGGCGCACCCCAACTAGCTAATTCCTCGGCCCCCAGCAGCCTGAGACAGGGAACTGTCCTTGGCTCTGTGCAGGACGTTCTGCAAACCCCTGGCCCCGGGACATGTCAAAGGCCCCTTCTAACTCCGAAGTTCTGTGAGTCTGGTAGGGCGAGGGCGTGGAGAGAGGACCTATCCAATGGAGTCACACTGATGGGGGAATGGCAAAGTAATACGCAAATGTCATCCTGGGGTTATTAGTGAGGCACAACTGCCAAGATGGTGATGCTGTCATGCTGGAATCCTCTGTTTTTTATTTTTGGTTAGCTGTGAGGCACCTCTGTACCCCTAGGGGAAGTCTTGGGGTGTGTGTCTCTCTCCCTAAGGAGCCGGGGCTGTAGGGGATGGGTGGGGCTGAGCCAGGCTGGGGCAGGTAGAATAAATGCGGAACAGAGCTGGGAGCGTGTTGCTGGGGCGGGGGTGGGGTGAGGAGGTTGGGGTGGGGGAGAGGGTATGGGAGTAGGGGGTGGTGTTAGTTCCAGTTAAAAGGAGGGATTTGGCTCCTTCCTGCCAGTGCACGGGCCCCACGGAGATCTCTGGGCAGGAAGCACTGGGAACAAGGAATCCTCTGTCCGCAGCCACAGCACAGCCAGGACAGAGGAGGTGGATTAGGAGTTCCCAGGAGGGGGCCTGCTGGTCTTTCCCTGACATTTGGGCAAATGGGTAGGGAGAAGGGGAGCTAAACGGATATGTGCGTGGAGTGGGGGGAGGGGGCGTGTAAGGGGAGGTAGAGGTCAGTTCATGCATTTATTCCACAAGTTCCTTGAGCTTCCAGAAGCCCTCCAAGAAGCCAGGCAACTCTGTAGGGGTCAGAGCCGAGAAAGATGAGACTCTGGGTATTAACCACCATCAGTTTACTGGAGGAGACAAGGAAACTCGAGAGGCGATAGATTTCCACAGGCAGCGGGTGGTGTAAGGGAAGCCGTTTGGCCTGCAAGCCCACAGCCCCACATTGAGGTCCTGGCTCTGGCACTAACGTGCTCTGTGGCCTTGGCCTCATCACGTACCCTTTCTGGGCCTCAGTTTCCTCTTCTGTAGAATAGGGATGGACACATCAGCCTTGGCTACTTCTCAGTGCTCTTCTTATCCATTAGAATGGGGTCTTTCACATTTTGCGGGGCAGCAGACTCAGTCCCTATAGGAAGCATTTGTAACACACTGCTGTGGTTGAATTGGCAACAGTTTACTCAGAATCTTGCCGCCTTTCTTACTGGAGCAAAGACAATCCCAGAAGCTGTCCCAATACCCATCAGCACTAGCCAATGGCAAGAAGGCCTCGACACTGGCTTCTGGCTTCTCGCTTTGCTCTGCCACTCATTAGCTGTGTGACCTCGGAAAAGTCACTTACTTTGAGTCTCAGTTAGCCCACTCACAAAATGGGGGTAATTATAGCCTCCCTACCTTCCCTCTCAGGATTATGGGTAAAATCTAATGAGATGAAGAATAGAAAAGCCCTTTGTAGGAAACACGCAAGGGATTTAGATTCTGGTCCAGGTGTGAGCCAGGTGATAAAGGCCACGGGGATGAAGAAACTCCCAAAGAAACAGTCCCCCTACCCTTCCCCACCTCTTTTCTGCCTGCAAAAGTGCTGGAGTCGCTCCAGGCCAGCCCCAGCCTGCTGCTCCTGCCAATCTTGGCTAACAGGCTGGCCTTTTTCTTCTGACAAGGTGGATGTGATTAGCCATTTGTAGAGGAGGATCCCTTTGTGGGATGTTGGAGGCATATGTTTCAGCCTGCTTCCCAGGGAGCGGATGGGGAAACTGAGGCCAAGGTCAGTACAATCGTGGCATTCAGGGCCACTCGAGAGGCGAGGCCGGGCTCATATGGTGGGCCCCTTTCCCAGAAAACCCACAACTTTGTTTCGAGGAGTGGAACACAATGTCCACTGAGTGTTTACATTTTGCTCAACTTCTGCCCCAGAGAAATTCTTCTTAGGGGCACCCTGGTTCTTCCCAGGAAAGTGGCATCGGGGCCAAACCGGGGAGGGGCCCTGGGCTCCTAAGGAGCAGTGGGGGCTGCGCTCCACGCTTTCGAACAACAACTAGAATTCTGAAATTCGATG